>CAWUFW010003006.1:0-1200000 GCA_963921515.1 Calotriton arnoldi | reverse complement strand
CAATCCTTCAACTCCATAGACTACAGTGTGCATCATTTCCGCTATTCTAGTTCAAGCAGTCACTTCCTTGATGCCCTTCTCTACATATATGCACTTCTAACCTCAGTTTTGTACAATTCTGAGTCATTAGTGCTTAATGGAGGAAGGGTGTACATTAAGGTTCATCCCCCCCACTTCCGTTTGTTCTACACAGAGTATTGCCCTCTATCTCTTGGCCTTCTGTGTTAAGCACAAAACGACAATCATGAACATTCTGCGCCATCTTGTCTGATGAAAGTTCCTACGTGCACATAAACTACAGTCATTCTGATTGACCACAGCCATTTTGTACTCTGTTGGTCACCTTCATTTCACCCTGTCCTCTAGCAGCATTCTGACTCTCTGACCAAACCTGATATGTGTGCTGGGGGCTATAAACTATTTCCACGACAAACATCAACATCACCTGCTGCCTCAAACTCGTCTTTCCTCTCATCCCTGCACAAACAGGTTACAAATACCAAACAGACTCTTGCAAGCATGGTTTATTGCACTGCACACAGCAAGACTTGTTTTTGCCAACAATGGGACCTGTTTTTATCAACAGAACAGACTCTTAGATCTGGCCGGTCTCACTTGTGTTTAGACCCTGAAGCAAGGTCCAGCTGCAATTAAATTGTCTGTTTTTGACCTGGGCGGGAGGAGAGTTAATGTTGGGCTTGTGTAACCATGTTGATGAAACAATGTTGGGCTTGTGTAACCATGCTGATGAAACAATGTCGGGCTTGTGTGACAACCTGCCCGGGCGGAGACTCCAAGCTTGTAACCATGATAAATGAAACAAATACATTGTGTAAAACCTGTATAAAAGGAAGAGCCAAAAGCATTGCCAGTAGAACACCTCCCTGAAGACATCCTGGTGTCAGCAGTTGACGTGGTCTCCTCTAAGAGTAATAAACCTTTTTCTTGCCTTCCAGCTTCCAGCGCCTGCCTCGTTATTTTAGATAGCGTATCCAAAGTGGATTAAAGGTGACCTTGCGCCGGGCAGCATTGGGGATCTCAGGAGACTCGCTGCTTTTCACAAATTGGCGACCCAACGGGAGGCCCATCAGAGACACGTGGGTCCAGTAGAGAGGTCCTAACGACGGAGTGAACGACTAAATGATTGGAGTGCACCTGCCTGAAAGAGACCCTCGTCTGGCTGCCAATCGACTGAACTTCACCGGTTCCGAACGGACCTCTCTCGAGTGACCTGCGGTCCTGACTGGGGCCTTACAGGAACGCCGCATTGATTGTTGGAGTAAGAGGACAACCAGGCGCTGGAAGGGGAATACGAAGAACTGTCCATACGGTCCGGGTAAGGTCGTGAGAAAACATGACTTAAATTGGTTGATTGATAGAAATACTAGTATTCCTTTTTGAGTTATTTGAGACATTCCCTGCTTGCAAACAACGTAGAATAGGAATATTCTCTCTTTGCAGACAGCGAAGGACAGGTAGTGCAGACTTTTGTCTAACATTAATTGAGATATTCATTTTGACCGCTAAATACGTCATGCCTGTTTTCTCTAGATTGTTTGATTGTTTTGGACCGGACCGTTTGTTAGAGGTCAGTCATCCGGCACCGCCGGAAGGCACCCTAACAAGGACATGTACGTGAAATATGGATTAGCCACCGTAGCTTATAGCAAACTATGGCATAAGTACACTAGGAAGGACCGGGTAAATCAGTGGCCACTGACGGGATCTTTCGATCCCGCTAAAATAGAAACGTTAGAATTAGCTCTCCACAAAAGAAAGCTAGACCAGCCATGTTTGATAGTTTTGGTTTATGGCGAAAAGAGGCAGCTCAACGAAAGAAAAGAGACGAAGCTAGACAAGATAAAGAAACGCGAAAATCAGCTTACCAAGCCTGTAAAAGTTAGAAGAAGAACTAAAAGAAAAGGAAATCGATAAAAAGGAACAGGAATCAAAAATATCAGGTCAATGCCCTGTTAGAACGCCCTTAACTCTTTACCCCGAGTTACCAGCAAAACAGGGGGTAGATGATGATTTATTGTTAGGTCCCCCAATGATATACATGCCACCCCCTTACGCCCCTACTCATCCCATAGTACAACGCCAGGACCACCAAAGTATAGCCGGAGATGGCACGATTGCCTCAGTCTCCACCGCCTCTGCTCCCACCGAGTCACCCACACCAAATGCCTCATCAAAGGATACAGTAGTAGAGGTAGGATCAAAAGAAAAAGGAGCGCCCAGGGTCCCGCGATTAAGTAAAAATGAGCGAGCAGGCATTGATAAAGTAGTTAAATCCCTCAGATAGGAAGGAGACAGAAGAGCATGTAACTGACATATGCAACTCCTATGTTGAAAACCGCAAACAATACTTTATTGTACGTCTCTGTTACCACACCCTTACTGCCTATGAAGAGAAGTACCAAGACGTAGGGCCCGAGCGATTAGTGGCTCTCTACAGGAAGGTAGACATCGGAGATGAAGGCGACAATGATGTTGCAGAACTATTTTCATCCACACTAGAAGTATTGCGTCACCTCATAGAACAAGGACAGATAGATAGGGACAGGACAACTAAGGTAGCAGGACCCCCAGTGGAAAAAACAGATAGCATGATGCCAATAAAAGAAGCTGCCCCTTACTGGGTACCTCCTAGAGGACAAGGGACTAATGACGATATAAACCATCAAGACGCTAGAGGAAGGGTGGTCTACAATTGGGTGTATCAGCCATGGGACAGACAGGACATCCTGACCTTCCGTAAATCTTTGCCGGATTTACTGAAAGAACCCCACCGCCTTTTACACCGAGCTAGGTACCGCTCTGGGATCAACAATAATGACACTTGCCGACATAGACTTGTTCTTCGGGTTATGTTTGCCAGCAGATGTGTGGAAACAGGTTAGGAAAGTAGACCATACCGAACTGTTTGGTCATACCTGGGAACAACTCGACACACTAGATAAACAGCGGAACCCTGGTCAAAAACCAGTTAAAGCAATATTAGACCTCCCTGACAAAATAGTGCAGAAAGTGAAAACGCTGATCCCAGAGAAAAGATAGACTGGTCCATAGTAACCGCATGCCGCCAGAAACCACAATAGGACGTCTCAGAGTACTTCTCCAGATTTGAAACTGTGTTCTCTGATTACAGTGGACAAGACATGTCCACCGCAACCGGACACCACTTATTTGTGCAGAACTACGTCAAAGGATTACTGCCAGATGTATCCCAGAAACTACAAGCCAGCGAAAGTAGTTGGGCAGCATCTAAACCGACGGCCATTCTCCAAATGGCCCAGTACTACGAGCATCAGAGAAACGAAAATGACAGGGCTACAGAAAGGAAAAAGAAGGACTTGAAGGAAACGGTAATGATAGCACAACTCCAGGGGGCGAATACAGGAAGGGAGCAATATAGGAGAGGAAACCAGCAGAATACCCCTAGAGTACAGCCCCCTAGGAACAATCCATCTACATCATATGTAGGACGCCAAGACCTAGGACAGGATCAATGTGCATTTTGCAAAAATATGGACACTGGAAATCCCAATGCCCGGCTTTGTTAGGAGCTGCTAGGGGCAGAGGGGCGAGGAAATAGCAAGTGGACAGAGAGGAAGAGGACGTGGAAGAGGGTACGCGAGTGAAGCAAGCGAGGAAAGGCCAGGAAGAATGAACGCATTTGACCATCCCAGACAGAATCAGTACCAACAGACAGATTATGACAATACGTACGACTTTGCATAGGACAGCCAGGGGCAAGGAAGGGATCCAGTCGAGCTCTGCGTTGATCAGCAAGGCCCTTATGTTACCGCTGAGGTCCTGGGCACAAGGTCGCCATTTTTGGTAGACACAGGAGCAACACGTAGTGCACTATCCAAACGACTGATTCCAAGGGCACCCTTGTCAGGCTCACATGTGACCTCAATAGGATTTGACGGTACGCCCTCCACCAACCCTTTGTCCCGACCCATCCCTTTTAATCTTGACAGCAATGGCGTCGAAACGACATTCCTCCTCTCATCTAACACCCCAGACGCCATTATGGGCCTCGACCTTTTGAAACACTTCCATGCGACTATCAGATGCTCACCAGACGGAGTGCGTGTCATCCTGTATGACAACCCCCAACGCCATAGAGAGAACCCTTTTCAGCACATGTTTTCCATCTCTGAGACTGACACATCCCTACTGGACACTTTGCCATCACACTTATGGGCTAGGGCTGATTCAGACGTAGGACGAATGATGATTGACCCAGTACACGTAACAATACGACAGGACGCAACCCTACTGAAGGTACCGCAGTACAAAATATCGCCAGAGGGTGAGAAAGCACTAACAGAGATCATACACTCTTTGGTAGAGGCAGGGGTGGTAGAGGAAGTAGTGAGCAACATTTGTAACAGTCCCATACTACCGATTGTAAAGAGACAGGGAGAGGGAGATGGGAAAGCCTACCGCTTCATCATTGACCTGCGGGAGGTAAACAAAATCGTAGTACCACAATACCCAGTAGTTTCCGACATCACGACAATTTTGACTTTAATCCCCTCCACTGCCACCACCTTCACTGTGATCGACCTCAAGAACGCCATACCTATACACGAGGACAGCCGCTATCTTTTTGGATTTACCCTAAATTCCCGTTCGTATAGATTTTGTAGAGCACCTCAGGGGTACACTGAGAGCCCAAGTATCTATAGCCAGGCGCTTAAAAGACAGTTGGACGCCATACAATTGCCAGATGGAGTGGCACTAATACAATATGTAGACGACATCCTTCTAGCAGCAGACACCATACCAATAGCCGTCACAGCCACCATCAAACTACTCCATTTCCTTGCTGAGAATGGTCACAAGGTCTCCCGAAAGAAACTGCAGTTCTGTAAATCACAAGTGACCTATTTGGGTCACCTTTTATCAAAAGAAGGGAGAAAACTCACGCCTGACAGGATCCAGACAATTCTAGGCACCCCTGTCCCCAAAAATCAGAAGCAAGTCCGCTCTTTGATAGGCCTCACCTCGTTTTGCAGACAGTGGTTACCGAACTTTAGCCTCATTGTCAAACCCCTTCTCTCCCTCCTAGCTAAGGACATCCCCTCACCTCTCCCTGGACCCCCGAATGCCAGACAGCCTTTAAAGAACTACGCAATACCCTTTGCTCAGCACCAGTCCTAGGAACCCCAGATTACTCCAAACCATTCTTCCTCTACACACACGAAAGGGAGGGATGTGCATTGTCTGTCCTAACACAATCAATTGGTCACAAACATCGCCCTTGTGCATATTTTTCTGCCACCCTCGATCCAGTAGCCAGAGCACTGCCAGCGTGCCTGCGCGCTGTGGCAGCTGAAGCAGTATCAATACGCCAGAGCGAAGGAATAGTGCTCTCCAATCCAGTCACTGTTTTAGTACCCCATGCAGTCGACACACTACTGAACCAGACCAAAACCCAACACTTGACTAGCGCCCGACTGACAGGATATGAGTTGACCCTGCTAGCACTGCACATTACCCTAAAGCGATGCACCACCCTCAATCCAGCCACGCTGTTACCCCTACCCGAGAACGATCCTA
The DNA here is from genome assembly GCA_963921515.1 of Calotriton arnoldi. NCBI lineage: Eukaryota > Metazoa > Chordata > Amphibia > Caudata > Salamandridae > Calotriton > Calotriton arnoldi. The sequence goes on along the minus strand of CAWUFW010003006.1, from coordinate 1,194,423 downwards.
ACGTGGCTCCACTACACGACTGTGTGACACTAACCGATGAACAAACAAAAAGTAGAGTAGACCTCAGAGACACCGCCTTTCTAGAGCCAGATGGAGAACTATGGGTGGATGGTTCGTGCATCAAACTCCCCGACGGCACCACCTCAGCTGCATACGCTGTCACCACAGCCCGAACCATTCTAGAAACAGCCCGTATTGCCCAACGTTCCGCCCAGGCAGCAGAACTCATTGCCCTCACACGGACATGTATTTTAGCAGCTGGCACGACAGTTAACATATACACCGACAGCCAATACGCCTTCGGGGTGGTTCACCATTTCGGGATTCTATGGAAAGAAAGAGGGTTCCTGACTTCACACGGTACACCCATCCTGCATGGAGATTTAGTCTCCGCCTTGACGGAAGCAGTCCTCCTCCCCAAAAAGCTAGCAGTGATAAAATGCCAAGCACATAGGAAAGTGACAGATCTCATTCGACAGGGAAATGCGCTAGCAGACGTTACTGCCCGAGCCACGGCAGAAGACAGAACTATGACACGAATGTATGTGACCAGGTCACAAGCTGAACAATGGACTGATGCTAGGACCACTGTAAGGGACATACAGACTATAGGCACACAAGACGAATTGACCGAGTGGGAAAAGGTGGGACTAAAAGACGAGGAAGATTGCTGGAGAACTAAAGACGGAAATAAATGGTTGTTACCCAATGCCTACCTCATCCCCATATTGACCATGGCACATTTACCAGCACACATAGGCTCCACCCCATGATTGAACTAATCACCAGAGTATGGCATAACGTCAAGATAGCAGAATCTGCAAAACGCCTAGTACAACAATGTATAGTCTGCCTACAACACAACCCAGGGAAGGGGACAGTAGTACCACGGGGAGGGTTTGGAGTCCCTGACCACCCCTTTGAAATCCTTCAAATGGATTACATCCAACTAGAGAGATGCCATGGTCTAAAATATGTCCTGGTGGTTGTGTGCGCTTTTAGCAAATGGGTGGAGGCATATCCCACCTGCGACAATACTGCCATAGCCACTGCAAAAGTATTGTTGAAAGAATTCTTCCCCGGTACGGCCTTTGCAGAATTTTATGGAGCGACAACGGCCCACACTTCGTAGCCGAAGTGATACAGAACATACTGAAAGGGTTGGGGGTAAAACAAAAATTCCATGCCGTCTTCCACCCCCAATAAGCGGGCCTGGTAGAGAGACACAATGCAACATTGAAACTAAAGCTAGCCAAAATAGTTGCCACAACCGGGTTGAAATGGCCCGACGCCCTTCCATTGGCATTGCTATCAATGCGCTCCACCCCGACCAAACACAGACTGACCCCGTATGAAGTGGTCTTCGGCAGGCCTATGAACATTTGGGCGGCACCAAGACCCACCTCCATTAACGATGCCCCGAACATATTAATGTCAGACTATCTGCATAAATTGACAAACGAGCTAACAATTATCCACCAACAGGTGCAGCAAGCCTTGCCTGACGTATCCAGGGGCCCAGGACATGTGATAAAGCCTGGGGACTTCATCCTAGTTCGCAACTTCCAAAGAACGAAGAATCTGGAGCCCAGGTGGACGGGCCCCTGGCAAGTCTTGATCACCACTCGAACTGCCCTCCGAGTGGAAGGAAAAAGAAATTGGCTGCATGCCCACCACTGCAAGAAAGTCCCTCCAACGCTGGCAACCTGTGAAGAGGTGGAGGTGCAAGAGGAAGTACTCGCAAAAGACCGACCAGCTCTGAGTTGCTACCCACAAGAAGACACCCTCCAACTGTCTGAATTTCCCGACCCCACGGTGCCATCCAAGGAAGGGTACAACCTAAGATCGACAAAAGGGGAGCTCCAACAACCAGGCCACTAACTGAGTCAGAGTCTCAGATCGGTAGCACAGCCAAACAACGCTACCAGGAAAAACACCAGACAAAAGTCTGTGGTCCTAACAGTTGGTGAGCTCCTCGAAGATGATGGAAGAAACGGAACACCTGCAAAGCCACCGCAAAGACACCAAGACTTTTGAACTGCACAGTACAAAGACAATTGCACTTGTAGCTGCATTTCTCACCTGCCTCCTACTAATGGTCACACTCCGGATCATTGAAGAGAATGCACCTGCATACAGAACATTGTCACCAACCATGCAACCAATCACAAAGAAAGAACACTACCTGGTATCACTACCGCCACATCTCCGAGAACGACGCAAAGAATTCTGGAATAATTCTTTCGTACAGATGCTGCACCAGCACAATCTTGCCACCAATGCCACTAACTGTTGGGTCTGTGGGCTGCTACCACATGCCACTGAACATTCCATCCCTTTCATCCCTTCACCCTTTTCTGTTCATGGATCTTGCCTTGCCTGGATGATGCTCCTACAAGAAAGTTACAAAGACAATGCCACTTCCGATGGGACAATCGCTCAGTTCTACAACGAGTTCTGGCTAAACCAAACAGGAAGAACAGCAGCTCCCTTTGCCCTCACACCTCCAATACGACATTCCCAATGAATGTCCCCTCCAAAGAACGAGTGGAAATACAAGTGTTCAATAATCCTGTCAGAGCCACATTTTCCTACCTGAAGAAAAGAACTGCTGCAACACTGACTGTGGCCCTATCTGTGGTGAACGTCTCTGGCCTTCTATGCATTGAAGGCCGTGGGACTAAGAATGTGGGTCACAGCACTTGTAACATTGTAAGGACTTTGAACACTGCCAACCCTCCAGCATTTGTTGCATCACCCAATATGTACTTTGTCTGTGGAACCAAAGCCTACACCTGGCTCCCAAGAAACTGGGGGGCACGTGCTACATCGCTTTTGTTTTGCCACCGACCTACACAGCCCCTGCAGAGCATCATCGAGAAAAGCGTTCTAAAGACACTGATCAATCAGACTCTGCCGCATCACAGTTCGTTGATGCAGCAAAAGGGCTCGTCCCGCTATGGGGTCCGATGGCAAACAGCCGAGCCATCAGACATCTGTCTCAAGCGGTAGAAACCGCCCTGAACGTCACAGCTGGCATCCTCACCAACAACACTGCCGAGCTTCAAGCGGTCCGTCTGGTGGCCCTACAAAACCGCATGGTCCTGGACGTGGTACTAGCGGATCGTGGAGGAGCATGTCGCATCATTGGTGCCAGTTGCTGCATATACATCCCTGATAATTCACCCTCTGTCTATGAAGCAATCGAACATCTCCACAGACTGTCTTCAGAAATTCATCAAGGATCAGAGACTTGGACAATTGGAAGTTGGCTTTGGGGCATCTTGAAGGGCTGGGGTTGGAAAATATCAATGTTTCTCTTGGTCCCAGTATTGGCAATATGTGGTTGCTGTTTGGGTGTACACTGTATACCACCTTTGTGTTCTCTTTGCATAAGTGCCTTGCGCCCTAAGAATATGGACACTCAGTTAACAAAAATTAGAATAATGTATGAACAAGAAATACAGGACATTATGGAGATCGAAATAGACTGACGAGATGGCTAGTTATGTTCAAAGGGGCGACTGTTAAGAACAAAACGACAATCATGAACATTCTGCGCCATCTTGTCTGATGAAAGTTCCTACGTGCACATAAACTACAGTCATTCTGATTGACCACAGCCATTTTGTACTCTGTTGGTCACCTTAATTTCACCCTGTCCTCTAGCAGCCTTCTGACTCTCTGACCAAACCTGATATGTGTGCTGGGGGCTATAAACTATTTCCACGACAAACATCAACATCACCTGCTGCCTCAAACTCGTCTTTCCTCTCATCCCTGCACAAACAGGTTACAAATACCAAACAGACTCTTGCAAGCATGGTTTATTGCACTGCACACAGCAAGACTTGTTTTTGCCAACAATGGGACCTGTTTTTATCAACAGAACGGACTCTTAGATCTGGCCGGTCTCACTTGTGTTTAGACCCTGAAGCAAGGTCCAGCTGCAATTAAATTGTCTGTTTTTGATCTGGGCGGGAGGAGAGTTAATGTTGGGCTTGTGTAACCATGTTGATGAAACAATGTTGGGCTTGTGTAACCATGCTGATGAAACAATGTCGGGCTTGTGTGACAACCTGCCCGGGCGGAGACTCCAAGCTTGTAACCATGATAAATGAAACAAATACATTGTGTAAAACCTGTATAAAAGGAAGAGCCAAAAGCATTGCCAGTAGAACACCTCCCTGAAGACATCCTGGTGTCAGCAGTTGACGTGGTCTCCTCTAAGAGTAATAAACCTTTTTCTTGCCTTCCAGCTTCCAGCGCCTGCCTCGTTATTTTAGATAGCGAATCCAAAGTGGATTAAAGTTGACCTTGCGCCGGGCAGCATTGGGGATCTCAGGAGACTCGCTGCTTTTCACATCTGCACCTTAAACTTGCTCATTCAGAGAACAGCCAAAACAGGAATGGGAAACCCTTGAGAAACAGGAGTGGGTTCTATAGGAGAAGAAGCTGAAGGAAGGAATTATGGCAAAGAGGAAGTCACAGCTACAGTTACACTCAATATCAGAGTCTTTATGCTCTGACTAAAATCTCATGCTTCACAAGGGGAGAGCAAGAAATGACCCACCTAGTTACATTTTCACAAATGTATATCTACACGCATCAAGAAACTAGGTATTTTGGAAAGAAAGCAAAAGTAAAGAGACAAGGGAACAGTTGGAGACCTTACTGGAAAATCCAAAGAGTTTGGGTTAGACACCTCACCCACTAAATAGAGGCATGCTTCATCGGCGCCTATCCACACCCTGATAGGGTAATACCATCAGGGCGGATTCAACCATGAATGGGAGTTCTTATATAAAGTGTCTATCTGGACAAAGCAGGGATCCAGTTGAAGAAAAGTAAAGAAGTGTTTAAAATAACTTCAAGGTATACCCTTTCAGAGCTACTTTTATTAGTAGGGTACAGTGGGTTAATTAAAAGATGAATACAGGGTTCTTATTGAGCATTAATTTCTCGACCACCCCTGATTTATTGCAGACATGTTTTGGCCCACACAAAGAGCCCAATTGGGTCTGGGGCCTTCCTCAGGGCTAAGAATATATGTCCCTGCCTATTTCAGCACACATTCCATTCAGTTTTAATGAGGCATAAGGCTCTCACCTGACACAGTAGGGTCCTTCTGTGTTTCAGGGGTACCTGTGAATGTATAGATATTGATTTTTTCTTTATATATTTTTTATATAAAAATAGTGTACAGTAGGGTAGTTTCCAACATAATACGGTTCTTTGTCCAGTGGAAAATGGCATCACCTTGTTTCCTTATAAACCATCCCTCGTCTTTAATTTATTGAGTATCCACCTTAATGTGCACCCTAATCTCTTTGTGGGGTATACTTTGAACTGATGTGGGATATTCACCAAAAAACTTTGAACACATGCGTGATATTCAACCTAAATAAGAGCATGCACAAGAAACATCAAAAATCGTTTGTGACTTTTCACCATCATCTCACTTACCCTGTCTTGTCCTATTTCAGGGATCGTGCGTTTGACGGCTGGGACCATCCTATTGTCACACACTCAAGGAAAACAAAAACAAAGTACATACATCTGAATTTAATTGTACTGGCTGTGGCTCTATTTTTTTGGATGGTTAGAACTCTTATTTCTGAAGTAATTATCATGATTGTTGTCATAAGTTTTTATTTATTCTTCACAGCCAATAGTATCCACTCCAGAGTAGTAGGTAATAGTAGTGCTTTTAATGATAGAGCTAATTGGAAAGTTCTCTATATAGGTAGGTACCATTGTCCCTACAAATTCATTCTGGCGTGTATTTCACAAAAGTTGGTCGATGCCATGCTATAGGATGTGCTTTACAATCATGATGTAATGGAAATTCATTGTGACTAGGGCTAAGGCACCCATGCTTAAAGCTCCCACCAAGTGTATCTCAAACTTAGTAACGCCTTGCATCTTGGTTTTTATAAAGGGTTTTTACAATGATCTTTTCCCACACGGCTTGCATGCTCTTTGGCGGTTGATAATGTACAAGAGTCACGGTTTTATAAAATTGTAGCTCCCACCTACAGGGTCCGACTTCTGACAGAAAAAGTGCCATTATTGGTACTCCAACTCCTCTCTGAGGGACAGTTAAGCTGACGCGATATTAATGATTCAAAGCCCCCACCAAGGATTTCTATTTCTTTTTGGTTGTTAGAACGGTTCCCCATGTTGTCCGTTCATGTTTCGACCAAAGTCCTTGGTATCGAAGTAACGATACTCTAAATCCTCTGTGAGGAACATATGCTCTAAGTGGGTTAAAGCTCCAGCCAAGGATTCCTGTTTCTATATGGTTGTGTAAATAGTATTGCATGTCGTTCGTAATGGGCCGACTAAAGCCCCTGATTGCTGAAGTTACAAACATTGTTTAAAAGCAATAGCAAGACCTCTCATTGTCCCCCAGAAACATGTACACACATGTAGTGAGGCTCCCCCCTTCCTTTTCAGGTACTTACTACTCCAAGGAACTGGTACCGCGTAATCACCTAGATGAGCTGCAGAGACCGCTGATGACTGCTCTATATTAGAGCGCAGTTGTGTATGTAGGGGCTGGGTCCATGGAAGGAGAGCATCGGCATGACGTCCTCTCGTGTGTGGCTCCAAGGATGTTGGCAGATGTAGTCCCTCCTGTCTATGTATGGAATTTGCTGCACACTCAAGGTGCGTCCCTCGCCGTACACTTTAGTGTACGGCGAGGGACACACCTTGAGGCAAGTGTGACTACAGGGGTCCCTTTACCCTCCTCCTATGGGCAATTAGGACCCTATATTGGGGTATATAGGAACACCAGTTTTAGTTAGAGGATGACACAGGTCACCCAAACATAGTGGCAATATCTAGAACCAATCTGGTAAGATAGGAGCCCGAATCCCGTCCTGATGAATGCCGCGGACTCACTTGAGCCAACGTCAGAAACATGTTGACGACAAGAGTGGTGATGGGGTGATAGTTCCCCTAATCCCCACACTCTAGTTTTTAACACCAAGTAATACCTTACGATTAAATGTAATTTGGGTTAATACATTGGTTTACAAATCACTATTGCACGGGCCCCCACTTATATTATTAGAAGTTCTTCCCTGTCTCCAGGTGTAGGCCCGCTCTCTGTCAAACCGGGTTTTTAGAGAGCGAGGACTGCCTATGATGAAACATGACACCTGGTGGTGTGTGAGGACAGTCCTTAACATTCTTTGAGATGCCCAGCACTCAACCCATTTAGTGCTTTGTAGGGATACGGTTACATTATTTAAGTGACCATTATTTCAGGGTAGCTTCTATTGTGTGTGCATTTGATATGTTTGGAGGCCAGCTCACTCTGAAAACCCCGTAGCCTCTAGTTCCCTCCCTCAGATAATTCCAAAGGTTTTGTGTTTAGGTATGTGTGGAATTTGAATATGCGACGTTACAACGAATGAGATACAAGACATTCCGTTACAATGCGGTCGTTACAACGACCACATGTTACATCGCATACCATTAAAACGCAAGTCGTTACAACGACTTGCAGTAGGGGGCGCTGGATATTGGAATAGTATAATTTACTATTCCAACTCCAGTCTGTGCAACAGTAGGGAAGGTGTTGGATTTTAAATCCGACACCTTCTGCCCCCTACAGCAAGTCGTTGTAACGACCCCTACAGCAAGTCTTTGTAACGACTTGCGTTATAATGGTTTGCGATGTAACAACGCGGTCGTTGTAACGACCACGTTGTAATGGAATACGTTGTATCGCATTCGTTGTAAACGATGTCTCCCATGGAATTTACCTTTATTATGGCATTCACACACCCTGATTTTTAGCGCGGGCTGAGCCTCGTGAAGTGCCTATGAAGGTTAAACAGGCATATGTGTGTAAATACAAATGTGGCACATTTATATGTTTTATAGGTTTTCAATCGCCCTCAATAATTGGGGCTATACTCATATGTTCTTATCTGTTTCGTAGAGACGGCCAACATGGATGAAAGTTTTCATCTCCGTTCTTTATCTGTGCACCCTTCTAGGACTTTGGATAATTGTGTGTCCCTCCATATCGGGCTAAAAGCTCACCTGTTTGCAGCAATGCAAGCTTTATTGTCTGGAATTGTTGGGCCTTGCAAGCAGTCCTAAACTTTCCTACCAGTCATGTTCCCCCATAGTTCCTCCTCGAATGGCTGAATATCAGTTGTTTTCCAAGTCCCTTTAATGAAAATGTAATGATATAGGTGTCTCTTGATGTTTTGAGCCCAAATGAACAAGTTACTTATCTTCGGTAACAATATATCTGTAAGAGACATAGATTAGTTATAGATTCCTTACCTTAGAATTACCCCCAGGCGTCAGACTGGATCCGGAGAATTTTTCATCAGCAGTACCCCTGCGCGTCGAAAGGTGGCGTCGGTCGGCTCCGCGTTTGTCGTTGGCGTCGTGGTCACCGGGATGACGTCACGGTAGATACTTGGACGCCGCCCTCGCGCGCTGACGTCAGTTTTTTTACACTACATTCCACGCCAGAAGCGCAGAGCCATGCAAGACACTGTCCACTGGTGCACAAAACTAGGGCTCTGAAAAGGATTCCCTGACCCTAGAAGTCAGTTCGCAGAACGGGGAGGATGGGTGGGGCGGTAAGGAATCTATGTAGGAGAGTAGGATCTGCTTCACAGGGGTACCCCCACTTTTTGCTGATACTTCACTGGTTTTCGACATTAGTCTGGCTGGGGCCCTGCTATTCAGAACCCCAGCCTAGCTGTTTCCTCTTTAAAAGGGTCTCCATGTGCCTTAGGCACATCACTGATTGGGATCTGGAGTGCCCTTGTAAGTCCCTAGTATATGGTATACTATGTACCAAGGGCATAGGTACCTCAGAGGCCTGCCAGGGGCTGCAGCATGTATTATGCCACCCCTGGTAGGCCATCCAAACTGGCACCACAGGTCTGCTACTGCAGCCTGGGTAAGGTGGTGCATGCACCCCTTGCTGTGGTATAGGTTACCTATATCACTAAATGCATACACACATATAAACCTATAAGTCACTCCTAAGGCAGGCCTTATCAATCCTAAAGGCAGAGTGCATGGTTCCTATGTGAGAGGGTGCCCCTGCATGAGCAGGGCCCCTCTGCAGCGTTCGGAGACCATCTCTGATGCTGTTTGTAGTGCAGCCTGACCATATACTCTTAAACGCATTATATCCTCGCGGTAAAATGCTAACTATGGAATGGCTGCACCTAAACATGTCGTGTTTGGTGTCAAACATCTTGGAATACTACCCCCCGCCAATCCTGGCGGCGGGGGTAGCATTCCACCCTTCTAGAGGGAAAGGCATGTTAACTCTGACGAGTCCGGTAACTTCTTTCCAGAGCCTGGCATCACAAAATGGATGCTGCTGCCACAGACACGAGTCTGGCCTCCTGCTGCTGGACGAAACTCCGGCAGGGGAGGCCTGGACAATAGGTTTCCTGTCCCAGGGAGGTGTGACCACCTCCCCAGACAGGACAATGTGTATTGGGGCTGGGCGGGAGCACTTTCGGGTGCTTTGAAGTCCTGCACTGGGGGCACATTTGGTGTCCCTGTGCATACCCCAGTTCAAACCGGATCAGGGGCTTGCAGCCCCTGCTTTGGCGCGAACTGGACAAAGGGAAAGGGGTGTAGCCACCCCTCTGCCCTGACCCACCCATAGGTGGGGCCACAGAGTAGTCCATCCCCTATTTTTAGAATAAAGGTAGGAACCCAGTCCCTAGGACTTTAGATTATACCTGGACGAAACTCTGAAACAGAATCCTGGACCTTCGACGCTCTACTCACGATTAGAGGACTGAAGAATCTCCCTTGGGGTCAAGGAGTGACTCCCCTGCTTGGCAGGCACCAAAGAAGCATCTGTCCGGTTCGCATCACTGAAGCTCCCGTCGGACGCCGAAGTCATCGCATCACCAGAGGTGGATTCTCAGACTTCCCCGAGGCTACCCTGAGTCCCCAGCAAAGCTGAGGCCCGTGGCTATCGTGGGTGACTTGAGACCGTGACCCCTGGACACCGAGCACATTTGCAAGTGCACCATCTTCTGGGTCTCCCAAGAAGTCGTGCTTTGGGCTCCGAGTAGCCCTAGCCTCCAGCACCACCTGCACCGAAGATCACTGGCCCCCACTCCACGAGTGTCCTGTAAGCCAGCTCCACGTGCGGCGTCACGAGGCTCCTTCGCGGTCGCTAGCCCGTTGGCTAGTAGCCCTTAACGAAGGCCAATCTTTTCTTTACTTGGCAGTCTGGTTGCTCCAGGCCTGCCCTCACTTACCCTCGCTGGGTGAGTTCCCCAGACCTTGCTGGTCTGCATCATCGACGATCTACATCTTACTCGAGACTTGCCGTTGCCAAGGCTTGTTGGGTCCAATCTGGTCGCCGACACCTCTGCACTCGACAGACATCGAGCAACAGCCCGAATCCTGCTCCTGGTCGCCGACAACGCCTCCCGGACCTCGTGGCTGAAGAGTCAAGACGACCGTCATCGAATCTGAAGCACTCGACATCGGTGGGCATCTGTCCATCGCCTCCCTGGTCACTGGCTAGTGACCCAGACTCTGTCCCCTCTGCTTTCAGGTTCTTCAGAACTCCGATCCACTCTTGGATCCACCCGGACACTTTTCTCCTGGTCGCCAGCAGCACTTTGCAGCAGATCGCCATAAGAACCGACGACGAAACCCGACCCCGAAAGGCACCTATGCACCCGGCTTCCCTGGGTGAGGTAACACGAGTACTCCGGTGCTCCCGTGGGTAGAGACTCTTCAAAGTCCTAGATCTCAAAGGGTTTTGTCCTAGTCCTCTTCTAAGTGTCCCTTTCCTCTATTTTCCCGATCCCGACTTTCTCCATAGAAGTTAACGGCGTATCGCGGTTGTGTATTTACACTGCACGCGTCTCCCGTGGGTCCCCTGTGTCACTACCTTGGGTGGTTCCTTGTGGTCCAAGCACTTCTAGAGGCTCTAGGCCTAGTGTCTAGTTCAGTCGTGGTTCGCATACCACTTTATTGGTATATGGTTTGGTACGCCCCTAGGGCCCAAACGTGTATTTGTGCTATTACTGTGATTTAAGATCTTATAACCTATGTACTTCGAACTCTAGCCTCATAAAGAGACTAGAGGGGTGTGTTTAGTAATAAATACATATATTTTGAATATATACCTGGTGTGGTGCTCTTTCATTTGGTCACTCAAGAGATTATAGACTGGTAAAACAAGCTGCTTTACATTCCTTCAAGACTTAGCCTGAAGGCTGCTCTCCATAGCTACCACTAGGATAGCTTTCAATAAGGTTGTCTTTAACCTACCTACCATAAGAGTCGATTTGGACTGGTGCAAGGTGCCCACTATAATTAGTGGACAGCATATGCCAGGCCAACTTCTCACATTGGTGTGCAGCGTGTGGGATTCCAGCTTGCTATTGTTTTACCAGATAATCTCAATTGAATTGATCAACTGAAAACCACTAAAGGTACCTAAGGTACATATAATTTAAGCTTAGAATATCAGTAAGTTCTACTGAACTTAGAGTTGTGTGTTAAGGGATAGCACAACCCTTTCTACAACTCAAGAGAGTTTAGTAGGCCACACTAGAGTAGGTAGTGCATACACCACACCACACTAGTAATGTCTTTAAAAGCAGGATCCAAAGATGCCCTGCAGGAAGCCATTGAGCTTCCCCCTCCAAGTATGACACACTCCCATTCTTGGAACTGAGAGCTTTGTGTAACGTGAGGAAATTAAGGACAGGCCAAAGTCCCACCACCCAACACCTCCAGGAGTTGTTGGTGGCTTATGATCTTAGTAAGTCCTCAGAGACTGAAGGGGTAGGAGCAGAGGGTGGGCCAGCAGATGAGGAAGGGGCCAGGGGTACTACTACCCCCAGCCCCCTCTGAAACTGACCAGGAGGGTGACAATGACCCTGACCTGGAAAACCCAATCCCTTCTGGGGAAGATGAAGATGAGGATCTGGAGAACCACACCTTTGTCCCCCCAGGAAGGATTATGAGTGTGCTCAGAAAGTCTAGGTCTCCTTCTCAGGAGTCTAACCACTCTGGCACCTCAATAGGGAGCTCTGTTTCTTCTCACAGGAGGGAATCCTCTCATGAGAGAAGAAAGAGACTGGTCCAGTATGAGGAAACTCAACTGGAGATCAGGAAGAAGCAATTGGCTTTAGATAGAGAATCCCTAGATCTCCTTAAAGAGAGAAGAAAGTTGGGACTAGAGTCCCATGGTGGCAGCCATGTCCCTAGAGATAGGGAAAGGTCCTATGACCATAGGAACCTGAGCAAGATTGTTCCTCCCTACCAGAGTGGGGATGATATCCACAAATGGATAACTGCTTTAGAGAGGGCCTGTAAAGTACAGAAGGTCCCTCAGGAGCAGTGGGCAGCAATCTTGTGGCTCTCCTTTGCTGACAAAGGTAGAGACAAGCTCCTCACTGTTAGAGAGGAGGATGCTGACAATTACAAGGTCTTGAAGAGTGCTCTTATTGATGGGTTTGGCCTAACCACTGAACAGTACAGGTTGAAGTTCAGAGACACCCAAAAAGCACAGACTCAAGACTGGGTAGACTATGTGGATTGTTCTGCCAAGGCTCTGGAAGGCTGGTTGATGGGCAGTAAGGTGTGTGACTTCTCAGGATTGTATAATCTGATAATGAGGGAGCAGATTCTTAATAACTGTCAAAACCAGCTGTTGCATCAGTACCTGGTTGACTCTGATCTGACCTCTCCCCAAGAATTGGGAAAGAAGGCAGACAAATGGGTCAGAACCAGGGTGAAGCAGAAGGTACAGAACCAAGGTGGGGAAACCAAGAAGCAAGATGCTAAGAACTCTGACAAGGGTGGGGAGAAGGGTAAAGATCAAAAGTCTTCATCAGGCCCCCAAAAATCTTCTTCTGGTGGGGATTCCCAGTCTACCAAGGGTAAAGGCCAAAGAAAACCATGGTGCAAGGTCTGTAAGCAAAAGACCCACTGGACCAGTGATTGCACCAAGTCCAAAGACTCCAGTCCAGCACCCACCAATGCCCCTAAGGCACCTGTTCCCCCTAGTACAGTTGGTGGAGGTGCTCCAGCAAAGGGTTTAGTAGGGTTCACCCTGGGAACTGAGTTGGGCTCTGACTTAGTCAGGGAACTGACTCAGGCTGTGTTAGTCTGTGATGGAGGCATGGATGTGACCTCCACTGTGAGTCCCAGTAATCTGGGCAAGTACAGACAACAGCCTTTAATCAATGGACGAGAGGCTTTGGCATTTAGGGACACAGGGGCAAGTGTCACAATGGTGACACAAGACCTTGTGCTACCTGGGCAAGTTATACTTGGTGAAATGTACCAAGTGACCAATGCTAGCAATGTCAGAACAGACCATACTCTGGCAGTTGTTAACTTCTCCTGGGGAGGGGTAACTGGCCTTAAGAAGGTTGTGGTAAGTGCAAACCTACCAGTCGAATGCTTGCTTGGCAATGACTTAGAGACTTCTGCTTGGGCAGAAGTGGAGCTCAGGACCCATGCAGAAATGCTGGGGATCCCTGCAGATGTGTTTGCTGTGACCAGGTCACAAGCTAAACTGTCTAAAACTGAACAGGCCTTGGATTCTGGAAGAATGGACCAAGTGCCTTCCAAGAGGAGGAGTAGTAGGGTTAAGGCAGTGCCTTCCCCTTGGCTCAGGAGAGAGATCAGTCCCTTGAGGGGGATGATCTCAGCCCTGAAGAAGGAACTGGCCCAGAGGAACTTGAACCTGAACAGGTTGAGTTCTTGGGGACAGGGGGACCTTCTAGGGCAGATCTGAGCCAGGAGCAGCAGAGCTGCCCCTCCCTTGAACCCCTCAGACAGCAAGCTGCTGCTGAGGCTGCTGGGAAAGCTAGTGGTCCCCATACAGTGTATTGGGATGATGGACTCCTGTACTCAGAGAGTAGAGACCCCAAGCCTGGTGCTACCAGGAGGTTGGTAATACCTTTGAAGTTCAGGGGCTTCCTATTGACCCTAGCCCATGATATTCCCTTAGCAGGACACCTGGGCCAGAACAAGACTTGGGACAGAATTGTCCCTCACTTTCACTGGCCCCACATGTCTGAAGACAGTAAGGAGTTTTGTCGCTCCTGTGTAACCTGCCAAGCCAGTGGCAAAGCAGGTGGCACTACAAAGGCCCCCTGATACCACTACCTGTGGTGGGGGTGCCCTTTGAGAGGGTAGGGATTGACATTGTTGGTCCCATGGATCCCCAAACAGCCTCTGGGCACAGGTTTATCCTGGTGGTAGTGGATCATGCCACCAGGTACCCAGAAGCTATTCCCCTCAGGACCACTACAGCACCTGTGGTGGCAAGGGCCCTCCTGGGAATCTTCTCAAGAGTGGGCTTTCCTAAGGAGGTAGTATCAGACAGGGGTGCAAACTTCATGTCTGGTTACTTAAAAGCAATGTGGAAGGAGTGTGGAGTTACTTATAAGTTCACCACACCCTATCACCCACAATGCAATGGTTTAGTTGAGAGATTCAACAAAACCTTGAAGGGCATGATTAAAGGGCTCCCAGAAAAGCTTAGGCGTAGATGGGACATACTCTTGCCCTGCCTTTTATTCGCATATAGGGAGGTGCCTCAGAAGGGGGTTGGTTACAGCCCTTTTGAACTTCTGTTTGGCCACCCTGTGAGGGGTCCACTGTGCTTGGTGAAGGAAGGATGGGAGTTACCTCTCAAGCCCCCAAAGCAGGATATAGTGGACTATGTACTTGGTCTCCGCTCCAGGATGGCTGAGTACATGAAAAAGGCAACCAAAAACCTTGAGGCTAGCCAGGAACTGCAGAAGGCCTGGCATGACCAAAAGGCTGTTCTGACTGTTTACCAGCCAGGACAGAAGGTGTGGGTGTTGGAGCCAGTGGCCCCAGCAGCTCTCCAAGACAAATGGAGTGGACCCCACACTATTGTTGAACAGAAGGGTGAGGTCACTTACTTAGTGGACCTAGGAACACCCAGGAGTCCCCAAAGGGTTCTCCATGTCAACAGACTTAAGCCATATGTGGACAGGGCAGACATGGGCTTGCTCATGGCTACTGATGAAGGGCAGGAGGAAGAGAGTGACCCACTCCCTGACCTGCTCTCACAGAACCCTGACGATGGGTCAGTTGATGGTGTAGCCTTGGCAGGCAGCCTCACTACCCAGCAACAAACTGATTGCAGGCAAGTCCTCAATCAGTTTAGACATATGTTTTCACTGACACCCAGTCAGACCACCTGGTGCACTCATGAAGTGGACACTGGGGACAGTCTGCCTATTAAAAACAAGATTTATAGGCAACCTGACCATGTCAGGGACTGTATCAGGACTGAAGTCCAGAAGATGTTGGAATTGGGAGTGATTGAGCCCTCAGATAGCCCTTGGGCTAGTCCAGTAGTCCTAGTACCCAAACCTCACACCAGTGGTGGGAAAAGAGAGATGAGGTTTTGTGTAGACTACAGAGGCCTCAATGCAGTCACTAGGACTGATGCCCATCCAATACCCAGGGCAGATGAGCTCATAGATACTTTGGCCTCTGCCAAATATCTCAGCACATTTGACCTAACAGCTGGCTACTGGCAGATCAGACTAGCTGATGCTGCAAAGCCCAAAACAGCATTTTCAACCCCTAGTGGGCATTATCAATTTGTGGTGATGCCCTTTGGTCTGAAAAATGCACCTGCCACTTTCCAGAGGTTGGTGAACACAGTTCTCACAGGACTGGAAGCCTATAGTGCAGCTTATCTAGATGATATTGCTGTCTTTAGCTCCACCTGGGAGGATCACCTGGTCCACCTCAGGAATGTTTTACAGGCCCTGCAAAAGGCAGGCCTGACTATCAAGGCCACTAAGTGCCAGATAGGGCAGAGTCAGGTTGTGTACCTGGGCCACCTTGTGGGTGGAGGCCAGGTTCAACCTTTGCAGAGCAAGATCCAGACCATCATGGACTGGACTGCTCCCACTACCCAGACTCAGGTGAGAGCCTTCTTAGGCCTGACTGGGTACTATAGGAGATTTGTCAAGGGGTATGGATCAATAGTGACACCCTTGAATGACTTAACTTCTAAGAAAATGCCCAAAAAGGTTCAGTGGACAGTTAGCTGTCAAAAGGCATTTGATGACCTCAAGCAGGCCATGTGCACTGCTCCAATTCTGCAGAGTCCTGATTACTCCAAGAAGTTCATTGTTCAAACTGATGCATCTGAATTGGGGGTAGGGGCTGTACCTTCACAATTGAATGAAGAAGGTCAGGATCAGCCAGTAGCTTTTATTAGCAGAAGGCTGACCCCTAGAGAGAAACGTTGGTCAGCCATAGAGAGGGAGGCCTTTGCTGTGGTCTGGGCTCTGAAGAAGTTGAGGCCATACTTGTTTGGTACACACTTCCTGGTTCAGACAGACCATAAGCCCCTCTTATGGCTAAAACAAATGAAGGGTGAAAACCCCAAACTGCTTAGGTGGTCCATTTCCCTACAGGGGATGGACTTTACAGTGGAACATAGGCCTGGGAGTAACCATGCGAATGCAGATGGACTCTCTAGGTATTTCCACTTAGAACATGAAGACTTAACTGGGCAAGGTTAGTTTAATGTCCCTACGTTTGGGGGGGGTTGTGTAGGAGAGTAGGATCTGCTTCACAGGGGTACCCCCACTTTTTGCTGATACTTCACTGGTTTTCGACATTAGTCTGGCTGGGGCCCTGCTATTCAGAACCCCAGCCTAGCTGTTTCCTCTTTAAAAGGGTCTCCATGTGCCTTAGGCACATCACTGATTGGGATCTGGAGTGCCCTTGTAAGTCCCTAGTATATGGTATACTATGTACCAAGGGCATAGGTACCTCAGAGGCCTGCCAGGGGCTGCAGCATGTATTATGCCACCCCTGGTAGGCCATCCAAACTGGCACCACAGGTCTGCTACTGCAGCCTGGGTAAGGTGGTGCATGCACCCCTTGCTGTGGTATAGGTTACCTATATCACTAAATGCATACACACATATAAACCTATAAGTCACTCCTAAGGCAGGCCTTATCAATCCTAAAGGCAGAGTGCATGGTTCCTATGTGAGAGGGTGCCCCTGCATGAGCAGGGCCCCTCTGCAGCGTTCGGAGACCATCTCTGATGCTGTTTGTAGTGCAGCCTGACCATATACTCTTAAACGCATTATATCCTCGCGGTAAAATGCTAACTATGGAATGGCTGCACCTAAACATGTCGTGTTTGGTGTCAAACATCTTGGAATACTACCCCCCGCCAATCCTGGCGGCGGGGGTAGCATTCCACCCTTCTAGAGGGAAAGGCATGTTAACTCTGACGAGTCCGGTAACTTCTTTCCAGAGCCTGGCATCACAAAATGGATGCTGCTGCCACAGACACGAGTCTGGCCTCCTGCTGCTGGACGAAACTCCGGCAGGGGAGGCCTGGACAATAGGTTTCCTGTCCCAGGGAGGTGTGACCACCTCCCCAGACAGGACAATGTGTATTGGGGCTGGGCGGGAGCACTTTCGGGTGCTTTGAAGTCCTGCACTGGGGGCACATTTGGTGTCCCTGTGCATACCCCAGTTCAAACCGGATCAGGGGCTTGCAGCCCCTGCTTTGGCGCGAACTGGACAAAGGGAAAGGGGTGTAGCCACCCCTCTGCCCTGACCCACCCATAGGTGGGGCCACAGAGTAGTCCATCCCCTATTTTTAGAATAAAGGTAGGAACCCAGTCCCTAGGACTTTAGATTATACCTGGACGAAACTCTGAAACAGAATCCTGGACCTTCGACGCTCTACTCACGATTAGAGGACTGAAGAATCTCCCTTGGGGTCAAGGAGTGACTCCCCTGCTTGGCAGGCACCAAAGAAGCATCTGTCCGGTTCGCATCACTGAAGCTCCCGTCGGACGCCGAAGTCATCGCATCACCAGAGGTGGATTCTCAGACTTCCCCGAGGCTACCCTGAGTCCCCAGCAAAGCTGAGGCCCGTGGCTATCGTGGGTGACTTGAGACCGTGACCCCTGGACACCGAGCACATTTGCAAGTGCACCATCTTCTGGGTCTCCCAAGAAGTCGTGCTTTGGGCTCCGAGTAGCCCTAGCCTCCAGCACCACCTGCACCGAAGATCACTGGCCCCCACTCCACGAGTGTCCTGTAAGCCAGCTCCACGTGCGGCGTCACGAGGCTCCTTCGCGGTCGCTAGCCCGTTGGCTAGTAGCCCTTAACGAAGGCCAATCTTTTCTTTACTTGGCAGTCTGGTTGCTCCAGGCCTGCCCTCACTTACCCTCGCTGGGTGAGTTCCCCAGACCTTGCTGGTCTGCATCATCGACGATCTACATCTTACTCGAGACTTGCCGTTGCCAAGGCTTGTTGGGTCCAATCTGGTCGCCGACACCTCTGCACTCGACAGACATCGAGCAACAGCCCGAATCCTGCTCCTGGTCGCCGACAACGCCTCCCGGACCTCGTGGCTGAAGAGTCAAGACGACCGTCATCGAATCTGAAGCACTCGACATCGGTGGGCATCTGTCCATCGCCTCCCTGGTCACTGGCTAGTGACCCAGACTCTGTCCCCTCTGCTTTCAGGTTCTTCAGAACTCCGATCCACTCTTGGATCCACCCGGAGACTTTTCTCCTGGTCGCCAGCAGCACTTTGCAGCAGATCGCCATAAGAACCGACGACGAAACCCGACCCCGAAAGGCACCTATGCACCCGGCTTCCCTGGGTGAGGTAACACGAGTATTCCGGTGCTCCCGTGGGTAGAGACTCTTCAAAGTCCTAGATCTCAAAGGGTTTTGTCCTAGTCCTCTTCTAAGTGTCCCTTTCCTCTATTTTCCCGATCCCGACTTTCTCCATAGAAGTTAACGGCGTATCGCGGTTGTGTATTTACACTGCACGCGTCTCCCGTGGGTCCCCTGTGTCACTACCTTGGGTGGTTCCTTGTGGTCCAAGCACTTCTAGAGGCTCTAGGCCTAGTGTCTAGTTCAGTCGTGGTTCGCATACCACTTTATTGGTATATGGTTTGGTACGCCCCTAGGGCCCAAACGTGTATTTGTGCTATTACTGTGATTTAAGATCTTATAACCTATGTACTTCGAACTCTAGCCTCATAAAGAGACTAGAGGGGTGTGTTTAGTAATAAATACATATATTTTGAATATATACCTGGTGTGGTGCTCTTTCATTTGGTCACTCAAGAGATTATAGACTGGTAAAACAAGCTGCTTTACATTCCTTCAAGACTTAGCCTGAAGGCTGCTCTCCATAGCTACCACTAGGATAGCTTTCAATAAGGTTGTCTTTAACCTACCTACCATAAGAGTCGATTTGGACTGGTGCAAGGTGCCCACTATAATTAGTGGACAGCATATGCCAGGCCAACTTCTCACAATCTATAACTAATCTATGTCTCTTACAGATTATAAAGTTACCGAAGGTATGTAACTTGTTCATCTGAAAGAGACAATGAGTTATAGATTCCTTACCTTAGAATAGATAGCCCAGCAATACCAACCCCGGAGGTGGGTCTGCAAACCAAGTTCACACCAGAAAGTCCTGGAGAACAGAACGGCCAAAGAAGCCGTCTCTCCGGACTTGGCTGTCCAGGCAGTAGTGTTTTGTGAACGTGTGCAGAGATGCCCATGTAGCTGCCTGAAAGATGTCATTGAGGGGGACTCCCAATCCCAAAGCAGTGGTAGCTGCCGTCGCCCGGGTGAAATGGGCGCGCAATCCCACTGGAGGCTCCTTCTTTGCCAAAGAGTAGCAAGCCTTCATGCACAAAACGACCCACCTAGAGATGGTCCGTTTGTGCACGGCCCGACCTTTTTTGGTGCCCACGTAGCCAACAAAGAGCTGGTCATCCACCCGGAATTGCTTGGTGCGATCCAAATAAAATGAAAGCGCACGTTTTGGATCCAGACAGTAGAGCCTCTCTTCCTCCTTAGAAGGATGCGGAGGGGGAAAGAAGGTGGGCAAAGTGATGGTTTGACCAATGTGGAAAGAAGTAACCACTTTGGGGAGAAAGGAAGGTCTGGTTCCAAGGACAACCTTGTCCGGATGAACAGCAAGAAAAGGAGGCTTAGAGGACAGAGCCTGAAGCTCACTCACCCTGCGAGCAGAGGTGATGGCCACCAGAAAACCACTCTTTAAAGTTAAAAGTCAGAGAGGACGGTTGTGCAGTGGCTCGAAAGGAGCACACATAAGATATGTTAGAACTAAGTTCAAGTCCCACTGAGGCATCACAAAAGGGATAGGAGGAAAGAGATGAGTGATGCCCTTAAGAAATCAATTTACAATTGGGGACTTGAAAAGAGAAGGCTGATCAGGAAGCCTAAGAAAGGCTGACATGGCTCAGAGATAGCCCTTAAGAGTGCCCAGAGCAGAGCCCTGCTGGGCCAAAGAAAGGAGGAACAAGAGAACCTCAGAAAGAGGGGCAGAAAGGGGATCCACAGCCTTTGCTGCGCACTATGCCACAAATTTGTTCCATCTGCAGGCGTATACCGTCTTAGTGGAGGGACGCCTGGCTGCCAAGATAACGTCACAGACTTCGGGAGGAAGGGCGAAGGCTGTCAACTGTCAACGCTCAATCTCCACGCAAGGAGGTGGAGGCTGGACAGGTTCGGGTGGAGGACCGTCCCCTGCTGCTGCGACAGAAGATCCTCCCGAGAGGCAGTCAAAGCGGAGGATCGAAGGCCATGTGTAACAGCTCGGGATACCAGACTCTTCGTGCCCAATCCGGAGCCACAAGAATGACTTGGGCCCGGTCGCGCTTGATCTTCTTCAGCACTCTGGGCAGAAGTGGTATAGGCGGAAAGGCGTATACAAGACCGCAACTCCACTCGCGACAAAAAGCGTTGCTTAGCGAGTACCGCCTTGGAAATTCCAACGTGCAGAACTGCTGACATTGCGCGTTCTGGTCGGTGGCGAATAGATCTAACCGAGGCTTTCCCCACTGCCGAAAGAGACCTTGCACCACCTCCGAGTGAAGACGCCATTCGTGATCCATCATGCACCTGCGGCTGAGTTCGTCCGCCCTGGCGTTCAGTGAACCTGCCAGGTTTTGAACCACCAGGGATACACCTTTATGTTCCAGCCATGTCCAGAGACCGAGAGCCTCTTGACATAGGGTCCACGTCCCCACCCGCCCTGTTTGTTGCAGTACCACACGGCGGTGGTGTTGTCCGTGAACACCTGCACTACTCTTCCCCGGACAGAAGGAAGGAATGGTTTCAGCGCAAGACGGATCGCCCAGAGCTCCAGAAGGTTGATGTGGAGCCCGGACTCCGCCGGAGACCAGAGGCCTCTGATCTCCGCCTCTCCCATGTGGCCGCCCCACCCCAGAAGTGATGCATCCGTCACCACTGTGAACTCCGGTTGGGGAAGGGAGAGGGATCTGCCGTTGACCCAATCCTGGTTCGTTAGCCACCACTGCAATTGTCGTGCAGTACCCTCCGAGATCTGTACGCAATCGGACAGATTCCCCTGATGTTGAGCCCACTGGAACTTCAGGTCCCACTGCAGAGCCCGCATATGCCACCTGGCATGATCTACCAGCAGGATGCAGGAGGCCATGAACCCCAGCAGCCTCAGGGTAATTCTGACCAAAACCCGGGATAGAGGCTGAAAGATCGGAATCATAGCCCGAATATCCCGGACTCGCTGCTCGGGAGGATAAACCAGAAACTGCGTTGTGTCCAGAACAGCTCCGATGTTATGTTAGTTAATTTTGTAAGGCGCACAGCTACCCAGCAGGGTTTCCCGGCGCCAGCCTGAGAGGAACAGAAAGAGAGCAGAGAATTATTGGTTGAACAGCCAGGTTTTTAAATATTTGTGAACGTTCCCGTAGACAGTTTCATTGCAGAGCGGCATGGGGAGAGAATTCCACAAGGAAGGGCCCAAACAAGCAAAAGATCGTCCACCCATCCGTGACAGTCTAATCCTGGGAACCGAAAATTTCGCCTGAGTAGTGGAGCGAAGGGGACGAGAGGGCAAGTAAGAGTGAACTAAGGCTTGCAGGTATTGAGGGGCCGTGCCAGATTTGATCTTAAACATGTAACTCAGGGCTTTGAATTGAATCCGATTCTCTACCCTGAGCCAATGGAGATCACGCAGAGAGCCAGAGATAGAGGCTGCTCTGGGAACCTGGCAGAACAGTCTGGCGGCAGAATTCTGCACCACTTGAAGTTTGCGTGTCACATCCTTGTTTGCCCCCAGATAGAGAATGTTGCCGTAGTCCAGTCTAGAGGTAACAAGAGCCTGGACCACGGTTCTCTGGGTAGAACAGGGAAGCATCCAGATAATTTTCTTAAGCCATTTCAGGAGGGTAAAACAGGTCGTGGCCACCTTCACTGCTTGTTGACGCATTGATAAACGATCACTAATGATAAATCCTAGGTTGCGGACTTGATGGGTAGGCTGGGGTAGGGCACCCATTTCCGCAGGCCGGTGATGAGGACCCCAAAGATCTTTATTTTTCCCCAAGATCAGGACCTCCGTTTTATCTCCATTAAGTTTGAATAGGTTGGCTTGCATCCAGGATGCGATTTTCCTCAACCCGACCTGGAGGGCAGATGACTCAGACACCCTCCTGGCAGACAGAGAAAAAATAATCTGGGTGTCATCCGCGTAGGAGAATAGAGACATCCCAGCCTCTTCTGCAATCTCCGACAGAGGTCTAACATAGACATTGAACAGTAGGGGGCTAAGGATAGAACCCTGAGGCATCCCATATTTAGAAGAATGAGTTTTGGAGATGGCCGTAGAAGAAAAGACCTGGAACGTATGGTCGGTGAGGAAAGAAGTAAGCCAGTGGAGTGCCGGACCAACAACTCCCAGAGACTGTAAGGCTTTTAATACCACAGTGTGAGACACCGTGTCGAAAGCTGCACTCAAGTCAAGTAATATGAGGGCCACCGTGTCCCCAATGTCCAAACGGTGACGCAACATTTCTGTAACTCCAAGAAGGGTAGTTTCGGTCGGGAAACCGGCTCTGAAGCCTGATTGAGAGGAGTGTAGAAAATTGAGGGTTTCAACAAAATGGGATAGCTGTAAGTTAATGTGTTTTTCCAAGATTTTGGAAACGGAAGTAGTGAAATTGGCCGGAAATTAGAGGGCTGGGCAGGATCAGCATTAGCCTTCTTTAAAAGTGGAAGAACCATAGCGTGTTTCCACTCTGACGGAGTGAAGGCAGCTCAAGCTGCTGCAGCACAGAGATAGGAAGGAGATCGCAAGGAGAGCCAGATTTAATGCTACCTAGGAGCCGTTTGAAGGAGTTTATTTCTAAAAGCGACCAAGTTTCCAATTTATTGGTGGGTTAAAAAATGTTACTGTCTCCATGACTGACAGCTCTGGCTGCCTGAAGAGGGATGGATGCTTGCTGTATGGCGTTAACTGGCTGATCGCCATTCAGTGCAGAGTAAATGTTTTCCACTTTATTAAGAAAAAAGTTGGCAAGGTCCTCGCATTGCGATCCATTAAGGATGAGAGGGGTGGACTGAGTTTCTGAACCAGATAGTTCTTTGACCATCTTAAACAAGGTCCTTGAACAATTCTGCGCACTGGAGATAGTAGAGGAAACATAATCAGCACGAGCTGTCCTGCAGAGGGAGTGATAGTCTCTTTTGGCCCTTTTATATGTGAGTTTAGTGTCGGGCGCATAGTTCCTCCTCCAGCATCTCTCCAATGCTTTACATTTGGTTTTCTGAACTTTTAACCTCTCGGTAAACCAAGGGGCAGGGGGGCGGTGGTTGTTCACCCTCTTAGTAGAAGGTGGAAGACAAACATCACTAGCTTTAAGAATCCAATTATGGATCTCACCCAAGGAAGTGATAGACATTTGTTTGATGGTAGGAGCACTGTTAGATAGAAACTTGTTGAAAGCTTTAATATCCAGTTTTCCCCAATTTCTAGTTTTTTTCTTGATGCCAGGTGTGGCTACAGACAGGCTCACAGGGGGTTTAAAACGAAAGCCGACCACAAAGTGATCAGACCAGCACAAGGGGAGAGCTGGGAGGCATTGGATATTGGGTAAACTCGAAAAAATGGGGTCCAGTAGGTGGCCAGCCACATGGGTAGGGCCTGAGTTACAGAGCATAATATTCATCGCTGCCATGTCAGAAATAAAGGTAGTGCTATTAGTACACACATGGTCATCAAAATGGAGGTTAAGATCGTCCAAGATGGTAAAATTGGCGGCATTAAGAAGGTGGGGGGTGACTAGATCAGGAAATGATAAGGCCCAGGGGCCGGACGGCCCAGGGGGGCGATAGGCTAGTATGCCCGAAAAGGTAAACTGGGGGGGTCAAGGCAAGCTTAAATAAGGCCGCCTCACAGCCCATGAGAGGTAAATCTTCAAATTTGCACGAGTAGGACTTATAGTAAATTATGGCAATGCCTCCACCCGTCTTAAAGTCCCTATCCTTCCTGACTATGGCATAGATGGACGGCAAAGCTGAAGCTACATCAGGGCCAGAGCTCATGTGCAGCCATGTTTCAGTGAGAAAAATTGCGTCAGGCTGTTCACTGATCAAAAGATCAAAAATATCCGCCTTATGTTTGGGGAGCAAGCGACAATTAATGCTAAAAAAGGTCAATTCCTTATTAAGTAAGTTGCTACATCTTAAAAGGGAGTTATCCTGTGCGATAGTGAGGGTAGAAGTAGTTAAGGTGCTATGTTCCTTACGAATCCCTTTTTGAAATATATAGTTGCAGCATAGGCAGCTAATGCCACCATCCTCAGGATGGAGTAGAGTACAATGAGGGAGCGGCATGCTACGGTGCTCCAGCAGCTGCTTGGAAGAATAACATATTGTCTTCCTTATATTTAGACCAGGGTTCGTGGCCCCTGGTCCCGTTAGGGCACGGACGGGCGCAGACGGGCTTGCCTTTGGTGCGCCCGCTGCACGTCCGTTCGCTGCCCATTAAATAGGAAATGAGGCAGGACGGCGTGCAGCCACTAGAGCGCTAACTAAGAAAGCGCGTGGCACAAGAAAATGGCCGCCCCGGAAGACTAAGCCCCGACCGGGTGCCGACTGCACTGAGTATAACACACTCAGAAATAAAAACAGTTTACCAATTAAAAAAGCAGTCCAGTAAAAACAAATTCAAATTCATAGAAAGACAATGCGATTCAGATAGTGCAATTTAAACAAGTGTGCAAAATAGCAAACGGGAACCTGTCAGGCACTGCGCGTCTGTTCGCTGCCCATTAAATAGGAAATGAGGCAGGACGGCGTGCAGCCACTAGAGCGCTAACTAAGAAAGCGCGTGGCACAAGAAAATGGCCGCCCCGGAAGACTAAGCCCCGACCGGGTGCCGACTGCACTGAGTATAACACACTCAGAAATAAAAACAGTTTACCAATTAAAAAAGCAGTCAAGTAAAAACAAATTCAAAATTCCGATAAAAAGGAGCTGCTGAGAGGGAGCCAGGTGTGACCTCGGCACGTTGATAGTGAACCCCAGCGAATGCAGGAGGTCCGCCGTAGTCTGGAGGTGGGAGACGACAGACTGGGGCGAGCACGCCTTCAACAGCCAGTGGCAGAGATAGGGGAAGACTGGAACACCCGATCTGCGCAGATAAGCTGCGACCACCGCCATCACTTTTGTGAACACCCGAGGGGCACTGGTAAGGCCAAAGGGGAGCACGGTAAACTGATAGTGCTCGTGGCCTACCGTGAACCGCAGGTAACGCCGGTGGGCCAGCAGGACGGGGATGTGAAAATAAGCGTCCTGCAAGTACAACGCTACTATCCAGTCTCCAGGGTCGAGGGCAGACAGGACCTGAGCTAGTGTCAACATTTTTAACTTCTCCTTCCGGAGGAAGCGGTTGACGTTCCTGAGATCCAAGATAGGACGCAGGCCTTTGTCCTTCTTGGGTACCATAAAGTAGTGGGAATAGCAACCACGACGTACTTCTGGGGCAGGAACTCGCTCGATTGCTCCCTTAGCCAAGAGAGCCGTAACTTCCTGTTGGAGAAGGGCCAAATGATCCTCCGACATGCGATGGTACTGAGGTAGCATGGGTGGAGGGGTAGTCTCGAAGGGGAGGGAGTAGCCCCTTCGGACTATCTGCAAAACCCACCGGTTCGACGTGATGGTGTGCCAGTGGGGGAGGTGATGGCGAATCCTGCCGACCACTGGTGATCTGTGTCCCTGAAAGGTCGGACTAGGAGGGTTTGGAGGCTGCAGCAGAGGGGGCACTGGTGGACTGACCCGCTCGCTGGCCCCCAGACCCACGACGGTGGGTCCCAAGTCCCCGGCCGCGCAGGGGATGAGCAGCTTGCGCCGGCCTGTGGCTCTGGGAGGAATGTGGCGGGGCACCCCTTCTGTAGCCACGAAAGGGGCGAAAAGTAGACTGTGCAGGGCGGGTGGTGGAGAGGCCCAAGGACTTGGCCGTAGCCCGAGAGTCCTTGAAGCGCTCTAGCGCGTTGTGAGCTTTGTCGCCAAACAGGCGACAGCCATCAAAAGGCATTTCCAGCAGGGTAATACCAAAGGGGATGATGGACGGAACGTTTGAGCCAATCAAACACTCACCCCCAGTCAACTGATCTGGGTTTAATCCATCATCATTCTTTAGCTCACTCCACCACCCCAGTTCAGACATAGCCATATGCAAATCAGTCTGACCCTGTGCCTCATGGGAACAGTCCAGCCCGAACTGCCAAGCCGTGTCTTCCCTGGACCGGAAACAAGCATCCTGGGACCGGTTTCGGGTTTAAAACCCTCATCAGCCAGGCTATCTTGAATCCAGTGGCAAAGTGAGCAAGGGACCCACGTCTGGGCATACCCTGCCAACTTAGGGCGAACAAAGCAATACCAAAGGGGATGATGGACGGAACGTTTGAGCCAATCAAACACTCACCCCCAGTCAACTGATCTGGGTTTAATCCATCATCATTCTTTAGCTCACTCCACCACCCCAGTTCAGACATAGCCATATGCAAATCAGTCTGACCCTGTGCCTCATGGGAACAGTCCAGCCCGAACTGCCAAGCCATGTCTTCCCTGGACCGGAAACAAGCATCCTGGGACCGGTTTCGGGTTTAAAACCCTCATCAGCCAGGCTATCTTGAATCCAGTGGCAAAGTGAGCAAGGGACCCACGTCTGGGCATCCCCTGCCAACTTAGGGCGAACAAAGCAATACCAAAGGGGATGATGGACGGAACGTTTGAGCCAATCAAACACTCACCCCCAGTCAACTGATCTGGGTTTAATCCATCATCATTCTTTAGCTCACTCCACCACCCCAGTTCAGACATAGCCATATGCAAATCAGTCTGACCCTGTGCCTCATGGGAACAGTCCAGCCCGAACTGCCAAGCCATGTCTTCCCTGGACCGGAAACAAGCATCCTGGGACCGGTTTCGGGTTTAAAACCCTCATCAGCCAGGCTATCTTGAATCCAGTGGCAAAGTGAGCAAGGGACCCACGTCTGGGCATACCCTGCCAACTTAGGGCGAACAAAGCAATACCAAAGGGGATGATGGACGGAACGTTTGAGCCAATCAAACACTCACCCCCAGTCAACTGATCTGGGTTTAATCCATCATCATTCTTTAGCTCACTCCACCACCCCAGTTCAGACATAGCCATATGCAAATCAGTCTGACCCTGTGCCTCATGGGAACAGTCCAGCCCGAACTGCCAAGCCATGTCTTCCCTGGACCGGAAACAAGCATCCTGGGGACCGGTTTCGGGTTTAAAACCCTCATCAGCCAGGCTATCTTGAATCCAGTGGCAAAGTGAGCAAGGGACCCACGTCTGGGCATACCCTGCCAACTTAGGGCGAACAAAGCAATACCAAAGGGGATGATGGACGGAACGTTTGAGCCAATCAAACACTCACCCCCAGTCAACTGATCTGGGTTTAATCCATCATCATTATGGGTAGCCTGGACATCCCCGGAAAAACCAGTCGACCTCAGCCAGGCGTAGCGTCGAAGGGCTACTGACGTTGAAATCATCCTACCTAGTGAGTCGGCGGTGTCCAGTCCACATCGTATGGCAACCTTAGCTGCGTCTCTCCCCTCGGCGACTGCATGGGAGAGCACGGCCCGGGCCTCCTCCGGGCACTGGGGCAGCACCTGCGCTACCGTATCCCACACAGAGTGGGTGTAACGGCCCAACAGACATGCAGTGTTTACTGACCGCAGTCCCAAGCTGGAGGAAGAAAACATCTTCTTCCCAAGATGATCCCGCTTTTTGGATTCCCTATCAGGTGGAGAGTTAGGGAATGCGCCTTTGGACGTCGAGGCTTGGACCACCGAGCTCTCAGGGGTAGGGTGTTGAGAGAGGAAAGAGGGATCGCCAGGAGCCAGGCGGTGGCGTCGGAAGATCATCCTATCAACAGGAGCCCCTGCGTTGGGCCTGGACCAGGTGCCCAAAAGGATGTCCATTAGGGCTTCGTTAAATGGCAGCAGCGGCTCCGAAGAGATCGCTGACCGTTGAAGCACCTCCGTCAGGAGGTTAGTTCTGACCGCCACCATAGGTAGCTCAAGGTTGAGAGCCTCAGCCGCCCTACGCAACACCACTGCGTAAGAAGCTCCCTCCTCCGTAGCCACCGTAGGAGGAGACAACATGCCAAGGTCTGGGGAGGTACCCAGACAACTGGCACCCCCCAACTTCTCTCTCCAGTCTGGATCATACTCCAACTGGTCAGTTAAAAGGTCTCCAGACCCCTCCCAGTCCTCCTCACCCTCTTCTGGTTGCCAATCTGGCCTGAAAGAACCAGGGTGGAACAGGGGTACAAAAGTACCCGTCGACGCCGGTCCGGCTCCATGTCCACGTCGGGGTGGAGACCGGGGGTCGACGTCGGCTGGGGACACAACTGGCGTTGGCTGCGGGCGTGGTGCCGGTGGAATCGGCGCTGGTGGAGGTGTTATGAAGTCGTCCGGCGCCGATCTGGATCCATGCCTGGATCCAAGGGGACCCTGCGGTGCTGAAGCCGCCGGTGTCGAAGGCCCAGGGCCCCCAGCCAAGTCTGCGGGGCCCAAAGGCGTGCCAGCGGAGTCGGGCTGCCCAAAGATGGCATGCATCGCTTCTTAAAACTCCGAAGCTGGGCAGGGGTTGCTCCGGGTCCCGGAAAGGGAGGGAAACTCGGAGCCGACACTTCGGGCTCCGCACACGGAGCCGCGGGAGGGGCACCACCCGCATCCCTCGTCACGTCGGCCGACGGACGGGGAGAAGTCAAAGAGCGACGATGCTTCTTCGACTTCTTCTTGTGCTTTGACTTACCAGAGGAGAGCGAAGGCTTCGAAGACGAGTGGTGGTGGTGGTGGCTCCGTGACTGGTCTCTCGACCTCCCACGTGACCGGGACCTCGAACGGAGTGGACTGCCGGGCCTCGAGAAGCTTTCAGGACCGCTCCCGCAAAGACTTCGAATTCATGGTCCGGCAGTCGGAACACGACTTGGGATCGTGGTCACGTTCCAGGCACCACAGACACACGCGGTGCGGATCCGTCACCAACATCAGTTTTCGGCAGGAACCGCATGCCTTGAAACCGGGCATCCCTAATGTGCACCAGGAGTCGAAAGACTCAAAAATGGTGTCGCCCAAAAGTCAGTCAAAAAGTGACTGGAGGTACTGCTCTCTCCGGATCTGCGCTGGCTGGCACGGAAAAAGAAAGAACTAACGTCAGCGCGCAAGGGCAGCGTCTAAGTAGTTACCGCGACATCATCCCTTCAACCACGATGCCAACGCTGAACTGACTGACGCCACATTTCGATGCGCAGGGGTACTGCTGACGAAAAAATTCTCCGGATCCAGTATGACACCTGGGGGTAATTCTAAGGTAAGGAATCTATAACTAATTGTCTCTTTCAGATACACATCACTTTACTACTAATGTGAGGCGATTACTCAGGCACATGGGCAGCCAGAAATGACAAGGCCCTATCTGTCATGGGTACTGCGGTTTTTGCTGGAGTCTCAGGGTCTTCAGTAATGCTGCACTCAAATTTTTTACAAGGTCGGAGGTTCATATTATGCTAGATCTTTTCTTGCTTTAATAACAGCAGCCAAAACTCCATCTCCGATGATGCCAATGAGAAACTGCAGTAAGCCACGTAAAACACTCTCCCCTCTTTATTATCATTAGCTGTGAGCAACAAGTCCTCTTTTCTTGCTGCTCACAGCCAAGATAAGTATATTATTCAAGTCTTTAAATATTTTTCAATGATCATGCATGGTTATCTCTTTTCCACTGTATATTCCTTATTAGCGCCATTGGTGTTGAACTTGTTTGCATGGTCATGCATAAGCACTTCCTTTTTGTTTCTGCCTCGCGGCTGACTGTTGGCCGCTGAAGATGCTCAGTAACAGTTTAGACTAAGCACCGGCATTTCGTGATGCAATGACAGAGCGCCTTTTTCCCTTATCATGTCACAACAAATATCAGTTTATTCCTCCTCTGCAACGGCACAGCGATAGCTTACCCAACTAGCTCATATCGGCTCTATTGAACAAGTTACTTACTTTTGGCAATGCTGTTTCTGGTAGAGAGACTATCTAGCAGCTGATTCCTCACCTTTTGAATATTCTTTGGGCGCAAGTCTGGATCTGGAAACTTTTCAGCAGTACCTCTGTGCGCCGGTAGGTGGTACCGGGTGGCTCCCCTCCAACGCTGTTTCACACAGCAAATTACATGCAGAGCCTGTATAGGCACCACTCTCGTGTGCTGACATCATTTGGTAGCATGACTGTTTGGGCCCCCAGATGCAGAGCCCCAAAAGCAAATTGGCATGACCAGAATGCAAATCCTAGACTTGGGATTGCATTAATGGATAAAGACCAATCACAGAAAGGGAAGGATGGAAGGGCCCGTGAGGAATCTGAGACTAGAGTGTCTACCAGAAAGAGCATTTGTAGTAAGTTGACGCCAAACGAAGATGGTGAGCTTGAAGAAAAGCTTTATTGATTTCACAGGTGCTGCGCAGCAGCCGGCATGATACACAACCAGACAGTAACTGCCACGCAGATTCAAAACACAGTATTCCAAATTCCAAAGAGGAATACTCGTAGCCAGAACATCATGGCACGAGCATTCTAGCAATGAGGAGAAATGAGGAGAATACTACATTATCCTCCTCCTCATAAATAAAAAAAAATAAAAAAAAGAGAAATAGGAGAAGAGAAAGGAAAAGCAGGGAAACGGAGAACAAAAAAAAACAGATGCAATTTAACGGTACTTAGCAGGAACAAAGCGTTGACGGCAACTTCTACGTAAGCTAACCATTGAAGGAGAAGCAGAAGAATGACCCTCAGCTTGACCACAGTGTGAATCTTGATTTACAGAACGTCCTGTGACTTTTATGATTCTTGAAACATTCCACCAATTCTTTAAATTCACTCTAACAGCATTTCCACAAACTTTATCCACAATAAAAGTTTCAGAGAATTTTGAGCTTCCTTTTTTACTGTGAACGGGGATTTTAACACGTACATCACCAACAACAAACGATTGCGGAACAGATCTTTTCCTGGCATCAAAATAAGATTTCTGGCGTAATTGCGCTTGAGACACATTGTCTCTCACAAACCCATCCACATCACTCACAGAATCCATCTTCACCCATTTAGACATCCATCCAGGACAGACTTTAGAACACGGTTTCCTGCCTCGCAAGAGTTCGTAGGGAGATACTTTGGTAGATGAGTGAGGCGTGGTGCGATAGAACCATAACATGGATCTAACGGCATTCTGGACATTACACTTCTCAGCCAATGCCCACTGTACACAGTTAAGAACCCTGTTCATGCGTTCCACCAAACCATTTGTTTGTGGATGATAAAGAGCACTCCTGGAATGTGATATACCTCCTTGGCGTAGAAAAGATTCAAACTCCTGACTAACAAATTGTACACCATTGTCACTTACGATAGTGGAAGGAAAGCCTTCACGCAAGAAGAGATCTTTTAAAAAGTCGATCACATTCCTAGAGTTTGGTTCATTAATAAAACGTACTTCGGGCCATTACGAGTAATAATCAATGGCCACAATCGCGAATCTTGACGAGGAAGGGAGCATATTGAAAGGACCGACAAGGTCAATGCCAATCTTCTCCCACGGCCTATCAGGTAAATCAATGGGTTGAAGAGGAGGAGTTCTAACATTGAAACCCTTCTCAGAGTTAGAACATACCACACACTCACCAACAAACGCATCAACGTCTTTGTCCATTTGAGGCCACCAGAAATATTCACGCAATCTTATTTTGGTAAAAGTTTTCCCCAAATGTCCCTTATGTGCACCCTTGATTAACCTAGCTCTAATCACATCAGGCGGAACCAATCTTTCACCACGCACCAATAGACCATCCTCCACAGAAAGTTCCAATGAGACTAACAAAAGTCTGAAGGGAGTAGTGTGCATTCTTTTCCCTTGGCCAACCATTCTTCACATAGTTGATAACTTCACAAAGTAACGCATCCTTGGAGAGTTCATCTCTCCATTCTGTTTCATTCACAGCACACATATCGTCTAACACCAGGGAAGCCACAAAACAATCGTCATCGCCATCATCATCAATGACTTCACTTTCTCCCTCAACAGGATACCTAGAAAAATAATCTGCCCTTACATTCTTGTTTCCAGGAATATACGAAACCTCAAAGTCATACTGCAACAACTTTGTTGATAGACGAGCAATCCTTGGAGTATGTTCCTTTAGTTTATCTCCTGAGAGAATATTTACTAGGGGACTGTGATCTGTGCGTAATTGAAAGTGTTTGCCCCACATATAAGGACTAAATTTCCTTATGGCCCACCAGCACGCTAATAACTCTCTTTCAATGACTGCAAAATTCAATTCTGATCCACGTAGCACCCTGGAGGCATAACCCAACGTATGCTCAGTCCCGTTGATACACTGAGTGAGAACGGCACCTAGGCCAAGACCACTGGCATCTACAGTAATGGTGCACATTGCGTTGGGATCAAAAGGTTTGAGGACCTTAGGACTAATTAACTGACACTTGATCCACTCAAAGACTTCCTGACAACGATCATCCCAGAGAAAAGAGACATTCCTCTTGAGCATGTTAGACAAAGGTTGAACTCTAGAAGCATAGTCCGGTATAAACCTTGAGTAAAACTCACACAGTCCAACAAATGACTTAAGACCAACCTTGTCTTTGGGAGAGGGACTGTCGACAATAGCTTTAACAAGACCCGGCCTCGGCTCAACACCATGCTCAGAAAGTACATGCCCCAAGTATTCTACCTTCTGCACTCTGAATACGCATTTTTCCTTCTTTAGGAAAACGCCTCCTTCATGTAAGACATCTAAAACGTGAAACATAGTTTCATCGTGTGAGTCACATGACTCACCGTGAACCAACACGTCGTCTTGGAAGACGACAACACCCTTTATTCCCTTGAGCATGTTCGACATAATTCTTTGAAATACTGCTGCCGCAGAGGCCAACCCGAATGGCATGCAGCAGTATTGGAAAGAACCAATGGGTGAAACAAATGCAGTAAGATGCCTAGAAGAAGGGTCCAAGACCACCTGGTGGTAAGCCGAAGCCAAATCTAACTTGCTAAACCACTTCGAACCATTGATTAATGACATGTCGGAAATCTTTGGGAGAGGATGGGAATCTACCCAAATATTCTTATTTAGGCTGCGCAAGTCAACACAAACGCGAAGTTCACCATTTCTTTTTTTGCGACGACTTAGGGGGAAAGCCAAAGAGACGATTCGATTGGCTCTATGATTCCATTCTTGCAAAGACCACTAAGTTCTTTTTCCAATTGATCCCTTACGCTGAACGGAACATTTCTAAGCTCTGTTCTCGTTTGAAAAATTTATGTCGAACAACAACAAGACTGGGCTGAACGTCAAAACGCAACTCTAACTTTTTGACCGCCTCTACAAATTCGTCTATGTCTTCATCTTCAACTGCACGTACTAAAGCAGGCAAATGTTTAAACACAGATCTCCCTTCGAACCCCAACGCATGCAGAAGCAGACATTTTTTCCTTTCTGCCCTGTAGCGATTAGCACCCATAGTCCCAAGGTAAGTGATGAAAGCATCATACCATTTTTTCCATGAAATAGGAGGATCCCCAGGCAATTCCAGGAAAGGTGGAGGAGGAGAAACAGACTGCATAGTTTTTACTGAACAATAAAAGCAACCAAATAGTATGCCTCCTCAAAAAAAAATAATGCTTTCAAAGATACTGAAGAGATGCAATGTAGTGGCAATTCAAGCAAACTTAATAATCTTGCCAACATGTACCGAAGAAGGCAAAAAAAAACGAATTAAAAAAAAACGCTGAAGATGTTATAATGTTCCAAACACCACATGAAATTTCCTTTTAGATTTACTAACTGAATTGACACGTCTGCTTTCGCCGCAAGTCCTACAACCTTTGCAGGGTATGTCACAGTAAAAATGTTTTACCTTTCTATTCTTTTTTCTGTTTGATAAATAAACTTAAGAATGAGCTCTAATTCAGTATTATACTGCTCATTAATTGCGCCTTGACTGCATTCCACGTAGATCAACCAGCTGTTCGTGTAGAGTCTGATGTGCGCATCATCAAAGCGTGATGTGCTGATTGCTAAAAGTAAAATACGTGCTTAGTCTCCGATGTAAAATGGTTGAAATTTCTTTAATGTAGTGTCTGGTGTGAGTATCACCGATACGTGATGCGCGTCGTGGACTACTAACTGCAATGCTCCTCTTTGGTGTGCATGTCACCGACGACAAGCACTATGAATAGTAGTGTCTGGTGTGCGTGTCACCGACGACAAGCACTCAAAGCCCTCACAATGCACTAGATTGTTGTGCTTATTGCCGATGCTTTAAACTTTGCGTCGAAAGGCCAATCTTCTTCTTTTTATCCGCTCATACTTGCCACACGCAAGATGGCAGCCACGTCGTGCGTAATTTCACGTAGCGTAATTACCTCTGAATTGGCTGAACGCTGCTTGATGCGCAATGCGTTCCACCCAATTAAAATGTCCTCCACGTTGCGTAGCCACTACCAAAATGGCATAAAATTTATCTGCGCCGCGGGACTAGTGCGCAGACATACTGTCATGCAATACGTCATGAGGGTGAAACAAGTTCCCTCGATGTGCCGGTGCCGCAATACAGAAAACTTTAAAAGACAGTACCTCAATATTCTTTGCTTCTCAGTGGGGTCGCTCTTACATCGTACATCACCGATGGAGGTTTCTCGTGTAGACAGTTCAATCCTGACACCCTCAAAGGACGGCAAAGAAGGAACGAGTTCCGAGCTTCTTTCGCGGGTTCGGCAGTCACCTGGAGATCGTCGCCATGGAAAATGTAGTAAGTTGACGCCAAACGAAGATGGTGAGCTTGAAGAAAAGCTTTATTGATTTCACAGGTGCTGCGCAGCAGCCGGCATGATACACAACCAGACAGTAACTGCCACGCAGATTCAAAACACAGTATTCCAAATTCCAAAGAGGAATACTCGTAGCCAGAACATCATGGCACGAGCATTCTAGCAATGAGGAGAAATGAGGAGAATACTACAGCATTACCGAAGGTAAGTAATTTGTTCTTCTGATAGAGAATTCTAGCCACAGAATTCTCACCTTTTTAACAGATACCAAAGTAGTACCTAATTGGAGGTGGGCTTTGAATGGATTCTAACCAGAAAGTCGTGTAGAATCAAGCATGCAAAATGCCCTACTCGGTGGACCTGACTGTCCAGGCAATAGTGCTTTGTGAACATATGGAGGGATGCCCACAAAGCTGTCTGGCAAATGTCTAGAACAGGGACTTCATGCTAATACAGTGGTAGCATCTTTGGTCCTGGTAGAATGAGCATGAAGTTCTATCAGTGGCTACTTTTTAGCCCTTGAGTAGCAGATCATAATGAAGAGGATGATCCAGCAGGAGATGGTTCTCTTCTGCACAGTCTTGCCTTTTTTTCCAACCACCAAACCTCACAAAGAGCTGATCGTTCACCTGGTGGTCTTTGATACGATGTTTGTAGAAGCTCAGTGTTCTCTTTGAGTCAAGCAATGGAGGCTCTCCTCCTCCTTAAGGGGTGAGATGGAACATAGACTGCCAGCAGGATGATAGTATGAACGCAGTGGAACGGAGTCAACATTTGACAGAAAGGATGCCAGAGTCCGCAAGATCAGTTTGTCTGGGAAGAAGGTGGTGTACAGCGGGTTGACACAGAGGGCTTGAAGCTCGCTCAAATGCTGATCTTACAATGAGGAATACTGTCTTTATGATGAGGAGCTATAAGGAACAGATGTGAAGCATGCCCAAATGGAGTACATATATAAAAGATGAGGACCAAGTTAAGGTACCACTGAGGCATGAGGAAGGGAGAAGGTGGAAACAAATGTTGTAACCCTTAAAAAAATCTTATAACAGGAGTCTTGAACACAGAGGGCTGAATAGGCAACTGCAAAAAAGCAAAAAGCTACCCTTTAACTGTCCCCAGAACAAGGACTAGCCTGGCTATGGATGAAAACAATGGAACGTCAGATCACCTGGTCTGAAGGGGGTCAATCTGCCGAATACTGCACCAGGCCATAAATTTGACCCAACACAAGGAATATAAAGTTTTACTTGACAGATGCCTGGCTGCCAAGATGACATCAACCACCTCTGGAGGAAGGTCAAAAGTGCTCAGCTGTCGCAACTCAATCTCCAAGCATGAATGTGGAGATTGCGAAGGCCTGGGTGCAGAACACTGCCTTGCTGCTGCAACATCCAGCCAGTTTCAGAGGTGCAACTCCTCCTGACAATGCCTGTGACCCATTCCCACTCTGTTGCAGTACCACATGGCGGTGGTGTTGTCCATGAGCACCTGCATCAACCTCTCGTTGATGGATGGTAGGAAGGCTTTTCAACACCAAGGGGATGCCCCTCAGCTCCAGAAGGTTGATATGGAGCTGGGACTCCACTGGACACCAGAGGCCTCTGATCTCCACCTCTCTCAGATAGCCACCCCAACCCAGAAGTGATGCATTGGTCAAGACTGCAGTGGGGAAGGTAGAGGGGTCTGCAGCTGACCCAATCAGGGTCCAGTAACCACCACTGTAGATCTTTTGCAGTTTCTGAAATCTGAAATTGGTCAGAGGTCCCCATGGCATTGGGCACACAGACTTCAGTTCCTACTGCAGATCCCGTAAATGCTACCTGCCGTGCTCGACCAGTAGGATGCAGGAAGCCATCAGTCCCAGCAGCCTCAAAGTTGAACTCTCTGAAATCCAGGATTGAGGCTGAAAGATTGGGATCATTGCCTGTCCTGGACTTTCCCTCCTGGGGGAAAGACACAAAACCAAACCGTGTCCAGAATGGCTCCGATTAAGAGACGCCTCTGAGAAGGAGTGAGGTGTGACTTTGGCACATTGATAGTGAACCCGAAGGATGACAGGAGGTTCACCATAATCTAGAGGTGCATGACGATCGCCTGGGGTGAACCCGCCTTCAGCAGCCAGTGGTCGAGGTAGAGGAAGGCTGGCACCCCTGACCTCTGAAGATGTGCTGCCACCACCACCATCACTTTGATGAACAACCGAGGCACACTGGTGAGATCAAAAGGGAGCACAGCAAATGAAAAATGCACCTTTTCCACCACGAACCGCAAATAACTGGAATTAAGTGTCCTGAAGATCCAACGCTACCATCCAGTCTCCAGGGTCTAGGGCAGACAAGACCTGGGCAGTGTGAGCATTTAACATTTTTCCTTCCAGAGGAAAGCGTTGAGCGGGCGCATTTCTAAACTGGTCTGGAGTCTTCTGTTCTTTTTGGGCACCAGGAAGTTATGGGAGAAACAACCATGTCTGACTTATAGCGCAGGCACCTTCTTGATAGCTCCTTTGGCCAAAAGGTCTTGCATTTCCTGCCACGAAACAGAAAGATGGTCCTCCATCAGTCATTGGGCAGATGGTGGAAGGTGTGGCGGCGCAGAAAGGGGAGAGCACAGTCCTTCCAAACAATATGCATGACTCGCATGTCCAATGTGATGGCATGCCAACCTGGCAAGAATTGTCAAATGCTGTCTCCCCTCTGGGTGCCCGTGCTCCACTGAGGGCATGCCAAAGAGGGTTTGCAGGTGGTTGCCAAAATGGGTTTGCAGGTGGGCCGGCAGGGGGGTAGTGGAACTGGGTGTCTCATTGATCTTAGCCGCAGGGGCGGTGGTCACCACGGCAGCAATAATGCTGGACGCCATGGTGGAGTTGGATTGGCTGCCAACATGGGGTACCACTGCCAAAATCACAATAGGAGTGGTAGGGCTGATGCGGCTGGTGAGGTGGGGCAAATAAGTCCAGGGGGCGTGCTGTGGCCTTGTTCTCCTTGAACTGCTCAAAAGAAGATCTGCCTTGTCCTCAAACAGGCAAGTCCCACCAAACGGCATGTGAAAGAGGGATGACTGGACATTGCTTGAAAAAACTGACAGCATCTCAGCCATTCTGAATGGCCCGGGCAAGGACAGGTCAGAGACCTCAGGGACAACTGGGAGGAATAGTCGGGAACGTGTTGGGGTTAGTTTTGCTTGCAGATGCTCGAATCATTAAGCTTTAGAGGGATGAGTGCTGAGATAAAAATGTGAGATCGGCTGGGGCAGGGCGATGGCGTCGCACAAATTTGAGGTTGACTGGTGGACCAGAGCAAGGTTTGGTCCATTCCCCCAATAAAGTGTCTTTTAGGACGTCATTAAATGACAGAAGGGGCTTAAAAGATGTTTGCCCTGGCTGGAGAACTCCTGTCAGTACGTTAGCCTTCACCTCCAGGGTGGGGAGCTGGAGGTCAAGGACTTCAGCAGCCCTACGTAATACCACGGTGTAAGAAGCAAATTCCTCTGTGGCTGACCCGGGGGGTGAGAGAAGGCCGGTTTTCAGTGATGGTATAGAAAACAATAGCCTACTGCAATTCATCATGCAAATTGTTGTCTTGGTAAGGTTGAGCAAACTCTTTACCCACGTCGTAATCATTATCCAAGTCTGTGCTGAAAAGTAAATATAGGGTCTGTTGCCTTCCCTGTGCAGGTGGCAGAGCAAGCAGAGGAAGGAGAGCCTCGACACTCGTAGGGCGAGGTCAAAACCAGCGCCGTATCAGAATTGGACAGTACTATGGGTAGCTCTTCATCCAGGGTTGATGGATTTGGTACTGGCGTGGAAGTCCCACAAACCAGCGTGGACCGTGGTGCCAGAGGCAGGGGTTGGGACTGGGGCCAGAGGCATGTTATTGGGCTCAGAGGGTCCAACTAGCACCAAGGGCATACCCTTTGGTGGTACTCCAGGTTGAAGGTCTTTCAGCTCCTTGGGGACCAAAGGTGCCCCAGAGGGAGTTGATAAGGATCCAAAGAGATTGAGTGTGGATGCGCAGAACTCTTCAATCTGTTGTGGATTGGCAGACGGTCCCGGAAACTTGGTTTGTGCTGGAAACCGTTGCAGGATCAGCTCCTAAGTCGAGCAACTTAGGGAACGAGTTTGAGATTCATGGTGCTGGCCCTGCTTAGGCGAATGAGAGTAGCGAGACGGTGCCAAGTCCCACCTTTATTTCTGGTTTCTTTTTAGACTTACCAGACGATTTGGATCGCAACGAAGACTGACCTGGCGAGTGGCTTCAGCAACTCCTGGGGTGGGAAAGGGAATGGTATAGAACCTTGGAACGCAACTTACACAGGTCTTGGTGAGGAGCCTTTTAATGTTTCGCGATGTAAAGTTTCACCTTGCGATTCTGGATGGCCTTCAGGTTCATCAACATACAGTCACTGCAGGACTTGGAATCGTGGCCCGACCTCAGGAACACCTGATGGGGATCAGTCACAGACATTTGCTTGCAACAGTCCCTACAGAGCTTAAAACCTGTTGTTTTAGGGGGTGACATTCTTGTAGGAAATTGGTGCCATATTGAGGTAAAGTGTCTCAAAGAGATGAGAGCGAGAACTCCAGATCAGCGTCTGGTGGCACGGAAAGCAAGGAGGTGACATTAGTGGTCGGGAGGGGCATCTTTATAGGCTCTGCACGTCATTTCTGGAGTGGAACGGCATTGGCGCAGTCACACAGTGCCACCTACAGGCGTGCAGAGGTACTGCTGAAAAGCTTCTGGATCCAGTCTGACTCCTGGGGAATATTCAAAAGCGGAAGAATCTGTGGCTAGAACTCTCGATCAGAAATGTTGAAAAGGAGGCACTGCCTGGGCCATTATTGCTTTCAGTCAGACCAAATGATGCCGTATTGCAGGTGTGCCCTTTCAGGTTCACCCCCTCCCCCCAATCGTGATTAACCTTTTCTTAAAACGAAAAAAGGCTTGTTTTATGTTCTGGATTCCATTGTTAATTTGTTTCTCTAGGAGTGTTAATTTCTTCAACCTGGCTCTCAAACCCAATATTTTAAAACATCTGGTGAAGTACAATAATATTGTTAATAATGTCTTTTTATTGTTCTGGTATTTAGAATATTGAAAGCAGGACTGACCAGGATTAAGATTTCTACAGTCAGTAAGAAGACAGTCACATTTGTAGAGATTCTTTGCATGCCTTTATTCAAACCTCAGTCAAACAAGTGATATTATCAATGAAGACGATTTCAAGGAATATTAAAGCTTCACTTCACCACAGTTTACAAAAACAGTCTGCTCTTGCCCAACCTGTGAGGGAAAACAGGAAACTCCATTCACCAGTGGCATTACAATCTCAGAATGGTCCAAGTAAGTGAAGAACTCAATGGAAAGTTACAAGAACATTCTGAACAAGTGGCAGAAGTTCCACTTGGCAGACATAAAAAGACAACTAATGCACACAATAATCAAAGAAGTAACTAGTTATCCGTAATGCCATTTGGCCTTCAAGTTGAGAGGTTAATTTTTTAACTATGTTCCAACCCCTCATCTTAGTTGATAAAGTGAATGATGCAGATGATTGCATTTATTATAGTCAAGAAATGATTCATAGCATTGTTTCTAGTTAGTGCTTAGAACTTATGTTTCTTAAGGCTAATATGGTGCCCTATTTTCTTGCTTTCTGATAACAAATATTCCTTTTCCAATTCAAGCAGTTTGACTTCTAATCGTTTTATTTTTTCCCAACTTTTCTTCTTTTGCTGTGCTGTTAGAG
The DNA here is from genome assembly GCA_963921515.1 of Calotriton arnoldi. NCBI lineage: Eukaryota > Metazoa > Chordata > Amphibia > Caudata > Salamandridae > Calotriton > Calotriton arnoldi. The sequence goes on along the minus strand of CAWUFW010003006.1, from coordinate 1,153,397 downwards.
AAATCACCTGGCCTCTGATTGAGTCCTTATAGGCCACCTACAAAAAGACTGCTGAACTCACCGAGGCCCTATTCTCCTTGAAGCAGTCTGTCATAAACTTCCCCAGTGCATCTTTTACCAGTTCATCCTGTAGGATGCAGAGACCATTCTCCACACCCTAGCTTCTGGGGCGCCCATATCAGTAACCCTAATCCAAACCAGTGAGTGGTCTGAAATTCCTTAAGGTAGGATTTTCACTTCTGTGAACCTAGACAAGTGGCTGCTCTCTGTGATCATGAAGTCAATTCGTAAAAAACAAATATGGGTCCCTGAATAAACAGTATATTGCTGGTCCCTGGGGTATTGTACACCAAACCAGAAGTCTGACAACCCCATGGCATGAAAGAATTTCTTTAGTGGTGAATCTTCCATCCCTTTGCCCACGTGGTGTCTCTCTAGAGCAAAAATCTTTAGGTTAAGGTCCCCACGCACGCAGTTGAATAAACACCTCTGGCACCTCCAGCAATAAGAATCCTATTTTGTCAATCACTGTGGTTTAAAGATCAGAGTAAAAGTATGTCAATAGTAGGTTGATTGAGCTACTGTATAGAAACCTGCGTGTCTGCTCATACCTGTTCTATCATTATGGGTAATCCCTGCTGTCGCCCGTGAGCCCAGCATTGAGGGAGTGCCGTGTCGGGGCCCTAGCAGTGGTGGCCCGGATGGGGCTCGACATCGGGGGCGTCCTGAGAGGCCGCAAGGATTTCGGGAGCACTAGACCTGAGGTGGGTGTGCGTTCCTGAGGCACCACGACCCCGCAATCGCGACCATCGGATACATCAGAGCTCTCAGCTCCCTGGGTCACATGCTGACTTGCGGATTTTGAGGCTGCTGCTCTGGGAGGCGAGCGGGCCGCTTTGAGACCCTGCAAAAGTGCACACATCGCCCACTGCGGCGCTTCCCCTGGCGACCTCTCCCTGCACCACTCAGACTGGGGTCCCCTGGATCTTGCCCGGTGTACACTCCGGCCGGCCCCCTAACGGCAGCATTGGCGCAACGAGAGTCATTTGGCCCAGTTTTGGCCCTGATCTGCTTTGAGCACAAATATCGTCAGTAATCTAACCAAGTATGGTTTGAGGAGGAGACAAAATGGCGGATTGCGAGAGACGACTTTACGGACATATTTAAAAGCCAACAAGGACTCTGTTTGCCCTTTCAGACACCCGATTCAAGAGGATTTGCCCAAACACACCTTACATTGAGGTATTTATACCGATTCAGCCAAGTTTGTCTCTTTGCGGTGTTTGTTTCGTGTTGATGCCTGACCCTAAAATGGCGGTTATGAATCCAATGCGAGAATCGGAGTTCCGACTTCGGATGTGATGTAAGGGTCAGCTGTGCATGTTTCACTCGTTGTGGTTGCAGCGCGAGTGTCTCATGTGAAGCTCTTCATGGTGGGACCGAGCCCAGCTTCTTAGCGATATCTATGTGGATAAGGCCTGACGCTAATATTGCGGCCTAATGAAGAAGAGGAGTGCATTACTTTTCCCGATGGTGCCCAGCGATGCAGTTGTGGCGTCCCCGGGCATCGCCACAAGGAAGGTGCGTGTACTGCCATGAGGGGAGTGTGCAGATGCCGAGACTGACAAGCGTTCCTGACTCAAATTACCCGGTGAGTGAGACGCGCCTGATCCTTCTTTACTAACTGCCCGGATTAGCTGATTGCCGGGGGCGCGTCTCTAATGAGGTGTTATCCTCGCGGGCAGTAGCGGAGCTGATCTCCTTCCTGTGGGAGCTAGGATCTCTTGTTTAAAATCATTGGGAGTGCCTGACCCCAAGATGGCTGCCACAGTGCTCCCCACTACGTCGTACTACTCCTCTGAGAAAAAAACCGGACTCCATCCAGACCTCGAACACATCCCCCATCCGGCCTACCCTTCAGGATACCGAATCAATGAACCTGCCTCTGACCGTGGAGACCTAGCATTCTGGCCGATGCCCGGTGGAGCTACTTGATCGCTATAGAGGAGATGGGCTGCGGACTACCCGCTTCGGCCGTCACCTACCCAGCCGGACATTGGGCAGACCTTACTCCGTCTCTCCGTTGTACTCTCCCTCATACCTCTTTACTCCACCCACTTTCTCCTTTTATGCTCCATTTTTCCCTCCTCTTTGCTCTCTAATTGTTTTCTCATTGAGACCTAGCCGCTTGACAGATGCCCGGTGGCGCTACCTGATAGCTATAGAGGAGATGGGCTTGTTGGCTTCCCCCTCGGCCGTCACCTACCCAGCCGGACTTTGGGCAGACTCTCCTTCGTCTCTCCATCCATCCTTTCTCCCTCCTACACCTTAACTCACCCCCTTACCCTTCTAAGCTCCATTTATTTCATCTTCCGACTCTCTTGAAATGTTTTCTTGTAACTGATGTAATTTGTAACTGTTGTAATTTTGTGGAACCTTATGTAAAGCGCTCTGATACCTCCGGGTCTAGCCAGCGCTATATAAAACTCAAATAAATAAATAAAATATGGGTACCGATTGTTTTAGAATTATAGCAGTTCCCCGGGAGTTGGAGGTAAACCCTGAATGTGCTATGGATTTATATGCCCCTTTGTCAAGAATCCGGTAACTAGTGCCCTAATGTGCGTCTCCTGTAGACGGATTAGATCTGGGTCATGCGTCTGGAGTGCCTGGTGGACTACTCCCATGTTACAATTTTAAGACCTTTGCAGCTCAACTGTAACATTCCACTTGCATTGGTGTGCCTGTCAGTATGGCCAACTGGTTATAATCTAAGTTCTGTATATTTAGCTGTGTGTGTTGTGCTGCTGATATCTTTGAGTTGAGATACCTTTTCAATGGCTCTTTCTGCCTCCCATTTGAATGCACATCTCTCACTCTTTTACAGCTAGGGACCAACAAAATCTCCTTGATGTCAGGTCTCTAGTAGATGTCACACAAATCCCTGTCCCACCTGCATTCGTGTAACCTGTGCAGGGTTATTATCCATTCATCGATGGCCGCATCCAGGGAATGCTCACTAATAGGACGCACACAAGAGTTTCCCTTTGACTCTTCAGAATTTTAGTCAAAAGTGTCTGTGGTGCCACAGCACTGTTAGCAGCGAGTCTCCCGGGTCTTAACTGGCCCAATTCAGATCTCACCCGCTCTTGTAGCACAGAAGAGTTCAGCGGTGTAGTGGGTGCCTTCAATGCACATCCACGAGTCCTGCTCAGTTTGAAGAAGTCGGGCTGCTCACGGCCCATGCGGCAGCATCTGGCAGGCGCAGGCGTGCTCTCCTAAGTGGCGCTGCTGGAGGTCTCAGTTGTCAGAGCAGTTCCCAGCTCGAGAAGGTGTGGTAAGTTGGCTTTTAAACTACAGGGGTGGGGATCCTTTCTTTAGCTCCTGGCTGTAGCCAGCGAGGGTGTGACGTGGTCCACGGTGTCTCCGGCAGTCCTCGGTGGTGAGTCGGGCCGTTCCCTTGCAGGTTTAACCCGCCGATCACCGCCTCTTTCTTTCGGGTGGCAGCCTGAATCCTGTGGCAAAGTTGGCACCAACAGCCCCTTCTGGCATATGGGTTATTACCACCACCGAGACAAGCGACGTGGGACTTCTCAGTGCTGTCTGTGCGGTAAAGTTTAATTGCCTGCTTTGTTTACTGCCATCCCTGAAGTCCGCTGGGTTCCTGCTGTCATGTTTGAAAGGCTTTCTGTAAACCCGTTATAGCAGAGCTTCTAACGTTTCCTGAGGAGTATTTCCTCCTCTGCAATTTTAGTGCCTTTCATGCTCTGCGGGTGATGGTGTCTCATCGGCTGATCCCCCCAGACGTCCTTCCCCTGAGAGCTCGACAAGTTGCCTTCGTCAGAATCTAGGAAGTGCTTCCTAATGTGATCCCTATCCACGTCTCTTCTTCGGGAGCCCTTCAGTGCTTTCTTCACCTTTCACCACTCCCCAACCAGCACAGCATATAGACTATTTCCTGGTGTGGGAGGCTACGCTGGACGTAGGATCACCTGATCCTCTTGTAGCCGTGTCGCCGCCTCCACGATATTAAGCGGCGGGTGTGGGGAGCGTCTTCAGTACGTGCAGCCGTCTTCACATGTTTCAAGGCTGGCGACGCTAATCACCTCAGCGCACTTCAAGCGTGCCTCTGAGGAGTTTCCTGCCGAGTGTTCGCGTTCCAGCCTCTCACGAAAGGCTGCCTCCGGTGAGGCGTCTCCTCACGCAGCCTCTCCTGAATAATTCTCACAAACAGATATCTCTTTAACGCAGCCTCCATTATTCCGTTTCCACAGAGCACGCCATCGTCCTCCAATCAGCCCACGGAGGTAAACCTTTATAATGTTTATGGGCAATCTTCGCGGTGACACGCACACCAGTTAATCGTGTGTACACAGTGCAATTCTTATTTACTTAACCCTTCGGTGACACACTCACCTTTACTGTGTGTCATTTGTCTTCGTGACACACACCTTTTAATTGCCACAATAAAAATATTTTTACAGTGACACACACACCACTTAGCGTGTCCTGTGTACATATTAAATTTATCCAAAAGCTTAATTTCTTCGGTGACACACACACTTCAACTGTGTGCCACTTGTTCTACGGTGACACACACACACACCATATACGCTCCAGAGAACTATATTATTTTACCTGCTCATGCCTATTGTTGACTTGTATATTGTTCCCCCCTTTGTACGTATTTTGTACCTTGAGATTCCCAAAGGTAATACACTGTGCTAATCTTCTATCCATTAGATAGTTGTAACCCTATTTCCCTGGGGTTCTGTATTAATCATTTTGTGTTCATTGTACCTAGTGTATTCATTTGTAAAATATGGCAAATACTGGAATTAGTCAACCCCCATCCTTCTTGAATGAAATTGGTGAACCAGAAATTCATTGGAAAGATTGGATAAAATTGTTTGAATCATATTTAATTGCCATGGGTGGGGACAATTTTTCTGCATTCCGTAAGCAACATATTTTGTTACATAACCTTGGAGTGCATGGTCTCAAGATATACGAAACATTACCAGAACCTGATGTAGAGGATGAGGATGAACAAGATGTATATAGTGTCACACTACTGAAATTAGAAATACACTTTGGGGACAAGGTCAATGTAGTTCTAGAACGCCATAAATTCTTTAGTCGGGTGCAAGGTAAACACGAGTCTGCTAACAACTATGTAGCAGCATTGAGGGGACTGACTCAACTCTGTGACTTTGGGGAGCTTAATGACTCTCTTATAAGAGATCAATTAGTCAGATGTACTAATAATAGTAGGATCCAAGAGAAATTGCTTGCAAAGAACCCCACACTCTGAGAAGCAATTACTTTAGCACAATCTATTGAACACATAGCTAAATGTATGAAAGAAATGAAGATTTCTGAAGAGATAGTAGCTTCCGTCCAAGAAGGAGAAGTACACAAAGAAGTGCTCAAAGTAAAAAATAAAGATGTATATGTTAGCAAACCTATAAGGGACAGTAATGTATTGAAATGTTTCAGATGTGGCAGTAGTAACCACCTAGCTAATAGTTTGCAATGTTCTGCCCGTAGTGTTACTTGTAAAAAAATGCAACCGAAGAGGGCACTTTGCCAGAATATGCAGGGATGGTGAAAACAACCAAGTTAAGATTGTTAATTTGGAGGGTGAACAACGTCAGAAATTTGTATTTCAAGTGAAAAATGAAAAGGGTACTTCCAAATCTATCCCAAATGCACGGTTTTCCTTAATAATAAGCCAGTAGAAATGTTCGCAGATTCTTGTTCCCCATTCACATTACTGAATCACTTGGACTACAAAGAAGTATTTGGAGTCTCAGGTATGGAAATGTATGAACTGGATATTTCTCCAGAAGGATATACTAAAGATCCCATTCCTTTGGTGGGAATGATAAAGGTACACGTAAACTTTAAAGGAAGATCCACTGTGAGGAAAGTATACATTGTTGAGAAAGGTTCCAACCTTCTAGGCTGACAACACCAGAAGGAATTAGGCATCATATTTGACCCCAACAACAAAGACCAGGTCATTCTTGTTGAGTGTTCCACTGTTAAAAGTACTTTATGTGATGAGTTTCCCAAATTATTTGTTGATGATCTTGGCTTATTGAAAGACTTCCAACATAAGATAAAAGTCAAACATGGAGCTAAACCTGTTGTACATAAACCTCGTCAGGTTCCTCTCCTTATGAGAGAGCCTCTCAAGAAGGAGTTAGACAAGTTATGCGAGATGGGTGTCATCCAACCCATAGAATCCTGAGTGGTTGGCACCCATAGTTATAGCAGCCAAAGCTAGTGGAGAGGGTATTCGCCTATGTGTAGACCTGCGCAGCCTCAATGAAAATATTTGGGTAGAGATTCCCTCTCCTCAATATAAACAAGATGCTGAGCACAATGGGGGAGGCCAAAGTTTTCCCAGTCATTGACTTATCCATGGCATATCACCAAGTGGAACTACACCCAGAGTCTAGACCACTAACGGCTTTCACTTCTCCCTTTGGAGCTTATATGTTTGTGAGGATGCCCTTTGGACTTGCCTCTGCTGAGGCAGTTTTCAAAAAAATGATGCAGCAAGTCCTCAAGGGCATCACAAACAAGCTGTGATTTCAGGATGACATATTGATTCATGGGTCATCTGTTGAAGAACATGACAGAGTTTTCAGGACAGTATGTGAGAGACTTTCCGAAGCTGGATTGACAGTGAAACTTGAAAAATGTAAGATCAGGGTAAGCTCGGTGGACTACCTTGGTCACACCATTTCCCAAGAAGGTTTTAGACCCAAATACAGTTTGATCCAGGCTGTTAGTGATGCTCCATACCCTAATAACAAAGAGGAGCTCAAATCCTTCTTAGGCCTTATTGAATACATGGCTAAAGTTGTTAAGAATTTTTCTGAAAAGTGTGAAGGCTTAAGTGAGTTGCTAAAGAAAAACAAAGAATTCACTTGGGAAGAAAAACAGCAGAATGGTGGACATGTTAAAGAAATATCATTGGTTCACCAGCTTTGGGATCTTTTGATCCTAAAAAGAAAACTATATTAACCACTGATGCATCCAACAAAGGTCTGGGGGCCTCCTTATCCCAGAGAGGGGAGGGTGGCTAAACCATTATAGCCATTGCTTCCCGTTCCTTAAGTCCAGCTGAACGTAATTACTCGGTCATCGAGAGAGAGGCCATAGCATGCTTTTGGGTCGTTAACCATTTTAAATTCTATCTATGGGGTACCAGATTTATCATCCGTACCGACCATAAGCCGTTAACATTCATGTTCTCGTCCAAGAAGGTTCAGTGCAGTTCAGAAAATGTTTGTTTTAAAGAAGAATACTTGCCTGGTGTTGAAAATATTGTGGCGGATTACCTTTCAAGGTCTCCATTAAACTAATCTACTCAAGAAGAACACTTAGATGTACCCATTCTAGCCATACAACTACCGTCCTTGACTAAAGCAGAATGGGATGAGAGCATGAGGAAGGATGTCATTATGAACACTCTCAAGAACTTAATTGTGAACGGTTGGCCTGAACAATGTAGAGATGTTGTTGATGAAATGAAGGAGTTTTGGGAGGTGAGGTTTGAACTGACACTTATTTATGTCAAAGTTTATGGCAATGAGAAAATTGTTCCTCCTTTTGACCTCAGGAACAAAATAATAAATTTGGCCCATGAAGGGCACCTAGGCAGAAGCATCACAAAAAACAAGGTAAGAAGTTGCTTCTGTTTCCCCAAGATGGATTCAATGGTGGAGCAAAAAGTCAAGGAGTGCATAAGCTGCGCAAAAAGTGATAAGAGCAAGATTTTGCGTAGAGTTCCTTTATCTCCTGTAGAGGTACCTGTCGTGCCATGGAGTAAATTAGCTATTGACATAATTGGTCACATGGAGAGTTTGGGACCCCAAAGGAGGTTCATGTTTGTTTTAGTTGACTATACTTCTCACTGGATAAATTTCAAATTCACACCATCTACCACAACTAGCAACCTTATTGCATTTTAAGAAGTGTTTTTTGCAAAGAAGGAATTCCAGCAATTTTAGTCTCAGATAATGGTGTACAATTTACATTGGAAGAGATGAGAGTTCTTAGAGGAATTGAACATCAAACATGAGAAAACGTATAGTTTCTTACCTGTCGGTGTACTTTTGCAGCTTGAAGACTTTCTGGATTCACTATGCTGTGCATTATTCCGCCATCTTGTGGTTGGGTCCGGAATCGTGGTATTTTTTCTCTTTTTTTTTTTCGTGGCCCAGGTGGGCGGCGACGTCCCACCATTTGGTGTCCTTCGTGACGTCGACGCGCTTCCTGCAGAAGCTCCCACCTTTGGTCGCCATCTTCGGATTCTTTTTTCTCTTTTCCTGTTTTGTTGTCTGCTTTGCTTGATCCCTTTTAGCTATGTATGCAATTTTGGCCTCCTTTGTCCTTATGTCTCATCTTTCTGGCGGAGGAGGGTGGGATCGCTAGTGAATCCAGAAAGTCTTCAAGCTGCAAAACTACACCGACAGGTAAGAAACTATACGTTTTGCAGCGTGAATCTTTCTGGATTCACTATGCTGTGCATAGACTTAGTAGCGGTTTTTCCCTTATTGCAGTGGCTGGGTGGAAGATGAGCATTGGTTACTGAAAATGTGTTGTAAGACCTTTTGTCCTACTTGCGCTTCTTTGTTCATTTGAATATCCACACAGTAGTGCTTAGTGAACGTGTGCACTGAAGACCATGTTGCAGCTTGGCAAATGTCTTGGATAGGTGTGTTCGCTAGAAACGCAATTGTTGCTCCCTTCTTCTTTGTTGAGTGAGCTTGAGCTGCTCCTTGTAACTGTTGTCCTGCCTGTTTGTGGCAGAGTTGAATTGTCTGCGCGATCCATCGTGCAATGGTATTCTTGGTGACTGGTCGTCCCAGAAAACTGCTGGCAAAGGAGACAAAGAACTGTTTTGTTTTCCTGCACTCCTTTGTCCTTTCCATATAGTGCATTACCGCCCTTCTGGCGTCTAGTGTGTGCAGCGCCCTTTCGGTTTGTGTGGAAGGGTTTTGGAAAAAACTTGGTATTTGGATTGTTTGGTTAATGTGGAACCGAGACACCACCTTTGGCATGAAGTGTGGGTCCGTCCTCATTACAATCCTGTCCTTGTGTATTTGCAGGTACGGCTCTTGGAGTGTCAGCGCTTGCAACTCACTTACTCTTCGTAGTGACGTGATAGCCACTAAGAAGGCTGTCTTTAGTGTGAGCATGTGCAGTGTAGTTTTGTGAATAGGTTCAAAGGGTGCCTTCATCAACTGAGTTAGCACTACGTTGAGGTTCCATGCTGGTGCTGGCATCCTCTTTGGGGGTGCGATTCATTTCGCCCCCTCCAGAAATCTTTTCACAACTTGGGAGGTGAAGAAACTTCTCCCCGTCTCTCCTCTTGTGTAGGCCACTACCGCAGCCAAGTGCACCCTAAGGGATGTGTAGCTTAATCCGCTTTGTAGCAGGTGTGTCAAGTATTTTAGTACCGTTGATTCCCTTGTGATCTTTCGTTGTAGATTCTCCTTGATGCACCATTGGGAGAACCTATTCCACTTTGCTACGTAGCACTTCCTTGTGGAAGGTCTCCTTGCCTCCCTGACTACTGCCATGGTACTTGGTGGTAATTTGAGGTGTGCAAATTCTAAGTCTTCAGGAGCCATGCTGCTAGGCTGAGGCTCTCCGGTTCTGGGTGTAGCACCTTTCCGTTCTGCATTGCTAACAGGTCCTTTCTTCTTGGGAACCTGTGTGCTGGTTCTTGTGCCATTTCCCTATCTGTGAGAACCAGGACTGCCTGGCCCACTGAGGTGCTATCAGTATTAGCGTCATGTTGCTGATTCTGCATTTGCTGAGTACCCTGTGTATCAGTGGTATCGGGGAAAAGCGTATGCAAATGTCTTTGACCAATCTATCCATAGCGCATTCCCTTGTGACCAATGGTCTGGTTGTCTGGATGCGTAGTTTTGGCATTTTGCATTGTGGTGTGTTGCAAATAGGTCTATTTGCGGTGTACCCCATTTCTGGAATAGCTTCTCTGTTTCCTGTTGATTGAGCTCCCACTCGTGGGATGCCGACGTCTGCCTGCTGAGTCGGCCTGCTTCCACATTGTCCTTCCCCGGGAGATGTATTGCCAGTAGGTCTATTTTTAGCGGGATGGCCCTTTTCCATATTTCCTGCGCTAGCCCTGATAGTGCCACTGATTGTGTTCCTCCTTGTTTGTTGATGTAGAACATGGTGGTTGTGTTGTCTGTTTGGATCAACACCCTGTTTCCGTACAGCTGTTTCTGAAAGGCTTTTAAGGCTAGGAACGCAGTCTTTAGCTCCAGGTAGTTGATGTGTCTGACCGCATCTTGCTGCGACCATAGACCCCTCACCCTGAGCTTGTTCATGTGTGCGCCCCACCCCAGCTGGGAGGGGTCCGTTGTGATGGTCACTGTTGGAGTTGGTTGTGTGAATGGCTTCCCCTGTGATATGTTTTCCTTGTTCCACCACGCCACTTCCTGATGCACTGCGTGTGTGACAACCACAAGATCTTCCCAACTCCCTGTTGCCTGTGACCATTGCTGCTGAATCCATTCCTGGAATGGTCTCATGTGTAGCCGGATATTTGGGACTAGGTGGATGCATGACGCCATCATTCCCAATAGCTTTCTCACCGTCCTCACGGTCAGAACTTGCCCCTTGCTGTAAGGACGTGTTTCCTTCAGTATCGCCAATGTTCTCCTCCTGCTGGGGAACACTTTGGCCTGTATGGTGTTGATCTCGGCCCCCAAGAATATCTTGATCTGCTCTGGTTCGGTTGACGATTTCTCCCAATGAATTGAGAAACCCAGTTGACTCAGTGTTTGCACGACCTGCTGGATGTGTTTTTTGCAGTGGTTGTAAGAGCTTGCCTTTACGAGCCAGTCGTCGAGGTAGAGATATACGTGTATTCCTTGCCTTCGTAGGTGCGCTGCTACTGCTGCTAGGCACTTTGTAAACACCCTTGGTGCGGACTTAAGTCCGAATGTTAGTACTGTGAACTGGTAGTGAGTCTGGTTGATTACAAACCTTAGTAGACGTTTGTGCCTGTGGTTGATGGGGATGTGTAAGTACGCGTCCTTCAGATCTATAGTTGCCATGTAATCCCCTTGTTGTATTTGTGGTATTACCTCCTGCAGGGAAGTCATCTTGAATCTTTGAGTTCTTATGAATTTGTTTAAGAATCTCAGATCTAGGATAGGTCGCAGTGTTTTGTCCACCTTTGGCACGAGGAAGTAAGTTGAGTAAACCCCCTTGTTCCTTTGGTTGTGCGGTACTGTCTCTATTGCCTCTTTGCTGAGCAGTTCCTTTGCCTCCAGCTGCAAAAGCGAAAGTTCTTTTGCTGAGTGGGCCTTGTTTCTTGGTTTTTTTGTTGGAGGTTGTCTTTCCAGTTCTATGCAATATCCGTATTGTATGATATTTAGTATCCACTTGTCTGTAGTGACCTTCCTCCACTGCTTGAGGAAGTTCTTTATCCTGCCTCCTACCGGTGTTGTGTGTTCGAGGGACTGTTTCCTGTGGAACGTCAGGTTTTTGTTTCTCTGTTTGTCGTTGCCCCCACCCCGAGGTGTTGCTAGGGTGGTTGAGGGCTTGATGGTGAAGTCACTTGGAGGTGGGCTGTTGGCCTCCTCTACGAGATTGTCCTCGTCCGTTCCGCGCCCTCTAAAGGACTGGCCCCGGGGCTGGTACTGCCAATTTTGCTGCTGCTGTCCTTGGTTGTTCCTTTGGTAGCCTTGCTGGAACGTTTGGTGCGATATGGCAGGCACGTTGGCTCCTCTACCGCCCGGCCTTCTGGTGGGTGCCCCTCTTCTCATCCCTCTGAACTGCAGCGCTCCCATGGACCTTGCTGTCTCGTTGTCCTTTTTGAGCTGCGTCAGCTTTTCGTCAACTGGCGTACCAAACAGTTGTTCGCCGTTGAAGGGTGTATTCAGGATGTTACTTTGCACCTCTGGCTTGAATCCAGAAATCCTGAGCCATACGTGTCTCCTCTCGGTCACTCCTATCATCATTAGTCTGCTGGATGTCTCTGCAGCATCCAAGGCTGACTTCAAGCATGTGTTTGCCATGCTTTTGCCTTCTTCTACCAGGTGAGCTGCCCTTTGTTGGTACTCATCTGGTAGATGCTTGAGGAGTTGCCCAACTTCGTCCCAGTGATGGTATGCGTGCCTGTTGATCAGGGCGTTCGAGTTTGCGATACACCATTGGACTGCCGCATTTCTCTCCACCTTTCTCCCTGTAAGATCCATCCTCTTACTCTCCTTGTCTGGAGGTGGTCCGGCATTAGTGGGCACATTGGCCCTTTTCCTGGCCGTTGCCGTAATTATGGAGTCAGCTGGCACTGATCCTTGTATGTATGCAGGGCCTTGTGAAGAGTGTTTATACTTTTTCTCAGTTCTTGGCGTCACAGCCCTGCATACTGCTGGTTCCCTGAAGGCATCTCTCCCGTGGTCCAGCACACTAGGGAGCATGGGTAGGAATAGGCTCCTGGTTTGTTGAGGCAGTAGAGTTTCCAGGAGGAAACATGCCTTGGGCTTCTCTTCTTCCATTTTCACCGCATAGGTTTGTGCAGCCTTCAGGACTACCATGTTGTAGACCCCGATGTCGTCTGGCGGCGAGGGCCTCGAAGGGTAAGTGTCTACCCCTTCTTCCGGCGATTCTGCGTCGAGGTCTTGCCATTCCAGGTGTTGTGCCTCCGAGGACGTCGAGTCCCGGTAGGATTGCAGGTCTTCGTCGCCTTCTCCCTCGAAGTAATAGTCTTCGTCCCCCTGTTCCTCGACCGGTTCGGGCTTTTCCGCGTCTTCGTAATCTATTTCGACCTCGAGCGCGGGTCTCGACGGAATGGAGTATTGGCTCATCTTGTGGTCGAATTCCTTCTTCCGCTGCAGGATGCTCGCCATTTCGGCCTCGAGCCTCCTCTTCTTCCTCTCCATCTCTTGTGCCTGTTCGGCGTCGAGGGCTGGAGCGGCTCTTTTCGGGGCCGTCGATGTAGACGACGATGTCTGCCCTTCTCTTCTCGGCGCCGAGGTGTGCTTCTCGGCCCTTGGTTTTTCGAGGGCTCTTGCCGATTGGGAGTCCTTTTCGAAGGATCCGCTCGGCTGACTGTCCTTGGTCGCTGTTGCCTTTGTCGAATGTTTCGGCGGCAATGCTCCCTTCGAGGACTTAGCTTCACTTCTACGAGTGTCGCTCGGGGCTTTGGCTTCACCCTTTCGAGTGTCGCTCGAGTGTTTAGGGGTCGACTACTCCCTTACCTCTTTCGATGTTTTCTTCTGGACCTCGACGACTGCGCAGTCCTCCGGTCCTTCGGCGATGTTGTCCTCCTCTCCACTGGAGAGGCCCAGGTCTTGGAGCGATGGGGGTGGTCCCTGCCCCTGCATGTTGTGGTTCGCCCTTCTCTGCCTCTCCCTCACTCTGAGGGTCTTTGGTGTAAACGCCGAGCACGCGTTGCAGTCTTCGCTGCTGTGGTCGAGCGGCAAGCAGAGGTTGCAGACTGGATGCTGGTCCTTCTGGGCATACTTGTGGTGGCAGTTGGTGCAAAACTTGAATGGTGTCTTGTCCATACCCGCGCTCAGGGAGCCCCCTGTGAGCGCATTCTCTGTAGGGCGTCGAGATTCAGGTCGTAAACCTTCTCCCTCGTCGTCCCGGTTACTTGACCTGTAGTCCGGTGTAGTTGAAACTTATTTTCGTAGGTTTTCTTCGATTTTCCTTGATTCCTCTTCCAAACTTCTGGAACTCTTCGGCGACGATCCAGACCCAACGGCGGAAAAAAGAATCTGAAGATGGCGACCAAAGGTGGGAGCTTCCGCAGGAAGCGCGTCAACCTCACGAAGGACACCAAATGGTGGGACATCGCCGCCTACCTGGGCGACGAAAAGAAAAAAAAAAAAGACAAAAAATACTTCGATTCCGGACCCAACCACAAGATGGCGGAATAATGCACAGCATAGTGAATCCAGAAAGATTCGCGCTGCAAAACTGCACTCTATTGTCCCAAGGCCAACGGTCTAGTAGAAAGAACAAATTGTATGATAAAAGAACAAATTCAACTACCTATCACAAATGGACATAGAATAGATGACTCCCTCAGAGAATGTGTACGGTCATACCACACTGCACCTAATCTTGTCACAGATATATCTCCATTTGTTTCTTAAGAGGGAGAGAACCAGGCACTAAGATGAACCCATTTAACCAATGGTTGGGAAGGTCACAGAAAAATTCAACAACACCATTTGAAATATGAGAATTGGTATGATGGGAAACATGGTGTGAAGGAGCATAAACATAAGGCAGGTAACTCTGTACTGGTAAGGAAACCCACCAAAGGACATATCGGTCAGAGCAAATTTCAACCTCCTCAACAATTGGTCAAGATAAGCAGGAGCGTGGTTCAACTTGAGAATGGACAAACATGGAGCGGAGACAGACTGGTAGATGTAGCATGAATTTCTCCCTCCCTTATAAGGGAGATGTGTTGTAATGTTTCTTGTATTTATGTACTGCTTACACTTGAGCCCTTGTTCCTTTCCCTTGGTTCCTTCCTTCCCTGGTACCCCCTCCTCCCTGTTAACAATGGAATCTTCCCCTAGAGTTCATGATAGAATGTTGGAGTTCACTGCATTGAGGAGAGTGGATGACCGGAATAAAGAACCTTTCCTCTTACCTCGTCGTAGTCTTCTCTTGATTTGAATTTTAACACCCCTGTATGCAGTAATATGGCTCTTCCAGCACAAGCGCCCCAGAGGGGGCCACCGGTAACTTTACTTACCAGTGGCCCCCTCTGGCAAAAGGGGTCATTGCAGTACGACGGTACGGGCTTAGTGAGAACCACACATCGCTAAGCGCAGTCTACGTGGGCCCCGTCCTGGCATACGGTGGTCACTGAAATCCATCCTGCACACTGGTTACGGCCTGATTGGTGCACAGCCGTATCCTCACACTGGTAGTCTTCATGGTAGGGCTCACCACTGGACCGTGCTCTCTCAAACATTCTCCTCTTCCTCACATGGCCCATTGGTAAGTGCCAGTGCTCCATGGCAGGTGAACTTGGTTTCACTTGGTGATGTACCCAGCAGGGAGACTAGCAGCCTTTTGCCTCCAGTCCTGGTCACATGCAGACATCTTGCAGCACTTTCCCCTCTCACACGGACCGTCTGGCTGCTTGGCAGATGACAAATCTTTGTGGACTCAACCTCCTCTTCTTATAGTCCATTTCCAGACACCAAATGGGATTTAGGGCCCGAGTCTTTGAAGCTCTATGTTGCGATTCTGCTTCTTTTGAAGGGGACACTTCTCCTTTCCTCATGATAGATATCTATCACAGTAGGCAAGACTCTGAAGCTGATTGTCGTATAACATCACTCGGGGAAGTGACCAGAGTTCACACCTGGATGTCAGCCAAAGTGATATGTACATCAAAAGGTTATTCCCCCAGCCCTACTTTTCCACTTATCAACCTTAACTCTCTTCCTGAGATGTGTTTAGCCCCCTTTCATGTGATCTATCACTAAATCAAGGAGCAGTCTTTTGAAATGTAAATGAAGTCTCTTTCTTGTCCCTCCAGTGTGTGTCCCACCTAGCTCACAGGAATGCAGCAATACACAAATTTGTCTGGGTGATTCCTCTCTTCCTCGTGCCTTCATCAGACGGGCCTGGGCTTCCCAAAATGGAACGTAGGGTCCTCCATGTAATGTACCACTGCAGGCACATAGTTTCGGTCCAGCACTGTTACCTCTATGCATTATACCCTAATATGTACATACGCATTCAGTACACACACTCAGTCTGCGTGCATTGTTCAGCACTGAAGCTTTTCTATCTTTAACCACGATGTATTATTTACAAACACACACACTGTCAGCACACACACAGTCACCATGTGCGCAATGCACATTTCACCCTTCACGTATTGTACTTCACAAAAGTACACATGCTCTCATTGCGCATGCACTTCACAGCACTGCATCTTTCATGTCGTGTATTTCTCCCAGACATTCACACACCCGATACATGCACTAACCACACATGCACTGTACATTACTGCTCTATCCCTGTACTGTACCCTTCGTTAGGCACACATACAACCAGCGCAGTCACTACGCCTGCACTGTGCATCACTCCACATCTGCCCAATGTAGGCTAAGGGTAGGTTAAGCACATATCACCGTAACTTTTAAATGATGAGTGAGGCTATAGGCCTCACTTCAGTGACAAAGGGTAAAGAGGGTAAAAAGGTCTTGTTTACCACTACTGTTCACTACACTGTATGCTGCCACCACCGCACTCTTGCTGCTTAACTCTTGGTGAAGGCGGTAGCCTTCCACCACTATGTGGGTAGCGCTATGGGTGCCCCATTGCTGTCCAACAAGACCCCAATCTGTGAGACAGGCCTATGTCATGGCGCTCACGCATGATCCGTGTTTGCCTATGACAAAAAAAAAAAATCAGCATTAATGTTCCAGACAACAGTACAGTTGGACACTCAATGTAGGGGTACACATCTTTACCATACAGAGGCCTTTTCCAAACCAACAGTGATGTTCCTGCAGTTTTTAATCTGTTTAATTCCTTGCCTAAAAAAGTTGTCTTTGAAAATGTTATAAGCAAAACTGTCAATGCTACTGTGTTTGATGACTATTAAACATGTTTCGGATGTTCAGGCTTAAGTCATTTCTACCAGATAATACACCCCTTCTGGGGTTCGGTTTCACTGTTAGCAGATGAACAAGAACTTAGCAACTGTGCTTTAGACCAGTTTTCCAAATCAGCCTAAGTTATGTGTTGGAAATTGAGTTTACGAGTAGAAAACCACATCTGAGAAAGCCCTCTTGAACTATTCAAGAAAACCTGCAAACCATTGACTCCCCCTACCTTGGCACGGTGGGTTATGTTCCTGGCTGGTATTGACATAACTTCCTTTGGGACACACTCCACTATAGAAGCCATAGTGTCAAAAGCCTTTTGGGCATGCTTTAGTATTCAGGAAGTTCTCAGATCAGTGGTCTAATGATACAACTTTTTGAACCCTTTACTGTAAACCAATTTTTCATGTTGTCTCCAATGTTGTTGATGTGCTTTGAACAAGCATAATATGAGCCTCCAGTCTTAAAATTAAGATTTAACTGGCTCTTTGTAAACAAATGTCTACATTTTATTAAAAACAGAAGAGGAGAGTATTATCCCACTACATGGTTTAACTTTCCCTACCCGATATTTTTTTGCTTCGGTTGTTCAGACTAACTCAAGCATCGAAGAGGAACACTTCCACACTGAGATCCTTCACTTCTGATGAAGGACAATTCAGTCCCATCCTCCAGTTCTCTAAACAGTGGTTTCAATCCAAGACTTACTCTTCTGGACATTGTGGATTTTCTTCCAGACATTTCATTGACTTTTCTGAAGACCTTTTTCATTCTGCATATGGCCATCCGGCTATTGGCATAGTTTCTCTGATTGTGCCATTGTTTCTTATTTATCACTCGTATAGGCACTTGCTGTAAGAAAGTTACATACCTTCAGTAGCAATATTTCTGGTAGTTTGATGCCTAGTATATTACAATGTTGTCACATCTAGTAAGCGAAATTCTGGTAGAAGCTACATGGCTCCACCTAGCAAGTCTAGTGCCTGGAAGGATACTCGTAAGGTGAAGAATCTGCAGAAAGATTATATATCCACCACAAATATAATTACTGATGGCAAGTAACTTTTTCTTTGAACAGGTGGATGGACCAATGATTAATCAATGATTTATTGCTCTGAAAAGACAGCTGTGGAGATAAAAGACTCATATTGTATCTGCAACTATGCAAGCCTTGCCTTTTTAACTTTCTTGACCGACTATTCTTACAAAGTTATCTCAACAACTGCAAATTCATTGAAAGTGGTCCACATTACTTTTGTTCTTCAGTGATGAGCAGGAGGGGGTAGTCTAAGTGTATGCATTGAAGATTGTGGCTAATGCTCCAATCACCACATTCTTACCAGCAGATTCATATTGTGGAATGCAGGAATCTTTACCTCTATCTCTGGGAGAGCTGTTTTCAGCCGAATTCGAATGTTGAGACATTGGCAGCTCGGACGGTTATATTTGCGATGAAAGAGGGTCTGACTAAACTGGGAGCAAATCGTTGGTAGGCCTGGACTTCTTAGCCGTCTGAGCCATTGGAGAGGCAATGTAGACAAACACGCAGCATTGAACGCACTGTTGAGGAGTGGTCCAGAGCATACCAGAGCCATCCTGAACAAATCTAGCATCAGCAGCTAGAAGCCCTCGACGTGTGCAGGATTGACCAATGGAGTCGATAACTCTGGTTCCATCTTTTTTTGATGTCTTGGTGTTCTCAGATGATGAAGAGTCTGGACTCAGGTAACACAATCAAATCTCCGAACAATTCTGGGAGCTGGACTGTTTCTTTGAGGAAGAAGAGTATTTCTTACGGAATTTTTGTTTTTTATGGAGAGAATTTTTGGGAGATTGTTTCAGGAGACTTACCTAAAGGTGAAGGGCAGTGCTTTGGTATATTCCTGAGGGGCTTGTCCAAAAATAACTTGGCCTCCTAAATCCTTATGGGATTGTTTTCGAGTGCATAGAACAATAGAATTTGCAGTGCAGCGTCGTGCTACAAGCCCAAATACCATAAGCAGTTGTTATAAGGGTTCAACAAAGACATTTTCTTCTGCCATCTTCAACAAGGTTTACACCTGGAGATTTTTGGAAGAGACATTTGGCCTGGACACTGTCAAAATGACGAGGAATTTTATTGGTGAAGCACCAAGACAACTCCAGATCCCACATCCATGAGGAATGGAAAAACAGGAACTGATGCAGCGCACCAGCTGGAGCTTAATATATTCTGGTGTCTTCACATTCAGCGGGTGAGTCTCTGCTGGAGCAAACTGGTGAGCTATTGATTGTTGAAGAGAGGTTTCTGGACCAATCTGGGTCCAACAGGGATATTCATTAGTTAAGGGATCTACAGGAAGATGTATTTATCTGAACCTGCAGTTCAAAGGATCAAATATCTCCCTGGAAGATTTAGCCATTCAACCTTGAATTACTGAAAGGGCTGATCAAGCATTTTTTGTGGCTTGCATCTTCCCACCAGCCGGTCACTGAAAATACTCTGGCCTTTTGAACATAATTTCTAAGTTTCTAGAATCATAAAAGACACTGTGCACTGATGTTATGTTATGGAATCTGCCTCTACTACAGAATGAAACTACACGAGTTTGGAATTGTAGCATGCTAAATGTCCAGAGCCGCTACAGGCAAACATGTGTATGGTTGGAGAGGTGAGTGCTTGGAATATGATCTTTGTAGGAAAGGTTGGGCATTAGTGTATGGTTTTGGCACATGGTCTGGTGGCATTACAGCCAACATGATGCTGCTAGTTTGCATGAAATATTTAAATGTGTTATGTAAAAGGGTGCACTTCACACAGCATTTACTCTATATACCTAATAGCAGGGCAGTAACATGATCAGACAGTGAACCCATTCTCATTTAGGTGGTGGTCTGGCCCAAGAGACTGAAGTAGTTCAATTCTATATCTGTCTATGGAATCCACCCAGACGCCCTGAAAGACAGACTTGGGAGTAAAGGAGCTATGCAGTCCAACCAAAGAAGCTGAAAGTGCACCCCACAGGAAATCCATGGACAACTCCATACAAGGTCTAAGTAGTCCACCCATAGGTGCTAAATACACAACCCAATGTAAACTACAGAGACCTCAGTAAAGGCCCAAGGCAGCCCACCCAGAAGAGCTGAATGTGCAACCCAAATAAATCCAGAAACCCCAAAGGCAATTCAATTTAAAAGAAGGATTCAAATATGCTTTTGCATGTCCAATACAAAGATAAACTCAAATCTGTGCCTTTATTTCAACTGCATCAGGAAATGTATAAATTTAGTTACCTTTACATCAGATGCACAAATTCAGAAAGTGCAGAGTGGAACACAACTGAGAATTCGAAAAACCACTGAGGTCAGAATCAAATACAGATGCAGGTAATACTCAAAGAAAACATGTTTCTTACTTAAGTACCCATCCAACTAGAAAAATGCTATATTTCGAAGATTTCTGGCTTGCTTTAGATTTGGCCCACTCTCACGTGTAGACTGAACAATAAGAGCTATCTACATTACATCTTAGGGGAGAAAGGGGGACCTTGAGAGGCTGCACTGTTTAATACACCAATTAAGTTTTCATCCATTACAGCTGTTGGCCAAAGGTGTATTCTGTTTCAGAAACTGATATTTCCTAGCCTACTAACTTATGAATTTCAAAACTCCTTTGACGCGTAAATGTTATTTAACCTCATAAATGGTGACTGCTCTTGTACTTTCATTATGTTGCTGTTTAATAATTATCCAGTGTGATTCCTTTATATATCACAATACATACAACAGCAAATCAAATTTCAAAATGCACAAGCCTGCACAGAGGGGCAATGATGGCTTCTGAGTACTTCTTCATTATCTTCATGTACACTAACTTAGACTACTATAAATAATGTGGTACAACAGGTTTGAACAAAAACAACTTTAGGACACCTGTAAATACAGTGTAATTATTATGGGTGAAAATAAGAGGAGAATATTTTGAACTCTGTCACAGTTGATTTACAAACGGCAAGTATCTACTATGCACAGATCTTTCTAACCATGAATAGGTTTGTTCTTTCTCTGCACATTACACAGTGTAAAGCCCACTCCTGAAGAGCTGGGTAACATTATTAACATTTTCACAAACAAAACAAAGCAAGATCTCAAACCCTCTATGTGTTAAGATAATTGCTATGAAAGATAAACATTTTTAGTCCTAGGCGAGGACCTCTAATGTGTGTGAATTAAACATAAGTACTGGAGAAATGACTGCTATGATGCCAGTGAATGTAAAGGTGCCACCTCTATTACATCATGATAGACATTTGTGCAGTAGCTCATAGATTTGGAAATTTTGTTTTTAAGTTGTCCTAACTAATGGCAGCAGTAAGGACAGACACAGAAGTATGGATTGGAGTGTTATTCTTAAGCTTATACTAAGAACCATCGCAAATGAATAGATGTCCACATGGCCATTACATGCTCTTAGCATGTAAATACAGCAATCACTTTCAGTTCAGCTATCATCAAAGGTGGGTAATTTGAAGCACTATCACGTTGTACACAGACAGAAGGAAAAGGAAAAAATACAAGTTAAAAAAAACTACCTTTATTATTTATTTCTCTTTAGTTACATACTTTTAACCAAGGGGTGTTTTCATTATTCAGACATTCAGGCAAGGTTGACTTCATTAGTATAGATAGGGAAAAGCATATAAATGCACAACAGTGTTGGGCTTAACCCGAACATACCTGCATTACTTACTATTGACCAGTTTGTGCTGCCAAGAAAAATAACAAATATCTCTTCCTAGGCATTAGAAGATAGCACTTGAAAATATTACTAAATAGCAAATGTCTACCAACTGGTCTGCAGCAAATAAAGGGTTTTCGCATATTTTAAAATCTTCAAGTCCATAATTTTTGATTACTATACACACACCTTATGTGTGATAATTTCAGATCTTATAAACACTGTACAGGGCAAAAAAAGAAATCCCTAAATGAGAATGTAACTTAATGTTTGCATCAAACAAATACAGATACTGTATGTATTCACGAATATTATGAAGCAACAAAATTTGGTCAAATACATCAAGAACGAAGTGGTTTCACATTAGAATGATCATAGTTAACCTTCCACAGTTTCCATTTTACCCCCTGAAAAATCAGAATGTCTTTCACTGAGCTTAAGACATCTTAATTGATAAACGGGCAGAACGAAAACCGCTGGCCCACAAGACAGTAAATAGTATTGAGGACTGAAACTAGTCTTCAAAGAACAATGTAAAAAGACCATTTAATTAACAAAGACTGAAAAACAACCACAAGATCACAGTTTTGCGTGTTTTATGCACTCTTATAGTCCATCAACTTAATGCACTGCACTCTTGGTTGTTTACAAAAAATAAATTACAAAATACAAATAAAATCCCTGTAAAATGCACTAATGAACGCAAAGGTGTGCATTTATTTGTTTTCAGTACGCATTTTTCAATTTTTGTCAAAAACAAGACTTCAGAAATAAATAAGTTAGACACTAGGTGTGTGCGAAGAAGAAAAAAAGAAATTTAAGTTAGTTCCAGGAGGCACTCCGACAGAAAGTTTGCGAAGCAATTAGTGTTTTGGTCAACTTAATCAGTACAGCTTGTCTCCTCCTCCTCTCTTAGAATCTTCCCAAAAGGATAGCCGGGAACGATTAGACAGAACCACACTTATGTCATTATGGCGCCAAATGAAGCAGATTTGAATCACGGAATGGACTGCCTCTTCCTCTTGTCAATTGGTTTGTTCATGTTCTTAATGCAGGCACTTCAAAAGATTTTGTTTTTTTGGGTGGGGAATAGGAATGGGGCGGAGTTGGGAAGGGTGTTTGGTGCATCCTTTAAATAATTCACATTTTTTAAAAATTCTATGCTGAAAGATGTGAATGTTCCACAGCTAGATCTCTGTGAACTATCAGCAACATACTAAAAAAAAAAAAAGCCTAACTTGACCCACTTACCTCAAAGGTCATTAAAAGCAGAGCTCTTTATCTCAAAAATAAAATCCATAATTTCATGATAATGAATGAGAATGCCAATAAGCAGCAGGCGCTATACGCGTCAATACCAAATTTGTTTCAACCATATTCATATTTCTTACACTAGCTGCACACTGATGCGCTCTTTGTAGTGTTTAACATCTCATAAATTTTTGCTTCACTTCCAAATTAATTTAATCTATGGCAATTAAAATAAACTGCTACCAGGAAGCACAAGATACATTACATACACTTTTTTCTTATTTCGTTCATAGGACTTTGTCATAACTTTAACCCTAGACTTTGGTGTATAGAGCAATGACAGAAGATATTCCGATAGTACACTGAAGGCTGATGCTATCCATATCAAAGAAGGACTAACAATCAGTCGTTTTTGCTTGACTCAATTAAAGGCTTTCCACTGTACCTCTTAGCCTGTGACTATCATTACATTATAGGAAACTCTGCTAAAGTTTCATGACCGCAGTATCAACTGCAATACTTACAACATAAAAGGCTGTCAAACAACATATGACTTATCACCTTAAGAGCGTGGTTATGTATATTTTTCCTCAGAGTTACCCACTCAGAGCGTAGTAGGGAGGAGACGCCCGCAGTTTGAGATTTAACAGTCATGTAACACTGCTAAATACTTTGATATTTGGCTGACAGAGTGATTTTCAGTAATAAAACTTAATTGGTCCATCTACTGATGGTGAGAGTCACTCCTATTTTAACAAAAACTTAAAGCTTCAAAAATGGCTGAAGGAAATAAAATACGAATGTAAGAGAAGCAAACCAATGCAAGGAGCGTGACTTCTTTTCATAAGTGTGCCCATAAATGTTTGTGGTCACTGCAGAGATGATTTTTATCACAAGACAGCAGATGAACAAGCAAGTAATTCCCTATAATCTGCCTCTTTCCAGAGTCATTTATGGCGCTGAATGGTTTTCCTTTTCCTTCGCTTGAAAAAGCAGCAACACCTGCAAGGAAAAACAAGAAATATCAGTTACTATAGACATTTAAAAAACTGAGCATTTTGAAATACTACTCACTGTAAACTATCAGAACAGGAAATGCTCCACTTTTGAACAACTGCTGGAGTTCAGTTGGTTATCAAATGAACAACATACCTACCACAAAAGATGCATATCTACAAAAGCCCTGAAGAAGTCACGGTGCAAAAAAGCCTGACGGAACGTAATGGCTAAAGGAAATGCAAAGAAGAAAGTGGCTTAAAGAAAAATAAAGGACTCCATAAGGAATGAATCATTTGGACTTCTTGACTGTTTAGAGTGCTCATAAGAATTGGTTTTACCTACAAAAGTCCAATTCTCTCAAGACAAAGGCAATTTTCAACTTAAATGTCTTCTAGGTTACTCTCCAGGAGTATCTCTTGAATATCAGTTTCCCTAACCATACACTTTATTCCACCCCTATTGCTAAATTCTTACTCTCTTCAAGCTACATCTGAAATGTACACAATTTATAACTCATCAATCCCATTCTTGGGACATATCTGGGTTAGCTTTACTGTGCAACTTACTACACTGCATAAGTTGACTTAACTATGCAACAGAGCTGTAATCTGGGATACCATTAAGGCACAAATACCTAGAAACACTGAGGGCTCACTGCATCTACATAATCAGTGCAATTAATAAGTGAAGGGGCCCAAAGTTTTTCCTAGGGGTCTGCTGCTGGCGCTGTTGAATGCTTATGCTGCTGCTTATAAGACTACTTAGTTTTCACTGAACATCATGGTTCTTTGTTCCACAACACATCACTTCCTGCTTCTCTTTCATACAGCACAGCTTTCTCCACTTGTCACTATTTCACTTTTTCTTCTTCTACTCCCCTTTACGGCATTTCTCTTAATCCTGGTCAAAGTCTTTTAATGAAAACGAAATCTTCCTCCCTAAAACGGAGTGCCAGTGCCCACCACCTGCATCCAAAAGCTAAAATTAAGCACTGAGTGCAACTACACAACTGTTTCCATTCAAGCTGAATATCAAGTGGGAGATGCTAGGGAAGCTTCTTTGTCTCGGTCACCTGTTAAAAATGACTGTCCGTTACAGAAGGTCAATCAATCGTTCAGGATTTATAAAGCGCAGCTAATCACTCGGTAGGGTATCCAGGCACTTGCAGGTCCCGGAGGCTTATTCGAACAGCCATGTCTTAAGGGCCCTTCGGAATTCTGGAAGAGAGGTGATGGATCAGAGCTGTGTGGGCAGGCTGTTCCAGGTTTTTGCTGCTATGTAGGAGAAGGCACGTCCTCCACTGCTGCTTCGGTGGATGTGGAGCATGTGGGCAAACGATAGGGAGGCAGAGGGTAAACTTCTCCAAGGTTGGTGGAAGTTCAGGCAGTGGTTGATGTAGGCGGGTCCTTGGTTGTGTAGAGGTTTGTGTGTGTGGGTCAGCAGCCTGAATTGGACCTCTTCTGTACGGGAAGCCAGTGGAGTTGCCCGCGATGTGATGTGGGTACGTCGGGGGAGGTTGAGGATGAGTCTGGCTGCAGAGTTCTGTATGGTCTGGAGTCTCTGTAGAAGGTGTGCATCGATTCCTACTTAGAGGGTGTTGCCACAGTCCACTCGGTTGGTATTGAGTGCCTGTGTCACGGTGCATCTCGTGTGCAGGGGTAGCAACTTGAAGATCTTAAGCAGCATGCGCATTGTGAGGAAGCAGGGAAAGGGGATGACGTTGATCTGTGGTTTCATGGTGCGCTTGTCATCAATGATGATTCCTAGGTTTCTGACGTGGTCGGTGGGTAGGGGTGCGGGTCCAAGGTCTTGAGGTTCTTATGAGTCATTCCAGGGTTGCTGTTGTTGCCGGAGATCTGTACCTCCGTCATGTCGGTGTTCAGCTTCAAGCAGTTTTTCATCCAGTTGGCGACGCTGGTCAAGCATCTGTGAAAGCTGGTCCGGGTAGTGGTAGGGTCATCGGTGAGAGAACTGATGAGTTTGTTGTCGTCTGCGTAGGATATTATGTTGCGCCTGTGTGATCTGGGGATGTTGGCCAGTGGGGTCATATATGCTTTGAAGAGAGTAGGGCTGAGGGATGAGCCGTGGGGGACACTGCAGATGATTTCCTTGGGTTCGGAGGTGAAAGGTGGTAGGTGGTCCCTCTGTGTCCTTATGGTGAGGAAGAGGTGATCCATCTGAGCGTTTCCCTTTGGGTGCCGATGTAGTGGAGTCTTCCAATCATCGTGTGGTGGGAAACGGTGTTGAAGGCTGCAGAGAGGTCGAGGAGGATCAGGGCTGTTTCTCCTCGGTCAAGGAGGGTTCTTATGTCATCAGTGGCAGTGATCAAGGCGGTCTCTTTGCTGTGATTGCTGAAGAAGCCAGATTGGGAGGTGTTGAGTAGCTGGTTCCGTACCAGGTGTGTCGCCTGGTGATAGACTTTTGGAGTACTTTGGCTGGGAATCGGAGCAAGGAGATAGGCCGGTAGTTTTTGAGTTCGCTGGGATCGGCGGAGGGTTTTTTAAGTAGTGGTCCGACTTTGATGTGTTTCCATGCACCGGGAAACGTTGCGGTGATGATTGAGGTGTTGAGCAGGGTGGTGAGTTCCTCTCCGATCCTTTGGTTTCCGAGGTTGATGATGTGGTGCGGGCATGGGTCAGTGGGAGCTCCCAAGTGGATGGATTTCATGATGTAGGTGGTGTCCTGGGTGTAGAGTTGGTTCCAGGTGGTCAGTCTGTGGTTCGTGTTGGTTGCGGTAAGGTCATATCAGTAGAGGAAGTCCGTGGGTGTAGGTTGGGGTTCGAAGTTTCTATAAATCATTACAATCTTGTCATGGAAGAATTCGGCGAGGCTGTAGCAGAGCTCTTGTGATGGTGTGATGTTGTTTTCGCCGGCAGCTGGGTTGGAGAACTCCTTAACAATGTTGAAAAGTTCCTTGCTGTTGTTGGGGCTGGTTTTGATGCACATGGCTAGGGCTCTCTTCTTGGTTGCTCTCAGCCAGTGGTGGTAGTGGTTGAGGGAGGTCTTGAAGGCTGCCCTGTCAGGGGTGTCATTATTGGAGCGCCATCTCCTCCCCAGCTTTCTGCTGTCCCATTTATTCGTGGTGTGCCAGCTGGCCTTTTTGGAGGATCTTCTGTGATTGCTGCTCTTGAGAGGGGCGATGTGGTCGGCGCAGTTGGTGATTCAGGTGTTGAAGTTCTTAATTCTCTGGTCCAGGTTGGGGGAGGTGGCTGGGTTGGAAGCGTTGAGGGTGTCCGACCAGTGGGTCTCTAAAATTTTGCTCCAGCTGCGGTGGGGGGCACTGGTCATCTTGGGGTTGGCGGTGCGGGGGTTGGAGATGCTGAAGTAGACGATAGAGTGGTCGGTCCAAGTGAGTTCTGACATGTCTGTATTTGACGCGGTTGCTGGAGGTGAAAATGGGGTCAACGTGTGTTCTGCGCTGTGTGTGGGGTTGCGGACAATTTGGGTCAGCCCAAGGCTGCCCACACTGTTGAGGAGGTGGGCGGTGGTGTTTTCGTAGGGGTTGTCGAGGTGGAAGTTGAGCTCGCCGAGGAAGATGTAGTTGGTGGAGTCCAGGGCGAGGGGCGCGATGAAGTCAGCGATGGTGTTGCAGAAGCTAAGGCGCACACCTGAGGATCAGTATGTGGGGGTGCCTCTAATGGTTGTATTGACGCCTGTGTGGAGCTTGAAGTTGAGGTGGTCCATGGGGGTGGTGGCATTGTCGGGGTGGTGGTATTGTTGGAGGTGCACTGTATGGTCTCTTTGTGGATGATGGCTATTCCTCCTCCTGGTTTGTTGGTGCGGTCATGGTGTGTGAATTTATATCCGTTTGGAATGGCTGTGGCAATGACAGGTGCAGATGAAGGGTTGAGCCAGGTCTCGCTAAGGAAGACAATGCCAGGTGCGAGGGTGGCAATGAGGTTCCATAACTCGGTGGCTTGTTTGCAAATGGAGCGTATGTCGAGTAGTAGGCAATGAAGTCGGTGGGACGCTTCTGTTGAGCCGAAAGGTTGCCGTGTTGCTCTAAAATGTGACAGTGGTCATGCTGGTGCAGGAAAACGGTCCTATCGTAGGGTGCGGTGCTGCGATGTAGCAGTGTTCACTGGGGCGTCCGGCGTTAAGGGCATAGAGAGTGGCTGCATCGTTCCTGCGGGTGGGTCGGGAATGAAGGGACCTGCGCTGGCTGCTGTCGAGGTGCAGGCAGGCTTGGCTTTGGTGCACTGGTGGCGCAGCCACACTGCAGCCTCCATTAAGTAGGTCGGGGGGCCGCTGGGAGGAGGTGGGCAGGGCTGGTTGGAGGCAGGAGAGCAGCACCAATTGGGAGAAGAGTTTGGCGGGAGGGGGAAAAACGGACCGCAAGAATGCAATCATCAAGAAGGCACAAAAATGGAGAGGAAAGGCACAAGAATGGAGAAAAAAAGGCACAATAATTAGGAGAAAGGCAAATGAGCGAGAGGTAAAAGATTTAAGGAGAAAGGCAAATGTGCAAGAGGCACAAGAGATTTAAGGAAAAAGGCAGATAAGCGAGAAGGCACAAGAAATTAAGAAGAAAGGCATAAGCAAGGCACTGGAAATTAGCAAATTGAGAAGAAAGGACAAGAAGTTGACAATTAGCGAGAAGCAGAAAAGAGACAATCGGAGCTAGGCAGTGGGAGAGCTGGGTCAAGCACAGGTCAAAGTCTATTATGGTCCCCAAGGACGACAGGCTGGTCTCAGGTCAGAGTGTGTGCTGGTTTTTTGCCTATGTGGGGGCCTGTTTTATGGTCTGCTGGGCGAGGTTTTACTGTTGATTTTTCCGATATTAAAACAAACATTGCCTGCAGGAAGCTCAGATCCATGCAATCTTCCATACCTTGCAAAACCCTTATACAGTGTCTTTAGAAGTTCAAAATTGCGCCAATTTGCATACATGGGCCACGTTGTTTTTAGTTTTCTAATTCACTAATGGGGGCCATTTTTACTGTGGCGCCCGGGCCTATTTTCTATCCTAGACTGACCTTGATTAGTCCGAACGTAACGGACACTGATTTACACACACCACCTTGGAGAAGCATTTCAGGCAATTAATGCCTCAGAGATCCTGGTAAACCAATGACATACTGGTCTCTGATTTCTGACAATAATTCAACCCACAAATTTTGGATTATGACCCCGATGTGTAAAATTTTCAGCCTTCTGAAATACTGAATTTTCTGGTAATGTAATTGCATTCATATAGCGATTCAAATCATTGAGGCATAGGAAGATACTGGCGAGCAGGAATCCCCGTACTCAATCGGCAAGTTTTTGATGGACGTGTGCGTCGTTCATGTGGGCTACTTGGATAGTGTGTGATACGAGGCATGAGGCCAAAGCTGCACTTATTGTGCATTTTTGTGACAGCAACTATGTGTGCATATGAGGTGAATAGGATAAGAGCTAGAACGCTTAACTGAATACTAGTGTGTGAATGAACATAAAACGTTTGAGTGCATTGTAGCCTATGTGGAAAGTGTTTTGGTGTTGTGAATGTTTTGCAGAAACTACTCTGACAATGTCACTGCAAACATGTAGCGGTGCCAATGGTTGGGTGTAGAAGAAAAGTGTGACGAGCTATGGTCATGCCTCTCAGCTGTGGAGTTATCTGTGGCATATAGTTGCTTTAGGTGCACTTTGATGTTTCCATTATGATCAAGTTTAATATATGCTTTGGAAAATGCCCTATGTGGAACATGAGCAGAGGTGCATTAGGGAGCATCCCAGAGAAATTGGTATTATTTAATCTGCATCATATGTGATCTGCTAAGTGAATCATAGAGTGAAGAAAAAAGAAATTATTTGTGCCAGCAATAGTATATGCATTAAAGATACCTTCTGATGTACAGTAGATTGGCCCATAATATTGAGCGTTACACAACCAGCTTATGCATGCACTATCGGGCATAGTTAAGGGCTGGCATATAAGCATTCCAAAAAATATCAATTGCAAAGTTTTAGTTAAGATACTGGATTTTGTCTCACAAGGTAGCAAGGAAAACTCGATTGTTTCCTCAGCTTTTGATACTACCAAAGTAACCGAGAAGTCTCCTGAAGGATGGCCAGAGATAATGTATGTTCATTTCAGGATATGTGTGAAGGATGCTCTCATTTTGCAAGTTTAGGCATAGGCCAGTTTCTGTATTATAAGGAGGTTGCCAGACTGCATCATCTTACTCGGAGTGACATTATATCTATTTGGCATATCCAGAGCATAGAAATCCAATCTGAAGACTTCCTCCATCTGGTCAAATCTCTGGCCACTAGGGACATGCTGACACAAGGGTGCGTGTTCAAAACACGCCCTACCCTTTCTTTTGGCCACACAGCGCCTAAATCTGCTCCAAGGGCTATGCAGGCATCGTAGACCGTAGCAAAAGCATGAGCGTTGGCACATTAGCAGGCAGGGGCATTCCTCAGAAGCAACCCTAAGCTCGGAGCCTGGGGATGTGAGGAGCTGGGTGGCACTGAAGGGGAAAAAAAGCAAGAGTAATTGCCTGAGGGATTCTGGTTTGGTATAAGACGGCATATATAGATGTCATGTTGATCTGAAAAGGACCTCTTTCTTACAACATCTTCGACAGGGGAAAACATTTGACTTGGTTGCTGGTGGTAAGAGATCCGGATCTGCGTTGATGAAGCATGGAAACACAAAGGAACTGATGTCGGTCATCTGCCTTTATACCGCGATGTTGATGTAACTGAAGGCATGACTGAAGGAGAGTAGCTCAACCAGTGCTGGAGAGCTGCTGCTTAAGGAAACGTTTTCCCGATCAATTATGGAGCGTAGTGGATAGTTTTCAGAGGAGCGGACTGCAGCAAGAAATATTTATCTGAGTTGGGTTTGTCAGAAACCGCTGAGGACTGCGGTTGCGGCCAATGTGAATGCCATAAAAAACTGAGTCAAGCTTGGAACACTACTCCCAAAAACAATGAAAATCATCTCCCAAACCATATTTCGGTGGGGTCACCTCTGACTTTGAATACATAAACAAATGTCATTACAGAGCTTGTATACAATTTGAAATACAACAAGATATATTATCAGCTTTATGGAAGATCACATTATGTCAAAGAAAACTACAAAATCCGGCGACAGTAATTAAAGGATACATGTATTTATGAAATTACTTTTTTACGAACTTGGTATCAGTGGAACATTTCCTCTTCCAAACAAGTGTTCAAAAAACAAAGCAAAACGTGGGTACATGAAAATGAAATATCAAAGTTTATGTTTTAAAAATCTACTTTGTTTAAAAAAACGTAAGTAGGTGACTAAATATATTGTTTGCTTTACCTTCAGTTTCAACGTTTGCGCCTGAAACACATTTTTGAAAACTGATGAATATGAGCCAATAATTTCAACACATACTTACCTCAGTAGCTTAGGTAGCTATATTTCACTTCGTCACAGTCTCATTTTATTTAAAAAAAATCAAAGGAACCTTTGTAATAGGTCGATTTACCTTGTGTATAATTTATCAATCTAAATAAACTGCCTAACAATTTCCAAAATAGGAACGTTTTCACGAGAAAATTGTTTACTCGTGGAGGCAAAGCAAGCAACCGTGCTTTAGAATGACAGAAACGTGGACCCAGTGCATCAATAATTGTGGAAATGTGACAAGCATTACATCACCATTCACAAAAACTGTGCAACAGGCTTTTCCACTAAAACAAAAAATGACAGCAGGCAAAACAGCTCCTCCGCAAGTCACCTTTTACATTTCTGTTTTTTTTATATGTGGACAATGTTTTTAAAGATTCTTCCGACAGATGCTCTGTTTGGGAGTTCACATATTTTTGTTATTCCTATTTTTTTAAATTTCTCCACTCTCCACAAAGGCCAATAAATAAAGGAGCTTTTTTGCCTGTCCGTGCTTTTGAACAACTCACCACATGTTCAATACTTTCTGGCAGCTATACGCAAGGAAAACACAAGCGAAAAACAGGTTGAGAAATTAAGCTTTCTAAACTCCAAGTATTTTACGGCATTCATGAGATCAAGCAAATTATATTAGTTTAGCAGCATAATGTCTTTACACTAGAAAGAGTACACCTAATAGACCACAGTCACACTAGTAAACAAACAAGTTACTTACCTTCAGTAATGTCTTATCTGGTTGAGACGGTAAACATCGTTTACCATGAAAACGTTTCCCCGCAGGGAATTACAACGCGGTCGTTATAACGACCGCGTTGTAACCATGCATACCATTACTCCGCAAGTTGGAACAACTACTTGCGGAGGGGGCAGAAGGTGCTGGATTTAAAATCCAACACCTTCCCTACTGTTGCACATACTGGAGTTGGAATAATAAATTATACTATTCCAACATCCAGCACCCCCCCTCCGCAAGTCTTTGTTACGACTTGCGAGGTAATGGTATGCGTGGTTACAACGTGGTCGTTGTAACGACCGCGTTGTAATTCCCTGCGGGGAAAAAGAATGCGTGAAAAAGAGGTATATTCAGTTGAGACAATATCTAGCCGCAGATTTCTGACCTTTTGAATTTCCCCAGGTGTCAGACTGGATCTGGAAGATACTTCATGAGCAGTACCCTTGCACGCTGGTAAGTAGCGTTGATTGGCTTCGCGTCCGTCGACATACGGGCCGGAACGGACATCACAGTACCTATATAGGCACCACCAGGGTGCACTGACATGACTTACTTTTCACAACTTTCCAGAGCCATGAAGAAAACCGACTACTGGTGTGTCAAAACTAGGGCCCTGATAGGGGTCATCCCTGTAAGCAGAAATCCGTTCTCAGAGCGGGGAGCATAGTTGGGTCGGTAAGGAATCTGCAGCAAGATATACCAGATAAGACGTTACCGAAGGTAATTAACTTGTTTATGTGATAGAGACTTCTAGCTGCAGATTCCTTACCTTTCGAATGGATACCCAACCATCCCCGGAGAAGGGTCTGCAAACTAATTTCAAACAAGAAAATCCTGCAGGACCAAATGGGCAAAGTGCTCATCCCTGCAGACCTGACTGTTCAGACAGTAATGTTTAGCGAACATGTGCACGAAGCCCACGGTGCCGTCTGGCAGATATCCAGGACTGGAACTCTGCGTAGTAATACAGTGGTGGCCGCTTTAACTCTGGTGGAATGAGCTTGCAAGCCTTCAGGAGGCTGCTTCTTGGCCAGTGTGTAGCAGATTTTGATGCAGAGCACGACCCATCTGGAGATGGTCCGCTTCTACACTGCCCAACCTTTCTTTGGACCAGCATACCCCACGAAGAGTTGGTTGTCCATCCGGAACTCTTGTGTGCGGTCAAGGTAGAAGGACAACGCTCATTTTAGTTCCAGATGGGGGTGTCACTCCTCTTCTTTAGATGGATGTGGAGGAGCATAAAAGGTAGGCAAGGTGATAGATTGGCCTACTTGTAAAGGGGTGACTACTTTTGGTAGAAAGAAGGCCGCCGTGCGGAGCTCCAGCAGGTTGATGTGAAGTCTGGATTCTGCTGAAGACCAGAGTCCTTGGATCTCCACCTCTTTCAAATGGCCGCCCCATCCCAGAACAACACTTCTGTCATTATTTTGAGATCTGGTTTGGGAAAGGAGAGGGGTCTGTCTCTGACCCAATCGTGGTTTGTTAGTCACCAATGTATGTCGTTTGCAGTTCCCTCCAAGATCCAGAATAGGTCGTAGAGATACCCCCTGATGCTACGCCCACTGGAACTTCAGGTCCCACGGCAGAGCCCACATATGCCATCTGACATGTGTCACCAGCAGGATGCAGGAGGCCATGAGGCCTGGCAGACTCAGTCGCACCGAAGAACAAGTTACTTACCTTCGGTAACGATGTATCTGTAAGAGACATATATTCGTTATAGATTCCTTACCTTCGAATTACCCCCAGGCGTCAGATTGGATCCGGAGAATTTTTCTTCAGCAATACCCCTGCGCGTCGGTAGGTGGCATCGGTCGACTACACGTCCGTTGTCGATGTCGTGATCGCCGGGATGACGTCGCGGTGCCTACTTAAACGCCGCCCCTGCGCGCTGACGTCAGTTCTGACACATCTTTCCACGCCAGAAGCGCAAAGCCATGAAAGACACTGACCACTGGTGCGCCACACTAGGGCCCTAAAATGGTGTCCCTAACCCTAGAAGTAAGTTCGCAGAGAGGGGAGGATGGGTGGGGCAGTAAGGAATCTATAACTAATATATGTCTCTGACAGATACATTGTTACCGAAGGTAAGTAACTTGTTCATCTGAAAGAGACTATTAGTTATAGATTCCTTACCTAAGAATAGATACCCCTGCAATATCAACCCTGGAGGAGGGTCTGCGAACCAAGTTCACACCACAAAATCCTGGAGGACAGAACGAGCAAAATAGCCGTCCCTCCGTACTTGACTGTCCAGGCAGTAATGTCAGGTGAACATATGCATAGAAGCCCACGTGGCCGCCTGCAGATATCGTACAGGCGGAAAGGCGTGCAAGAGGCCGCAGCTCCACTCGCAACTAAAAGCGTCGCCGAGCGAGTGCCGCCTTGGAATTTCCAATGTGCAGAACTGCTGACATTGCGAGTTCTCTTCCGTGGCGAACAGATCTAACCAAGGCTCTCCACACTGCTGAAAGAGACCTTGCACCACCTCCGAGTGAAGACGCCATTCGTGATCCACCAGGCACCTGCGGCAGAGTTCATCCGCCCTGGTATTTAGAGATCCTTCTAGGTGTTGAACCACCAGGGTAATGCCCTGATGTTCCAGCCATGTCTAAAGGTGAAGAGCATCTTGACAAAGGGTCCACGACCCCACCCTGCCTTGTTTGTTGCAGTACCACATGGCGGTGGTGTTGTCCGTGAACACCTGCACTGCCGTCCCCTTGATGGAGGGAAAGAATGCCTTCAGTGCCAAGCGAATCGCCCGGAGCTCCAACAGGTTGATATGGAGACCGGACTCTGCCGGAGACCAGACTCCTCTGATCTCCGCCTCCGCCAGGTGGCCGCCCCATCCCAGAAGTGACGCATCGGTCACCACCATGAGGTCTGGTTGGGGAAGGGAGAGGGATCTGCCTCTGACCTAATTTTGGTTCGTTAAACACCACTGCAGTTGCTGTGCAGTTCCCTCCAAGATCTGGATGTAGTCAGAAAGATTCCCCTGATGCTGCGCCCACTGGAACTTCAGGTCCCACTGCAGAGGCCGCATATGCCACCTGGCTTGATCTATCTACAGGATGCAGGAGGCCATGAGGCCCAGCAGCCTCAGAGTCACTCTCACCAAAATCCAGTACAGAGGCTGGAACATCGGTATCATAGCCCGAATATCCCTGCTCGGGAAGAGAGGCCCAAAACTACACTGTGTCTAGAACAGGTCCGATGAAAGGGAGCGACTGAGAGGGAGTCAGGTGTGACTTCGGCACATTGCTAGTGAACCCCAGCTAACGCAGGAGGTCCGCCGTAATCTGGCGGTGCGAGACGACCGCCTGGGGCGAGCCCGCCTTCAACAGCCAGTCGTCAAGATAGGGGAAGACTGGAACCCCCAATCTGCGCTGATGAGCTGCGACCACCGCCATCACTTTCATGAACACCCGAGGGGCACTTGTAAGGCCGAAGGGTAGCACGGTGAACTGAAAATGATAGTGGCCTACCGTAAACCGTAGGTAACGCCTGTGGTCTGGCAGGACGGGGATGTGAAAATAAGCGTCCTGCAAGTCCAACGCTACCATCCAGTCTCCAGGGTCGAGGGCAGACTGGACCTGAGCCAAGGTTAGCATTTTGAATTTCTCCTTCTGGAGGAAGCGGTTGAGGGCCCGGAGGTCTAAGATAGGACGCAGGCATTTGTCCTTCTTGGGCACCAGAAAGTAGCGGGAATAGTAGCCACGACCTACTTCTGATGCAGGTACACTCGATAGCCCCCTTGGCCAAGAGAGCTGAAACTTCCTGGTGGAGAAACGCCAAATGATCCTCCGACATGCGATCGAGAGACGGTGGAATGGAGGGAGGGGTAGTCTCGAAGGGGAGGGAGTAGCCCCTTCGGACTATCTGCAAAACCCACCCGTCTGACGTGATGGATTGCCAGTGGGGGAGGTGATGGCGAATCCTGCCACCCACTGGCCGCCTATGGCCCTGAAAGGTCAGACTAGGAGGGTTTGGAGGCTGCTGCGGTGGGGGGTAAGGGTGGACTGGCCCCGCCTGCTGGTTCCCAGACCCGCGTCGCTGGGTCCCACTTCCGCGGCCACGCAGAGGCTGGGCAGCTTCCGTGGGCCTGTAGCTGGACTGGGTCGGACGTGGTGGGGTGCCCCTTCCATAGCCACGAAAGGCAGACTGGGGGACGGGAGGATGCAGCGAGGCCCAAGGATCTGGCCGTAGCCCGAGAATCCTTGAAACGCTCGAGCGCCGAGTCCGCCTTGTCACCAAAAAGGCGACGGCCACCGAAGGGCATGTCCAGCAAAGTTGCCTGGACATCCCCCGAAAAACCAGACGTCCTCAGCCAGGCGTAGCGCCGAAGGGCTACCGACGTTGCAATCGTTCTGCCCAGAGATCCGGCGGTGTCCAGTCCACAGCAGATTGTTAATTTTGCTGCATCTCTCCCATCCGCCACTGCCTGGGAGAGAATGGCCCGGGCCTCCTCAGGGCACTGAGGCAGCACCTGCGCAACCGTATACCAGACTGTGTGGGTATAGCGGCCGAAGAGGCATGCGGCTGGAGGAAGAGAACATACGCTTACCCAAGATGATCCAGCTTCTTGGATGCTCTATCCAGGGGTGCGGAAGGGAATGCACCATTGGAGGAAGAGGCTTGGACCACCAAGCTCTCGGGTGAAGGGTGTTGGGAGAGGAAAATGGGATTGCCCGGAGCAAGGCGGTGGCAGCCAATCGTCCGTTCCACAGGAGCCCCGGTGCTGGGCTTGGACCAAGTGTCCAGAAGGACGTCCATGAGGGCTTCATTAAAGGGCAGGAGGGGTTCAGATGAAGTTGCCGCCGGCTGAAGCACCTCTGTCAGGAGGTTAGTCCTGGCTGCCACTGTAGGGAGCTCCAGGCCCAAAGCATCGGCTGCCCTACGCACCACCACTGCATAAGAGGCTCCCCTCCTCCGTAGCCACGGTAGGGGGAGAACGCATGCCAAGGTCTGTGGAGGTATACAGCCCACTGGCGTCACCCAACTCCTCTCTCCAGTCCGGCTCTTCCAGCTGGTCTGTTAAAGGGTCCAGCGACCCCTCCCAGTCCTCATCACCACCCTCAAGGTGATAGGGAACACCTGGGATTAACAAGGGCACAAAAGTACCCTCCGGCGTCGAATTTGGCGTCGGCCGACGTCGATCCGGCTCCGGGTCCATCTCGAGGATGGGGACGGTGTCAGCTGGGGGCACGGCCAGCGCCAGGGGCGTCGTCGCCGGGATCAGCACCGGGGAAGGTCGAGTAAGGTCGACCGGCGTCAATCCGGATCCAGGTCTGGATCCATGGGGACCCTGCGGCGCCGGGGCCAGAACCGCCGGCATCGAAGTCCCAGGGCCCCCAACCGGCTCTGCGGGGCTCGAAGGCGCGCCAGCGGAGTCGGGCTGCACAAAGATGGAATGGAGGGCTTCGTAAAATGCACGAAGCTGGGCAGGGGACGCCCCGGCTCCCGGAAACGGGGGGGGATGTGCGGAGTCGTCCCTGAATCAGGAACCGGAGATGGAGCCTTAGAGCGACAACGCTCCGGTTCCCGCGTCGCGTCGGCCGACCGACTGGGAGAAGGCGAAGAGTGACAGTGCTTCTTCGACGACTTCTTGTGCTTCGACTTACCCGAGGAATGGGAAGACTTGGACGAGGTGTGGTGGCTCCGCGACCGGTCTCGAGACCTTCCCTTCGAGCGAGATGGGAGCGAAGCGAAGCCGACTGCCGGGCCTCCAAAAGCTTTCGGGACCGCTCCCGCAAAGATTTTGGATTCATGGCCCTACAGTCGGAGAACGACTTCGGGTCATGGTTGCGCTCCAAGCACCAGAGACACACGAGGTGCGGATCCGTCACGGACATCAGTTTGTGACAGGAGTCACATGGCTTGAATCCGGTCCGACGATGGGACAGCCCTCGTGCACCAGGAGTCAAAGACGCGAAAAAAAGATGTCAACAAAAGTCGAAAAAAGTTTAGTCAAAAAATAACTAAGGGGAAAGCTCTCTCCGAATCTGCGCTAGGCTGGTGCGGAAAAAGAAAGAACTGACGTCAGCGTGCAGGGGCGGCATCTAAGTAGGCACCGCGACATCATCCCATTTGCACCACCACTGCGTAAGAAGCACCCTCCTCTGTAGCAACGGTAGGGGGAGAAAGCAGACCAGCATCTGGAGACATATCAAGGTTGCTGGCTTCACCCAGGTCCTCACACCATTCCACACTTTGTTCTTCCTCATAGGTCTAGTATTCTAAAGGGTCTAGTGACACCCTCCCAGACTTCCCAAAGGCCTAGCCAATGAAAATAAGGCTCAGATCTAGGAGGCAGCCCCTCCGGCTCCAATTAGCAGTCAAGGATGACAATGGGGATGGCGCTGCGAGCATCGGTAAAGGGACGGATGCCAGAGAAGGTCGAGATGGCACGACTGGCGTCGGTCCAGATCCAGGAATGGATCCCTGGGGCCCTACGAGAGCTGGGGCTTGAGCCGCTGGCGCGGAACAAGATGGGACCCCTTCCGATCCCGCGGGGCCCGAAGGTGCGTCGAATCACTCAAATATGAGGTGAATGGTATCATACAACTACTTCAGTTGGGCAGGGGTGGCGCGGGCCTTCGGAAACTCGGCGAGGTGCAGAGTCAGCCCAGTCGCAGGTTCCGGGGAACGAGGCCTAGAACGCAGAGGCTCCCTAGTCTCGTCGGCCAAGGAGAAATCAAAGAGCGCTTCGAATTCTTGCTCTTCTTTTTGGGCCTTCTACCTGAGTGTCCGAGGGCTTTGAATGGGACGAGGAGGACTTCAGGCTCCGCAAACAATCCCGGGACCTTCCCCTCAACCGGGATCTCTACTTCCGCAGAGTCGCATGCCGGGCTGCTAGCAGCTTTAGGAACCACCTCCCATAGCCTTCAGAGACATGGACTGGCAATCGGAGCACCATTTGGTACTGTGGTCGCGCTCCAGACACCAAAGACAAAAGATGTGTGGGCCTGCCAGCGAAATCGGTCAGTGACAGGCGCCACAGGGCTTAAAACCAGACTTGAGCAAAGACATCCTCGACACACCAGGAGATAAACCTCAAAAATAGTCCACAAAACCTCACAAAAAGCCTGTAAAAAAAACAGAGGGGTGGCTCTTCGGATCAGCGCTGGGTGGCACGGAAAGAAAAGAACGGACATCAGCACGTGTGGGTGGCGCCTATATAGGTACCACGACGTCACTTCTAGCGTGGACGACGCTAACGACAGACGCGGAGCCGAACAATGCCAGCTAAGGGAGCGCAGGGGTACTGCTCACGAAAAATCTTCAGGATCCAGTCTAATGCCTGGGGAAATTCAAAAGGTAAGGAATCTGCAGCTAGAAGTCTCCATCAGATATGAAGATCAGCACTGCTTTCATATTGAAGCTGAGCAAGCAGGTGCATTTCTATATAGGGAATGATGGTTCTCAAAATATCGCAGAGTGAATTTTTACATCAACTTTAATAAACATTTCCATTCACAAAATGATAAAGTTACCTTCTTTATTGAGCTTTTATAAGGTACAAGAACAGACCTCATCCGCAATCTGATTATCCCATGTGGCAAGACTCGGCACAATGACTCACAATTCCCTCTCATCGAGAAGTACATATCCAGTAAGCACTCTCAGTACCATGTTCAGTGGCCATCAACCTGTAGATCAGTTCTCATTAGGTTTGGCAGTCTGCAGCAGGTAAGAGTGGTATAGGGTCCAAATGAGCAGAAAGGCTCTGGGAACAGTTCACTGTATAGTTTGAGTTGTTCACTACAATATGCAATCTACGCTAGCTAGAGTTTGATCGTCAGGCCAGTCCCCGCCCCAACTGCTTCGCCACCAATTGCTTAGCAACCAACCGAGTGAGGGAAGTAAATTTACGAGTAGCATAAGGAATACTCTGGACCCAACGCAGCAACCCCACCAATGGAGTGACCTGCAGGGGATCCTCTGTAATTTGTTGCAAAGTGTTGAATACCCTGCCCCAAAATGTGAATATCTGTGGAAAAACTCCACGCCATGTGAAAGACGTCAGCATCCACTACGCCTCATCGAGCACATCTAGAGTCCTCCCTCAATCCCCACCTGTGTAACGTTACTGACGTGTAATATATCCTGTATATGCACAGATAGTGGATTAACTGTAGACGACTGCTAGTGAGGAACTCTCTGGTCTGTGCACAGCAATACTCCCAGACTTCATCCGCAAGGGTGCACCTAGATCAGCCTCCCATACTGCCCTTGTGGGACCAGCGCTGTACGGTATAGTAGTGTCATAGGTTTTTTGGGAAGCGCATTTCTCAGAATGATCTCTAAAGGTCTGAACTTGAAAGCTCACGTGGGAAGTCTAGCGTAAATTAATTACTGATGAATTTTATTCGCAGATAAAGGAAAGTATTAAGAGAGGTGACAGTGGAGTGTGTTCGGTGTCGTCAAGTGTGATAAAGTTAACTTGTGGATACAAGTTTCCCCAAGTTGTAAACTGGAGTCGCTGAAGTTGTGATTGTGATTTCTGCCAGTATGTCATGGGAAATAGCAGGTGCACATGCATGGGGGCTTGCAGAGTATATAATAAAGGTTTGCCTTTCTTCTCAAGCCATCCCATGCCTGTAGTTTACAGAACACCATGTGTATGTCCATACTCGCTTTGGAGGGTCATTACCATAACGCGGTTGCGAGAGGGGTGGGATCAACAATGTCATTTTCTATGGCAACGTGGGTCGACTGTTGAGGGGATGTGAAACCAAAAGTGTGCATATTGAGCTTGGCGCAGAGATAATACAGCTCCATATCCGGAATGGCAAACCGCCTCTGTAGGGCTGAGTCAAGACATCCCAGGCTATTCTAGATTTTCTTCCGACCCAGGCAAGCTTAAGAAGCGAGGTTAGTGATTTAAAAAACTCCCCTTCACTCAAATTGGAATATTAACAAAATAGTACGAAAATTTCAGGAGATTTACCATTTTTATGAGGCTGACGCTGCCAGCCATTGTCAGCGCGAGTTTCAGCCACCTATTTGTTCTTCCAACGTGATAAGCGCCATGCCATAATTCAAGGATAAAAAACCCTCAATGTTCAGGCTTACTCATATCATGTGGTATTTTAGTGGGTATTCTGTATCAAACCTAGGCGTTTCACGCGTTAAAGGTTCTGCAGAGTGGATTTTGGACACATGTTAAGTAACGTGGCTTCAGTACGTAGGTTCTTCTAGTGCAGAACTTACAAAATGAGATTTGTAGGTGCTTTTGAATCCTGCAAAATGCACCACTGCAAGAGCTGAATGCATTGTGGTCTGGCTCATCCTCACGGTGTCAAGGGTATACCTTTCATACCTGCCT
Source organism: Calotriton arnoldi (assembly GCA_963921515.1). NCBI lineage: Eukaryota > Metazoa > Chordata > Amphibia > Caudata > Salamandridae > Calotriton > Calotriton arnoldi. The sequence goes on along the minus strand of CAWUFW010003006.1, from coordinate 1,112,339 downwards.
CTCAGAGGCAAAATCATTAAGTGGCTGGAACTCTTGAACATGACATAAAATCTAGATTCTTTATATTCTCTTTACCATAGGCTGCTGTGAAGTATTTCAAAGGGGTCCAAGGTACTTTAGGCGCAAATTGGGTGCAAATTTGCACGAGCTATCCAGTTTTTGCCCACAACACCACCAGGCTTACAAGGTCCTAACAAAGGAAAAGAATAAAGAAGCCAAACAAAAAATGTAAACTGAGGTGCCAGTAGAGCCGAATCGAGTTTCCACAGCATTGTGGAAACCAAGAACCACAACTGCGATTTTATTACTAGGGAGCACAAGGTTATGGGCAGAGCCTAGCCAGGCTGCAAGATGGCCGTTTACTCTACTCTATCCATAATCATCTCACAATCCTGCCAACAGCGGCCACATCGCTAAACTTGCACAACGCCACGGACTCCCTGTTTATGTGGCGCAGCCTCTGGTGAGGTTTGGCGCGGCATCCTGGGCCATGGCCTGCTGGCACTGCAAGGTGGCCCGGACCGCCCTGGCATTCTGTGGCCGTGGACTGACTGGGTGCTCCTCTCCGTGTCGCTGGGCCGTGAGAGTGCAGCAATCCCCTTGGCCCCCGCTTGGTTGTTTGCCCTGTAATCTGTGAGCCCAGGCAGGGCACAGCCTATGCAGTTTGCGGGCCCTGTTCCGGGGCTCCGTTGGAATCCTGGCCGCTCTTGGGGACTTGCGCTGATTCTCCCCGCATGTGGGTCCCCACGATCCTGCTGAGGGTCCCCCAAAAACTCACCCCCGCCCGGCCACACATCAAAGGCCTGACTTCACTGACTGGTGGGGTGAGCGCATAAACTGTACCTGACTACCTCCTGGCAGCTGCTAAGTCCGCACTCATTTCTCTACGCTTCTGCTCATGGACTCCAACTGGGCCATGCCTGCGCCAGCGGCCTCTGCAGATTGCTCCTGGCAAGCCACCTCCTCACCCAACCAATCTAGGTTTATCCTTGGCCACTCCACATCCCATAATCTTTGCACCCTATTTGCGGACGTGCGCCATCTACATCCCCAGGTCTTGGCAGTAGCCGCCCTACTCGATGCCACAAAGGCATTTGACTCGCCGGAGTCAAGGAGCTCTCTCCTTGCACATTTTGGTCTTAGTACCCTATTTCTTTGGCAGATACGACTGTTATATACTCTCCCTACTGCCGGGGTGCACGTGAACGGCATGCTCATTGACCCGTTCCCAATTACTTGTGGTACACGCCAGGGGTGTCCACTGTCGTCCATCCAAATTGCCATAGCCATGGAGCCCCTGGCAGCACGCCTCCGGCAACACCATGCTCATCGTGGCCTTGGCTTCACCACAAGGGGACTAATTGTCTCAATGTATGCCGATGAAGTCACCCTATACATCAGTAGACCCGACAAGAACGTTGCAATGGTGATCCGTGAGATCATAAAATTTTGAGGTTTTCCCGCATTCAGGTAAACTGGTCTAAATCCAAATTATTTCCCCTCACTGATGGCACCCAACCGTTCACAACTGAGTAGCCGCTGCAGTGGGCATCTGATCCAGTATGACATCTGGGCATTTGGCTGAGTTGAGATCCTATTGAATTCTGGAGAGCGAATTATAGCTGCGACGCCTCGTGGTTGGAAGACAGAGTGCCCATCTGGTCCCGGTTACTATTGTCGCTTTCGGGTCAGATCGCGAAAATGATCGTTCAACCGAAGTTTCTTTATTTGTTCCTTATTGTGCCCGTTCCCCTTACTGCCACATTTCTGTGGCGTCTCAGATCAAATCTCATCTGGACTGGCAAACAACCTAGTATTTTCTGGGAGCCCCTTACCTTGCCACTTGCTCAGGGTGGCCCGGACATGTCACTTTAGGCATTATGTGCTCAGGCACAATATTTATACTGGTTATATCAGACACCTTTCTAGCCTCACGCTATCAAAATTGACCGCGCACTGCCAAAGCCCCCTCCCCACCGCTTTGTACCTTCCTTACAAGCCTCCGAGGGCAGAGATCGAAACTGTGGAATGCGCGCATTGGGCCAGGGATAGACTGTGATCCTGCGCAGGACTTTCCTGCCTATATGCTCCCTCTATACCCCTTGGAAGGAACCTCCAGCTACCACCATTGCAAGATCTGGGCGCCAGTGCCCTTGCTCGTGGGCGCGGCCTTATAACCTTTTCAGACCTTTATCCAGCGGACGCCGCTATACCACCATTTGAGAGCGCAGAACCCACTCTTGTGACTGCGCTGGACACACTCCTCTGTTATCAAATCTGTGCGACCTGCCGCTCACTGCATGACGCATTCCCAGCCCCCCCCAACTTTAGGGTCTGGTACACATGCTCACTACTCCTACACCGCACAAATTAGTCACCTGCTTGTACACCATTATGCAAACCTCTGCGCCTATCACGATCCCGAACGTGCGCTCTGCATGGGAGGCAGACACAGAGCCCCCTATTACAGACATCCAGTGGTCCTTTTGCTGTGTGCAGATGGAAGCATTCTCACCCAACTACAGATTGAGATTGATGCACTTTAAGTTTATTCATCGCTTATATCGTACTCCTCTGCAGGTCTCATGAATGGGATTGGTTGCTGACCCGAGTTGCCTTAGGTGCTTGTCACCACAGGCCTCCTTCATACACTTTGCCTGGCATTGGCCCAAGGTTTTGAATTTCTGGAAGGAAGTCTTCTCCTTCATTCTTACCATCACTGGTCATTCTCCCCGTTTTGCCCGATGGTGGATCTACTGGGATACGTCAAGGACGTTACAACAAGTGCACGCCAGCTCACCGCCATGCTCCTTCTCCTGGCCAAACGAAGAGTGGCATTAACTGGGGCCGGCGACCTGCTCCTATGATCAAACCTTGGTTACAGAATGCCACATACTATCAAGAGCAGCTTTCCCACTTCTGGGAATTGATGCCCCTACCCTCTCGTCTCAAAGATATCTGGGAAACCTTTATGACTTACATGCGCCAGAGAGCCTCACCCCATCCTCATCTACCGCAACATACTCGGAGATGAGCCCCATACGATCCTTCATCCACTTTAGGAATAATACTATCACTGGTGACTCCTAACGCCTCACGTTTATCTAACCAGCAACTTGGTCTCCTCCGCATTGTGTTGTTGTATGTAAATATACTGTATTGACTGTCGCATTGATATTTGCCCCTTCTGGGGTTTTGCAACTGGGGACGTTATGCAGAACCTGATGTAACCTACAGTGCAAAGATATATTGTGCTGCCTTCCTTTCCTTACCCCCTGACCTTCCTCCCCCCTCCTCTTCTCCCCGTTTATTTGATCCATTTGTAGTTGTGTCACTGTCCTACTTTGACTTAAATGCCAATAAAGACAGTTTAAGAAGAAGGGAGCACCAGGTTAAGTTGGCATCACCCAAATACAGGCCTATTTTCCTGGACATAAATGATGCCACCTGCTGTCAATGTAGCCAGTAAAAGGTTTTCGACCTGTCTATGTTAGGGAATCTGTAAAAAGAATGTATTCATTATAACATGCATACAAACTGCTTTGTCTATTACAAATGATTGTTGATATTACCACAAGCAAATTCTTAGGTTTCAAATGACTAGAAACATATTATGAGGTCACTTGATTTCGTTTGTAAGGTTCCTAGAAGATTTAGCAAATTAAATGGAACTGTAAAGTCACCATATACATCAGTAGACCCGAGGAGAACCTTGCACCGGTGACCCGTGAGATCATAAAAAGCCATTAGAAGCCCGAAGCACTCCATTATTTTCAATGGAGCTCCCAACATTCCAATGTTCTAATAAACAATAAAACTTACTTTGTTTCATCCAGTACTTCCACCTCTGCAGGTGCTGTTATGGGTGCATTGGAATGGCCTGCGGTCGGGTCGTCTGGGTTAAGATCACCATTCGTTGAACTTACAACCTGAGGACATAAAACAGGACAACACCGATTTGGTAAAATACCCCAAATTCTTTTATCATGCTCCACACAAAAACATCAGATTAAAACATCCTTGGACTGCTCAATTTATTAGGACACTTGAAAACGCAGTTATATATCTTTGATCAATTACATGAAGGGCGCCTGTTACTGTGATAAACCGCAGATCCAGAAAATTGCTTCAACAAAGAAAACACAGAAGGGATGACAAGTCGTGGCTTTACGTGTGCGGTAAATTTAAGACCACAGAAACGCCGCAAACAGCATAAAGATGCCCTTTAGTGTATGCTTTAATAAAAGGGCCAATATACTTTTTGGAATTTAAATTAAGTACCGCTATTCAATTGTCTACTCTGTGAGCATCTGGTAGCGTGCCAGAGAAGAAGTGACAACGTCTTTGTCACTAAAAATATCTATAAATGCACCATACTTCGAAAGGGCCGAAGCTTCACCTATAGGAAGTAAGCTACGAGCGATAAAAGCGCCAGCAGTCTCACCTTGGCAAGCACAAGGCACACTGCTGCCTCCACTGTGAATGCCACATTTATATTTTTTAACACAACCATTATTAACGTCACTGTACACTGCGGAAGTCAGCAGGCAAGTGTCGAAGATGCTAATATGAGATGAATGGAGACAAGGAAACAGGTCATACAGACTAAAGATAACACACAGGTGTGAAGACAGAATGGACAAGGGTAGAGGGAAGGGGGTTGCATGGTAAATTGAGGAACATTCTGAATGCAGTGGCCGTTGGAAATGGAAGTACGATGGGAAATGCATAGTCCCTCAATTTATTTGTGCTCGTGATTTCTTTATACTTAGCTCAAAAGTGATGAACGGAAAAGTTTTAATACATCTGAACCTCTGGTAAATACTTTGGGTGCGTTCCACTGAGTTACATTGTCTAGGGGGCATTGTAAACGAAAGTAATTACTAGTAATTCAGATGGATTTAAGCCTTTCTATCCATCACGTACACCCACAAGTGAGTCCAAATCTCACTCTTCTATAGGGGCTCAAGCTGCATCATGCTGTCGAGGCCCACTAAGATCACAACACATCTGATTTTGACTCTGCTCTAGTTCAGCGGTCACGTGGCTTTTTAGTTCAGGCGGGACAGTCCATTTTTGGGCAAGCCTAAGAATGAGTAGCATAGAGTTGATCCCGGTTTATAATTGAACAGGCAGTGCTGGAAAGTAGGGAGCTCGCGCTGGATCCAGATTCCGGCAGCTATTTCTGGCCACATCTAGAATCCAGCTGACCCAGGGAAACATGCTGAATTTGTTCTGGTGTCATTTTCTGACACACTGATATTTTCAGCAGCACCCACAAGTTGTCTGAATTTCATTCCGAGCTGCAAGGTACAGGCGGCGTGGGGGCTTTCTTATTTAAACTTCCAGCCAGGGACGGCACCTCCTAAAGAGTGGAGGAGCGTCACCCCGCCTGCTGTGAGCGCAGCAGGCAAACACAAATAAATCAATGCCATTTTATTTTGCCACCGCTCATGCTGTGTACAGCGGGAAGGTGGAAGCGGGGCTAAATCCTGCAAATGCAGAAGGACTGCACTGGTCTACAGTGCGCATGTTGGATTGGACATGGTCTACACCCGTCCTATCCGATATGCGCACTGTAGACCCCGCAATCCCAGGGCTCTGAAACAGCCTAGTTATTGCTGGCACAGGCACCCAGCTGCAAAATGAATGCTGGATTAGCCTGCTACAACCAATCCTGGAGCTGCTTTCATGCTGAAAACAGCATAAGAGCAGCTTCAGAATAAGTTGGATTCGTGTTCCACGAGCAGGAAGGAAGTCCTTCCCTTTCCTGCTTGTGGACACCAGGATCCAGCCCAGGAGACACACACGGGAAAGGACAGAGGCCAGCAAGTGCAGCATATATGATGAGTTTTTTTGGGCATCACGCCCCACCATATTTTAATATTGCCAGTCGCAACTGCTTCCAGCCGGGCCCAAAATAAAAGCTTAATTTAAAAGGCTAAAAGAACGAATGATGGAAGGAAAGCTGAACAATGCAAACATTCACGCCAGATCTGGATTTAATCCATAATTGTTTTGCTCACCACGTCACCCCAGTTTGGACCCAGCCATATGCAAATCAGTCTTGACACTGCTCCTCAAGGGAACAGTCCAGTATGAACTACCAAGCCAGGTCCTCCCTGGACTGGTAACAAGCATCCGGCGACCGGTTTCGGGGTATCACCCCTCAACAGCCAGTCTAGCTTGACTCAAGTGGCACAGTGAGCACAGACCCCACGTCCGAGGCAGGTATTAGTAATTTTTCATGTATGTTGTACTCAAACAACCGTTGTTCTCCTCATCGCTAAATTAGATGAGCAGCGCCACCATGTGGCAGACTCAAAAACAACAATTGATGGACAGAATGCAGAACAATGTCGTACATTCAACCCAGTACACTGGGGTGACTGGGGGAGAATGTTTGCATTGTCAGCATTCCGTCCATCATTTGTTTGCTGTAACACTTTTCGCCCTAAGTGGGATGGGTATGCCCAGACGTGGGTCCCTTGCTCACTGTGCCACTGGATTCAAGCTAGCCTGGCTGAAGAAGGGCGACATACCCTGAAACCGGTCCCAGGATGCTTGTTTCCGGTCCAGGGAGGACCTGGCCTGGCAGTTCGGTCTGGACTGTTCCCATGGGGCACAGGGTCAAGACTGATTTGCATATGGCTGGGTCCAAACTGGGAGTGGCGTAGTGGGCAAAAGAACGATGGCTTTAACCCAGATCTTTTGACTGGGGGTGAATGTTTGCATTGTCAGCATTCCGTCCATCATTTGTTTGCTGTAACACTTTTCGCCCTAAGTGGGATGGGTATGCCCAGACGTGAGACCCTGGCTCACTATGCCACTGGATTCAAGCTAGCCTGGCTGAAGAAGGGCGACATACCCTGAAACCGGTCCCAGGATGCTTGTTTCCGGTCCAGGGAGGACCTGGCCTGGCAGTTCGGTCTGGACTGTTCACATGGGGCACAGGGTCAAGACTGATTTGCATATGGCTGGGTCCAAACTGGGGTGGCGTAGTGGGCAAAAGAACGATGGATTTAACTCAGACCTTTTGACTGGGGGAGAATGTTTGCATTGTCAGCATTCCGTCCATCATTTGTTTGCTGTAACACCATGTGGCAGACTGTCATAAATGTGGTGTTGACAATTAAGTGCCGAGCACCGGAAACCACCAGCTCAAATTAAGCACTGCAATAAAGGTTATGACTTATATGATGTAGGTATCATATTTCGTCCATACTTGTAGACATTATATCCTAAGAGTGAATGCTCGGGAGAAATACACAGTCAGCATTAAAAACCTAATGCAGTGATTGTGGTTGTCTTTACTAATAAGACTACATTATTTCCCAAAGGAACCCTTATTTGCAATCTTAGTTAGAATAACAAAAGCTTGAGAGAAAAACAATAAGGATCTAACCCATGACAAACTTTGAGGGCAGCTCCTTGATGCTGATAAATAGAGCACTGTGCTACATTAGAAGGCTTACAACTCATGAACTGGAACTAACAAAATGATCTGTCTCAAAACCATTAGCCCACTTGACTATCGACATAGAAAACATATCTATGATCTGCATGTTACACTATTTGCTTTGCAGCAGGCACATTAACCTTCTATGCTTCTTTATGAGTCAAAATGTGGCCGGAGAAAATAGAGAACTGTAGGAAATTAGGATCTGAATTTCATGGTTACCCCCACTTCTTGAAGTTGTTACTCTGTTTTATGACTAGTCTGACTGGGATCCTACTAATCAGGACCCCAGTCACTGTGCTTTCTCCCTAAATTGGACTGTGGTAGGTACTATGGTACATTCCCAAATGGCTACTTATGTACCCTCCTAAGTCCCTAGTATATGGTACTAAGGGCATAGGTACACTAGGGGTCACCCATGGGCTGCAGCATGTATTGTGCCATCCATGAGAGACCACTCAAACTGTGACTACAGGCCTGCCTTGGCAGCATGTGTAAGCTGTTGCTAGCACCACGTACGACAGATATAAGTTTTCTTATATCTGAGGTCACTGCACTTAAAAACTGTAAGTCACCCCATGGTAGGCCTTTCAATCCTGAAGGCAGGGTGCTAAGTTATAAGTGTGAGGGTGCCCTGCACGAGCAGGACACCCTCTACAAACCCCGGAGTCGATTCTCCAGGTTTTCTAAGTGCAGTCAGCCATTTTGATACATAGTGGTCATGCGTTATTATCCGATGGCTAACTATATATTGGCTATGCCGAACCTGGGCATGTTTGGTATCAAACATGTTGGAATCATACCCCAACATCGTTACCGGTGCTGGAGATATGATTCCATGCACCAGGGGGATCCTCCGGGAAGCCCCCAGTGCTCCCGTTAACAGCCTTCCAGGGTTTGTCAGCAAGCTAATTCTGCTGCCGACCCAAGACACGATTCTGCCCTCCTGCTGCGAAGCTGAGTTCGAGCAGGGGAAGGTAGAACAATAGGTTTCCTGTCACAGGACTTAGTGTATTAGGTGGGGGTGCTTGCCAGTGCCACTAGACTGCTTTGAAGGGCACATTTGGTGCCCTCCTTGCATACTCCAATTTGAGCTAGTTTAGGGAGCCCTTGGCTCCCGCTCTGGCGCGAAACTGGACAAAGGACATGGGAGTATCCTTCCCTCTGTCCAGCCCCTCCTCTGGGAGGGACCCTTGAATCGTCCCAACCCTTTCCCTAGGGTACTAAAGGGCTTACCTGTGGGTGGCTCTTCAGAGTCGTCGAGGGACAAGATTCAAACCCAAAACCACTTCAACTTCGACCATCTGGGCACTTTAGACTTCATCTAGGCCTAGGCTTAATCTAGGTTCCTCTCCAGGCCTGTGGGCATCAAAGACAACCAAAGGAATCTCCGTTGCAATGAAAGAGTCACTCCTCTGCATCTGCAGGCACCGCAACGAAGCTGACCGGTCTGCTGCTCCTGATGTCCCACGGACTTTGAAAGGCTCAGCAACACAGGTGGTGGTTCTGCAACTCCCTCGGGGCCTGACCTCTCAGCCAGTTTGAGGCCAGTATCTCTTGTCGGAACAGCTGGAACAGAATCCCTGTGCATTGCATCGACTTGCCATTGCCAAGGCTTGTTGACTCTGTACTCCAGAGATCTTCAGGCTACAAGATGCTCCAGCATCTCTTACAGCCAAGATCTTCGCCCTCACCGCATCCTCTGCACCGTGGGCCTGTATCTTTGGTGAGCTGCTCGAGGTCCTCTTGCGACTCCTGTGCCTTCGGCCTGTGGGTCCTCTTGAGGGTCTTCTTTGGCTTCAGTGGGCTCCCCTGCTTGCTCGGGCCTGCTCTGACTCTCCTGCAATTGGTGAGTCCCTCAGACCTTGCTGGGCCCCACGTTCCACCCTTTTAATTTATCATGTCTATTGCTGCTGCCAAGGCTTGTTGGTGCTCCCGCCGGACACCGGCCCCCTGGTTCTTGACTCCCGACAAGGGATAGCCAGTGAACAGCTCCTGGTCTTCCACAGTGGCGCCTGGTCCTCACAGCTGCAACATCAAGGGCACCGTCATCACTCCTGCATCTTCCATCATCGGAGGTCATTGCTCTTTCGTGCCTCCTGGTCACCTCTGAGTGGCAGACTCTGTCCCCTCTGCTTGCAGGTTCTTCTCGACAAGAATCCATCTTTGGATTTCCCCGGACTCTTCTACCTTCTTCGCCTTTCCAACGTCACTTCACACCTATACACCCAGCTTCCCTGGTGTAGGTATCCTGGTTCCTGGGGTATCCACAGCTGGGGTGACTCTCCAACCTTCTGTCTTCCACTGGGTTTCTTTAAGGTCCACTGGGAAGGGTGCTTCTCGAAAACTGCAACCGCGACTTACCCATTGACTTGCACTGAGTACGTGGCTGTGTTTCCACTCTGCACACAGCCTCCATGGGGTTCCTTGGTACTTTTCTCGGGTGGCTCCTTGGGTCCCCAGCTCTTCTGAGTCTTCTGGTCCAAGTCCCAACTTTGGTTGCAGTTCGCATTCCACATCTTTAGTATATGGCTTGGTCTCCCCCTGGAGACCACTGTGTATTTGTGTTTACTTACCTGTTTACATTTGAAGTATTGTGTGTATTTGTGTTTATATCTCCCGCTAGGAGATATACCAATGTGTGAGTGTGTATAATAAATAGACATATTTTGTATAACTACACTGTGTGGTTCTTTTTCGTTTAACCTACATTATATGATTAGTTCTGGTAAAACAAGCTGCTTAACACTCCTTCTGGACTAAGTCTGAAGGCTGCTCTCCACAGCTACCACTTAGCGAGCTTTCTATGGTTGTCTAAGACCACTAAAATCACCATAAGGGTTGTCAGGATCAGTGCAAGGTGCTACACTTAAACAAGTGTGCACTATATACTAAGCCAGCCTCCTACAAGAACTCTCCCAGAACTGTGTTAACCACTAGAGTTATTTTACAGCTATTATAATCCCCTCAAAATTGCTGGGCGTTTTTTACAGCGAATATAATCCCCTCAAAATTGCTGGGCACACAATGATCACTGCAGCAAGTATGTTAGCCCTGTAAGATATTTCAACATGCAGCCTCTTTGTGATGAATTAAGTAATCTAGAACAGATTTACTGTCGCAGATGTCCTTGTTGCCAATTTCTTTGCAGCAGGTAAAAAAAAAATGTATAAGTTGACTTTTTTTCAAGCTTCGCCCCTCCTGACTTCACCCCCTTCCCTGTGCCACACCTTGACCCCCAATTTACAGTTTCACGGAGTACATTTTTTCCAATTCCAGAACTGGGTCCAGTAGTACTGAAATACATTAAATGGAACGCGTACAAAGTAATTGCGCGTAGTTCAAACTGATTCGAACATTTCTATCCACCTGGAATGGAACGCGTACAAAGTAATTGCGCGTAGTTCAAACTGATACGAACATTTCTAACCACCATGTTTGTGGTGTTCATGAATCATATATATACACGCATCGTCAGAATCTACACTTTTACATGACAGACAATACGGTGTGCCTTCTGCTTTAAGCTGGGAACTTTCTACCCTTGGCATAGGTAACTCACCTCGTAAAACCCTGAGCCCCTTAAGAAACTCCCCAATTTGCAGTTCACCCTCAGAATAAAATATAGTAGATCAGCAAGGCTACCTAATAACAGTTTAGAAAAATTTGTCTATTTCTAAATTACATCGGGGTAAAGTAAATGTTGTGGGAAGCACAAACACTGCTAGTTCTTTCAGACAACATAGATTAACATCAGTTTCTCATTATTTTTAATAAAGTTTTATTTTTGCAAAATGCTTTTTCCTTTTAAGGAACGTGAACTTTGAACCTTGCTTGAAGGCCTGCAGACTTCCATCGTGAGCTAATGTAGGCATCTTTCTGTGGTGTTCAGCACCATGACTGGTAGGTCTATTTCTGCTTTTATTTATTTTTTAAAATTTTGAGACAGGTCATTTAAAACCTTTTTTGGCAAGCATATGCATGCCACATTTAAACGGCTGCATTTTCACTTTTGATTAGGTTGAAGCTGTTAACACCTATGGCATGTTTGATTAAAAAAAAAGCAAAACAAAAAAATAAAATCAGGCTTGCCAACGCCAGACCTGATATCTTTTTAGCATGGGAAACAATGAAATAGTGATTGTTTCCTAATGTCGATGACAAGTCCTGCACAATTCCTTGCAATCATAACTTAGCAAGAAGAATAACGCAGCAAAAAGAGAGAAACATAACCCCAAAACAATTACTAGAATGACTTCATTAATCTGTTTCATAGAGTAAGGACAATAATACAAGATCACTGTATGGAGACCGAACAAACATTAAATATTTCAGTTGCCATTCCTCGTATTTCATCTGACATTTACCGTTTTGCCGAGGCACAACTTAACACATCTTTAAAGTTGGATGCCAATGGAACCACATCTAATTGAACATCCAGAAATCAGAACGATGGTGTTGGCTTTAATACAGCCATGGTTGGGGGTAGGGCAATAACAATTTTTGTACTATGCTGCCACAATTTAATTGCGGTTTTAATACACTGCATCCATGATACTTTAACTGTTTTAAAAAGACTTTTGCCCGCATACATTACGTATTTAAAAAAATACACGCGTTGAGAGCCTCAGTAAATTATGCAAAAAAAATTGCATGCAATCAATGGGGAACATTTAATGCGCAAAATATGTCAGTCCTCATTTACATGGGGGAAATAATTTTACCTTAAACGTACATTAAAAGAAGGATTCTATAATACAAATCCACGTGTAAATAAATGGACTTTGGACGAGGGGAGCTGAAAGTCTAAGGTAAACAACTTCCATAACGATGCAAATTTCATCAAACAGAAATAAACCACTTATGCCGTGATATTTGTAAATACAAGGCAACAGGGGTAACGCAACCTTGATGTCCATCATTCCCATTTCAGTAACAAGAACACACAGTCCGGCAGCATTCTAGGTTAGGCATAAACTGTCTTTTTCACAAGCGAGAATTTTTTTTTTCCATTCCACGGAGAAGTGTTCTAATGCTCGTGTTGTGATCACGGGTTCGGGACGTTCCTGTCCCTGCTCTCTTAGGAGTGTGAGGACAAGGGCTGTTGCTGGCGACTCCATCTACATGTAGAATTTCAGTTTTGTTGTGTAATCAAGTGTAGTGAATCCAGTTCCACATATAGAGAACGCATTGAATGCACGAAGTTTTCTGTTGGAAAGTTGAGAGTTCTGGGTGCATTAGTAAGATTTTATTCACAACTTCACGACAATGGCTAGGCAGTGGTCCATATAAATGTGAGGACAAATGAGATGATAAAGGCCGAGGTTAATGAAAGCGTCAGGATAGTGCAGATCAAGGACTGACTTGTTTGCACCATTTAGGTTTAGTATTTTCATGAGAAGTTAATTATTTTAGCACAGTGCTCAATGAGGTCATTCTAGAGCGAAATATAACAAGGAGCATTTTGGGAACTAAGGTGTCAACATAAGATGGCAGCTCAGGAGAGCACGAATGGACGCCAATGATGAGGGCAGTTTCGGCGCTATACACCGAACAGGGATTTGATGCATGTCACAGGACAGAGGATGCGAATCTGCTTTAGGTGAGTAACAGCAACTGGCTCCATTATTGTATCCATGAAAGTAATGCTGGTAGGAGGGAAGCATTTCTCACGGGTATTCGGAGCCAATGCATATTGAATGAGAAGAGTAACTTGAATCTTCATGTAAATACAAATATTAAAGCTGTTGAACCATATTATTTAAACAAGCATTGACAAAGCCAATAGGTGTCGCCTTTGGAGCGTACCTATTGGCTCTGCCAATGGTTTTTAGCCATGCTAAACAACATCCCACGATTGTGCAGCATGGCTAAAATTACACGTAATTTTGTGTGACTTCGCAGAATTCTAGCTGATATCTTGCATAAATAAGTGAATTACGGGAATTTTGCACACCCCTAGTAAGGCTATTGTGCAAATGTGTGCGCGCGGAAACATGCCCTAGTTACTTCAAACCTATATCCATTTCTAAAGAGCTTATTATTAGCCAGGGAGGGACAAGTGTGGTTACATTAGTAGTCTGGAACTGCAAATCACATATACAGAATTGGGTTGGGGCAGCTTATCCTTTCATTCCTCCTAGGTCGATGCAATAGTTACCACTGAAGCAGGGAATTACTGCACCTATGACTATTTAAGCATACATAAAGAATTCAATCTGTAGAGTAAAATATAGAAATAATTATTATAGTAAAGTTTTATGTTCCTATCGACAGGTAGGGATCAAGTTGTTGTACACATTGCCTAATATTTATCATAAGTGACCATCTATTTATATTTACTTATATAATGCTTAATGCTTTTGTGTGGTCATTTTAAATGCACTACCATTAGGCATAATATGAACAAATATGCCGGAAAGTGAATTTGCTTGCCAAGGATCACACAATTTGTGCAAGCTGAGCAACTAAGAAATGTTTGTTTTGATTTATTATGGGCAAAAAGGCAGTTGTCTGTCTCAAAACTAGTGTTTTTAAATTGATGCTGTTATGTATTTTGCACAAGCCACATTTGACACTTACTGTTCAGACTTTAGAGTAATAGGTGCTATTTAGGCAACCGCTAGTCCGCATCACCTTCCTCATTGGTTAATTCTGCTCTGTTGTGTGATCTGTCACGTCCAGAGGCAATGAGTCTTTGGGTGGCCGTTATGCTCACTCAAACTGGCCAGCCAAGAACGCTGGAAAGCTTTCTGCAAGGCGGAAAGTATAAAAGCACCATGGTTCATCAAATGCACTTTTGTGCAGGTCGGATGCTGTTAATGACGGTACTGCTATGAAATACTTCATAGTTGTGAAACAGGGTGCCTCATTGACCACATGTCAACACGAGGGCCACACTTACATGTAACCTAGTTCAAGCCAATGGGTGTGTTAGACCTGACAGCCTTAGGGTGGTCTTCCCCAACTTTTTATCTGCCTCCGTCCATTTATCCGACCTCGTTTTTGCTGGTTTTAGGACTCTGCGCCCTTTACCAGTGCAAAAGTGCTTGTGCTCTATCCAATAAACATGGAAATATTGGCTCATCCCCAATTAGCATCTTTAATTTACTTTTAAGTCCCTAGTAAAGTGAACTACATGTGCAGCACTGATTCTATGCCAGGATCGGAGGCGGGGATAATGCTTTCTTTTCTTCGCTTTAATCAAACAGCAGCCATATAAACATTAAAGAACCTCAAATCCCATTTACATTAGGGATGAAGTTCATAAGAGTTCAACAGAGGTCAACCAATCAGGACGTCCCAGTGCCATCATAGTCCCACACAGTGTCCTTTCTTTGCTGCTCTTCGCAGCCATAAGATAAGTGCAGGCTTGATGCCACTTATTTATGCTTCTTGGTACTTTGGTGTGTTTTTGCCTTACATTACTCATTTCTCTTCACAGGGCCCCTTAATCCGCCCGCGCGAGCACGCTCGCTTCTACACGATGCTATTTTGTGTGTTGGGGCTGTGCGGTCCTCCAACCGCTGGGTGGTGTCCGCATACAGTTCAGGTGCTCAGCATGACCGCCGATAGCATTGCATTCAGTCAGGAGCACGATCGCATTGGTTTGGCAACGGGGTCTCCTTCACGCCCCAGGCCAGGAGTGTTGACACCCCTCTGGGGTCTGATCGTGTACCTTGGACGGCAACGTTTTCCTCATCACCCGCAGCGCTAGCAACACGCCAGACGCCGCTGGGCAAGTACTCGAGGTCATTGACCTACTTTGTTCTATCATGCGCGTAGGGCCGTTTTTGGCATACCGAGGCTGCACTGAAGTCTCTTCTGCCACGCGAAGGCTAGTTGCTGGGGAGTCTAACCCCTTTCCCTCCATTTCTGGGACACCCCACCCGGGCCTTGTTATAAGATAAATTAATAAAATATAACAAATTAACTAAATTTACAGCATAAAAACTACCAGATTTGGTTACCCTATTCCAAAGGGAATTTGATACATTCAACCCTGCCATCCCGCCCTGAGAATATAAAGGGCTCCTGGTGTCCCCCAAAAGTTGGTGCTTCAGGCCCCCCTCATTTGTGCTGGTGTTAGCCAGACCACCCTAAGCCACCATAATGCAGGAGATCGATGACTCCTACACTGAAGAGGAGGCAGTTACCTATCTCCCCACAAACGACGACTTTTGCGTGTCTTGGGCGCATCTATTCACCAGGCTCTTTTTAAGGCATTAATCCCACTGGAAAAAAAGCTCATGACGCTGGCAGCGCAATGCCTAAGACCCCTCGACCCGAGGGCAGAACCTAGGGGGGTCCTCCCCCACAGCCACCGGACAGACCGGAGACACCCCAACAGGCCAGTAAAAGCATGCTGGCATAGATTTGGACCCCTTTGCCTGTCTTAAGCGCGCCTTCCTGGACCATAGCTCCTTGGAGTCGGCAGGCCCATCAGTACACCCCTGTGCCCCACCCAAGAGCCCTCATCCACTCCCCCTCTATCACCGGACGGTGATGCTTCCCCAGGCTCAGATACCGACTCAGAGCCTGATTGGCCCTGGCGCCCATACGCAGCCCCCGTACCACCTGACGGCGAGGGACAGCCCTCAGCTCCTGACTCTGACCTTGCTAACCCAGATGACCTCCTACACCCCAGATCCTCAGACTGGGTTCCGTCTGAAAAGGTGGCCACCTACATGGCCGAGAAACTCAGGAAGGCCATGGATAAAGAGGTCTGCAACCACCTGAAGGTGGAGTGTCCCCATCCCTCCTTGGTGAATAAAGTGTCCCTTTCGCCTGAGACAGAACCCCGCATGGCGACCTTCCTAGCCAAGTATATTTGTGACCCCAAAAAGGGGATAGATCGATCCTGGCGGTGTTGTCAGGACAAACTTCTTGATGTGTAAGGCCGGCTGACTAAAATACTCAATATGGCCTCCTGCTCCCTTCTTTCACCAGAGGTTCTATCTGGATGGGCTCAGAGGGCAATTATATTTCTTGGCAATGCCAATAGTGCTCTGTCTGCAGAGAGGAGAAGGTCCCTTCTGATTAAAATCAACCCCAAACTGGGGGGGATTTGCCACCTCTGAAGCGGGGTGAGTAGCGCAGGCTGGCTTGTTCAGTGAGCCCTTCATTAAGGAGTTCAGCAAATTTGTTCAGACATTTAATTCTTAGGACAAAGCCCAGTCCTCTATTAAAACGATCTTCTATCCCTGGGTTTTAACTGGGGCCGGCCTTGGAAGGGGTCGCTCAGCCAGCCGCGGGCAGCAACAGGCCTTTTTCCAGCGCTCAGCCTCTAGACGGGTACAATTTCAAGACCAGTCTAGATTCGACAGCTTCTACCCCATCCACTCTTACCCCAGACACTGCAGCTCAAGAGGCGGATCTAGAGGTGGACATCAGCAGAAATCCACTCACGGCGAGTGTCATCGCTTTCTATCATGTACGGTTGGGGGGCAGATTGGCACAATTCACACACAATTGGGGAGATCTGACTTCAGATGCTTGGGTTCTACAATCCATCCAAGGCTTTCAAATAAGAGTTTTACAGTTCCCCTGTCCAGTTCCGACCTCCACAACCCCTTCCTTTTTAAGCAGAGCAATCATCCTTGGTAGACACGGAAATTCGAGACCTTCCAGCCAAAGGGTTCCATTGTTCAGATGACCCCGCAGCCTCGGGATTCCTCAGTAACGTTTTCTTAGTTGACAAACGCGACAGCGGAAAATGCCCAGTGCTCAATCTCAAACAGTTCAAAAAGTGGCTGGTTTACTCTCACTTCAAGATGGATGGGATTCACTTCCCGTGAGATCTTCTCCTCCCCAGCGACTGGTTAGTCTGTCTGGATCTAAAAGATGAGTACCTTAATGTCCCCATAATTCCCCCTCACCGGCGCTTCCTCTAGTTTCAATAGCTCGACATCACTTACGAATTTACTACCCTGCCGTTCGGACTCTCCTCGGCTCCTTGGTGCTTCACTAAGATCCTCCGACCAGTGGTGGAACACCTTCGGGCCAGGGAGGTTTGTCTCATAATATACCTGGACGATTTACTGCTGATGAACTAGAACCCGGGAGTTTTGCGCACCCATTTTCAGTGGGCAATTTCCCTCCTGCAATCTCTGGGGTTTCTCATCAATGAGAAAAAGTCAGTCTTGTCTTTAACACAATCCATAGTGTTCCTGGGCTTCGTGGTGAATTCTGTCCGAGCAACTCTAAGCCTCCCCTCTCGGAAGATTGGCAAGATTTGTCACAAACTTATTCACACTCTAGCAAAATCAGTCACCTCCCTTCGCCAAGTGGGGCGAGTGGTAGACCTTCTCTCCTCATCCATCCAGGCCACATTTCTAAGATCTTTGCATTACAGGGCCCTTTAGCGTCTCAAGATTTCTCATTTACAAAGAGGTCTGATGTACTCGGAGTGCGTTCTCCTGTCAGCAGAAGCGAGGGCAGTACTCCAATGATGGATGGCGCATATGGAAGCGTGAAATGGACGTGCCATATTTGGGTCACAGCCAGACCTAGTGATAGAACCAGACGCCAGCGGAGTAAGCTGGGGAGCTTGATGTGGGGAATTCTCCACAGGAGGAAGATGGTCAAAAATAGAGACCGCTCTTCACATCAATTGGCAGGATCTTTTGCAGTCAAATGTTGGAGGAAGGACCGGATCCAGTGCAATGTCCTTCTCAAGAAGGACAATGTTGCTGCGGTAAGTTACAGCAACCATCTTGGAGGGACTCATTCCAAACCCCTTTGAGGCCTAGCCCAGAACTTCTGGGAATATTGCTTAGAGAATCAGACATCAGTCAGAGCAGAGCACCTGCCGGGTGTGAACAATCAAGTGGCGGATTGGCAATCCCGCCACCTGAGAGACCTCAGCCTGTGGAAGATGGATTCCTTGGTCTTTCAGGAGTCGAACCTCCTTCTCGGTGAACCTATTTGCGTCCAGACTGGATCACCAGGCCGCCAAGTACCTCAGCTGGAGGCTGATCGCTCGGCCCAGGCAATGGATGAGTTCATGCATGACTGGAGCACCGAGAGTGGGTACACCCCTCCCGCCACCCCCCCCCCGTTTCGATGATAATGAGGATGTCCGCGCAGGACCAGCGGCAGCGAGCGGAGGTGGTTGTGATCACTCCCCTGTGGAGGTCTCAAGCATGGTTTCCAGTTTTGATGGAACTTTCTAGGGTTTCTCCAATCCGTCTACCCCTGTTTCAGACTCTTCTCAGAGACCTCGCTGGCAATCCCCATCATCTAGCCCTGGAGGGTTCATTGCAGCTTATGGCGTGGTGGATTGCATGGGACGTTGGCATGTTCCGGGTCTTTCGCTCCAGGCTGCAGACCTGCTCTTCAAAGCATGGATGAGCAATACCACTAAATGATATAGATCAGCTTGGTCTAGATGGTTGGGTTGGTGTCAACAACACCTGGATCCTCGTGGGGACCTCTATTGTCCACACCCTGAATTTCCTGGCTTCCGCTGTCATCAGAGGGTTTGGCATAACGAATGATTAATACCTTCCATTCTGCAATCTCGGCGGGTCACCCTCCTATTGATGGACTTTCTGTGGGTGAACACCCACTGACACATGCTTCTCCGGGGAGTACGTCTGTCTACCCCTCCAGAACCAATATCCTCGGTCCTCTAGGACGTCAACGTTTTGCTCAACCTGTTCTGCTCACGTCTGAGCGACAAATATTTGTCTCAAAAGCAGCTATCGGCTAAACTGGCGTCCCTCCTTTGCCTGATCTTTTGCAGGCGTGTTAACGATGTCAGAGCCATGGATATCACTGGTAGAGTCTTTACTCCTGAGAGGGTGACTTTTCATGTTTACATAAGGACCAAGACCAATTACGGAGTGATCTTGTACTTGGCTTTTCCACATTCCCCCAATTCATGCATAGTCAAATGCATTAAGGCGTATAAAGCTATGACGCAAGACCTCTGTCCCCAGGGAGAACGACAACTCCTCACTGCCCTTACAAAACCGCATAAAGCAGTTTCCTCCCCTACTATCACTAGATGGGCCATGCAGGAGGCAGACAACACCCAGAAGTTTGGTGCTCATTCCGCCAGAGGAGCTATAGCGTCTAACCCGTTCTCCTTAGGATCTCGCTTGGAGGATATCATTAATGCGGCAGACTGGTGCTCAGACTCTGTTTTCAAAATGTTTTACTTTAAGCCTCTCTCTAACATGGCATCTTTAGTTGTGGATAAGCTTTGAACTAGCATAATCCTAGTCTCCGTTCCTAACATAGAATATAACATTTCCTATCTTTCGTAAAGTAAAGTTTAAATTCCTTTAAGGACTTGGAGGTGAGGATTATCTCACTCGGGGTTGTGGATTGACAACATTCGTCCCCGCGTGTTAAGTAATATTTCGTAAAGAACGTGAGTAATTCATTTCAATTTGATATCGTTGCAATTCTAAATGAAGTTGTTGGCAAGTGTTTTATTCTGTATGCAATCATAGATCATGCAGTTTTGAGCAAAGATTGATTATTGTCGGGCGGAGTACTAAATACTGTCTTCTGTTACAGAAAACAATTCGGGCAAGCAGGAGTAATGGTTGATCCTGGCTGTTCGTCGCTCAAAGAAAGAGGAAGAAAGGACACTGTTGTGGGACTATGATGGCCCAGGGACGCCCTGATTGGTTGACCTCTGTTGAACTCTTATGAACTTCATTCCTAATGTTCATGGGATTTGTGGGTCTTTAATGTTTACTTGGCTGCTTTTTGATTAAAGCGAAGAAAAGACAGCATAATCCTCGCCTCCGAGTCCTTAATAGACATGAAACTTTGCTTTACAAAAACTAGGAAATTTTATACTGTGCCACCCACATAAATAGTCCCTTAAACATGTCTCAGGCCTGCCACTGCAGAGTCTGTGTGTGCAGTTTCATGCATGTCGACTTGGCAAGTAAACCCTCTTGCCAGGCCTAAACCTTCCCTTTTTATAAAATATAAGTCACCCCTAAGGTAGGCCCTGTATAGCCCATGGGGCAGGGTGCAGTGTATTTGAAAGGCTGGACATGTACTTTTAAACTTTACATGTCTTGATAGTGAAAAACTCCCAATTTCGCTTTTCAGTACCGCAGGGCCTATCTCTCCTGTAGGATAACATTGGGATTACCTTATTACAGATTTTAAGTGTCACTATCAATTGTGAAGAGATAGACTTGTCAAGTTTAGAGTCACTGAAGTCACAATTTAAAATCACAAGTTATGGTGAATTTGGATTCTAAATTCCAGTTTAGCAAATGCCACTTTTAGAAAGTCGGCATTTACTTACTTTAGCCATTTGGTGCCTTCTGCCTGCCTTTGGAACACACGTCTGGGGTGGATGACTGCTGGCTTCCTGCATTCCCTCTAGACAGTCACTTACAAAGGAAGGGTAGGTGTGCCTGAGTGGTCCTCTGCATGCAGATGGGCCATCCTGAGCAGAACAGGAGGGAGGAGCTGACACACCTGAAAAGGCTGTGTGCTGTCCCCACACAAAGGACTGATTACCCCTATAGTGTGTCTGGAGCCAGGGCAGAGAAGGGAGAGCCTCTGTGCACTTCAAAGCTTTATTTGAAGTCTCCCCCACTTCAAAGGCACCGCTGGGTATAAGTACTGGACCTCTGGCACTACCAAATCAGTACACGTCTGGACCTGTGACCACTCTCCCAGGAAGAAGAGGATCTGCTGTACTGCTCAAAGGCTGCCACTCTGCTGGAACTGCTGTTTGCTGAACTCTTGTCTTGCTTGTTGCTCTGCTGCCTGATGCTTTTTCTTTGCCTGGGTGAGGACTGGCCGTGCATCACTTGAACCCAGAGGTACTTCAAGGGCTTGCTGGTTTGCCTCTTGTTGCCTAAGTTTCAGGGACACAAACGACTTAGAATCCATGTGCTCCAACCACTGGGCTCAGTGGCTTGTAAGTCTGTCCTGCCAAGTGGTGCCAGTCCTGGACCCTTGGAAGTGGACCTAGTGGTTTGCACCAGTGAAACTGACGCATCCTCTGCTATGAGAGCAGATCTGATGCATCGCCACTGTTTCCGGAACCGGACCGGCGCATCACACTTAGAACCACTGCATCACACTCAGAACCACTGCTTCGGAACAGATGAATCACCACCACTGTGTGTAGAAGATTGGCACATCACCTCTATAGCGTGTAGAAACCTGGCGCATCGCATTCAGAATCGCCACACTTCAAAACCAACATTTCGCTCATGGAACCAACGCATCGCCGCAGTTGCCTGGAGAAACGTGGTGCAACACCTCACCTCTTTACCGCTACTTGCTTCATTTTGGTCTTGTTTTATTTATAAAATCATAATCTTGTTTTTTAACCGGTGTGGAGTTTTTGTGTGGTGATTTCATTGTGTTATTGTATAAAGCGTTGGCACTCAACTGGAAGTTTCATTAGACCTAGAACAGGCCATCCAGAACTTCTCCGCCTGGATCACCAAATGCATCGACAGAGTTACCCCGATGAAACGAGCAAAAGCCAATAAAACATCCAAATAAAACAGCTGGTAAACGCCAGAGCTCAGAGCCACCAAGCGCGACTGCTACCGGCTCGAGAATCGTTGAAGCACCACCAGGAACCCCTCTGACAGAACAGCTCACAAAAGCAGCCCTCAGCAATTACCACCTGCGCACCAAAGAAGCCAAGAGAGCAGCCATCACAGCCCGCATCGATACAGCAGCCAACCACATGAAAGGACTATTCAAAACAGTACAGGAATTCCCCAACCCGGCAGCCACAGAGAAGAAAATCCCCGCCCCCTCCCAAGAACTCTGCAACACCCTCTCGAACTACTTCCACAGCAAGATTGCCACCATCTACAACAACTTCGTCCCCCAACCCACTGCTCTCAAGCTCAACAACCTCGGCCAACCAGTGCACACCAGCCAAATGATCACCACATGGTCTCCACTCACCACACACACCACCACGGCCATCTTGTCGTCCATCCCCCGGAGCTCCCACTGACCCCTGCCCCACCATCTATTAAACCTTGGAACCAACCAAATCAGCATGGAACTCACAATCATCCTCAACACTTCCATTACCACTGCAGCCTTCCTCAGCAGATGAAAACATGCAGAGATCAGACCCCTCCTAAAGAAACCCTCCTCCGACCCCCGAAAACTAAAAAATTATTGACTGATCTCCTTGCTACCTTACCCAGCCAAAGTACTTGAGAAGGCCATCAACCAACGGCTCACCGAATACCTGGAACAAATCTACCTGCTTGACGCCTCCCAATCAGGATTCCGAGTCAACCATAGCATGGAGACCACACTGATAACTGCCACAGACATCAGAACCCTCCTCGGCAGCAGGGAGACTGCAGCCCTGATACTCCTCGACCTCTCTGCTGCGTTCGATACCGTATCCCAACACACCCTCATCAACAGACTGTACAACATTGGCATACAGCAAATTGCCCTCAAGTGGATCACCTCCTTCACAGGACTCTCACAGAGCATCTGACTGCCTCCCTTCCCCTCCAAACCCAAGAACATCATATGCGGCTTATCCCAAAGATCATCCCTCAGCCCCACATTGTTCAACACCTACATGACGCCCCTCGAGGACATCGTCAGATCCCATGGCCTCAACATAATTTCATACGAAGACAACACTCAACTTACCTTCTTGCTCATCAAAGACCACTCCACCACCAGAACAAACTTCTGCGATGCCATGGCCAATGGAGTCAACTGGATAAGAGCTAATTGCCTTAAACTCAACTCTGACAAGACAAAACTACTGATCTTCGGGAAAAACACATCCATATGGACCACAGCTGGTGGCCAGCAGAACTCAGACCTACACCTGCGCCAACAGACCATGCACGCAACCTAGGGATCATCCTCGACAGCAAACTGACCATGAAACGACAAGTCAACGCAGTCGCCACCTCCTGCTTCCACACCCTCCGCATGCTCCACAGAATCTTCAGATGGATCTCAGTCAACACCATGAAGACCGTCACCCAGGCACTCGTCACCAGCCGCTTCCACTACGGCAACGCACTCTACTCCGGTATCTCCACCCAGCTCCTCAGAAGACTCCAGACTATACAGAACACTGCAGCCAGACTCATCCTGGACATCAAACAGACCCACATCAA
The DNA here is from genome assembly GCA_963921515.1 of Calotriton arnoldi. Taxonomy (NCBI): domain Eukaryota; kingdom Metazoa; phylum Chordata; class Amphibia; order Caudata; family Salamandridae; genus Calotriton; species Calotriton arnoldi. The sequence continues at coordinate 1,088,765 of CAWUFW010003006.1, read as the reverse complement.
CCCCCACCTCAGAAAGCTCCACTGGCACCCCATCCAGAAGAGACGGCAGTTCAAGATCCTCACGCACGCCTACAAAGCCCTACATGATCAAGTACCTGCCTACATCATCCATGGGCTTAGCTTCCATCAACCCGCAAGACACATGCGCTCCTCCTCACTCGCCCTTGTGCACACCCCCTGCATCCGTCGCAGCCACAGTAGTGGCCAGTCCTTCTTCTACATTGCCGCCAAGTCCTAGAACAACCTGCCCCGCCACCTTCAAACAGTACCCTCCCTGGCGGACATCAGAAAGAAACTCAGGACCTGGCATTTCGATGGAGACCTAGCATCCCAGCACCCAGATCCTCCTAGGATTGACAGTGCTGCGTTCTACAAATGCGGATTGATTTATTGACAAATTCTTTACACGTTGCCTCTGAAGTTAAGCCTGACTGCTCTGTGGCAAGCTACCAGAGATTGAGCACAGGATACTTTAGGGTGTTGTGACCTAACCTGACTAGGATTGTGGTTCCTGCTTGGACAGGGTGCATACCTCTGCCAACCAGAAACCCCAATGTCTAACAGGGTGCTACCTTGGGCAACATAAAACAGCTTGAGACATGGCCTAATTGACAAGTAAGGGCTCTGTAGCCCATCACCGCATTACCCAAAAGTCACACTCTGTTTAGATGCCACTTCAAACCAAGTAAAAAAAAAAAAAAGACCAAGCATTTGTTGAACAGTTAAGAATTCTGTGTTTCAGAAACCTACAGTAAAGAAAGGCACTGTGTCCCCTCGCCCCCGCTACATATCTGTATTTTACTTTACCCTGTATAAATTAAGGGGACATCGGCCGGAGGAGCCATGAGAGCTGCATTGTAAGAGCTTTAAGACAACCTGTGACAGTGTATAACCAGTGTCATCTCATGGCGGAGGGGTGATCTGCACTAATGTGTCTTTTTACATTGTAAAAACGTGTAACAAAACGGTGCTGTGCGCCATTCAAAGAAAGTGGCACAGTGAGCAGGTTTTTGAACAGGTGCACAAATAAACAAACTTTCACCCCTTTGTAATGCAAAAGTCATATCCCATGTTATCATCATAGCACATTCAAAGCAATGTAATAAAAGGTTCTACTTGAGGCCTCACACAACCTGCAACACTGCATGAGCGGATGACACACTGCTCACAATATCTGCAGGCTCGAAGAGGCGACGGTTCCGCTCTGTACACCTCATGGACTTTTCCCTTGCCAGCTCGTCCCGCCATCTCCTTGGCGCCGTTGTGACTTATTAACTTTGTTTCTTGAGATAATGAATACCCAGAATGATAGCTGTGCTTCTTCTCTGCTTGAAGGCAGGGCAGCAATTATCTGTAAAATGTCACTCTGCAACTCTTTTACGGCGCAGTACTGCAAAGTTTGCTAAAACTTGCCGCTGTCTGCTCTGCACTGTAATTTTTTTTTGTCAAACATCTCTATTTGTTTTGAAGAAAGCAGAGTATGCAAGTATACAAAACAAAAACTTGTAGGGGATAAGGATCCCAATGCGATTTATCGGCCGCATCGTGCAGTAGGCTAATAGATCGTATACAGTTTGTAAACGAGAAAGCAGCACCCAGCACGTATTGTCAGTGTCCAATTGACATGTCTCCCCTTACCCCCCCCCCACTCCCCCCACTCCTCCCCACAACAATAGAACATGGAAAAAAAAAAAAAACTAAGGTGTCACGGTCGAACAAAAAAACAGTAAATAGATCTCCACTGGGAATGTTATATCAGAAGGCTGTGAAAGGTACTACGGGGTGTGGGCACCGGGCTTTCCCTACACGCACTCGAAGGGGTTAGTGGGTGCACTAGATGTGAAAGAGGTGAAGGGCGCGCAGTCTTGGACCACATGCAAATAGAGGAAGCCCCTCGGAGAGGTACTCCACCAGTGGCCCCCAAATGTAGTCAAACCCTTTACGGGAGTCTTCCACAATGTCCGCCATTCGTTCCATCGCCAGTGCACGCCATAGTCTGGCGTGCCATTGTGTGAGGGAAGGAGCCTCCGGTTTTTGCCAAGCCGCGGCTACAGCCATCTTGGCCGCCCTGAGGCAAAGCCACATCACCGAGCGGTCCCCATGGGTTTGGTGCTTTAATTTAGTGTCTCTGAGCAGCAGTAATGTGTGTTCTAATGTGTTTGAAATCGGATATCCTAGAATCTGTTTAATTTGGGCGAGGAGCTCCTTCCAAAACGGCTTAATGTGCGGGCAGTCCCACCAGATATGTCTAAAGTTTCCCAGTTGCCCACAACCCCTCCAGCACCTGTCTGAGGTATTAGGGAATATGGTGTGTAGCCATTGTGGGTGGAGGTACCAATCGTACACAATTTTGTAGTGTGCCTCTCTGAGGTGCATAGACCGATTGAACTTAGGGATGTCTTTGTAGAGTGAGGCCCATTGCTTTTTCGTTGGTGGGTTATCCAGTATTGTGTCCCACAGGAGTTGATGTCGCGGGGTGGTTGTGGACCAAGTTGAGCGGAGGAGTGAGTAAAGAAAGGAGATAGTGCCCTTTGAGGAGGCTCCCGACTGCGCAAAGGTTTCTATGGGAAGCAGCTCCCGGGTAGCGCCAGCCGCACCTGTGGCTGCTGAGTCCAGTGTTTAAGTTGCTGATATCGGAATTCTTCGGACCGCTGGAGTTTGAATTCCTTAGCGCATTCCGGAAAGGAGAGCAATCTCCCTTTTTCAAAAAGGTGGGAAAGCATAAGGCAGCCCCCCTCCCGCCAAGCGTAAAATGGGCCTTCCCGTAATGCTGGGGGGAACTCGGGGTGGAAGTGTATGGGCGTGTATGGGGAGGGGAAGGAGGTAAGGGGGGGGGTGGATCTGTTTACCTCTTCCAATACCCTCAGGGTGGTCGCCGTGGGTGTGCTTATATAGGCGTTTCGCGGGCGGTGTGGTTTGTTTTTCCACAGGAGGTCCCAAATTGTTCTCCCCGTGATTTGTCGGTCTATGTGGAGCCTGTGCTTGTCGGACTCTCGCAGAGACCACTCAGTAATCACCCTCAGTTAGGCAGCCCTATAGTAGCCCCGAAGGTCTGGTAGAGCCAATCCCCCCTCCTCTCTCGACCTGGTCAGCATGCGATTGGAAAGCCGAGCCCGCTTCCCCTTCCAGATGAACTTTGTGACCATTGATTTCATCGTGGAAAAGAGTGTCCTATCCACCGGGATCGGAAGGCCCTGGAAGAGGTATAATAACCGTGGCAGGGCATTCATTTTTACAGCGTTGAAACGCCCTATCCAAGTGAGGTAGGCCGATCTCCATCTAGCGAAGTCCGCCTGGAGTTGTCGCAACAGTGGGGGAAGTTTGCCCTGTACAGGTGTTCCAACTTGGGAGTGAGCTTTATACCCAAGTAGGTGATATCTTTCTGCGCTCCTTGGAAGGGGGACGCAGCTTCTATCGCCTGCATAGCCGCTTTGGGTACGGTGAGGTTCAAGAGATAGGACTTCGATAGGTTAACCTTAAACCCCGACGCCTTCTCGTAGAGGACCAGCTCTGACTGGATCGCCGGGAGGGATGTTTGTGGGCTCGTGGCGGGAAGGAGCACATCGTCGGCAAAGAGAGCAATCTTGTGCTCATCCGTGCCAAATGGGACACCCCTTATGTCCGGGTTAGAGCGGATGCGCTCTGCAAACGATTCGATGCTTAGCGCAAATAGAAGGGGGGCAGCCCTGAATCGTGCCTCGGGTGAGGGCAAAAGGCGCCGAGGCCGCCCCGTTCACCAGAACCGTGGAGCGCGGCGCATGGTAGTTTGCTTTGATCATTCCAATAAAAGGTTCCTCGAAGCCAAAACAATGCAGAGTGCGGGTTAGGAAGGCCCAGTCCACCCGATCGAAGGCCTTCTCCGCGTCCAGCGCGAGAAGAACCGTGGGAATTGCTTTCCGTTTGCACTGTAATTTTTTAACAACTTGTGACAAGAAATATGTTTTGGTCCTTGCATGTAATGAGTATTTTACCTGAATTAAATGTAGTTACCAAGCGATAACTTGGTACCAATATATAGCTGCCTCCTTGATATATTTTCAAGGCTCGCAACATGCTCTTAGAGCCAGAGCTTTGTTCTGGCTCGGCTCTCCCTGTTAATTCATGTAGACGGGTGAATAGTCTTGATGGATGCCGTGTTAAGCATTTTCTTTAGTTTTCATTGTTAAGCAAATTTAAACATAGAAACAGATGTTTGTCCAGATCACTTTCTGTATAGGATAATTAGCGGTGACATCAGAGGAGGCACTGTGGGAGAGCGGAGGAGGGCTTTTTGTACTGTAAACCGCCCTTTACCAGTTAACATGGGGCAAGTTAAAAACGCCCAGGTGGAAATTGTCACCAGAGGGCTTGCACAAATATCAGTATCATGCTTTGATCCCCAGAATGCCCCTTTTTTATTGCCCACAGAACACGAGGTGGACAAAAGCAGCGTAGGCGATACCTTGTGTGGAGAAGAGAGTGGATGACTAACTGTCAATGCTAGCAGGCTGCTAGAGAACCGGAAAAGAAAGGGAGTGGCGATACTTAAAACTGCTTGGAAAGATGAGGGAGACGGTATGCAGGGAAAGGTGACACTGAGGGTGGGAGGGGAAGAAGCAACAGGGACAGCGTGTGCGAGAAACAACAAGCAACACAGGGAGGGTGCATTAAGCTACAACAGGGAAGGCGGGTGGGGGCAAGCAACAGACAGGGGAAAGGGCAAGCAAAAATGATGAGAGAGATTGGGTGTGTGCAAGCACATGGGCGATGGAGGGTGGGAGGAACATGGAGGGGGGAGGAGTACACAAGGGAGCCCAGCTGAGAAAACGAGCAAAGACGAGTAGGAACTCATGATGATGGGAAGCACTTCAATAAAAAAACATGTGTGGCGGGGGCAAAAAAAATAAAAAAAGGGAAAATAGTGCCTGAATGGCGTAGGGAGCAGCGGACGGGCACTAATAAAACTGAATCAATCTGTGCTTGGTCCATGCTCCATAGCAAGCACTGGAAGTGACATGTGGGTTGCACAGGCAAATTAAGACAGCTGCAAAGAAGAGTGATGCAGAAGCAGACAAATGGTAAGGAATGGCGGGCTCAAAGTCCTGTTTGTAAACAACAGTGTCTTGCAAATAAGACTCATGCGCTAGCACATGCTCTCGCAGGCTCGACCCTAAAACCTAGGGCAACCCTGTCCCCTGGGAGACCTTGTAAAAAAACATTCAACAAAAAGATTATATGAGGATGCGCTTGCACGTCAGAAGACCAGCTGTAGAAAATAAATAATAGTTAAATGTCCTGCCAGGACAAGGGACTGGACGACAACCAAGATTTAAAGACACAGCATTGGCAAAGCCAAGAGGTCTTATTTATGCGAGAGCTACTAGCTTTGCCAACGTCTTTAAGCCATGTTGTAGAGCGGCGCAGCTGCTGTGCAGTATGGCTACAAGTTAGAAAAAAACAGCCAAGGCGCAGCATAGCATTTTGAATTATAGCATTTCTTTTTCTTATGTCTAGGAGGGTGGGAAACAGACAAAGGGGTAGGGTGGTGGCTGGATAGGGGAAAACGGGTAACATGGACAATGGGACGGTTGGTGACAAGGAACGGGATAAAACAGGCAACGGGATGGGGGGAAAAAAAGCTCCCTGACACATCCAGCACTGACCATTTCATAGTTTTTATTTCTTATGGCGCGTGGGGCTGGGCAACAAAGACAATGGAAGTATAGGATAACAGGAAAGAGGGTGGTTTGTAGTAATCAGGCAACATCGATGGGTCGGTGAAAAAAAGTGACACGAGGCATCCACTGCTGGTCGTGCTATAGTGCTTTTTTCTTGTGGTGAGTGAGGGAGCAACACAGACAACTCTTTCTGGTGGATTCTCAATCTCACAGCAGAGTCCTCAGCTTTGGAATATCCCCAGGCACCACCTATTGGCATAGCCCCTGCATGCCAACAGGTGGTGTCGTGTGACTCAGCTTAGACGTTTCTTCATTCCAGAAGCAATACCTGGAGCCAAATATAGGCGCCACCCATGCACGCGGACATAACTTTCGTTCTGGACATCATCTGTGCCCTCAGACACGGAGCTAAATTGTGCCAGTGTACTTATCTCTAATCGGAGACCATTTTAAATAGAAAACGGGAAGGTGGGTGAGAATCCACCAGTACAGAAGGTAAGTAACTTGTTCCTCTGATGGATACTTATAAATGCAGATTTATCACCTTTCGAATAGATACCAAAGCAGTACCTCCCCCCAGTGGTGGGCTGTGGAATGATCAAAAAGTCCTGCAGTACCCAACGCCCAAAATGCCCTTCCTGTCGGAACTGGCTATCAGGGCATTAGTGCTTTGTGAACATGTACACGGATATCCACCTTGTAGCCTGACAGATATCCACATCAGGCACTCTGCATACTAAAGCGGTAGTAGCAGTTTTGGCCTGGTGGAATGGGGACTTAACTGTTCTGGGGCTGATTTTCTGCCATTTCGTAACACATTTGAATACAGTGGACTATTTATCTGGACAGGGTCCCTTCTGCACTGATTTGCCTTTCTTTGTACTACAGAATCCCACAAAGAGCTGATCGTCAACCCGATAAACTTTGGTAAAAACCAGGAGCCCTTTTGGGATTTAGCCGATGGTCAGTCCTAGTCTTTTGAGGGGGAGGTAAAGAATGTCAAAGAGTGATGGATTGGCCGACGTGCAACAAGGTCACAACTTTAGGGAGAAAAGTAACTTTAGGCCTCAGCTCTAGCCTGTCCGGATAGAAGGTGGTGTACTGACAGGGTCTTTGGCTCACTCATGTGATGAGCAGATGTTATCACATGAGGAAAACTGCCTTAAGGGTCAGCCAACATGGGGGATAGCTATGGAGCAGCTCAAAGAGAGTACACATAAGAAAAGTAAGGGCCAAGTTAAGGTCCCGTTTTGGCATCACCAAAGGTTTAGGAGGCAGCCAATGGACAAAACCTTTAAGAAAACTCATCACAACAGGCTGTCTGAACAAGTTGGTTGATCCAGCAAATGTAAAAAGGCTAAAAGGGTGGACTGTGAGTCCTTGCTGGGTCAAAAACAGAACGAACAGTAACACATCAACAGTATGGCTTGTAGGGGGGGTGGTATTGTGCGTTCTACACCAAGTCATACATTTGTTCCATCATCCAGCATAAATGGATTTGGTAGACTGACACCTGGCCGCAAGAACGGCATTCACTACTTCGAGAACAACATCAACCTAAGTCAGCTACTGCAGCTCAGTCTCCACACATGGAGATGTAGATTGAGCAGGCTCAGGGGTAGGGCCCTGCCCCATTGCTGCAACAGAAGATCCTGCCAAAGTGGCAGCCTGACTGGAGGATAGATAGTTAAGCCCAGAAGTTCTAGATACCACACTCTCTTGGCCCAATCCAGTGCCACTAGGATCACTTGGGCCCCGTCGATCTTGATATTTTTCATAACTTGTGGCAGGTGAGGTGGTGGCGGGTAGGCATACAGGAGTCCCGAGCTCCATTCTAAGCAGAATGCATCTTCGAGAGAGCCTTTTTGGGAACTCCAAAGAGAGACGTTGAGGCTTCCAGCAGTTAAAAAGAGACCAAGCAATGGCTCTCTCCATTGTTGGAAGATGTCTTGTGCAATTTGCGGACTTTTCACCGTGGCACAAACACAGACACTCCGTTTGCCCGGTGACGATTGCCTTTTATTTTTATAGGAGTGTGGCCATGTCTCCCCCCCTCCATACCCCTGCTGCCCTCCCCATTATGCACACAGACATTTCGTCACGTACAACTGAAGTGCTGTTTAATTAAGCACTGCAGTGCAGGTGGCAAAATGTCAGATGACATTACTAACACAGGCCAAAGTCTGCATACTGTCTTGTGCCACTTGCTGCCCATGACAACAAGCCACTTGTCTGCCTACGGGAGATTCAGTAAGTGCTTCATTAAAAGGCAGTAGAGGTTCAAAGGAGAATTGTCAATGTAACAGGATCTCTGTGAGGACATTAGTTTTGACTTCTGTGTAAGGCAGTTGAAAATCTAAGATGTTGTCCACTAATCTAATCACCATGGTGAAGGACACCGTTTCTTCTGTAGAAGCACTTTGGGTGTGGCGGTTAAAGAGCAGCTGAAGTACTGGAGAGCGCACCCCAGGTAAAGGCATTGCCTTGTTTGAGTCAGGAGGAATGAGGGTTGGCCGTGTGGGACCTGAACTCGCAAGTGGCTTCAGCAGAGACAGATTCGGCTTTGAGTCCGACAGAACTATGGGCTTGACATCCTCATTCGGCATCAGCAGTAAAGTTAAAGTGCGATGAAGTTTTCTCATGGCACCGGCCCAGAGATCAGGTCCGTGTCCTCAACTTCGAGCGGGGGCAGACTTTATGCTATTTCCTACTATGTTCTGCGAGGTACAGCTTGGTTTCGTGGTCACTGATCGCCTTGGGATTTATCAGGGCGCACTCCCCGCACGACTTGGGAGTTGTGGCCTGAATCTAGACACAGAGGCACACCTTGTGGGGATCCGTCACAGAAATTTGTTTGCAACTATCCCTACAGGGTTTAAAGAGTGTGACATTTCCGTCACACACTGGAGGAATAAAGTTTTTTTTTATGAAGAAAAAAGCTTGTCAACTGATGAAATATGCAGAAGTTAGCTCTGGTTCCTCATATGACGGTGCAGAAAGAAAAGAGCTGACATCAGTGTGTCTGGGTGATGTCTTTACACGGCTCTAGTCATCACTTCCAGGGCAAAGCGGAGTTGACATAGAGCAGCACAAAGCCATCTATTAGTGCGCAGGGGCTATGCTAAAAATTCCTCAAGATCCAGTCTGGCACCTGGGGATATTTTAAAGGTGAGGAATCTGTATTTAGAATTATCCATCAGCAAAGGCTTATTTTCTTATAGTTTCCTGCACTTTTTGACTCAAGCCTTGTAATGTCATGGCACCTTGCATTGAGGAGGCCACCTTAACAAATCAAATCAAATCAGGTACTTGTTAAGCACGACTACTCACCCGTAAGGGTCTCAAGGCGCTGGGGAGGAGGGCGGGGTGCAGGTTCCAGTCCATCAAGGAGGAGGTCTATCGAAGAACCAAGTTTTGAGGTTTCTCGTGAAGATGGGGAGTGATGTAGTCTGTCTGAGGTGGAGCGGTAGGGCGTTCCAGGCTCTGGCTGCGAGAAAGGAGAAGGAGCGGCCTCCTGATCTGGTCTTTCTGGACCACAGCGTAGGAGAGCTGGGCTGATCGTAGGGTCCTTTGGGGTGCGTGGAAAGCGAGTCGGCTGTTAAGGTATGCTGGTCCGGCGTTGTGGAGGGCTTTGTGTGCGTGGGTGAGGATCTTGAAGGTGATTCTAGCCTCGATGGGGAGCCAGTGGAGTGTGCGCAGGTGCTGGGAGATATGGCAGTGTCTTGGCAGGTTGAGGACCAGTCTTGAGGCGGCGTTCTGGATGTTTTGTAGCTTGCGGGTGAGGTTTTTGTTTATTCCGGCGTAGAGTGCGTTGCCGTAGTCAAGTCTGCTGGTGACGAGGGTGTCACCCGACACTTAGACCAGCGAGTCTAAGTGTCAGGTAAGATAGAACAATGATTTCATGATGCAGCAGGATTTGAACATGATACAGGCCAGCAGCAGTATAAAGTGTAGATGTTTTAGCGTGTGAATAATATGGTTACTTTCTTTAGTCCTTTCAGAGGAAATGATCTGGGGAGGAGAAACCTACTCTCGGATTACTGCAGGTCTGTAATCCATAATTTTTCCTTTAAGGCCAAAGAAGAGATTCCTACAGTGGCTAATCTACCTAATGTTGCTTCAAGTAGTCCCCTGCTGGACTGAGGATTTTGTCAGATGTAGAGAAGTACACAGTTCACTTCAAGAATTTCCTTTGCCAACAGATTAGACAGTTGACAGCCACACAAAGATTATTGGAGCGCGCGCTTCTGCAGTATGGTTCAGCAACCATTAATATTCTAATTAATTAATTAATTGCTAACAAAGTCTGTTTTTGCAATATACACTTCTTGGAAATACTATAAGATCAACTGTAGCTTGGGATCCGATAGAGGAAAGGATACTTTACTACAAGTTAACGTAACACATGCTTCCAATATTGTCTGTCAAGAACATTATTGACCGAATGGACAACTCCAAGTTACACACAAATGAAACTTTGTTTTCAAGTCATGACTACAACCACCTTTAGCTGTCTACCTGCCCATTAGTTACCAGTTTTAAAAAATAGCCATGGGGCAGAGACAAAGCACTCTCTATGTACGTTTGGAGAATCATCTCACCTTCTACAGAGTGCTTGTATTGCAATTCAGTAAACTCTAGTTTATCTAAAAAGTACCCTAAACCATCACATCTGTCACATTCAATTGCTTCTCTGATTCATGTAAACCACCACCAAATATACCCATAAACTCCAAAACCAATATGAAAACCTCCGATGTCACCATCAATAACACCATCAAAAGTAAAACCACCACAAACAAATCTACCACCATTAGCTTTATTAATAATCCCATCCCAACGCCAACCAATACCACCACCATTACCACCAATAAAACCACTAACACCACAACCAATAGCACTACCAAATCAATAGAATAATCCACCAACACCACCAGTTTTAACACCACCCCAATACCTCCACAATTACCAATATCACCATCACCAATATCAAACCACTAATACTACCAGCACCACCACACTCAATGGCATCAGGACCATCACCCAGGGGCGTAGCTAGGCCTTAGGCTGCCCGTGGCGGCCCCTGCGTTTGCCGCCCTCGGCAAAATGATAGAAGAGCGGGGGGGGGGGGTGTTAGCGGTAGCGGGCGCGGCCGATTCTTGCGGCCGCAACGGCCGCAGGTAAGAGCGGGTGAAGGGGGGCCGGCTGCCGCCCCAAAACTCGTGCCGCCTGGGGCGGTCCGCCCCCATCGCCCCCCCCTAGCTACGCCACTGCCATCACCATACTAATACTACCACCAGTAATAAAACACCACCAACAATATCACAACACCACCAATACCACAGTGTTAGAAATTGGGTTTCTGGTTGGCAGAGGTATGCACCTTGTCCAAGCAGGAACTACAACCTAGTCAGGGTAAGTCAACACACACCCTAAATTATCTTGTGCTCACCCTCCGGTAGCTTGGAAGAGAGCAGTCAGGCTAAACCTAAGAGGCAATGTGTAAAGTATTTGTACAACACTTCAAATAGTAACACATCGAAAACAGCACAAAAAGACTCCACACCAGATTACAAACATATGAGAATAATTAAATACATAAAACAAGACCAAAACGACAAAAATCCAACAAGTAGAAGTCGAGATATGAATTTTCAAAGAATAAACTATAAAATAGCGATTAGAAGCAATAATCACTTAATTGGGATATTTGGTCGTGCCGGACCAGGGCAAAGTCAAAAGTTCAGGCCGACCGCGATGGAGGGTGAGCTGGATACAGGGACCCACTTAGGCCCACTGAACGACAGTACCTCGATCCGGGTTTGCGTTTACTTCCAAGAAGATGCGAGGTGCAGCCGCAGCAATGCGTTGGTGTCGAGACATGCTGTGGGCGAGATGCGTCGAGATTCTCCACGCAATGTCAACGATGTATCGGTTCAGAGTACGATGCGCCAACTTCGTTCCACGGTTCGACAAGGATGTGCCAATTTTGACCCCTCAAAGGTGAAGATGTGCCGGTTCCAATGAGGATGTGTGGGTTAGCTTAAGAAAGCACCGTAGGCCTCACTTTCAAGGGTCCAGGACTGGGGTAGCACCACTTGGCAGGGCAGGCTCACAACTTGCAGAGTCCAGATGCAGATACTTTGAAGTATTTTGTATCCCGAGACTTCAATTTGGAGGCAGGCCAGCAAGCCCTTGGAGTCACTCTGGGTTCAAGTGATGCAGGTCCAGTACTTCTCACCCAGGCAGGAGAACAGCAGGCAGCAGGGCAGCTCTGCAAGGCAAAGGCATAGCAAGGCAAGAGTACAGCAAAGCAGCAGTCGCTCCAGCAGCACAGCAGTTCTTCTTCCTGGCAGAGTGATCACAGGTCCAGAAGTGTGCCGAAGTCATGGTGCCAGGCATCCAATACTTATACCCAGTAGGCCTTTGAAGTGGAGGAGACTTCAAAGAAGACTTTGAAGTGAACAGAGGTCCTCCCTTCCTGCTCTGGCTCCAGACTCACTACAGGGGGATATGCAGCCCAATGCGTGTGAACAGGACGCAGCCTATTCATGTGTAAGTGTGAGGCTGTGCCCAGCTCCTCCCTCCCATCCTCCCAGTAAGACCCATCAAGTCACACATAAGTTCCCTTTGTGTGCGGCTGTCTAGAGGGAATACACAAAGCCCAGCTGTCACCCAACCCAGACTGAACAGAGACAGGCAGCAAGCACCAAATAGCTAAAGTAAGAAAATGCCAACCTTCTAAAAGTGGCATTTTCAAAACTGTAATTTAAAATCAGACTTTACCATAAGTTGTGATTTTAAATTCTGAGTCCAAAGACACCAAACTTGAAAAGTCCATCTCTTCGCAATTGGGAATTACACCTATAAAATGTAATCCCAATATTTTCCTATGGGAGATAGAGGCCTTGCCATACTGAAAACGAATTTGGGAGTATTTCACTACCAAGACATGTAAAACTTAAATGTACATGTCCTGCCTTTTAAATACATGGCCCCTGCCCTGTGGGTTAGACAGGGCCTATCTTAGGGGTGAATTAGATGTAGAAAAGGGGAAGGTTTAGGCCTGGCAATAAGTTTAACTTGTCAGGTCGAGGTGGCAATGTAAAACTGCACATAGAGGCACTGTAATAGCAGGCCTGTGCCGTGGTTAGAGGGCTACTTAAGTGGATGGCACAATGGGTGCTGCAGGGCCACTAGCAGTATTTATTTTACAGGCCCTCATCACATGTAGTGCACTTTACTAGGGACTTATAAGTAAATGAAATATGCCAACTGCGGTTAAGCCAATATTACCATGTTTAGGGGAGAGAGCATGTGCACTTTAGCACTGGTTAGCAGCGGTAAAGTACTCAGAGTCCTAAAGCAAACAAAAACAAGGTCAGAAAAGAGGAGGAGGAAGGCAAAAAGTTTAGGGTGACCCTTCAGAGAGGGCCATTTTTCAACATACATCACCGCCAATAGCACTACTGCAATACCAATGCCGCCACCAATAACACACCCACCACCAGCTGCAACACACCAGCAATAACACACCATCACACCACACCACCATTAAACATTTGGTTATCCAACCTCAGATCCGCAACGCGGCTAGCAGACCCCTTACGAAGTTCGAAAAATGGCTAATCTCAAAAACAGGAGACAAAGGCTTCCTCTTAGCTTTATGCACATTTTTGGATGGGAGGCGGAACTGGACTGATCATTCACTCCCAAGAAATAGACTGATATCCTTCACAGGGCACGAATCTCCTCTTTCAGTGCAGCGGGCTAAGAGGCGATACTTAAAATAACGCATTACTGGTACGACACTCCATTGAGGACAGCGAAATGGAAACACAGAAGCAAAGAGGATTGTTGGCACAAATGCGGCCACACTGACACTTTGACACACCTCCTGTGGTGCTGCCCCAAACTTAAAAGGTACTGTAACAAGGTTTTGAGAGATTAAAGAGATCTTGGACACAGAGGTCCTGGCTTCCCCAGCTATGCCCTGCTAGGACTCCAGAATAAATTGACCTACCCTCTGCACTCCAACAAAGGAAAGGCCATCTCCACAGCACTGTGCGCAGTCAAGCAAGTTCTCACCTCCAAGTGGGGCAAAGACTCCACACCAGCACATGTAGACTGGCTGTATAGACTTTGGGAATGGAGAAACTCACCACGTCAATCAATAACAAATTGCGGCAATTTGATCAAATGTGGGGCCCGTGCCTCTGATTCCTCTCATGAGACTATGCAAATTCTCCTGCCCGAAATATCTACAAGTCCTCAGACTCACACTTCCAGAGCCTGTGCCCGCCCAAAATGATCAAGTGAGACCAGCCAGAAACTGAGACTATGTATGGTGAAGACCACTTCCTTTCTGTTTGGACCTCTGTCATGTTACCACACTATCTCCTCAGTTGTGGAGAAAGCTCTCTTCCCTCCCCATCTGCCCTCAACCACCTTAATCCTCCCCCCGTTTATGTACCTATCCATTATTTGGATGTAGATGAGTGTATGTGGAATTGTTTAAAATAAATAAAAAAAAGATTTAAACCATAAAAAGCCTGTCACTAGAATTCACAAACACAGTATGCTGCTAACAGCACTCTATGCATGAAACCCGGAACAGGGACTTCAGTCCATGCCACTATGAGGGTGCGATTGATGTACTCCTCCTGGATCAGAACTAGGTCCAGAACCTATCAATGTCAAATGACTAGGCCTAGGTCAATGAATACACACACGATTAGTGAGTGGCATGACCAAAAATCAAAAACCAGGACCACAGGTATGTAGTTCGGGCATGCAGGGTAGGGGACACGAGTGTACATCATGCAGGGGAAATTCCTGTCTCAACACTGGCTATAGAAGAAAATGCAGAGGTGTCAGCCGAGTCTCCAAGAGCCACCATTTGAGAGCCAGAAAAAGCCAAATGACCAACTAAGCCTATAGAAATTACGTTGACAACACCACCAAATGGCCTATAGACCAAAATAAAAGAAATAAGAGGATGAAAGAGTGGGGGATAACTGACAAAATGATGTCACTCAGATCGCTCGGTCCATTATTGCCGCACTTTAATATGTGAAGAAACAAAACTGCAGCATTATAGTAAGAACTCTCGCTAAATTTGGCAGTAAACGATGAGTTGATCAATTTAATTATTTGGGCACCCATATTTGAGAATTTATGTGTATCCTTACCTTGCAAACCTCACTAAAAAGGATTATTAATTTCGGTTGACCTGATCTATACCTTCCTTTTTAGGTTTCGCCTGCACAGCGCTTGCACTGTGCTAGAGAAATCTATTGTTTTTAATACAAACCTAAAAAAGGACTTGCATCACGCCTCCTCTCTTTTCTGGCTTCTCATTGATTCCTGTGAGTGGCACTTACTATCGCACTTACTATCTATTGGTTGTAGCATATTTTCCTGCATTTACCACTGCTTGTGCTTCATCTGCTTCTCTTATCAGTTTACCGCAACCAAAGTACTGTTAACATCCGATCTGGTGGAACTATATTTTCATAAACTTTTGCCTTTTACTCTTGCTGCATATTTATATAACAATTTATCACTCTGAGAGATTAAGTGATTTGCATAGAATCACAAGATGTTCTGCGGCGCCGCCGAGACTCAAACCGATATCCCCAGCTCTCGAGTCAGCAACTCTGCCTGCTGCGCCACATTCTCTTTATTCCTTACAAAGGCGAAACCGATGCATTACCAATGCCTGTTCTATTATACTCAAAACATGCTAATTGTATCCTGGCCACACTTGTGACTGAATTTTCAGGTCGCTGCCCAACGTTACTCAGAAATGTTCTTGACAACAGTGGATGTTGATTCTAACACATAAAAGTGATCTAAACACTCAACATTGGATGAAGAACATTAACAAGGGACTGAAAAAGGATTTAACTGTTCAGTGGAGCAGCTTCAATTAAAAAAAAAAATTACACTTATTTCCAAGTGGTGGGTACTTTATTGTATAGCAACATTTATACAGCACTTACTACTTGCCTATGTGGGGTGCTGAAGCGCTTGCCTAAATTGGTAGCATGCTACATCATATAGGGTGTGTGGTGGAAGGGTATTGTTTTTGTTTTGATCCTGCGTGGGAAGTGTTTCCATGTCTTGTGCAAGGACCACCAAAGTGCGGTTATTGTGTTATAGGACGCAGTGATATAGATGAAGAAGTGTGATAGACAGGTGCACAGTTTATCATTTTCAGTAAGGTGGCAGCTTTGAGCAGCTCTGCAGGTCCCTTTAAGGTATTTCTTATTTTCATATTTTACTTAGCAGGTTACTGCACTTGGTATTCCATTCTGAGATATTTTATTTAAAGGTAATTGTCCTGAGCATGCATAGTTTAAAAGGAGAAATGGCGGAGAGATCTACTGGATGATTACTATCATCGCATATTTGATTATCATTGTGAGGTGTCAAAAGGCAGTTATAGTATGTAGCTAGGAGTCGATGAACCCATTAATATTTAACACTTGCATAAAGAGGTAGAAGGTAGCACTGTTGAAAAATCATTTTGAAAATGGAATTTAACACCAAAGTAAATAATAAAAAATTAAAATGATATCAAAGCCCAGTTGGTGAAACACGAGTAGCATTATTGAAACTACAAGTAAAAAATGTTTAGAGTTCTACAATAAGTACATAGAAAAACAATAATTTCTACTCCTATCCTCCCAAACGTAGGGCATACTATAAATTAAGCAAAACAAGGGAAGGAACACTCAGTTGTTCCAATTTTAGATGAAGAGCATTCACAATAAAATACTTCATTAATCGACCAGGAACACAGACAATTCCCTCAATTGTCTTTTTTCTGGCCGGGTCTGTGGAACAGTTGTAAAAGACGAAGCATGCAAAATGGCTCAAGTAAACTAATTTTAACATAGTAACTGGTAAAATAACTTCAAAGACTACACAGAACAAAGCAACTCCTGACAAATGGTTCACTCTTGTTGAAGCAAGGGTGTGGAATTCCTGTAGCCCGAAGGCCAGGACATATTTGTGGTCAAGGACAACACATTTTCATGTTTATTTTGTCCTTGGGACAAGTAGGCCCAGCCTGCTGCAGCACAAACCCTTTGGCCGCCAGTTTACAATACCATATTATTAAATCAGCAAAGGGCATTGTCTGCAGTCAAGGTAATATTTGTGTCCATGTGTTAATGCTGTTCGAACTTGTATTTATGGTTCAATAATGCAAAACCTTTATTCTTAGGGTGAGCGCTCCAAGGAAATGTTGCAAGCACGGACTGCACTACTGACAGTGGTTCCAGTATAAAAATTTGTACACACGTTTGCAAAGTTTAATATAAGGCTACGTAAAATGCTCCCAGAATGCTCTCTGATTAGATGCAGATATTTGCAGAAGCTTGAAAGCAAGAGTGATAATTCCTTGCTTTCAAAATAAAATGTTCACAAAAAATGAAACTTGGGAAAAAAAACGTTTTGCTAAACTACGGTGAAATTTTACTCACCATGTCTTTGAAACCTCATTCAGTAAAATATGGTGATGCATGCTAGTATTTCCCAAAAATATTAATAATGGAACTTCAGATTAACCGGTTTCAACAAGATTAAGGGAAACATAAAAATAAACGAGCACTGGCAAAGCCAATAGTGGTCAGCCTTTGGTTTTGTTAATGCGTGTCTTGTTTTGACATCGTTTTTGTAAAACTTTATTCTTCCGGAAGGTGCCGGGCCTCACTAGTATAAAAAACATTGGCAAAAAGTAGTTTTTGGTCTCAAAAAGCACACATTAGTTAGTTCCTGATGCTGAGCAAAACTACTTTGTGTGCTAATACACTCCTTGTGAAAGAGCAGAATGCTGTCCCTCACAGTGACCCCAGCCGATAAAGAGAGATAGAATTTTGAACAAAAGGTCTCTGTTAACATCAGACTTAATTAGGGACCCAATTCTTAAAGAAAGTCACAAAAGTGCACCCATGGTATAGGTCCTGGCATTAGTGCAGACTTACAGTTTTCATGAAGTCATAAAAATTTACAGAATTTGGCCAGGAAATCGTACTTCTAGTAAATATTTGTGAACTGCATTTTAGCATGAGCAAATATGCATGTGTAGATTTGTTAATGCAAATATCTGATGACCATACTTTCCCTCCAACCAATTTTTGCCAAACCTGGAAGACGTTTTACCTCTGCCACTGTCAGGAGTACATTTCCTACCTTTTTCAATATGGGAAAAGATTAACGAGCTGGTGAAAACCCCTAAAACATGCAAATTAGTTGTTGAGTAGGACATTCCAACCCTGAAAATATTGCTTAACACAACTAAAGCCCCAGTATGTAGATCTGCGGAAAGGTGGCAAAATAAGGTAATTTTTAGTATTCAAACATTCTGGCATAATCAGAGAAGCTATTTTCAGAGATCTTATATAATGAGACTGCTGCCATAATTTGTCGACTCACTACATGGCACCAAAGGGACAAGTGTATTATTTTTACAGGACACGTAGATTTATGAAGCAACCTGTTTCGTGGACAAGTAAATATTTTATTAAATTCCACACCCTTGTCAGACATGTGAAGATCATTCTTGACTAGTAAGACATGACAAGTTAGATGATCACTGGTGGCTTTGTTGTGAACAATTTCTACTTACATTTAAACCTCTTTGTTTTCTTTTAATAATTTATCTAAGTAACCTGACTTGATAAAACCACATTTGCACTGCTGTTATATTTTGGCCAATAACATTTAAAATTAAAAACACTATCATATTGCAAAAATCAGACAAAATCATTTGGAGAACGTGGCAGCTTTATATTAAAATAGCAATGATAAAGCTCACTATTTTTAGTCTGTAATAAACAAGCAGTGAGGGTATGACAATACAGTATTAAAAGTTTTAATTGGAAGTTAAGAACAAGACGTTTTCATGTTCAGACAGTCAAAAATAATTAAAACAAGATGAACATTTCATACTAAAAAAAATGATGTTCAAGCTGACACAAGAAGAAAAGGACAATCATCTAATTACAATGATGCCTTAGAAAAAGGAGAAACTCCATGTTAAGCTCCAAAGAACCACGAGGGGAGGAGTATTAAAATACCAATTCTGCCAGAGAGATGTTTACTACTCTAGACACAGACCAAGTTACCAAGGTTGAAATGAGTGGTCACGTCTGGATTAACTAAAACATCTAGTACCATGCTATTTACGAAGCCAGCTAAAAATGTAGTTGACTCATGTTAACATTTTTGCCTCTAAAATGAAATTTAAAAAATAAGGGGCTTTCTTTGCAGGACACTTTGAAACCAGAACATCCGAGAACCGAGAATAGAGGTTCTAACTAAAATTATATAATTATTTGATCATGATATATAGAATTCTTTTAAATGTGCGTCAGTAGCCAATGAGAGTTACATATCTAACATAGTTGCGTTTTTACTTTATATTTGGATAAAATCAATAATCCCCTTGACCTTTGTAAGGTTCACTTTGAAATAATCTGTATGTAACCTTGCCAGAAGCAATGACCATGCTTCAATTCCGAGAAATTCTGTGACGTGTGTTTAGATGAAATGAAAGTATCGTCTTGGGAAGTAATCCATTTGCTCACTAGATTTTAAACTAGTGAACATAAAATTATAATTAAAACATGTTTCTGAGTTCAACCTCAAATGTTAGTACATGTAAGTAAAACAGCTTGCAAATTTATCTTGCCATAGCAATTTCAACAGTGTTTTCGGATCTTTTTACGTAGCCGGACTGGTCATTCCGGGCACCGGGCAATCCCCCGGTAGGCTGGATGGGGTGGGGGCCGGTTTTGTGACAGGGGGCCGGTTCTGTTGTTGGGGCCGATTTGGACCGACCGTGAGTCACGGTCGGTCCAAATCGGCCCCAACAACAGAACACAGTGCTTACATTAAGCACAATCAGGCCGCCTGTCTACGATTCTCATGCTGTTGCTCCGTGTCCGCCGATTTCAAATCTGTTTTAAGGCAGCACAGGCAGATCAGGCGGCAGGCCGAGGCCGCCGTCTACTAATTTATTAGCCTACTAATTTATTAAACACACAGCACACACCACCTGACCTGAGTGTCACTGTCACCTGACCGGCGTCTGGACGCGCGCAGATGTCACCGCCTCCGCGTCTGCGCGCCGCTGGTTTTTTAGGGTGGGGTCTGCTGACTGCTGCCTGGTAGTGATGCAGTGCTCATGCGCATTGTGCGCGTGACTCTGAGGCGAGGTCGAGGCAGGCATTCAGAGGCCAGAGGGGGACAGGGAAAGAGAGCGGCACCGACCCCGTAATTTAATTCCCCCTGTCTGCCGGCCGCCCGCAGGTGAGTGCTGCTATTTGTTCCTGGCCGTGGCCAGATCAGATCTGATTTATGGGTGGTGGTGGCAGTGGCATTGTCTGGGCCTGGGGGCGTCGCAAGTTCGCAACCGGGCCGGGGCCAGAATCAAAGGAAAAAGGGGCCTAAGGAAGGGGCAAGGGCCTAGGCCCCGGCCCGGTTCCGCAGCTTTTGTTTGTTGTGTGTGTCACTTGTGCGCGAAGCAGGGAGCGAGGTGGTGGCTGGGCTGGCTGGCCTCTCCATGTAACTAACTTAGCCAGCTATGACTCTCTCTGAGCCAAGAGCCATCACCCCGGCCTCCGAACTCGAAACATTGCACATGCTAATCCAGGACCAGGACCTCGAGGGGTGATGGCTAAGTTTAGCCTGTGGCTTTGCCATAAAATATTTTAGAAGTGCCTGTGCTGGCCGGCAGCGTTGACTACACGCACACACCATTCAGGGTATAATTAATATCCCCTGCACGCAGGAGGTTATGAATCGGAATTGATGGGGTCACAATGCGTTCTTATTGATAAAGACCTTCAGGCACAGTTTGACAGGCGGACTGATTGAAGACAGCCAGGGCCGGACTGGTCATTCCGGGCACCGGGCAATCCCCCAGTAGGCTGGATGGGGTGGGGGCCGGTTTTGTGACAGGGGGCCGGTTCTGTTGTTGGGGCCGATTTGGACCGACCGTGAGTCACGGTCGGTCCAAATCGGCCCCAACAACAGAACACAGTGCTTACATTAAGCACAATCAGGCCGCCTGTCTACGATTCTCATGCTGGTGCTCCATGTCCGCCGATTTCAAATCTGTTTTAAGGCAGCACAGGCAGATAAGGCAGCACATGGGCAGATCAGGCGGCAGGCCGAGGCCGCCGCCTACTAATTTATTAGCCTACTAATTTATTAAACACACAGCACACACCACCTGACCTGAGTGTCACTGTCACCTGACCGGCGTCTGGACGTGCGCAGATGTCACCGCCTCCGCGTCTGCGCGCCGCTGTTTTTTTAGGGTGGGGTCTGCTGACTGCTGCCTGGTAGTGATGCAGTGCTCATGCGCATTGTGCGCGTGACTCTGAGGCGAGGTCGAGGCAGGCATTCAGAGGCCAGAGGGGGACAGGGAAAGAGTGCGGCACCCGACCCCGTAATTTAATTCCCCCTGTCTGCCGGCCGACCGCAGGTGAGTGCTGCTATTTGTTCCTGGCCGTGGCCAGATCAGATCTGATTTATGGGTGGTGGTGGCAGTGGCATTGTCTGGGCCTGGGGGCGTTGCAAGTTCGCAACCGGGCCGGGGCCAGAATCAAAGGCAAAAGGGGCCTAAGGAAGGGGCAAGGGCCTAGGCCCCGGCCCGGTTCCGCAGCTTTTGTTTGTTGTGTGTGTCACTTGTGCGCGAAGCAGGGAGCGAGGTGGTGGCTGGGCTGGCTGGCCTCTCCATGTAACTAACTTAGCCAGCTATGACTCTCTCTGAGCCAAGAGCCATCACCCCGGCCTCCGAACTCGAAACATTGCACATGCTAATCCAGGACCAGGACCTCGAGGGGTGATGGCTAAGTTTAGCCTGTGGCTTTGCCATAAAATATTTTAGAAGTGCCTGTGCTGGCCGGCAGCGTTGACTACACGCACACACCATTCAGGGTATAATTAATATCCCCTGCACGCAGGAGGTTATGAATCGGAATTGATGGGGTCACAATGCGTTCTTATTGATAAAGGCCTTCAGGCACAGTTTGACAGGCGGACTGATTGAAGACAGCGTAGTAAGCAACCCTCGCAAGAGATGCTAGGAAACGGATCTCTGGAGGAGATCGATGTTCTGTAGCCTGTCAGTGCTAACGCGATTCCTCCTGGGTGGAAGTGTGTGGTCAGAGAGTGAAGAAGTATTGAGAGCTAATGAACCCAGGGGCTCCCGGGGCCTGCTATAAAGGGACTGTCTGAACAATTAAGCTAAAGGTTTTGTTTTTGTGTTCACTGATGCCACTGAAAGCAATATACAATACAACCCAAAAGCATGTGGCATTGGTGTTTTCTCTGCTGTGGTCTATTTTTTGTACACATACTTGCACATTTTTATTTGCTGTTGTTTCCAATTGAAATTTTCGGCACGTGTGCATCGTAGTTGGAGTCGGGAAGCACTTGCAAGGGACCAGGCTAGTAGGGCTGAGGCATTGACTTCCACTGATTCCATACACTTGTTAGATTATGAATTCTGTTAACCTGCTGGAAATCTTAACTAATATTTATTGAGGCAGAGGGCAATTTGGCAAAACACCTTGAACTTGTGACCACATTTTGTGAAAACAGTCAGTCAGGGATTGCAATGCTGCAGAAGAATTGAAATAAACATGATGCAAGAAAAGAAAGCACCTTTCTAAAGGGCCGTCAGCAACAGGGCGCCATAGCCTAGCGGGGTCTCTCATACTGATGAGGAAACACATTTGAGGCTAAACTGTTATTGTTTGTCATACAATGTGTATTCAATGTATTTGGCAACTAAATTGCCCAGCCAAGTCCATAACATGCAACCGAAAAATGAATACAGTCTTAATCAAATAAATAGTGAAAATACAAAAATGTTTGGACACTTGGCAGCAATTTAAAATGTCCCAGCATATATTGACATAATGTATGAGGGGGATTACAATGTGTTGCAGGGAAACAGGTATACACAGACGCCTTTTAATGATGAACCGCAAAAAGAGTACATTATTTCTGGAAAACATAACATCGCAGGCACTTCTTGCAGTTTAAAGTAACCTGAAACTGGAACATAAATGAATACAAGCATTTTTAGGAAACTTTGCTCTTTGTCTGCAATTTCCTTAGTCTCAATAAACGCATACAGGCGTACAATTTTGCTACAAAGAAATCAATCTAGATATTATTGAAATGCTCGTGTTTAAAGTCTCAATTCCATCCAGCGGTTAAGTCAAATTAGTTAGAAAATTCAGAGCATTAATATAGTATTAAATCAACATAGCAGAAATGATCTACTTGTTAACACAGAAGTATTTTATTTTCAGTTAATCCTTTAGGAGAGAGAAGGGTGTTTGATTTCCTAGTGCTGCTGAGAAATTCAACAAAACCTGCTGGGAATAACCTTCCTCATTCTCTTTTAATAACACTAGCTATAATCTCCCTCACCGAGATTAAGCAGATTTTGGGATATGGGGAAAAAACACAAGGGGAAATCTATCATTCTTTTCTTAATGCACAGGACATAATTTCAGCAATGTTTAAGAAAGAACAAAGAGAAAAACCACGCAGTAGAAAAACAAATTTATTTTCTTTCCATCAATTTACCTTGGCTCAGGGGATTCATAACATACAATCTATTTCAAGTCTACAGTTTTAAAGAAACTGTAACTTGGGATCCTTTTTTGTGACCTCATACTATTCTTTCAACCCCAAATGTGCATGCCAACCTTTATCAGCATGGTGTGTGCTGGCATTCCCTGAATGGGGTTGGAGGGACTTAGCCTCATCAAACCCGACTTTACTGTTAGGCTTACTCAAGACTTAAGGTAGGCAAACTACCGCTAACTACACCTGGCGAGTAATCACTCCTTCTACAACATTTTTTTTACACTCACAACGTCCAAGGGAGAAACCTAGCACAATTAACCACCTTTGACTGTGAGATTGCTTGGGTAGGGGTAAGGCTCTCCAACTTGAGCACAACTTCTGGCACGCACAGCAAGGTATTTCGCAATCTGACATGCAGTCCCTGTAATATTTTTATTTAAATATTTGCGAATCATGCATGTCAACCGCAACTGCACAGCAGCTCTGCATTGTTTCTATCTGCGTGCACCAACATGTAGAGGCCTTCAAAAATGCACACATTCTTAGGCATGCCAGAAGTTTTCGTGGGTCCGGGGACCACAACTATTGTGGGGCACTTCTGATTCAAGGAGCAGCTTGTAATAAAGATGACACATAGTGTTTTATTACTCACAAACTAGTTTCTTTATGAGAGTGAGGCCACAAAAAGTGCAAGGAATTGTGCATGAAGTCCCAGCTTCCCTTCCTTTATGATGGTCCTGTACATTCTCCTGCTAATGAAAGGTACAGAGCACTGACAAGGGCTCTTGATCTAATGTCCTACTCCCTATATTTAATTACTCACTCTGAGTGAGTCATGTATACCCGTCCCTTGCCCCTCACCCCTGTGGAGTTGCTGCCTCTTCGACTCAAGAGGTGTTGGATTTTTATATAAAGGTATTTTGCTACAACGAAAACACATGCTGAACAATTCAGGCAGATGCAGAATGTGTTAGTGGTGGAGGTCAGATGGTAGAGTGTACATTTCTCTTAACCAGAGGTGTAAGTGTACTGACCAATACCACAGTGGTACCCTTCAGAGTATAATTTACTCATTTTTACGCCAGTCCTAGAATATCCATGGTGCTCGTGGGCTCTGTACTTCAGATGTATTAACAAGTAATTGCTTAGCGGATGTAAATAGCATTTCTTCAGATTAACACTTATATACCCTGTCTGCGTTCTTTTAATAATGTTGTCAAGTTAAAGACACTGGCAAGTAGATATCTACTGGGAGCCTGTTCACTTTCTCATTGAGAACCTGCCCAGGACTGTCATCCTCTGCCAGACAATGTGCTGTTATAAGCTGGCTTTTCTCTGAAGAAGAAGTCTGTTTACACTTTCAACCAGAGACCAAGCCTCCAGAAAGGAAGTCCCACCCTCCAGTCTTCAATGCTGACTTTCCTCCACTCTCATTCATATTCAAAGACCATTGGATTTATAGAAAAAAATTGAATTATTCTTTCCAAATTATCCATCTAGAGATTGAGACCTGGGGTTGGCTATAACATTTGTTAAACTGACAGCAGATAAACGCTGCATGATGTACCGAGCAGGCCTGGTACCGAGGCTTTTTGGAAGGGACGCCTGGAAGCATTCCACGCCTGCCCTTCGAAATGAAAGGCGGTGTTTGAACTGTGCCCTCTAGCGGGCATCTCGCTGGCATTGCAAGTTTGCAACACTTGA
The DNA here is from genome assembly GCA_963921515.1 of Calotriton arnoldi. NCBI lineage: Eukaryota > Metazoa > Chordata > Amphibia > Caudata > Salamandridae > Calotriton > Calotriton arnoldi. The sequence continues at coordinate 1,063,779 of CAWUFW010003006.1, read as the reverse complement.
AGTAAAAGTCAAGGCCGGTTCAAGGCGCAACAGAGACGCGTGTTCGCATTTGCTGCATGTCTATGCAGTCATTTAAGTCTAATAAGTTACGGGGTGACAGACCAGGCCAGCTACAGTTTCCAATTCCAGCGATGGCAGCGAATCACTTGCTAAACCCCTTACCTAACCTGCCACATAAAGCGAACGTTGCAGCAGCATGCAGACGTGCCCGAGAGCAAGGCAATAAATTATTTAAATAAAATACTGGTTGGCTTATTATGGAGCGATCCCCTGTGCAGAGCAGAAAGTACCACAGGTACACGGGTTATTAATATTAAACAATGAGTCGCATGGGTCCGGTGCTATTGTGTAGATCAGTTGTTTTGGTGAAGGGTCATCCAAGGAAGACAGGATTTTGCTAAATGCGGATAATATTTTAATATGCATCATGGAAGACCCTGAACGATCTTTGCCCAGATATGCATATATGGGATATATGTGGGGACACGTCTGAATTCTTAGTTAAATGGGAGAAAACAATGTATATGCTGATAGCAGGTGACCATATAGTCTTAGAGGAAGTGTCTACCCTTCTAATGGCAAATGATCATTTTAAATACCTTGGCAATGTGACAATCATCATAATTAAAAGAATTTGCGCGCAGGCATTGTGTCCGCCCTAACAAGAAGTGGAGATGGCTACTACGCTTTTTTTTGGCTTTGTACGGGTGGGAGATGGAACAGATGTGCCGGATTGTAAAGCCAGATTTTTTAATTGAATGCATTAACACAATGTGTGCATAGGCCGTGCGATTATAATATATGATGGTGCACTGCTTGTATTTTGAACCTGCAAGGACTTTATCTTAGATATACTGTGATAAAGCTGTTGGGCCAAACTCTTACAATGTCCTTCGCATACATCTTTGTCCTCTCATCAAAGCTCATCCATCTATTCATCCATCCATCCATTTATATGGGATTACTCTCCGTAGTCCCCTCCAGGTTCTTTTGAGATTCAAAAGGCTGCGCACATGCGATGCACATGCCGGTCATAAACTGTCCTACAAGTTGTCACACAAGTGAATTGTCACATAAGTGCCCTTGAGGACAACCCATGCTTCATGTTCACGGTTGGGCTAAATGGTTGGTGGTAGGGTCTGTAACTATTTGCTGCTGATACAATGGCAGTGGGATATGCCAATTATTAACTCCTCAAAGTAAATGGACATACGTATCTGCTAATCTGCTTCAAATAACACTCAGAATACTTTAAAAGAACTTTAAAGAATATGCATCCGTAAACTCTCTCCTGTGTTAAACATTCAAAATGATACTGGGACTTCATGGGGAGATGCTGTTCAAGGATGGTGAGCTGTAGCACTAGTCTTCCACAGGCCTCCCTTGTGAAGTGTTTTTTAGATACATATTGTTCATACTGACTGCTGAGACATGGTTAGATAAGTCCTTGTCGGCCTAAGATTTCTCCAAATTAAATTCAGGTTTCATCTGCTTTATTACATCAAAAGCCATTTTTGTTGGCTCTTAGGGCTCAGTGCACTTTACCACCGCTAACCAGTGCTAAAGTGCTTGCGCTCTTTCCTTTAAACATGGTAAAATTGGCTTACACCGAATTGGCAAATTTAATTTACTTGTAAGTCCCTAGAAATGTGGTTCTACATGTACCCAGGGACTGTAAATTAAAAGCTGCTAGTGGGCCTGCAACACTTATTGTGCCACCCACGTAAGTAGCCTATTTAAACATGTGTCAAGGCCAGGCCCTGTCATTGCAGTCTGCCTGTGCAGTTGTAAAAGTGCCATTTTGACCTGGCAAAAGGAACCTTTTGCCAGGCCTAAAAATATTCCCTTTTACTACATATGTCAGCAGGATGTCACCACTAGCGCAGGCCCTTTCCATAAGGCAGGGTGAAGTATGCACAGTGCAGTGTATTTAAATGGTTTGGCATATGCTTTTAAGTTTGATATGTCCCGGTATAGGCGAGGCTGAATTGCTACCCTTGTTCTTCGTGTGATTCTTGGATTTTTCACAATCCCGTGACTTCAGTGATGTACAAGCAACATTGATGGCAGCACCCACACTCTGAAGAGTGTTCCAGTTCCACAGGCCTGGGTGCCTTTGTGTGATATTTCCATGCTTTCTGGCCTGGGTGCTTATGTGTGTTATTCCCATAGTTTCTGGCCTCAGTGACCTGGAGGCTCATGTGTCACATTTCCATGCTTACTGGCCTGCCTGGGTGCTTATGTCTGACGTTTCCATGCTTTCTGGCCTGGTGTGACCAGGCCTGGGTCAGTGCCTAGGTGCTAATGTGTGACATTTCCACAGTTTCTGGCCTCAGTGGCCTGTGTGCTCATGTGTGACATCACATGTCAGTGCTTAATGTGTGACAACGTGAGTGACAATTTATTGAAAATACATAAAAGAATATCAGAATGTAGTTTTTATGCTGTAAAGTTATGACGTTGAAACAGTCTTAAAAAAAAAAGGCCTAAAACGCATAGCACTTTTTGCTGAAAAGACAAGAGTGGCCCGAAGGGCATCAATGTATGCAATTTCGCTCTTTTACACCTACCCAGGGAGTAATCTGTAGGTTGTGATTTCCCTCTCTCTCTACTGTGCTATCTCCGAGCATGTCCTAGGGAGTGGTCTCTTCTTCAGTTGTGATCTTATTCTGTTTGACACCATGCCTCAGTCTGACTCTGTTCAATGAAGCAGTTTCTCCTTCTGTTGCGATTTTAACTTCTATAGAGTTTCTCTGAATCTGTCCTGGCAAACACGCTCTTGAAGAGTTATGATCGCTCAACATTGTGCAGTCTATTCGTGAAACATGGTCCCACACTATAGTATGCTATTTCTTAAACTGCACTGGAGAGAAGCCTCTTACTCTCTCTTGGACACCACCACTCCCATGCGATCTCACACGACCATGTGCAGTCTCTCAACAAATTCTGAGAAGCACTCAGAAAAATAATTTCAGGCTATGTTGATACTTTTGTGGACCCCAGCCATGTGCAGATAGACGGATAGAAAGAACCAAACAGAAGGCACTGACATCATTATTAATGATACCCCAAAAAATTATTTTAGTGTTAATGATAATACTTCCCAATGAAAACGTGCATGACTGAAAAGGAGCCAATTATTGAGAATGCTTGAGTTGGAATTATTTACATGTTTGAAATTCATAACATGTGTCTGCAAGACAATGGGTGATCCTATCTTTACCACGTTATAGCTACCTGAATCTGTGGGATTCCCTGTTTAGGAAATGAAACTGTGCAAAGCATGCTCTACGCACACGTGATACAACAGTTTCTGTATACCATATAACCAAGCCCCATGCATTAGGTGTGGGATGTCTTGTTTTAAATTTGTTATCAGTTTGCAGCAGCTTTGAAAACCCTCTTGTCTATCATTTTAGATTTTCACTATGGATATCAAAGGTGCTGGGAAGAGAAAATCACACAAGAAAGGAGGAGCTGAGAAAGAACGTGAAAAAAAGAAAAAAAATGCAAGAGAAAGAAGCAAGCCACTACCAAAAAGTGACCGATCTTTTTACTCCCAAAAAAGATTTGATTTCTTTTGAAGGCGGCAGCACGTCCACCAGCCTCAGTACTGAAGGTGCTGAACAAACTGCTGAAGGCCAAAGAACTGAAATAAGCAGTGAAGGCACTGCAACTCAGCCCGCTTCCAAGCATATAGAAGATTACATTGAATTAGAAAGTGATGTAGATTCCGAAGAGCAGTGTCAAGAGGGCCCTGTAGTTGAGAAATCAGCATATGCTGATGTGACTTTGATTGATCCAGCGGAGGACCAATGGTTTTTGAGACCAACATCTGAAAATTTGAATGCCTTTTTTATGTTTCATCCCTGTCAACCTGATGGTCTACGTTGGAATGCTAAAAGATTATATCGGCAAAAAAATGGGAAACCAAGGCAGTGGTTGACTTATTCACACAAAGCCGAAACCTTTTTCTGTGTGGTATGTCTAGCTTTTAGCAAACAGACAGATAGAAGTGCTTTCATTGATGGCTGCTCTGATGAAAGGCATATGTATCAAAGAATCGATGAGCACGAAGACAGCATCCTTCATCACAGTACTTCGGAATCCTTCATGATGCGATCAAGAAGAAAACAAGTTACTTACCTGTAACTACAGTTATCCAGTATTGGTATCTTTCATAGATTCACATGCCTGAATCATTCCCTGTCGTCGAGGCGGGAGTCCCACGGTAAATTACAAAAGTAGTGCCAAAAGTAAATAACAGTAGAAGGCTAAAAGAAAAGGCCTAAGGCCTAAAACTTAGTAGCCTATCTACATCATTATAATGAAAAAGAACCAAAGGTTAGCTCCAACCAATCAGCTACCAGCACCCTCTAGAACACTCCCAACAGAGGCAGTTCTCCTCAGATTTTCTTAGCACAAGTGGGAGTAAGAGTCCCAAATCCTAGAGAACTGACCTGCCGGGGAGGAGGGTGGGTGCATGTGAATCTATGAAAGATACCAATACTGGATAACTGTAGTTACAGGTAAGTAACTTGTTTTCTTATCCAGTATTGGGGTATCTTTCATAGATTCACATGCCTGAATCAGAGTAGTTAGCAGTATATCAAACGTAATGTCGTTTGCGGATGGTGGGAGACAAGTATTACTAAACCCCCAAACTGTATCCACAATGATTTTTTTTTTTTACACAAGTCTTCAAGACATCAAAGTTATGTAAAATGCAATCTACTACTAAGAATAAGAATACATAAGAATTATCATATATGTATATTTGTACAACTATACTTTATATAGATATTTACATATCAGTTTTAGATGAATACTGATCGCAGGAACAAACAGCATATAAAAGAGAAAATACCTGGTCCGACTTAATGAAAGAGATGTCGTAGAACCGCCTGTCCAACTGCTGCATCTTCTCGCTGAGCAGATTGAAGACAGTAGTGCTTCGTGAACGTGTGGACATTTTTCCATGTCGCAGCATGACAGATATTCTCTAGAGTTACTCCGGCAAACAAAGCTGCAGAAGCCGCCATAGTCCTTGTAGAGTGAGCCTTGACCTTCCTCTGTAAAGGCTTGTTGGCCTTGTCATGGCAGAAGCGGATAGCGGAAGCCAGCCATCTGGCGATTGTTGCTTTTGTTACTGCAGTTCCAATAGTGGTTTGGCCATAGGCCACGAACAGTTGGTTGGAACGCCTGATGTCTTTAGTTTTCTGTAAGTAGAATTTTAAACAGCGTTTGACATCCAGAGAGTGTAACGCTCTCTCAGCTGGAGAGGATGGATCCGGAAAGAAAGTTCCTAACCTTACCGGTTCGTTCAAATGAAATTGTGACGGTACCTTGGGGATGAATTTAGGATTTGTGCGAAGTGTTACATAATCTCGAGTGAAATGTAGAAAAGGCTCAGTGATAGTGAATGCTTGGATTTCACTAACCCTTCTTGCCGAAGTTAGCGCCAGTAAAAGTGCGACCTTCCACGTGAGGAATTTGAGGTCCGCCTTGTGGATTGGTTCAAATGGACGCTTCATCAGCTGCGCTAGCACAGTATTGAGCTCCCACTCTGGAGGGGTGCTTGCACTGGAGGGAAAGCTCTGAAAAGTCCCTTCATGAATTGCTTGACAAGTGAGTATGAACAGAGAGACGGCCGATCAGCACTTTTTCTGAATCTAGACAGAGCAGCAAGGTGGACTTTGACTGATGAAAAGGTAAGACCAGACTTGGCTAGAGACAGCAAGTAAGGGAGAATCTGTTCCGCCGGAGCTTGAACTGGGTGAGTATTATTCGCTTCGCACCAATAACAAAATTGTTTCCATTTTGAACGATAAGTCTTTATTGTGCTTTGAGCACGAGCTTTGGTCAAAATTTCACGACAGTCTTGTGAGATGTTGAAGTCTTTGAACTCTAAGAAATCAGGAGCCATGCGTGCAAGTGTAAGGACTGTGGGTCCGGGTGGACCACTTGGCCGCTGTTCCTGGACAACATCGTAGGAGTCGGACACAGGCGAATGGGCTTGTCCTGAATCAACAGTAGAAGTTCCTGGAACCAATATTGTCTTGGCCAACGGGGTGCAATCAGGATTATTCGGCAACCCTCTAGCTTCATTTTCCGGAGCACTCTCGGGACCAACGGGATCGGGGGAAAAGCGTAAGCACAAATCCCTGACCATCGCATGGACAGGGCATTCCCCCTTGACCCCTGTTGAGGGAATCTGCTGGCATAGTACCAGCATTTCTTGTTGTCCCTTGTTGCAAACAAATCCAGTGCAGGTTTGCCCCAGGTTTGAAACACTCTGTTCAACTGTTCCTGTTCCAGTTCCCACTCGTGACAGTCCGACAGAGACCTGCTCAACGTGTCTGCCAGAGTATTGTGTAAACCCCTGACGTGTTCTGCTCTGAGGGTTATCCCGTGAAGAGTGACCCATTCCCACAGTTCCTGGGCCTCTTGTGAGAGTGTGGCAGATTTCGTTCCTCCCTGTTTGTTGATGTAATACATGCTGGTCGTATTGTCCGAACGGACCAGCACTGAGGAACCCGCAATCCTTGGCAGGAACGCTTGTAGGGACAGAAAAATTGCGCGGAGCTCCAGACTGTTGATATGTTGTTGTTTGTGAATTTGAGACCATTTTCCTTGTATTCTTAAATCTTGTAGATGGCCTCCCCATCCCTCCATGGAGGCATCGGTAGTCAACACGAAATCTGGGATGGCTTGTAAAAATGTTAGTCCCTGGGTTAAATTCGTTGCCTTGGACCACCAGCGCAGAGCCTGTATCATGCGAGGTGTAACCTTTATGGAGTCGTCGAAGGAACCCACGGCTTGCTGCCATTGAAGATGTAATTCCTCTTGAAGAGGCCTCATTTTGAGCCGCGCTAGGAGTATCAAGTTTATTGCAGAAGAACACATTCCTAGGAGTGAAGCAAACATCCGGACAGAAACTGACTTTCTTCTTGAAATTGATGTTGCTAGTTTTCGGAGACGCAATTGCCGATCTTCTGACAAGAATGCCTTGCACTGGATCGTGTCCAGCATTGCTCCGAGAAAAGGAATGACTTGACTCGGACGGAATTGTGACTTGCTCTCGTTGATAGTCAGCCCCAGTGAAGAGAAGAGATGGAGACACGTCTCTGTGGCCACTTTGGCTTTCTGTGCTGAAGGACCCTTGATAAGCCAATCGTCGAGGTAAGGGAATACTTGGATTCCTTGAGATCTCAATGCTGCTGCTACAGGTGCCAAGCACTTCGTGAAGATTCTTGGTGCCGATTTTAGTCCAAACGGGAGCACTTTGAACTGATAATGAGCGCCAGCCACTGTGAAGCGAAGATATTTTCGATGTTTTGGGTGAATTGGGATGTGGAAGTACGCGTCCTCCATATCCAGAGAAGCCATAAAATCTCCTTCGTTTAAACAGCTTAAAATCTCTGAAAGTGTGACCATCCGGAAACTCTGTTTTTTGAGAAATTTGTTTAGTTTTCTGAGGTCCAGAATAGGTCGCCATTCTCCTGACTTCTTTCTGATTAGGAAGAAACGAGAATAGAAACCTGTTCCCCTTTGAGAAGAGGGAACTTTCTCTATTGCGTTCTTGAGGAGCATTAGTAAGGCTTCTTTGAACAATAAGTGAAGACGAGGGGAGGGGGACCCCTGGGTGGAGTAGTGGGTGGCTGTTTGACGAATTCTAGCGTGTGACTGCTGGATACCAGGTCTAGAACCCATCGGTCTGATGTAATGTCCTGCCACTTGCGAACAAAGGCTGAAATTTTCGCACCCACGGGAATAGAAGATAATGTGGTTGGCGCCCTTCTGAGATCATTGTTTCTTGTTGGTGTCTCGGCCTTGATTCTGGGATCTTCTGCGTCCGCCCTGATGGGAGAAACCAGCCGAAGAGGATTGGTGATATGAAGACTGGTTATACTGTTGTCTATATTGTGGCTGATATTGCCTATTCTGTTGATTTTGATATCCTCCTCGTGATGTGAAACTACGTCCTCTTGCGCCCCTAAAAGATCCGCGCCTGTATTGAAGGACGCCTAAAGATTTGGCGGTGTCCGTGTCCGTTTTAATGGCAAGAAGAGCGTCGTCAATATGTTTTCCAAACAAAGACTCTCCATCATAGGACATATCTAGGATCTTCGTTTGTACTTCCGGTCGGAAAGTAGTGGTCTTAAGCCATCCCTGGCGTCTAAGTACGGCAGCCCCGGCAAGCTGACGAAAATTGGTATTAACGATATCCAGCGCGCAATCTATAGTCTCAGATGCGGCTCTTTCTCCCTCAAGCAGAATCTTTCGTGCGTCCTGCCTGTGGTCTTCAGGGATTAGATCAATAAGGGCAGCCATATCTGACCACATTTGACGGTCATACCGGCCGATTATTGCTAATGAATTTGCCGCTCTAATGGAGGCCGCCGCCATGGTGGAAATTTTTTTCCCAATGAGATCCAGCCGACGTCCTTCTTTGTCGGGCGGTGTGGTGATAGGCGTTGCAGGATTTTTAGAACGCTGTTGAGCGGCTTGGGAGATGACTGAGTCCGGGCGAGGATGACCAATCAGAGAAGATGGACTATTAGCAGGCGCTCGATACTTTTTTCTATACGAGGAAGCACCGCTGGAATGGAAGCAGGCGTCTTCATAATTTTTATCCCCTCTTTCCAGATATAGTCTATGATTGGGATCGCTCTAGTGATTTTTCTGGACTCCTCCTTAAAATCATGTAGGAAACATTCTGTTTGTTCAATTGTAACAGGCAATTGAAACCTGGCTGCCGCCCGTTGCATCAAGTTATGAAAACCCCCGATATCCTCCGGGGGGGAGTCGGATGGTAAAGGTATGGGCGGAGAAGGTACCGGTATGATGCAACTATCCCACGGATCCTGGTGAGGGATATTCTCAGGTAATTCTCCCTCTTCAACTTCATCTTCCGAGGAAGTCACATCCTGTTGCACATGCTCGGAGGAAGCAGGCGGAGGAAGCGGTATGACTGGAACCTGTGGCTGCGGTAAGGGTTCAGGGACCACTGATGGTTGTTCTGGTACCTCTTGCTGCGGTGGAAACCTTTGCCGGTAATCCGCCAGCATGGCCTGGAGATCTTGAATGAGCGTCGAAGGGAGATGACTGGTTTCCCTCTGATGCAACTCCCTTTGATGAAACCTATGCTGCGGGACCGTAAGGTGGTGTTGATAATAATGTTCTTGGTAATCATCATCTTCGTCGTCCTCCTGACATTTTATATTAAGTTCAGAGGGATGGTGAGCTATGCCAAATGGTCCATCCTCATCGTCATCTTCATCATCATCATCATCAACATAAGATAGGAGATGTGAGGGAAGCGGAGAAATTTTTGTATAGTCCTGCTGTTTTTGGAATGTCTGAAGTTGGAAAGACTCCGATAATAAAGGCGTCGATTGTGAAAGCCCAATTTTCACCGTCGACGGGGTCGTCATCGACGGGCTCGTCGTCGACGGGCTCGTCGTCGTCGGACTCTTCGTCGACGGGGCTATCATAGACGGGCTCTTCGTCGACGATGTTTTCGTCGACGGTAACGTCGTCGACGGACTCGTTATTGATGCGGTCGTCGACGGGGCCTTCAAAGAAGGTTTCCTCACAGAAGAGTCCTCAATACCAGATTTCTTAGATGACATAGAAATTCTGGTAGATAAAAGAGGAGCGGTTATGGCCGTCGTCGAGATAGTAGCTGTCGACGATGAGGCCGAAGTGGTCACAATAATGGTCTTACTCACAGTTTTTGTGACAGCTTTAGGTGACCCTTGTGAAGGGTCAGGAACAGCATGGGAAGACTTGTGATGTTTTCGTCCTTCACTTGAAGAGCTGTCCTGGGATCTAGCCCTCTTGCTAGACGTAGAGGCTCTGTCATCCTCCTCAGCCGAAGAGGATTTAAGCCACAAAAGAAGCCTTGCCTCTCTATCCCTCAGAGTTTTGGCAGGGAAGGTACGGCAGATTTTACAATTTTTTGCCTCATGCTTAGGATGGAGGCAATAAATGCAATCCTTATGTTGATCATCAACATGGACCCTCTTCTTATCACAGGTCCTACAGGGTCTAAAAGGGCCTTCTTGTCAGACATGCTGAAGAAAGTTGAGAAGAAACTGAGTTGGCACTCAGGGAGACTCCCTTCCACACGACGTGCGGTGAAAATCTGAGGAGAACTGCCTCTGTTGGGAGTGTTCTAGAGGGTGCTGGTAGCTGATTGGTTGGAGCTAACCTTTGGTTCTTTTTCATTATAATGATGTAGATAGGCTACTAAGTTTTAGGCATTAGGCCTTTTCTTTTAGCCTTCTACTGTTATTTACTTTTGGCACTACTTTTGTAATTTACCGTGGGACTCCCGCCTCGACGACGGGGAATGATTCAGGCATGTGAATCTATGAAAGATACCCCAATACTGGATAAACATAGATATATCTAGCCATCTTTTTAAAAAGCACACAACTGCAAAACAAGAGGAAGTCAAGCGAAAACGTGCCATCTTAGAAAGAGTAGTGGAAACAATAAAACTGATTGGCAAAAGAGGCCTGAGCTATCGATCAACTACAGAAGCTAGCTACACCTTCGAAGATGAAACATTGGATCATGGAAATTTTTGGAACTTCTTCAGTATCTTAAAAATTTGATCCATTATTGAAAAGCCATCTTGAGGATGTCATTAAAAAGAGTAAAAACATCATGAGGTTGCAAAGAGTGGTAAAGGGCGTGGCAATTTGGTTACCCTGATTTCAAAAACCACTGTAAACTCTCTCATAGATATTATTTCCTCATTAATAAAAGAGGGTATTGCTGAAGAAATCAGGAAGCCGAAATGTTCTCAATACAGCTGGATACAACACAGGACATAAATGTTGTAGACCAGTGCTCTATTATAGTCAGATATGTGACCGATGTTGTCCACGATCGTCTTGTGTCTGTTGTTAATTGCACAATGACAACTGGAAAGGCATTGTGTGAGCTAGTTTGCACTGCACTTGAATCCATGAACATTAGCGTTGCAAATTGTGTTGGTAACTCAACAGATGGAGCCTCTAATATGCAAGGACAGTATAATGGGTTCACAGCATGGATGAGTAAAAGAGCACCTGATCAGATTCATGTGTGGTGCTACGCGCATGTACTTAACCTTGTTATAACTGATGTCACTAAAACCTCTGTATCTGCAGTATCACTGTCTGGGCTGTTAAATTCTTGTGCCGTATTTCTCAGAGATTCATACCTTCGAATGAACGTGTGGCGAGACAAAAGTATTGAAGCACGGTTTCGGTCCATCTCTATAATTGGAGAAACAAGATGGTGGGCCAAAGATGTAGCACTCCAAAAAATCTTTGGTCTATACAATGACCCAAGCAAATCTGTGTACATTGAGGTTCTTCAAACTATGGAAGAGATATCCACATCAGATAACTTCAATGATGAGATCAGATACAAAGCCATTTCATTTCTAAAGTCACTAGTTACATTTGACACCATTTTGACTGCACAGATTTATCTGTTTATTTTTCAAAATACCACTCCTTTATCTCTGTACTTGCAAACACAAGGTCTAGACGTACTGCAGGCATATCGAATGGTGACTAAAACCATTGACTCCCTACAGCAACAGGGTCGGGATTTCAGCAGCATAATGGATGCTACAAATACATTCATCAATTGGGCAAAAGAAAAATTGGTTCAGTGTGATAGCGAAATTTTGATTCAAGTTGACTTCCCAGAGGTTCGAGTACGCAGGAAGAAGATGATGCCTGGCGAAACTGCGACTGATGAACCCATCAGGTCAGCTACTGATAAATACAGGATAGAAGTTTATAATGCTGCAATGGACAAAGTAGTTACCAGCCTGCAAAGTCGATTCACAACTCATGGCCAGTTGTTTACAGATTTGGCATGCCTGGACCCCAGAAACTTTAGAGACATCCTCCAGAACTTTCCCCAAAGTGCTCTTCAACGACTAAGTGGCATGTTAACTAGATTTGATCCGGAAGCATCTGTTGAAAAACTGCAGCATGAGTTGCTTGATTTTGCATCTAAGTGGAGCAGACTAAAACTCAGTATTGAGGAAGAGTACAGTATCATCCAAGAAGTTGAAGATGAGCAAGACTTAGACACCCATTATCTCAACTTTGAGGATGCGATAGTACAATACGCTAATGTTGGGCAAAAAAACTATAATTGTAAGACTTGCAAGGACTGTATTGCTTGCTGCTATAGTTTATTATTGCGTTATAACCTGTACAGTAAAGCCTACTCTTCTCTCTTTAATGCCTATAAGTTGGCATTGACTCTTTCCTCCTCTCAGGTGGCTTGTGAAAGATCTTTTTCTAAGCTCAAGTACATCTTGAATAGGCTGCGTAATTCTCTCTCTCAGTCACGTTTGGAAGCCTTTATGCTTATGTCTGTGGAAAAAGATGCTTTAATGCGAATAAGCAATGAGAAAATCATTGATCTTTTTGCCTCCAAAAGCAAATTGATGCAAGCGATGTTAACACTTTAAAATGTGAGCTCAAGTTACCACGTTTCTAAGCTGAGCACTTCAAAAAAAAAATTCTTTGACAATTGCACTTTGGACATGAAAAGCATTTGACTTTTGCACGTTACCGTCAACATTTTGAGGGCCATTTATAAATATCAAACAACGCAGTGCAATAACCAGAGTTGACCTCCTTGCGTTGGCTCTCTTTGAGCCTGCTTTGCACCACACACACACCTTTGTACCATAGTGAAAGGCTGTGAGCATTATGTCTAGCATAGGTTTTGCACTGAAACAACAAGTAATATACAGCCACTACAAAATCCTATGCTTAGGAAAACTTTAAAATGTTTACTGTATTGTATTTATGCTGTACTGTAGAGCATACATGCATTCTTGGAAAACCTCAAGAAGGCGTCTGCTTTTGGCTTAAATCTAGGTCTACCTTTGTTAGTAGGTAGGGCTTTACATCAAAACCCATGGGTGGTTGCTTGGGGACTTGCTCCCACATCTCATCTGTAAAACACCCTCTTGACACAAATTAATGCAAAGTGCAATTGAATATAACACTTGTTTGAGAAGTACGTTATGTTTTTACAGTATTTCATATTAAGGATTTGCTACTACAGGCAGGTCATGTTAACTGTTTACAATGTCAAAATGCCCACAATCATAATGTTGTGCACTGCTGCACTTTACATAAGATGCTTTATTTTAGCACTGTTTACAAAACTATGTAATGAAAAATGTGTTGAAAAATGCTTTGTTTTGGCCTTTCTGTCTCCCAAATTTTCTTGGGGACGACAAGTTCAACCCCCCAAACTCCCCCTAGTAGTGGTTGCTCACTGCGCTTGCTCGCTACACACCATGTGGGGGCTGGTCTCACTTTTACTTTGTTCTCTCTGATTCACTACTTGTGCCTATTCTTGGTGCTCTCTGAAAGAATGTCTATGGGTACATATGACTGGGTGGGTAACCTGGTGCTCTTTAAGGTCATCATCTACTATTTACTGTGCTTTGAAAGTTGATACAATTGAATATGTAATGAAAAATGTGCTGTAAAATTCACCATTTTGGTCTGTTTTCCAAACTTTTCTTGGGGGGGAGAACCCCCCCAAACCCCCCTAGTAGCAGTCGGGCTCGCTCGCTGCGCTCGCTGGCTACGCAGTCGGGCTCGCTCACTGCGCTCGCTGGCTACGCAGTCGGGCTCGCTCGCTGCGCTCCCTCGCTACGCAGTCAGGCTAGCTTGCTGCGCTCGCTGGCTACGCAGTCGGGCTAGCTCGCTGCGCTCGCTACGCAGTCTGGCTAGCTCGCTGCGCCCGCTCGCTACACAGTCAGGCTCACTCGCTGCGCTCGCCAAGCGCAGGACGGGGGCTGGTCTGGCAAAATTTGCCAGGGCTGCTTTCAGTTCCCAGTCCGGCCCTGTGTGGATGAGCAATTGGATTTATACATAAATGAGTTTCGGTGGGCAGCTACTGTATCACAGTATGTTTGCAACCTTTGGCGTTCTCTGCCAACGTTTCTAAGAAACTTAAAAACAAATCTCCAAATCAGGAATCTTAAATCTAGTCAATACAGTTATGGGTGGTGTATTTTTGTAATAGTTAGACAATGTCCTCAGATATTGCTAACTGACATGCATTCAGTCACTATCATAGAATGATTGGACAGGATCAAGTATAAACCAGTCGGAGTAGGTGATACTAAGGTGAACCAACAGACTCCATAAAACTAACCTAGCTATGACTCTTGTTGCAGATCTAGAAATTGTAAAACCCACTAAAGCTTGTAACCTCGTCCTCAATGTATAAATCTTGAAGAATGTCATTATTTTGCCTTTATAAGTCAACACCAGTCGCTGTTGTTGCGGTGGGGGTACTGGAAATTATTTCCATTTTCACTAGGAGTAAGATACAAACATCCACAAAAGAATTGGGGAGATGATCCACATGAATTAAATGTGTGGACTAGCATTAAGGGACATTAAGGGATATCATGTAGAATATTCACACAGGAAAGGGAAAAGATAATTTGGCTGTTAAGGGATAACACTGAGCAAGCAGATGCACTTAGGGATATAGCTAGAATGCATCACTTTCCAAATGTAAACAGGGAGCATGCCATGGGATTCCATAGGCGGGAAGTGCAGTGACGTAAGGATAACAGGACATGGAGAGAATCAGTCATGCAAAGATGCAGAAAATACCTGTACCGAGCCACCATGTCTGTCAGCTGCAAGGTGAGCTCTCAAGTGATGGGGATTGACCTGTTGGGAGTCCCAAGCTGCCCTGTGATCTGTTGACTGCCAATTATTTAATGCATAAAGCATGCATGGAAGAGGGGGGAGAAAAACCCAGAACGTATTAAAAACCTCATGCCTTCATAGCAAATTGTGAAATAAAAGCACACAAGAAAAACACTTTCAACATAAATTTAATTTCTCTAACTGAGCAAATCATATCTGAATTAAGAGAATTATTTTGAATTGTTGTTTGTTAAAACAACTATGCATAAAGTAAAAGAGGAAGCAACATGCAGACTACATTCAAATAAAGCAGGGACAAAATAATTAACACTGTGGCTCATTTCTACAAACCGTACTTTTAAAGATATTTTTAAGAACAGTGGTCCCTAGGAAAACGACAATAAAGAGGGGGGAATGAATATAGACCCAGTCAGTACTATATTTGTATAACTTGTCCAGCCGGACAGAGGTCAGATATTTAATATTTTAAATTCAGATAGGCACAATACAGACAAAACAATTTTGTAAGTGGGACACAAGCCTGCATCCTACTAAACCAAGAGGGACAAACAATAGAAAACACAGAAGGCTCAGGCAAAGCTATAGGTTTGTTAAACACAAAATCTCTCAATGTAACAAACAAATCGCAAGGAACCACCTTTACACATTAAATAACAATTTAGAGCAGTGTATAAGGTGTATCGGGTGTCGACGGTGTTTCGATCCATATAAATAATAAATGGATCATCATCAGGACATTTAGAATAAGCATGCCTGTGTGTAATTGCCTGTAATGAGTGTTGGCAATTCCTGCATGGAAAATAACCAATATATAGCTGAAGGCACAGATGGCGAGCAGCCAAAACCAAAAAAGATAAAATCAGAGGTATGGGGGAGCCGGACCGGCTAGGGCGTCAAAGGCAAGGTATAAATGTAGAGTGACCCATCCAGTGATGGGAAGGGGAAGGCACGATGGCTTATGTATCCAGATGGAGGAGGGAGCCGCAGCCGCGTGCTCCTGATTCCAGATAAGGGGTTATTCTAGGTCCGTGTTCCTGGGTGGCAGACAGTGTGTGCCGGCTTCCGAAATGCGTCCTCCATCTGGATACATAAGCCATCGTACCTTCCCATTCCCACTTACAAAATTGTTTTGTCTGTATTGTTCCTATCTGAATTTAAAATATGAAATATCTGAACTCTGTCCGGCTGGAGAAGTTATACAAATATAGTACTGACTGGGTCTATATTCATTCCCCCCTCTTTATTGTCGTTTTCCTAGGGACCACTGTTCTTAAAAATAGCTCGATTCCCAAGGTCCCTGGCAGACCTTACTTGGTTCCCTTGTTTCTTGAAAATATAGTACTTTTAAAGATGGCATCACAAAGATGTGATGTGATGCTAGCTAGAACATAAAAAATAGGAATGTTTTCAGAATAATGAGCAACAAAAATGGAACTAAACCCTCTAGGAGGGAAGTACAGTTTTGTTGGTGTACTAAATATCTTCTTAAAAATATGTAACATCCTAAAATATCTAAATTTACGTGCTTTGAATTGTTATTAGACATTCTGGAACATCAAAGATTTCCCAATGTCCTTCAGAAATAGTTGTGTCAATCTAATATTTACAGAAAACACGTGCCTGTGTGAATTGCACACAAATGCCATTGAAAGAAGAAATGAGGTAGAATCAGGTCTGGTGAAAAAAAAAACCAGACACACAAACAGACACTGCGAATGACGATTGAAATGAGAAATAAGGAAGCTAAATACTCCTGATGCACGAATTGGAAATGGCAGTATAAATGAAACAGAAGTAGGAAAAAGCTCACAAAATGAACAGAGGATCCGATTATATCTGAAAACAATTGGGAAATCTAATAAGTAAACTTTTGCCTAGGATTTATGAACGTTTCACACCTAAATAGGATTTATTGAATTTCACAGGAGTAATCATGGAAATCTAGGTCAGTTCTCTACATCACCCCTGCGGATATACCTCCCTGTGGACAGCCCAGACAATCTGCAGGAACTGGCTACCAAACCTCACTGCCCCTTTATAAAAGCCTTAAAGACCTGACTTTTCATGCTATAGAATATCTCTTACATGGCTGTTGGTTTTACTCCACGTATGCGGTTTCACACCTTTGCGACTACAGTGCCTTGACGCCCTTGGGCATTTGTTGCGCTCTATAAAACCCATTCAAATCAAGTCAGGACTAAGTAAGGCAGATTTTGTGCACTTGCATACCAAATGATTCCAGCACCACGAAAATATTTTTCCTGGTGGCATAACCGTATCCCAGATAACCATATTATTTAAATTTGTTACTGGGTGGAGACTTCAGTTTCCCATCTTTTAAACAACTAATCTAACTTTTTATGGAGCAGGTTTACAAACGAAGAGGCCTATTCACAAACTTACATGTGACGAAATCTACTCCTGTAAATTTACTCTTACACTTTGGAGTAAATGTACTACTTTTGGTTAATTGCCATTCCCAAGTGCAAATTTACTCCAAGGTATAAACCTGCAAAAGTTTACATCCTGAAACCAGGAAGTGGAGCCATATTTACAAGTGTAAAGTTACTACTTTACCAACTTAGGGAATGATCTTTTCCACTTTGATGGAGATCACAGACACTACCACGGTAGAGCTCTGCGTATGGGAACAATAGGGAAACTGATTTAAGTTTATAAATAAATAAAAAATTCTATTAATTTTATTGTAATTGTATTGTAAAACAAAACGGTAAAATAAATTAAAATAATTGTTACCCTAGAACTAATGAAATGAAATGTTTGTTACCCTAGAACTTGTAAAATGAAATGTTAGAGCACATTATCCGTTCAAAATAAATGTTTATTATATATATATATATATATATATATATATATATGCTTATTATATATATATATATATATATATATATATATATATAATACATAAAGTAAAAAAAAGTAAGGACAGCACCTACTCATTAAGATGCAAATAAAAATACACGTTCTACGAACACAGATTGACCCTTTCATGCTACATAAGTAAGATAAAACCAAGGGTTAGAACAACTGCTGATAAGAAGTAAAGGCAGATTTTATCAAATTCAATTAGAAGAGATATTGTGGTTAAGTTCGGTAGCCACTCTGTTCCCTATCAGTCAACGTGAAACAAATATCTAGATACAGCAAATACAAAATGTGGGGTTCTATAAGTTTGAAGGATCCTGTAGGCTTCCTCATTCCTTGTTGGACCAAGCTTCCTGCCGATGGGAATAAGCCATTTTGCAAGCGTCCCTCTAAATGCTGGACAAAAAAAAAAACAGGTGCGGAACATCATATGACCACACATCGGGCACATCTGGATGGTATTATTTAGTGGTCCTAGCCATTCTGACATAAAACCGTGTAAGGGAAGATGTCCATGTCTAAATTGGACATATAGCTTTTGGCCTACATTAGGTTCTATGTCATCACAAACATTTTCAAAGTGGTAGCTATCCATTGCCACTAAAAAGCAGATAAAGCGCCTGTGCGTGCATTAAAAAATTGTTATATTTATAGTTTTTAAATTGATTTTTTAACTCTTTTGCTGTAATTAAAGTACAACAACCCGCAGTATCATGCCAAAGATTTGCCAAGCCCATCCCCAGTAGGGAATCTTTGACAAATTTAATCCAGGAGAGTTTTGTCGCAATTTGGTATCTAAGAATTTCCTCCACCCCGCTTCGATAAAGCGAAAGTTCGGGAGCAGCCCAAAGGAAGCTCCAGAAAATTAGCGGGCTAAGTTCAAGCTTATCAGAAATCGGCCTGAGGCCCAAGTTTAGCCTCAACTGTACCAGGGGGGTGCTGACCGGTAAAAACAAGAGTTGCCTCAAACTTGTTTTCTACCATTACCAATGGCTTTAGGTTTTTGTCCCCCCAAAGCTCTGCGCCGTGAAGTGCCTGATAAGGGTAAAGCTGTACGACTGGTGATACAAATCTGCAGTGGGACCACTTATGTAGCTTCAACAGCCCTCCACATTGTTGTTACAGTTTTAATCTCATAGCATGGTGGGTCTAGTCCAACTTATCTAGGGTAATTCCCAAATAACCGAAAAAGTTTACTTGTTCTAAGGGGACACCGGCTAAAGTTGGATTTGGGCGCGTGGTAGGACAAGGGTTAAAAACCTTAAACTTTGTTTTATTAATGTTAATTTCCAGCCCCCTCAATACACAGAATTTACCAAAGTGGTCCAGTAGTTTCTGAAGCCCCATTGGTGATTTTGACAGCAAAAGCATATCATCGGCAAACATGAGAGCCGGAAACCTCAAGCCTGCCAATCTAGGGGCGTTATTGTCACAAATATTTAAAAAAATCAACTAAATCATTTAAAAACAGGGTAAAGTGGGTAGAGGCCAATATACATCCCTGTCTTATGCCGTACTTTACAGGAAGGGGTTCAGTTACTTTACCAAGCTTACCACATCTAACTTGTGCGTAAATATATAAATTCACTGGGGGAAAACAAAGGTTACAGGGTCGTTATAGTTAGGCTCACATTTCACTTGTACATAACCAGTGAAATTCAGCAGCTATAGTTACCTGAGCTAACTATAACTTACGCCTCCCCCAATGACCTGCTTAGGACCTCACATATTACATCACTAATGACATGGTCAGTAACAATACTGGTGACATTTCAAACGACATAACTGAATTGTGTTAGTGAAATGTGAGCCTAACCATGTCATCCCAGTAACCTTTGTTTTTTTCAGTGAATTTTAAAGTTTTTTTTAATGTTGTTTCCTAACTATAACGTCCCTATAACCTTTGGTTTTTATAAGTGGATTTCTAAGCTTTTTTGAATTTTATTTCCTAACTGTAACCACTAACCTTTGACAGTGAGTGTGTGAGTGCATGAGTGTCCCAGTAGGTCTGTGAGTAGGTGTGAGAGTGTCTGAATGGGTCTGTCAGTGGGTGTGTGAGTCTATGAGTGGGTCTGTAAGTGGGTGCGAAAGTATCTAAGTGGGTCTGTGAGTGAGCACATAAGTCTCTGAGTGGGTCTGTGAGTGCTCTTTGTTTTGCCTTTACTGCTCATTTTTCTGTCCTCAGTTCTGCCTTTCCTGCTCGTTTTTCTGCCCTCTGTTTTGCCCTCTTCCGCTCTGTTTCGCCTTTCCTGATCGTTTTTCTACCCTCTGTTTTGCCTTTTTTGTCCGTTTTTCTGCCCTCTGTTTTGCCTTTCCTGCTTATTTTTTCTGCCCTCTCTTTAGCCTTTTCTGCCCTCTGTTTTGTCTTTTCTGCTCGTTTTTTCTGCCCTTTGTTTTTTTTCTTCCTCTAAAATGGGGGAGGGGGCCGTGTAATTTGCTTGGGGGACTGGGACCTCTGAGGCAGAGCTGCGCAGGGAAGTGTGATTTTTTAAAATGTTTGAAGGAATTGTGCTTTGTGAACTTGTGCACTGATGTCCACATAGCTGTTTGACAGATATCTAGGATAGCCACTCTGTGTGCCAACACAGTGGAAACATTCTTGGCTCTGGTGGAGTGAGCCCTTAGACTTTCTGGAGGCTGCATCTTAGCTAAGACATAGCACATTTTAATTCAGATGCCTATCCAATGAGAGATAGTTCATTTCTGCACCATATTGCCCTTCTTTGCCCTAGATAATCCAACAAAGAGCTGATTGTCCACCCAATGTTCCTTGCTGCAATCAATGTTAAAGCGGAGTGCCCTCTTGGGGTCCAAATTATGAAGTCTCTCTCCCTCCTTCACGGAATGAGGCAGAACAAAGGTCAGAAGAGTGATGGCTTGTCCAACATGAAAAGGCGTCACCACCTTTAGGAGAAACGCAGCTAAGGTCCTTAACACCAGTTTATCTAAAAAAAGGTGGTATAGAAAGTCTGGATTGAAAGGACCTGAAGTTTACTTACCTGGCGTGCAGATATCGTAATCAGGGAGATCGTTTTTTACGGTGAGTAGATGCAATGGACCGCTATGCACTGATACAAAAGGAGTACACATCAACAAAGTGAGAACCAGATTTAAGTTTCACTGTGGCATCACAAAGGGCATAGGTGGAAATATATACTGTAAACCTTTCGGATAAGCATCACAACCAGTGATTTGAACAAGGACGGTTATTATGGCAAGTGTAAAAAGGCCTAAAGGTTTGACAGGTAATCCTGGTAAACGCGCCCACAGCAAGAACTTGGTGGGCACAAAAAGTAAACAACACCACTTCTGATAGTTGTGCCTGCAATTGGTCTAACTGGCAGATATTGCCCCAAGCTACAAACTTGCCCCAACACCCTGCATACACAATTTCGTTGAGCAGTGTCTTGCTGCCAAAATGACCTCAAGAGCCTCAATAGGAAGATTAAAGGGGGTCCACTGTTGCTGCTAAATCGCCACACATGGAGGTTCAGGTTGGACAGACTCAAGTGAAAGAGCTTGCCCTGTTGATGCGACATAACTTCCTCCCAAAGTGCCCATAAGTTTCGGCTACCACACAGTCCTGGTCCAATCAAGAATCCCTAGGATAACTTGGGCCCAGTCTGTTCTAAACTTCTTCATAACTCTGGCAGGAGGTAGGGACAGAAAGGCATACTCCACTCTAGGCAGAATCTGTCTCAGAGAGACATCCTTCTTGTGAACTCCAGTGAGCAAATGTGCTGACACTGCGTGTTATCGGCAGTGGCAAAGAGACAGAGACCGGGATTTTATCACTGTCGGAAGATGCCCTGTGCCACCTTTGGGTGCAACTGCCTTTCGTGAACTGTCTGGCACCGCCGCTTGAGCTAATCTGTCCTGTCGAGTATCACTAGGAAATAGCACTGAAAATACAGCCAGCTTCACACGTGCAAAGCCTCTTGGCAAAGACCAAGACCCCCCACGTCCCTCCCAAATCCTGCTTGTTGCTTGGTGGTGGTTATGTCCGTGAGAATCTGTAACTGCCGTTCCCTGATGAAGGGCAGGAAGCAAAATAATCTGCAACTCCAGCAAACTCATGTGCAGGCAGGTCTCAGAGACAGACCAGAGTCCTCTGATCTCCACGTCTCCCAGATAAATCCCCCTAACCAAGGGGCAATGAATCCTTCACTATTATCAATTCTGGGTGGGGTAAGAAGAGGGGTCTGCCACTGGTCCAACTGCAGTCAAGAATCCACCACTGCAGATATTTTGCAGTCTCCTCTGACACAAGGATGGAATCCGACAAGCTCCCTTGGTGCTGGGCCAACTGAGACTTCAGATCCCACTGCAAAGCTTACATGTTCCATCTTGCGTGGTTGGCAAGCAGCATGTAGCAGGTTAGTAGGCTGCAGAGCCATCCACAACAAGATCCAGACAGAGGAAAAGCTTGACTGCGCACTATATCCAAAATGGCACTGATAAAGGGGAGCCTTGATAAAGGAGTCAGATGTGACTATAGCAGATTGATTGAGAACACCAATGATGTCAAGAAGTTCGTCGGCATCTGGAGGTGGTCTGTGACGAAATGTCACAAGCCTGCCATGAACAGCTAATCATCAAGGTAAGGTAATACTGATACTCCGACCTCTGAAGATGGGCAGTGAACACTGCCATCACCTTTGTTAACAGCTGAGAAGCACTGGTGAGGCAGAAAGGGAGCACGGCAAACAATGTGCTTGCGTCTCACCGTGAACTGCAGGTAGAGTCTGTGGGCCTGCAGTACAGAGAGTTGAAAATGTGCGCCCTGCAGGTCCAGCACCACCATTCAGTCTCAGGGATCCAGGGCAGAGAGAACTTGAGCCAGGTTGAGCATTTTGAATTTGTCCTTGCACAGGAAGGTGTTGAGAAAACAAAGATCTAGGATAGGACTGAAGCCTCCATCTTTCTGCGGCACATGGAAGTAGTGAGAATAGCACACAATTGTTCCCTACGAGGTCGGCTCTTTCTTATGGCTCCTTTGGCCAAAATAGCCTGCCCTTCCTGGCATAAAATGGTATAGTTCTTCAAGAATTGGTCTGATCCAGGTGGCAGGTGCAGTGGGTCGGAAAGGAAAGGAAAAGGAAGGACAATCTGCAGGACCCATTTGTCAGATGAAATTTGCAGCCATTCCTGCAGGAAGTGGCTGCTCCTACTGTATGGTTAAGCGCTGCTAAGTGAACACTTAAGAGGCTTGGTGGTTGCGGATGGAGGGGTGGAAGATGGGGATGGATGATGTCACTGGTGACCAGGTTGTAATCTCCTGAGTCCAAAGGCCACAACCTTGAAATTGCTGGGGAACTACTGTGCGGGCAGTGGAGCCTGGCATTGTGGATATACCAAATCCATAAGCAAAAGGGTGAAATTGTACGATGGATTGCCCGACTGGAGCAGAGAGACCAAAAGAGCATAACGTGGCTCGGAGAAGTCAGTGGACCTCATCCAGGCATGGCATCGAAGCAACACATTGGTTCCCATAGACCTACCCAGACAATCTGTGGTGTCTAGGCCCGAGCAGATGACAAATCTGGCCATTTCCTGATAATCTTGAATGGTTTAGGCTAAGGAAGCCCTTAATTCTTCCTGGACCACAGGTAAGATCTCACCATGTCCCATAGTGCGTGGGTGTAAACAGCTTCTGTTAACCGACCTTAGGCAAGGCTGGCTGAGGACAACATATTCTTGACAAATGTATCAACCTGTTTTGACTCCCTGTCAGGAGGAGTGGTTGGTAAGGCATTGGGGTTCACTCTACAGGTCAAAGGGTTAGATGCTGTGTCAAGAAGGCTGGGCCTTCAGGAACAGGTACATGATGCCAGGCGACCTGTCAGTTAAAGGGGAAGCAAGAACATGGCTTGGCCCAAGTAGAGTACAGGCTGTAGGCAACCTGCTGATTGACTTGGCTGCCAGAACATGGTTTAGCCCAAGCTGACTATAGGCTCACCTAGGTTGAAAACGCGCAGGCTCAGAGTCGGATACCACAGTGGGTTGCATGTCTTCCTCCAACTTCAGTGGCGTTGGTGCAGACATCAGCGCTCGAGGGACTAGCGCTGGTATTGAACCCGTAGGAGATCCAAGGGGCATAATCGGCACTGAAGGTAAACCCAGCATCACTAACCCAACAGAATCCCTGCGGATCCTTGAGGTCTGAAGGCCTGCTGGGGGGGCACGGTGATACCCTCGGCCATATCTGGGGAACAAGAGTTGGGGGAAGCGACGGAAGCGAACGAATCCCGCTTGGACTTCTGATGTTTTTTGTTTGACTTACCAGAAGAATTTGATTCAAGGAAGATGTGGCTCAAGAATGACTTTGGGAGTAGGTCCTTGCTTTTGACTTGGAGTGGGACCAGCATGGAGCCTTCTGGTGTTTTGCCATGCAGAGCTTCGTCTCACATTGTCAGATGGCTTCTCAATGTGCATGCCTCGAGAGCAGTATCTGAAGATGTGAGGACTCTGTTGTTTGTTGAAGGCTCAAGTTAAACAATAATATTTCTCAGTGGACTACAGGTGTTGAATGCAAAAAAACTACTGAATTGGCCTTGTAGGCTTGTACACAAACCATGCTCCAAGGACAGACGTCATATAGATTTGAAAAAGAATCAGGAGGTTGGCAGAGACTATATGTATTAGAGCCTGATCTTTACGGAGGTGCCATATCTTAAATGCCCTGTAAATTCAATATTCAATAACAAATTCGGGCAACTCTGGATCTATGCTGAAGGGTGCTTACAAAATGAACTGACAAAGTGTTGAGGTTGCACCATGTCCAGCCCTGTGATGTCACATTAGGCGAGGCACCGAAGCCGAGCTGGAGCCGTGGCACCACCTACTGGAGCAGGAGAGCTTTGCCATATTTTACGGATCCATGCCAGGGCCTAAAGAAGATTCCTGATGTGAGGAATCTGCAGATAGATGTATCAAGCTGAATCAAGAGTAAGCGAATGAGAATGTAGTTGAAGACGTTCAAATGAGTTAAGGTAGCACACCAAGAAAAAAGGGGGAAAATAAAAAATAAAAAGAGTTAAATGAATGTGCCCAATTAAGAAGTTTTTAAAAATAAGAAGAAAATTATTGAAAAACCTCTAGAGAAAGCAATGCGGACAAAATGATTACATTAAACAATAACAAAAAACATTAATATAGAAAACTAATTATTTGCAAGTTTTCAAAGAAACTTCAAATGGATTTAATTTTTTGGGGTAGGGCTACACAACCAACCAATTACATATGTAGTATCTCTTTACTTTACTGGCATTCATAAATTTCAAATGAAATGGTGGTTCAGGTAACCGTGTGCCTGAATGGACTGGGTGCACAGCTGTGTATTTGTTATGGCTCTTTTCAATTTTAATCACAACTTTTTAACTAATAAACAACATAGTCAAATCGTGTTTATATAAACATTTTCATTGTTTTCAATAAACATATTGCATCAATACAAGCTCTCTGTAATAATTGTTTGTTTCTATACATTGTAAGGATAACAACATACAAGCTCCAAATTAAATGCATAATCAAAATCAAAACATTCTTCTTGAATGAAATTCCAATTGTTCGTGTGATGCCCTATGCATTTCGGGATGGACAGTCCCTTCTTCAGGGGCCACTAAAAAAACAGATATTAACAAACATTAAATCAATGACTGAATATGACTAACACTCGCTACCAATTCAATACAATACCCAACCAGGTGTGTACACAATTTACGTCGTGCCCGAAGTTTTCCCTGAAATAAAAAATTACCACAACTACATGCCACTAGTACTCTCAAAAGTGATAACTTGAAGTTTAGATATATCAAGAGCTGCTCAGAATGTGGAGCACAAAGACTCATGCGTGAAGAAAGGTGACTGAGGATTTCTCACATCACCAAAAACTTAAACACGCGTGTTTCTATGCGTTAACCACCTTAACCGTAACCTCGAACATTGACTCGTGATCGCGCTCTATTGCTTGCAGTGGTGTTGGTGTGACAAATGGTACTTACTGCCACACGTACAATACAGATAATTCAAATCCTCAAAAACGGACAAAAAGTGTTAAGGTCCTAAATGATAAAACATAGTCAAATTATAATAAGACTGTTCGTTACTGTGCAAATTCATGCACTCAAAGTGTACAGTGTATCAAAGTACCTTCAAGTTCTCCGGAAACAAGACTCTTCACAGCTGCACCTGCATAGAAAACTGACAATACTGAAACACATTGTGCACAAGCGCTGACTGGGCCCAATCTACTTCTTGTATCCAAAATGCCCTCTATCTGGGTCAGACATATTTTTCAACTTTGACCCGGTCTCGTGCGACTAGATGTTCATGGCTGGCACTTGGATCTTTTAGGTGCTAGTTTTTACTAAAAAAACTTTAATAATTCAGAACTCCTGTTCTATTGATTGGATTTATGTCATTTTGGTGTCAAATAATGTAATAGAATGTACCTCTTTTCTAATTTGGTTTGGGATTTTTCTTGAGTTGTGTTTTCCCTTTACTACTGTTTGCGTGCTGCATAAAAGCTTTACATATTGCCTCCAAGTTAAGCCTCAATGTTTTTTGTGCCAAGCTACCCAGGGTTAAACACAGACTAATTTAGTAACTTTTTGCGGTTTAGCCTGCAGGGGATTGTGGATGTTGCTTGACAAGGGAGCACACCCCAGTCAACCAACAACCCAATTTCTCACACCCTGCAAGAAACATTATTCTCTTCTACACTTCTCAGCTTCAAAGTCTTCCCAACTGTTACTTTCCATTTGCACAGTGATGACACCCATTCTCTGTACATCCTTACAAATACAAAAATGAAGATTCCTTTGGTTAATTCTTGTATGACAAGACAAGGGAGGTTTATCCTAAAAACTCCAGCCATTTCAGCAATGATGATTAGAGCCCTTATAAATTTAAAGCTCAATCACAAAAATCAGATAGACCAACTCTATAAAAATCTTTAAACCTGCAGCCGATCTTCTAGCACCTCTGAGAAAAAATACCACAGGGCCTTCTTTCTGATACAGATACGTCTCAACAAGTTAAGCAGCAAGTCAAGAAGTGGATTTAGATTCACAATCCTCAGCCTTACTTAAAATTATGATTTCCACATTCACCACAGGCACCAGCAGTTATGTTAGTGGAGCTGACAGATGGTTCACAAAAGAAGCATAAAACCTCTAGCCCCCCGGATACTCTCCGCCTCCTCCTTCAACAGAACCTCAGCAGGTTAAGCGTCATCAAATATATCCTCTCAAGCCATCCTCTTCTAAAATTCAGGAGACCATCTAAGGGTGCAGGAAGGTTCAGACATTAGGAATGGAAAGACAAGAGGGAGAATTAGCAAACAGAGGAATTAGCTCATGGAGTCTGCTCTATAAACAGAGCAAAGAAAATCCTTAACATGTACCCATGCTTTGTTGCTCACACACGTATCAGTTTATGAGAAGAGCACTGGCTATAGAGCTAAAGGATCATCACCATCACAGCAGGGAGACGTTCAATGGCAAACTGCTGACTGTAGGTTCTTTCACAAACCTGTATGTTTATACAATCCTCATCATAATAACATAACTTTAAATCTTGGGGGTTGGGCTTAAATATGTGACATGAGAAAACACCAAAACAAAATTATGATTTTGTTGGTCAATGTTAAGTTAGCCCTTCAGGGTATAGAAGGAAGTACTGTATCTGCTACGGAATGTCTGATACCTAAAATTCTAACCAGCTCTTTTTCTTAACGTACTTTAGAATTGTAAGGGGCGATGGATGGAGGGTGAGGGGTTCACCACCACTACAGCGGCCATGTGGCTCAATCAGCAATAAAAACCCTGGTAATCTCACTTAACGTTCTCTGAGCCAGGGCTGAAATTGGGGATTGGTGAAAGCCCCGATCTCTTTTTCCTCCTTTGAGGCCCTAAGACACCCCCCTCTTCCAATCCTGAAGAGGGGGCGTGGCATATATGAGACACTATCTCAAAACAACTACTCTTGGCAAGGTAATGATCAATCAATATATTCAAACAATCACACCATACAACTTCACCAGTCTGGGAAAGAAAAAACCAAAAGAACATGTATGTGTACAAAAAAATGTAATTAAAACATCATCAGAATGTACATTACAATAAAGTTATTAAAAATTTGTCATACAATGATTCCACATGTTACCTCAGAAGTAAAATCACTGAGACTAGAGGTCTCTGGCCTTCATACTCTTTTGGACACGCTTGATCGGGAGGCTGGATGATATAGAAGCCCGCTATGATGTTGGTAGAGACACTGACTTTCTTCAGCACTAGATCACTGACCCCGAGGACAATGTATGACGTAACAATTTTAGTGTTCATGGCGTACTAGAGGGAGTAGAGAGTGGTACTCTTGGGAGCATCCCCTTCCCTCCAGTCGAGTGCCCCACTAAGGTATAAAGCGGGAGTGTGCATTGCGGCAAAGCCATTTCATTGGCGGTCTTGGAGCATGAAGGTGAGAACGGTTGATCAAACTCTGCATGAGGGCACAGTGAAATCCGCTGAGGGGTGAGTGGGCCTTTCAGCCTCAGACTGTTGGAAGTACTGACAGCTGGTATATATACTGCCTCAGAAGCTGCATGTGGCCACCGCCAGTTGCTCTTCTTGCAAACTCTAGCTGCCAATACCGGAAGCTCTGGAGCCATTTAAAAATACTTTATTAGCATTTTAAACATCATGCATAGCAGTAACAGCGTCTAAGAAGTAGCAGGCGGGGAAGGGAGGGGAAAGAGCTAGTACAGTATTCACAGCTGATATGATGAAGAGAGTACCTCACGTTAAATACTGAATAGTACATGTTAGCAGTTAACAGTCACAGTACTCAGCTGGAGCATGCAAGGCATAGTAACACAAGCATCCCGAGCATCTCGGGTAGTCATGCAAAGGTGCAAATTAGGGCTGCATTATTGACTGGCTTCCCCTAATCTAGCATCTCCTATATTTCCAAACTGGGGAACACAGTGCAGCGCTACCTGTGTCTAGGGGGGAGGGGGGTTGAGGCTCTTGATCGCAAGTATGTTAAAAACGGTTCCCAAATATCTTTCGGGCGGTTTTGTGGGGGCATTAAACTCCCAGTAATGGGCCAGCTGTTCCTGACAATACGATGCATCTTGCAGCCATGAAATAACCTGAGGGACCCCTATCCTCCCCTAATGTTTAGCAAGTTGGCGCTTGGCTAATAATAGTAATAGGATGGTGGTGAGGCGACGTGAGGATGCTGGCATGTATTTAACTAAGCCAAGGAGACTAACAAGCGGGGTGGAAAGGATATGGTGTCCAAGCTCTGGAGCCACTTTAAAGGGGTAGTGTCAGGCCTATACGGGGTTCCCGGATAACCCAACACTTCACTCTAGGTCTTAGGGAATAGTCCCACCAGGTACACCCCCAGAAAAAAACTTCCACATTAGGAGTATCAAAGACAGGACTTAACCTAAGTGGGCATTAGAACACCAAAACAAATATTAATCATTGCACAATGCAGCACTCATCTACATTGGTTACCATTTTGTGCACCTTTGAATTCCACAGCGCCATACAATGATCCTCAACACTCGCTACAATGCAATTAGTAGTTTAGAACGACTGGACGGTAACAAGGTTAATAGCCTGGAAGTACTCTACAGCCAAATACATACCATGAATCCAACCTAAACATTCAATTATTAAGCACTGAAAAAAGCAAAGAAGCAAAAATGTGTACATATAAAAGGGTACTTTGTGTCACATCAAGAAAATGTATCAGAATAAACATTAGTTTATAATTATATATAAAATATTAGAATAATAAGTCTTTGCAATTTCTTTTTCATAAAATGGGGATTATTTATGATTACATAGGGTCAAAACAAGAACACACGCTGACACAGACCACATAATTATTTATAGAAGTCCAACAATGTATAATGGCCTCAGCCAGTGAAGAAACCACTCCGCCAAAGATTTTCCATTAAATAGTTTTTGCAGTCCAATGAGGGACAAACTGTTGCGATACTAAGGCTGATGTGGAATGTTGGTTAACGTTTTAGTCTCTTTAGGTATCAGTCCGTGAGAACATCCTCAGGACAAAATACAAAAATGGCAGACTTCTTGGATCTTCATATTTAAAAGACATATACATAAATTGATATATAAACACATGTATATGGTTTTATGTACATTTCATATTATGCTAAGAAATGTTCTTGATTTGATGCGGACTGACACAAAGTAGACATCTATACATACAAATTTTGACAGCTATATTTGCTTTTTCAATGCTTGTTAATCGAATTTTTAGGCTGGATTAGTTTGATACTAACCAAGAAGCTGATTTATCTATCTTTCTAAAAGACTCCTTTAGACCCCCTTTCATGAGGATTATATGTTCATACCTAGTCTCCTGGGGGGATTATTGGGTTGCCCTATTGTGTGTTTAGTCAAATACATAACAGCAAATGAGTCACATGCGTTTATATCACAATAATTAATTCTGGATACAAAAACATAACGATAACTATACTGAGAAATCAAAGATATTGCTGATAAAAACCAGGAAGGGTCAGGAAAGCATTAAGGATGATCTATAAGGGTTAAGTTAAGGATAGGATAAAATGTAAGATACGGGCAAAGGTAACATATAAAAAAGGTAAAGGTAAAAAACAAATTGGAAAGTGTCATATTAGGGAACAGGGTGCATCCTTAATTAAAATGTAAATATAAAAAAAAAAAAAAAAAATGGTATGAAACACAGGGGTCTTACTGTAGCATAATTATAAAAAACGTAATTATATTTTACAATTTGTAAACAACTTGAGAAGTGTTAAAAAAAAAAAAAAAAAAAAACTCTGCAGCTGAAGCAACACTTGCATAGATAGTTTAAAAACGGCCTACCAAACAAAACAAAATCACCGAGAAATTAATTACTCAAGAATAATCATAAAGGGATTAATGAGCCGGACAAACACATTAAACAAGGCAGGTGTGTTAAATACATCCCATTTTGGCACCTATACAATGCCTCCAATTTTGTTTATTAGATTAGATATTTTTAATAACTTTAAATGGAAATATGAATAGATAAATGCCTCACAGGTACTGTGGGCTAGTTTTGTTTACCATCCCAATAGGTAATGATGTATGAACCGAAGTTCATGTACTTCTAAAGTGTGGGTGTCACCAAATGGGTAGGGAACTGCAAGATATCATATAAATGCATTCACTCCAATGATTTTCATACTCAGTCAATAATGAAATGACTCAAGGTTGGACAACCTTGAAGAGTTTGAATCCCAACATATTTCAGTTCATAGGATATGTCATGCTCAATTATATTTTATTTTCCGAAATGAAGAGAACCTCAGTTTAATGCAACATATATCTTTAAAATAACACAAAAAACCTGAGGTTAAAGAGGCTACAGTTTGCTGGGAGGATTTAGAGAGAGAAAGATTATCTGTAGCAGGCTAATGGCTGGTGAAGAACTGTACTAAATGCAAATGATATTAAAAGTGGACCTAAAAGGGTTGTAATTTACAAAAAGACCTTTTCATAATCTTACAAAAGCTTGATAATCATAGCTTGCTTCTACATGTAGCACTTTCTACCAAGATGTTTGGTATTAGCGAAAAGTGTTGCTTTAAACCACTTTAATATATCTAAATTTATCAACCTCTGAAGAATGAAAAACTAAATTGCCCTCAGCAGAATTCAAATTTATGACCTTCTGGTCAGCAAAGTATCTTGTCTGGGATAGTGTATAAGAAAACATTATCCCATGTAAACTACATGAGGCTGCGTTGGAATTCGCACTATACAGATGACTAAAGCTCTAATGATATTTAACACTATTTTACATCCGTAATATAAGGCACCAGCTATATTTCTAGTAACCGATTATGCATTTTCTTAGAGAATAAAGTTCACGGTCATGGAAGAAGGTAAGAGCCTCCAAGATGGTGCACACATAATAGGAGTGAACTCATTCTGGGGTCACAGCAAGCCTCCCTCAATTGAGAGAGGAAGGCAGTGTCATTTGTCACTGCTCTGAGAATAGATGAAAGAGAATGTTCATGTTTAGCACATAGGAGATGCAGGATGCGAAGCTGAACTATAAGAAAATTGAAAACAACTTTGTTACTGCATTTCAGAAATATGCCCAGTGTAAATGTTATATCGATTTGTATAGTGCACTAATGATTCAAGAGGGTATCCAGGCAGAATACGTGGAATAAGAAAATGTAAAGGAAATTGAGTGTGCAGAGAAGGATTTCCTGAGGCAGACAAAATGGTGTGTTAAGGAAGGCAAAGGTAACAATCAACTTTTTCACCAAATAAGGAATTATAGTATTATGAGTAAAAAATACCTGTTCACCTTATTAGTTTTAAAACTCACAACCAAATATGTATATCACTTGCAGGAAATCAGAATCCCCTATGGAGGGGACAGACCACAAGGACTTGATGTGAGCTGTGACTGAGCTCCCTTAAGGCCCAAACAGCCTAAACTCCTAAAGGGTAAACCAGTTTATGTGAAGAATCCATAGCTCATCATTGGTAGCTTGGCTCAAGCAGCAAGACTGTTACTCAGAGAAATGCACCTGGTACACGCACATCAAAACTAGAGTTAAGAAGAACGAGAACTTGAAGGGTCCGAAACAACTTGAGAAAAAGATTTTTAAATTAACATTTCTCAAATGAGGAGAATTTGATACAGGTGTCAAAGATACTGAAGAAACAAAACGGTGATGGATGGATAGCTTGAATTAATCTAAGCCACTGGGAATTACTCTGGGCAGAATACCAGTCCATCTTTTTTGCCTACGTGCCCAACTCAGACAGGAACCAGACATATCCAAATTATCCTTGGTCCTGCTCCAGTAGCTACAGCCAGGCCAGGTCTCTTCTTAAG
The DNA here is from genome assembly GCA_963921515.1 of Calotriton arnoldi. Classification (NCBI taxonomy): domain Eukaryota; kingdom Metazoa; phylum Chordata; class Amphibia; order Caudata; family Salamandridae; genus Calotriton; species Calotriton arnoldi. The sequence continues at coordinate 1,031,248 of CAWUFW010003006.1, read as the reverse complement.
AGAACTCAAAGCAACCCTAGATTGGTTTGGCCTAATTAGACCTAGTCAGTGAGGTACAGTTTGAAGCTAGTGGCACAGTGAGCACAGGACACATGTCTGAGCATACCCATCATACTTAGGTTGTGACATCAAGGAAAATAAAAAAGTGATATGTGAAATGCTTGACTTGATCACAATCACTGGCAATTACTGATTTGCCCATGGCTGGTCTCCGTTCAGAGTGGCATAGTCAGCAAAAACTATGGACTGGTATGAAACCATGATCTTCCAGAAGTTCTTGAGATGAATATAAACATATCTTCCATCACCTTGTTTTTGTTGTGGCATGAAAATATAACAAAAACAAAGTGAGGGTACTCATTTCAATTTTAGTGACCAGTCTGCTCCCAAATAGGCCACCAGGGGGAAGCAGTGAATTCATGTTTGGGCACTGAATGAAAGCAATTTTCCTTGCAGTTTACTTAAGAGCATAAGATACCGTTAGTAAAGTTATGTATTTTATAAACTAACACTCTGCTGACTAGCAGCAGCAAAGGTTATTGCTGAAAAGGTCCTTGATGAAAAGTATCCACATCTCCGGATCCGATTCGTCAAACATCAACCCACAGTTTCCCTTTGCAAGGGCATGCACACAACTCCAGTTGAAGTCTACAGCAAAATGTCTAGTTAGAAATATTTCCTGCAATTCTCTGAAGCAGTAACAGCTTGCTTTGGCAAGAGGCCCTTCTCCACTCAGCAGGCTTAAGGGAGAGCTTCTATAGAGAGAGGTAGCAGAAATATCTAGCTTCAGCAGGCACCCTTTTCTCTGTCAACCGAGCATTACGCAGGGAATAAGCGTTGAGAGCAGACTCTAAGTCCCACAGATCCAAGAGCTGGAGACAAAATCTATTCACAAGCATCAGTGAAGCAGATAAGGAACCTACAAGCAATAAATAAGCTCTTCTTCCTTGGTTACAATTAACTCTCTGCTGAGAGTAGGTCGTGGAAGCCATTTTAAGGAATGTTTGGTAATAGCCCGACGTACAGCAAACACTTTCCCCATCCAAAATGTTCAGCAAAGTTTCTTGGAAAAGCTATTGTAGGGTCCCTTTAACCACTCTCAACAAAGTAGCAACCTTGTTTACATCTCCTTCTAAACTCTTCCCAAGGCGGGCATGATTACTCCTACCAAGGTGCAAAGAAAATCTCTGCCTCCAAACTACCTTTTCTTTGGCTCTCAAGAAGGGACTCCCTCCACTGTCGTAAATAGTTTCCATTTTCAAATGACTATAGTGCTTTGGGAGCTTTTCCCGAGGAGATATAGACGAGTGGTTTGGAACAATTTTCCATTCCTTTCCGGAGTCTGTTATGTGGGCTGGTTTTGAAGTACAGCCACTGCAGCAGGGGAGGGTCTGATGTAAAATGTGTAGACCATCTGCGACCAAGAGTCCAGCCAGGAAAATAAATGCTCTCTTGATATAGATGGCAGCTAAGCTTATGGTAGATGACATCTATTTTTTAAATTTTGTATATTGTACAAGTAAACATATACTGATAATTCTATTGAATGTTCAATACTGTATTACCTGTAGATTGGACATCTGGAGCCTGCAGTACTTTCCTAACAGAAGTTAGTGTAATTGGGCTTTTTGCCCATGTTGCACTTCAGAGTGGAGGCTTTAGCAGCCTGCTGGTGGGAACACGTTTTTAAGATTATTATTCTTTTTAGATGCAAGTAGGCCAACAATTTCTTTCTTGCACTCCACAATAAAACTGCACAAACCATTTGTGTAAACTTACAGTTGACATACCAAATACCAGATGTCTAGAGCAACCGAATTGATGAATAAACTGTGAAAATATGGATTTCCCCTACACTGATTGTATGGTGACTCATTTGTTGTGAGGAGCATAGCACTGACTTGCCTCTTCAGTGCACTTTTGTTTTGTGGAATGCAAAAATTACATAGCAATTTTAACTATGTTCCTGTCAATGGCAGAAAGTAAATCTGACAAGTAATTCCTTTGTAGTGGTGTTCTGTAAAACATGCATAATTATCTTTTTAAAAGGGTTACTTATGTTAATTTCCAATTTAATGCGTGAAATGTTTACAGAGGTGTTTGGTCGTCCAGATAAGGGTAGAAGAGTGCCCATTCTATACCTTTATTGGTTTCACTAATGAATGTTTTGATCCAAAGCGCTGGCTGATACTAACCAGGGTGAGAACAAAAGTGAATCTGCAGCTTCGTCTATCAATTAGTGTAGATGAAGCGTTGAAATGGAAACTAAGGAAAAACAACAGTAAAGAGGTACATAATCCCATTTTTAACACTTGTTTTTTAGGCTTCTTGTTTGCAACATACATCTGGTAGTTAATGCTGTAATTACAGCAAAACGATTAAGACATTGGCATTCCCTTTAACGCTCTGCAGAAATAATTACAAAATGATATGCACTTATTTTTCACAATACGGAATCATCAAAACAAGGTGATCCAAAACTACATGACCAGCAGAATCAAGTCATGGGCCCAACGATCTAGTAATTAACACTATTACACCATCTGGTGAATCTATCAAACTACAATTACAGTAGATTAAGGACATAAGTGTCAGAAGGGCCACTTAACAATATCAGTACAATAAAAAGCTGTGTAAAAGGCGCAGGTGCAAATTGTTTACAGCGTTCTCTTAGCATTTTCTCACACCCACTTGATCAAAGATGTTTCATTTTTAGTTTTCATTAAAAAAACAACAACATACAATTCGGCTATTATGTAGGGATTAACACTGGGAGACGGATCATCATTGGAACAAGACCTAAGTGAACTAATGACATTTTCAGAACCGAAAATAAAACTGTGCTAATGTTTCTTGAGGAAAATACTAACATAGCTATGGAATAGCTCGAGCTTCATGCCTACCTGATTTTTGGCTTGTTGCAGCTTGTCTCTGTGCTGATGTGCTTCTCTGTTTGACGACAGTGCAGGGTCTGCATGCGATGGACCCACAGGCGTAGGCTATAATACAATTCATAAAACAATATTTGAAACCAATCAAACTGCAATTTCATAAAATTTAAACAGCAAAAACTGCATTTGGGAAGATAAATAAATTGAAAAAATGCAATGCAAACAACACTTAAGGCTGCTATACCTTTGTAGCACTAAGGAGGCGGCAACACCGTTCCCGAGCAATTATAACAAAGTGCAAATTACTTGACAGTTCGAGAAGAGCAGATTTGGAGAGGAGTTTGATATCATAGGCCGATGGGTACATTGGATTATGGGATCGAAACAATTTTAATTGGCCTAGGCGACACTATTCAAAGGTCAGCAGAGGAAAGAAGAAATCACAGCCGGAAACCCTCCTCTCTGGCTGACAAGATCACTACTCCCTCTCTCTCTCTAAGCACACTTGCAGCTAGGACACCATCAGACAGGAGACAATGTAGTGCAAAAAATAAAAATAATAACATGGCAACAGGCATTCTCTAGTTACGCATACAGGACCTAACACAACATTCCTTAATTTGAATAGATGTGGGGCATTTCTGATGAAGTTTGGAAAGAGATGAAGACACACTCCATTACGACACAATAATAGTCCACTACTATCTTCAAAACCCAGCTACCCCTCCACGCACTTGTTGACTCTGCTGTATTTTTTATGTAGGTTTGCAGATTAAAAATATTACATACAACGTTAAGGAATAGTTAATGGAGTCTGTCCCCCTTGGCTTCAATGCGGGCATCCAGAGTATGTAAAGCATACACTACACAAGTCTTCGGGTTTTGTAAAAAAACGTTACATTTGAATTTTTTGATTAATGTGAAATTACGATATGACTTTAGGAATGAATTGTGGGTTAGTTCTTAAGTCTACCCTGTCTTTGTGTATTTGAATATATGGCTCTTGTATGCCGAGAGCCTGTAATTCGCTAACGCTGCGTAGTGAAGTCATGGACGTTAGAAATGCGGTTTTAAGAGTGATGAATTTTAAAATTGCTTTACGGACTGGTTTGAACGGTTCTTTCATTAACCGTGTGAGTACCACATTGAGATTCAATATGGGTGTTGGTGTATTCCTAGGTGGTGCTATTCTTTTAGCCCCTTCTAGAAATATTTTGATTATTGTTGCGGTGAACAAACTTCTTCCGATGTTGCCCTGTGTGTAAGCTACTATCACTCCATGGTCACCATAGGGGTTCTACAGGGCTCAGCACTCTCTATCATTCTTTTTAATCTATTCATGGAGCCCCTGGCAAACTCATTGAACTCTGCGAACATTCAATATCACCTGTATGCGGACAACACCCAACTGTATATGAAAATCTCCTCACCAGAAGACTTCATCTCTCTCAATGCTATTCTACAGAATACTCAAAGTTGGCTCACTGGCAACCACCTTATGCTTAACAACAAAAAACCGGAATTCCTTCTCATCTCCCCACCCAAACACACACCCAAGATAGACGTATGGTTGAAACATCTAACTTCCTTTGACTGTGCTCCCCACATCATTGACTCCGCGAAATCCTTGGGAGTCACCATAGACAAACACCTGAACATGCAGGCGCAAATCACTAATGGCACCAAGGGAGCAAATCAACAGTTGAGTATACTAAGGAAACTTAAACCCTTCCTCCCACAGACCGACTTAAAAATGGCGGTACAAGCCCTAGTGTTACCAAGACTGGACTACGGAAGCACCACTCGATGCGGTCTCCCCAAATACAAGCTGGCCCCGCTGCGGCCAGACTGGTCTCAGGAACTAAAAGAAATACCCACATTTCTCCAACCTTGAAAGCTCTGAGCTGGCTGCCCTACGAGGCAAAAATACACCTAAAGATCGCCTGCATGACCCATAAAGCCCTGCATAGCAATACCCCCACTTACTCAGCACTAAAGCTAGAGCGATCAGGAGGATGCAGACAATTGCGAAGTGCGAGGTCACTACTACTGAAACCACAATCCTTCCATAAAAAGAGTACTGGTTGCAGAGCTTTTTCAGGGATCGCACCGAAGATTTGGAACTCCCTACCTCCAGTGGTACGTGGAATCTCATCCTTTACCTCCTTCAAAAAAGTAAAAATGCTTCTAATGAACAAATTTACATCCTAAGACTTTTAATTCGATGTTGACTAATAGTCACCTATGATATCCATATATTACTGTCTTCCTCTTTTGTATTGAATGGAGAATACCGAATGTATGTATACTACCTCAACCTCCTAATGTCTAATAACTGTGTATTGTGTAGTGCTCCGATTCCCTCGTGGATCAATTTTTGTTGACTACTAGTCACCTATGCTATCCATATACTACTATCTACCTCTTTTGTACTGAATGGCGAATACCAAATGTTTGTATACTACATCAACCATCTAATGTTTAATAACTGTATACTGTAAAGCGCTCTGATACCCTCGTGGGTCATGTTCGCGCTATATAAAACTTTATAAATAAAATAAATAAATTAAATAAACTGCTATATGCACTTTATGAGAAGAATAAGTTAGGCCTTCTTCTAACAGATGACTTAAATATCAAATCACTGTGGTTTCCCTTGCTCTTTTTTTAATCAGATTATTTCTTTCACACCAATATGTAGATCTTTCCCATTTTGAAGTGTAGCATTTTATAGTCGTTGTCTTCCTTGCTTCTCTGAGGACTGCCATTGATTTTTCTGGTAGTCCTAAGTCACCAAATTCTGTCATCAGGAGCCATACTGCTAGAATTAATGTGTTTAGTTCTGGATGAAGAACTCTTCCTCTTTCCATGGTAAGCAGGTCTTGTAACATTGGTAGCCTTTCCATTTCTTGTGTCATCTCCATTAGGTCAAAGAACCAAGTTTGTCTTGCCCACTGTGGAGCTATGAGTATGTGTGTCATCTGTGACTGCACTTTTCACTTTTGAAAACAGTGGTATCAAGGAAAAAGCGTACGCAAATTTCCCTGACCAATTTATCGAAAGCGCATTCTCTACGAACTGAGATTATGGATGTCTGGATGCGAAGAACTGGCATTTTGCATTTTGTGGTGTTGCGAACAAATCTATTTTTGGAGTTCCTCACCTTTTTAAGACAGTCCCCAATACCATTTGGTCCAGTTCCACCTCGTGTGAGATTGGTGCTTGTATGCTAACACATTGTCTACTCCTGATAGATGTATCACCGTTATTGTTATTTGTCTTTCAATGGCCCATCTCCACATTTGCTGTGCCATCTTTGATAGGGGAAAATACTTTGTGCCCCGTTGTTTATGGACGTAAAACATTGTTGTTGTATTGTCCGTTCGTATTTGTATTGATTTGTTCCACAATTGCCGCTGAAAAGCTTTTAAGGCTAAGAACACAGTTTTTAACTCCAGTAGGTTTATATATTGTACTGATTCCTGAGGACGCCTTTCTCCTTTCACATTGAGTTTCCCCATGTGTGCTCCCCATCCGATATGTGAGTGGTCTGTGATAATGGTCACTGCTGGAGTTGTAGTCATAAATGGTCTTCCTGCTTTTACATTTGTATTGTTCCACCAACTTATTTCCTCTTCTATTTTTTGTGTCACAACCACTAGATCCTCCCAGCTCCTAGTTGCTTGTGACCATTGACTCTGTATCCATTCTTGGATCAGTCTCATGTGAAGCCTCGCATGTGGTATTAGTGTAGACTCCTCACTGTCGGAGACTGACTCTTGACGTATTGCAGAGCTTCCTGCGTTATAGCTTGTACTCTCTCGTCGCATGGAAACGCTTTCCCCTGAATTGTGTTTATGTTCGTTCCTAAGAAGAATTTCTGTTGTTCTGGTGTTGGCTTAGACTTCTCCATGTTTATTGTGAATCCCAGTTTTGTAGTGTTGTTATCGCTGTTTTAATGTATTGTCTGCACGAGTCCGCTGAGTTTGCTCTTACTATCCAATCGTCTAAGTATGGATAAACACCTATTTCTTTTCTTCTCAGGTCTGCAGCTACAGCCACCAGGCACTTTGTGAAAACCCTTGGGGCCGACTTTATGCCAAAGTGTAGTACTTTGAATTGGTAGTGTGCTTTGTTTATCACAAAACGCAAAAACGTTTTGCATTTTGAATTCAATGGAATGTGTAGATAGGCATCCTTTAGATTTATGGTTGCCATGAAATCCCCATGTTGAAGTGGAGGAATAACTTCTTTTAGCGTGGTCATTTAGAATTTTTGGGTTCTTATAAATTTGTTTAAGAATCAGAGGTCGAGTGGGGACCGGTGTCCTCAGAGTTATTATAGTCCTGACCATGTTCTGGTCACCCTTCTTTATGGTTTACAGCACTTTGACACTTGCCCACCGCACGGCAGTACAGCACATCGCGCGAGCCACACCTGCACGTTTATGCTGAAGTGTATCAGCCCCCTTGGGGGCCGAAGCCCTTTGACCCACTGCTTTTACACACCACTCACGGCTGATGTCCACCATAGGTAGATCCCTCCATGTTCTGTCTTGGAACGCGAACGGGCTATTAGATCGCATCAAGCGAACGGCAGTCCTCAAGTATGCCCAGCGTCATGCGCCTGATATACTCCTGCTTCAGGAAACCCACCTCCTGGGAACCCATTGTCCCTTCCTCGCACGATATCCCATCCCTGTGTGCCATGCCTACAACCCACTGCCCTGGCATAGATCAGTCACCCCTCTAGCTGGGTGCCCTATACCAGTGGTGAGGGTACAGGTGCATGAGCCCTGTACCCCTCCAGTGTCTAAGTCCATTCTTAGACATTGTAAGTGCAGTGCTGCCATTAAGAGTAAATGGTGCTGGGAGGTTGTCATTACGAACTCCACAGCACCATAATGGCTACACTGAAAACTGAGAAGTTTGGTATCAAACTTCTCAGCACATTAAACCCACACTGATGCCAGTGTGGGATTTAATGAAAAATGCACTCAGAGGGCATCTTAGAGATGCCCCCTGAAAAACGAACAGCCTCTGGTGGTTTCCCTGACTGGTACACACCAGCCTGCCACAATGAGACATGTTTCTGGACCCCTAGGGTGGGAGCCTTCGCTCCCTGAGCCCAGAAACAAAGCCTTTCCTGGGCGGAGGTGTTCACTCCTACCCCAGGCCAGGAAGAGCCATCTGTGGCAGGGGAACTTCAAAGGCCTGGCAGCCTTTGTAATGCGACCCCCAGCATCTCCTGCTGTCAGGAGCAGGCCCCCTTCCTGTCTCCCCTCCTTTTCGGCGGGAAGACAGGCGGGAAAAATTAGCCAGCCCAGAAGGTGTGCCCACCTCTGCCAACCCCACCCCTCAGGTGGGGGAGGCGAGGTGAAGCCCACTCTTCAGTGCCCGCCATCTTGCAGATGGCAGGCACTCCCTAATCAGGAATAGGGATTGTGCTCAACACCAAGAGGAGGTCTCCCCGGCGACCCTGACCAGAGATCCGGTGACCCCTGACCTGCCTCAAGCCTCCAGCCTCAAACTGGATGGTCCCCCCAACCGCGACCAGGAGCCGGTAAGAAGATCTGGCCCTAAAAGGCACCCCTTCACCCGACGCCCCACAACCTTGGGTGGCCCAACCGACGGTGCCTAACCAACCCCCAAGATCCCAACTTACCTCTCCAAGTGGTGGTCGCACCCAGAAGACCTTCCTCCCCGAACCTGCGGTGCTTTTGCAAACCGGAGACTCCCCATTGAAAGCTACAGGGCACCCGACGCCAAACCAGCACTCTGCACCCGGCTGCCCCAGTGCCGCTGAGAGTGCATCTTTTGTGCTGGCCTAAACCCCCATTTGCCCTAAGCTTAAGTCCAGGAGCATTGCTCCCACAACACACTGGCCTGCTCGTCGGCAGCCACCAACCGGAGGCCCCCTATCTCCCATTGGATAACATTGGGCCTCAGCACTCTGCACCCGGCCGCCCTAGTGCCGCTGAGGGTGTAACAAGAGTGCATCCTTGACCCTGGGGGACCCGAGTCTAACCTCAGAATACCAACTCCCACAACAACTGTGCTAAATAACAAAAACGCTTTTACTTACCTGTTTACAGGAGATGTCCCAGTGTAGTATCCAGGTACACTACACTGTGTAAGAAAAGTAATCTGAAAGTAATGTACTGGTTATTGTACTAAAAAGCCCATTCAAAGTATATGTACTGTATTTCCAAAGCATTTCATTTCTCAGTAACAGGACTGTAAATCAAAACAAAGTGCATATACAATTACAATCCAAACTGTGTTACAACTGTATATTTACTGCAAAGTATTTATCACGTACCTGTGCCAGGCTTGCTTGGTTCTAGGAAATAAAATAACTAAAAGATTATTTTTATACAAAAACAATTGGTCTGAAGTTCAGTCTTTGAGTGTGTGAATTCATTTGCTGACTGAGTGTGTACAACAAATGCTTAACACTGTCCTCTGACAAAGCCTTACTGCTCGACCACACTACCACAAATAGAGAGTGAGGCGCAATCTACTTTACCTCTGCCTACCTTTTGGGTTCCACTGGACTCTGTGCACACTATACCTCACTTTGGTATAGTGCACATGTGAGAGCTACCCTGCATGTATGCAAACACAGATATAGCTTGAGGCTGTAGGGGCAGGTACTATTTGAGGGTCACTGTGATGCTTCTTGAAGAGATGGATCTTGAGATATTTTCAGAAATCTCGAAATTATAGTGCAGATTCTGATGTAGAGGATTTGATGTGCCAGATCCATTGTATCTGAAGGGAGAAATCTTAATTTGTTTGTCGCCTCTTATACTTCTTCATTCTGGTCCCTATGTGTTGTTCCGCTCCTTCATTTCCAGCCTTCTTTCACATGCCACTTACATTTCATCAATTTGTCTGCAATGAAACAGTTAGCAGCACTGCACCAATGGTGCACTGAACTGTGGGGAGGATTTAATGAGATAAGAAAATGAGTTGCTTACCTGTAACTTCAGTTATCCAGTATTGGTATCGGTCATAGATTCACATGCTTGGATCATCCCCGCCGCCGCCCAGGTGGGAGCCTCACGGTAAAAAAAAAAATATATATATATAATAGCAGTAATACATATAATATGCTATAATGCACTGCATAGTAATTGCAGTAACTCATCCCTGTCCTTTTGTAAAAAAAAAAAAAAGAACCAACGTTGAGACACAGTCAATCAGGCCTTCGCACCCTCTAGAACACTCTACAGAGAGGCAAGTCCCTCCAATTTTCTAGCACCAGTGACCAGACTGATATATCGGCAATAAGAGAAGCCTCTCCGGGGAGGAGGGTTTGTCGCATGTGACTCTACGAAAGATACCAATACTGGATAACTAAAGTTACAGGTAAGTAACTCGTTTTCTTATCCAGTATTGCATCTTTCATAGATTCACATGCTTGAACCCGAAGAGCTAGCAGTTAAACTATTTTAATTTTAGAGGATGGTGGGTATCATATGAATAGCAAATAGATATCCTCATAAATAGATACACATGTACATATCTACTATATATATATAATATGATAAAGAAGTGTTTATGCATATAGAGAACATTAACTTTTAGCATTTAATAATTAATCACCTCCAAAACAGAGGCTTACCTAATTGGAAAAGATTACGTAAAACTGCTTGTTCTACAGCTGCTTCCGCTTCCGTAGCCAAATCCAAGCAGTAATGCTGTGTAAATGTATGTACATTCGTCCATGTTGCTGCACGGCAAATTTTATCCAATGGTACTCCAGCAAAAAGCGCCGCTGAGGATGACACTGCTCTCGTGGAATCAGCCTTAGGTTTGACAGAAAGCGGACTGCCTGCTTTAGTATGGCAAAAATGAATAGGCGCTGCAGTCCACCTTGCAATTGTTGCTTTAGTCACTGCCATACCTGTTTTTTGCGCACCATAGGACACAAACAGCTCATCAGATCTCCGGATGGTCTTCGTATGTGAAAGATAAAATTTGAGGCATCTCTTTATATCCAGTGTATGAACTGCCTTTTCGGCCGGGGAATTAGGATTAGGAAAGAATGTTCGTAGAATAACCGGCTCATTAAGATGGAAAGTTGATGGTACCTTTGGAGTAAATGCAGGATTCATTCTTAGGAGAATGTAGTCATTAGTAAAGCGAAGGTAAGGCTCTTTAATTGTGAAGGCTTGAATTTCGCTAACTCTACTGGCAGAAGTAAGAGCCAACAATAAAGCAACTTTCCAGGAAATGTATTTGATTTCAGCTCTGTGAATTGGCTCAAAAGGATGTTTCATAAGTTGGGCCAGAACCAGATTAAGTCTCCATTCCGGAGGAGGAGCTCTTACAGGAGGATATACTCTGAAAAGTCCTTTCATAAACTGTTTTACCAGTCGACTTGAACAAAGAGATAAACCTCCAGAGGATCACCTATAAGTAGATATGGCGGCCAGATGTAACTTAATAGATGTGAACATAAGGCTGGATTTAGCCAGGGAGAGCAGATACAGTAAAATTGTATCTGGAGAAGACTCAAGTGGGTGCACATTGTTACGAAGGCACTAAGAACAGAAACGCTTCCATTTGAGAGTGTAAGCTTTAATCGTGGATGGTGGCCTTGCTTTAGAAAGGATGTCTCTACATTCTTGCGACAGGTATAATTCCTTTAACTCAGCGAGTTCAGTAACCACGCATTTAGCTGCAGTGGGGCTGGATGTGGGTGGAGAATCTGGCCCCTGCTCAATGTTAACATTGTTGGCGATACTGGAAGGCGATATGGTCTGCATTCTGAGAGCAGGAGAAGCTCCGTGAGCCAGTGCTGACGCGGCAAACATGGAGCAATGAGAATCATTAGACATGACTCTCTTTTGAATTTCATCAGAAGCCTTGGAATTAGCAGAAAGGGGGGGGGGGGGAAGGAACGCGTAGGCGAAGATCCCTGTCCACCTCATCAGAAAAGCGTTTCCCCATGAACCTTTTTCTGGCTCCCAGCTGGCAAAGAATTGACATTTCCGATTCATCTCGGAAGCGAAGAGATCCAAGTTGGGCTTGCTCCACATCTGGAAGATGGACTCAAGAACCTTCTGATCTAGCTCCCATTCAGGGCAAGAGTTGGAAGTCCTGCTCAAGGTATCCGCCAGACTGTTCTACGCTCCTGGGAGATGCTTTACCTTGATAGATATGTGGTGAGAGAGAAGCCACTTCCAGATTTCCTGTGCTTCCTGCAATAGGATATGGGAGAGTGTGCCTCCTTGTTTGTTCAGGTAATGCATGCATGTGGTATTGTCTGTCCTTATCAGAACCGAGGATCCCTGAATCATAGGGCGGAAAGCCTGTAAAGCTAGAGAAATGGCTCAGAGCTCCAAAAAAGTGATGTGCATTTTTGAAAGCGCTTTGGACCATTTGCCCCTTATCCAGAGGTCTTGAAGGTGAGCCCCCACCATCCTTCTAGAGAAGCATCTTTAGTGAGGACGAAATCCGGAGTCCGAGAAAGGAAAGTTAGCCCTATTGAGAGATTCCTGGAGCGCTGCCACCAAAGCAGAGCTCACTGCATGACTGGAGTTATTCGCACCTGGTCATCGAACGATCCGGTCACCTGAAGCCATTGACTGTCTAGTTCCTCCTGTATTGGTCTCATTCTGAGATGAGTGAAAGGTACCATTAGAATTGCAGAGGACATCATGCCGAGTAGAGATTTTATCAGTCTCACAGAAGCAAACTTTCTTTCTCAACTTTGTTGCCAGAGAAATGAGATGTGTTTCCCTTTCTGTGGACAAGAATGCCTTGTCTTGGATAGTGTCCAAGACTGCTCTGAGAAAAAGCGTCTTTTTAGACGGCTGCAGAACTGACTTCTGAAAATGGAGAGTTAGCCCCAGGGAACGAACCATTTGGAGGCAAACTGAAGTTGCTCTTGAGGCTTGTCGAAACGACGGTGCTTTCACTAACCAGTCGTCTAGGTAAGGAAACAGCTGCAGACCCTGCAGCCTGAGATGAGCAGCAACTGGAGCCAGACACTTGGTAAATACTCTTGGTGCTAACCGCAGACCAAAAGGGAGAACTCTGACCTGAAAATGAGCAGCTGCCACAGTAAAACGGAGAAACCTTCGATGTTTGGGATGAATAGGGAAGTGGAAATATGCATCCTGCAAATCTAGTGTCGTCATAAAATCCGCATGATTGAGAAGCTGCAGTAGCTCCTGGAGAGTGACCATGTGGACGGACTTTTTCAGCAGATATTTGTTTAATTTTCTTAGGTCTAGAATTGGCCTCCACTCCCCAACTTCTTTCTTATCAGAAAGAAACAGGAATAAAAACCTTTACCCACCTGAGAGTGAGGCACTCTTTCTATATCTCCTTTCCGGAGCATAACCATGGCTTCTTTTCTGAGATGTTTGAGATGAGGTGGAGGCTTCTTTAGAGGCGGATGAGGCGATGGGATCTTTATGAATTCCAGCATATGACTATACTTTACTATGTCCAGGACCCATTTGTCCGAAGTGATTTTTCTGCGTTGGTCGAAATGTAAAGAAATATTTGCGGCATTGGGAATGATGTGTGGCCAAATTGTTGCAGGTGCTGGGGAGGCGTCACTGCTTTCTAGCATCGTCTCTGGCCTGAGGGGCTGCTTTCTTCTATCTTGCTGTCTGGAGTAAGTGGCAGCTGGAGGGGCTCTATACGATTGTTGTGGTTGATAGCCATATCTATATTGGTAAGACTGCGGCTGGTATTTCTGATAGCTTCCTCGAAAGGAATATGACCCTCTGCCACGGGCCCCTCGAAAAAGTGTCTTCCTATACTGGAGCGTTCCTAAGGCTTTAGCAGTGTCCGTGTCCTTCTTAATTTCCTGTAAGGCATCGTCAATGTGTTTGCCAAACAGTGCGTCCCCATCGAATGGCATGTCTAAGATCTTACTTTACACATCAGGACGAAAGGTGGTAGACTTGAGCCATCCTTGGCGACGGAGAACTGCTGCTCCAGCTAGTTGCCGAAAACCTAATAAAGCCAAATCCATAGAGATGTCTATAATTTCAGATGCTGCCCTTTCCCCTTCAATCAGAATTTTCCTTGATTTTTGTCTTCCGGCAAAAACTTAAGGTACGGTGCAACATCAGACCACATTTGGCGGTTGTATCTCCCTAGAATGGCTAAGGAATTTGTTGCACGCACTGAAGCACCTGCCATGGTGGTGAATCTCTTCCCAATATTATCCATCCGCCTTCCATCCTTATCGGGTGGCGCAGTAATGAGCACCGAAGGATTCCTAGATCTCCGCTGCGCAGCCTGGGAAATTACTGAATCCGGCTTAGGATGTCCAACCAAGCATGCAGGTGCATCGTCGGGGGCCTTGTATTTTTTGTCAATTCTGGGGGGGATTGCCGGCACTGAATAGGGATTCTTCATGATTTTTACTCCTTCTTCCCAGATATGATCAATGATGGGAATTGCGCGGACAGATTTTCTGTTTTGGTCCTTAAAATCATATAAGAAACAGTCAGACTGCTTAACAGGCATGGGTAGGTGGAATCGATTTGCCGCTCTCTCCATAATAGCATGAAAGCCTCCAATATCCTCAGGAGGAGAATCAACTGCTTGAGGAAACGGCGGAGAAGGTGTCAGAATTAAGTAGTCCTCCCACTCATCTATGGTAGTAGGCGTCTTAGGAATTTCCCCTTCCTCAGCGACATCATCATCATCCTGCAGCCTCTGATCTTGTGGCACAGACATAGCCTCCTGAGCCTCCGTCGTGAGTACCGAAGGTGCTGCTGAGTCTAAAGCAGGCGGAGGAGACCTTTGTTTTTCAACAGAACCTGCTGCAGTAGGGAAGTGAGTGTGGTAATCCTGCAGCATAGCTGTTAAGTCCTGTACTAACGCCATAGGCATTTGTATCATGGGCTCTTGGGGAGGCATCAAAACCTGTGGCCTTTCCATAGGCTGTGGGTAGTGTGTGCCATAATAGTCCTCCTCATCCTCCTCCTCTTGAAATTTTACATGGAGTTGAGAGGGGCTGCGAGCCGGACTGAACAACCCATCATCCTCAGATTCCTCCAAAAATTGACTAGGAGGCTAAGGAGAGATGTAAGAAGGGTCCTGGTAGAAACCTGGATGACAATATTGGGGTGAATTGCAATGAAGAAGGCCTTTTTCATTGCGGCGTCGGTGAGATGCTCGTTGACGAGACGAATACTGTCGATGTCAGAACTATTGTCGACGAAGTGGTAGTCGTCGACGAAGGGGTCGGTGTCGACGAAGGGGTCGGTGTCGACGAAGGGGTCGGTGTCGACGAAGGGGTCGGTGTCGACGAAGGGGTCGGTGTCGACGAAGGGGTCGGCGTCGACGAAGGGGTCGGCGTCGACGAAGGGGTCGGCGTCGACGAAGGGGTCGGCGTCGACGAAGGGGTCGGCGTCGACGAAGGGGTCGACGATGGAGGTACTGTTGACGCCGGAAGTGTAGTCGACAGAGGCGAGGTTATCGTCGCCGGAGGCCTCGTCGACGGTGTAGGCGCTGAATGCGAAGAGGTTATCGTCGACGATGGCACAGTCTTCGTCGATGGTTCCGTCGACGATGTATACGCCAAGGAATGGTGAGGTGCCAACTCCAAATGTGGTTTAGTCGTCGACAATGCCTTTTTCGACAACGAGGAGATCTTGACAGACTCGGACTGAGTCTTAGGCTGTTTGAAGGCAGTCTTTGGGGTCGTTTTTGAGGCAATTTTTTCCACAGATTTCTCCTCAGAAGGGAATGGCAGCTTCCCTTTTTTAGAGGCAGTATGTCGAGACTCATGATGGGTCTTTTTTGAACATTTCTTGAGTCCCTCAGGGGAGTCATCAGATTTGCCTCTTTTCTTTGCCAGATGGCTTGACACCTGGGAACACCACTGCCTTCATCATCAGACACCACAGAGGTCTTTGATTTCAGCCTTTCTAGCCAAATAAGTAATCTGCCTTCCCTGTCTTTTAGGGTCTTGAAAGAAAAAGTCCTGCAGACCTTCAAAATGCAGTCTTTTCTTCCCACATGACCCACAAGGCCTGAATAATCCTTTTTTAGAAGAATCAGACATTATGTACTCACAAAATCCAAAAGATGAAAGAAAACTGAGCAGAGCTCAGGGAGACTCCCTGTCACAACGACATGCAGTAGAAATTCTGAGGGATTTGCCTCTCTGTGGAGTGTTCTAGAGGGTGCTAGAGCCTGACTGGCTGTGTCTCAACTTTGGTTCTTTTTTACAAAAGGACAGGGATGGGTTACTGCAATGACTATGCATTGCATTATAGCATATTATATGTATTACTGCTATTATATATATATATATATTTATTTTTTACCGTGAGACTTCCACCTCGACGGCGGGGATGATTCAAGCATGTGAATCTATGAAAGATCCAATACTGGATAAACTCCAAAATCAAAAGGTTTTATTGAATTGGCTTTATTGGCTATTTATTTTGAACATAAAATTCATTTACTATATCATGATGGTTTTGTGCCTCACTGTGATATGTTTGCCTCCAGAGAGGGTGAAGTTTGCAATCAGGGAGATCGATGAACAATACGTGTGGTGGTGTACATGATTAAGCATGTTTGATGCGTGCTTGCATGGCAGCCAATCCAGTTCTTTAAAGGTAGGGTTGATGCAGTGATTTTTTTTTAGATGATTAGTGGCATTCAGGAAGTCCATAAGAATAGTCAGTGAATTGCCAGGAATAACTTCCGGCAAACGTCATACTAACTAGCCTTTCACAATTAAAATGTCTCTAAATTAGCATTTATGGCAAAAACAACAACATATGTACCCTGACATCAATGAGGGTATGACCAGGAACTCTGAAGTTAATGACAGACACTCAACATTTATGTTATGTGTATTTGTAAAGCACACCATCACCCGCGAGGGTACCCTGGCGCTGAGCAGGTGTGTGTGCCTAGCCCTGCCTAAGGTAGGTTGGTTAATTGAAATGCCAGGTCTTGAGCTTCTTGCGGAATTCAAGAAACAAGGGGGAAGCGCTGATGTGGAGTGGGAGACCGTTGCATGCTTTAGAAGTGATGTAAGAGAACACGCCCTCCTGATCTGGTTCTGTGTATGCATGGGATGTGTGCAAGTAGGAGTCCTGTACAGCGGAGGTGTCTATGTAGTTGGTGGAAGGAGATACAACTGTTCAGGTAGGTGAGGCCTGATTTGTGTAGTGCCTTGAATGTGTGTGTGAGGACTATGAATTGAGCACGTTTGAGTATCGGGAGCCAGTGGAGCTCCCCGAGGTGGTGTGAGATCTGTGTGGGAGGTAGAGGATGAGTCTGGCTGCCGAGTTCTGGATGGTTTGTAGTCTTTTAGTGAGGTGCTTAGTTATCCCGACATAGGTTTTTTTTTCCCAGTCCATCTTGCTGGTGATCAGGGCGTGAGTGACATTGTTTCTAGTGTTTCTTGGGAGCCATTTGATGATCTTCTTCAGCATCTTCAGGTTGTGGAAGAAGGATGCAACAACAGGGTTGACTGGTGCAGTTATGTCCAGTTTGCTGTCAATGATTATTCCGAGGTTCCTGGTGTGGGTCCGATTTCAGCCAGCCACTAGTTGGAGTCCCACAGTGAGGTGTCCTTGCCAAAAATCACTACTTCTGTCTTGTCAGTGTTGAACTCGAGACAGACAGTTGGCTTTAATCCAGTTAGTAACCTTGGTCATGCACGCAGTAAACTTCTTTCTTGTGTTGGGAGTCTTGTCTGACAAGACAGTATGAGTTGTTCTGAGCAGTAAGATGCCAGGCTGGCAGCTTGTGTTCTATCCGTTAAGGGCCATATCTAGCAGAAAGAGTCATTAGATGCCAAGCTCACACAGGCTCCTGATGAGGATGGGGTGTGAGACTGTGTAAAATGCTGCAGAGTGGTGCACGAGAATGAGGGCTGCCTGGTCTCCTCTGTCAAGGATCATGCGGATGCCGTCTGTGGAGGCGAAGAGTTCAGTTTCTGTACTGTGGTTGGGCATGAATCCTGACCGCATGGATTCAAGGAGCTGGTGTTTGATGAGTGGGTTGATTGTTTTCTCGAAGACCTTTGTCAGGTATGGGTGGGAGGGTCTGTAGTTGGAGAGTGTGGCTGGGTGAGCGGAGGGTTTCTTGAACAGGGGCATGACAGTGGTGTGTTTCAAGGTGTCCAGGAATGGGGTCGAGTCAATGAATCTATTGAGGATGGGTGTTAGTTCTTTGTTGATTGGTTGGAGTCCTTTGGTGAAGGTGTGGGTGGGGGCAAGGGTTAAATTGGGCCGCTAAGTGGATGGTCTTCATGGTAGCCACGGTCTCGAGGGTGGTGACAGCGTGCCACAAGGACATGGTTTGTTATTTGGCAGTGATGGGAAGTTGAGTTGTGAGGATGACTGAGTCCAATTGAGGTGTGAAGTTGCTCTATATGGAGGTGATTTTGTTACATAAGAATTTGAGCGCTTGTTGGGAGGGGTTGATGTTGCTGGAGGCGCAGTGAAATCTTTGATGATGGTAAAGATTTCCTTGCTGCTGTTTGTGCTGGTATCGATGCGGTCTTCAAGAGTTGTGTACTTCGTTTTCCGTATCTGCTGGTGGTAGCGTCTTAGGACGGATTTGAAGAGGTGTTTATCTGTTGTGTCTCAATTGCTTGCAGTGATGTTTCGTCAGCCAGAGTTACTCTGGGTACCAGCTAGACTGTGGTTATGCTGTTGCGATTGGTTGCGCGTGGGGGAGGGGGGGAGTAGGGTGTCGACGCATGCAGTGATCTAGCTATTGTGGTTCTTGATGGCTTACGGCAAGTTGCTGGTGTGCTCTGGCTGATGCGCGGAGAGGTGGGAACCCCATTCCTCTTCTGTGATGCTTATTTAGCTTTTGTGGCCCGGTCTGGTGGTAGTAGGTCTGTGGTGCTGTGGGATGGGTATGATGAAACTGATGAGGGAGTGGTCTGTCCAGGTCATAGTTGCTGGCTTGCCGACTGTGATGTTGCTTATTGAGGAGAAAATTGGGTCCAATAGGTGACTGGAGGTATGGGTAACATGCTGAGTGAGGCAGACGTTTCCGAGGTATTCTAGAATGGCAATACAGTTTAGGTCAGTGCAGAGGATTAAACTGCTAGAGCTGGTACTGATGATGAGGGGTGCAACAAAGTATGTGCTGTTGCTGGCAAAATTGGTGCAGGGTCCCGGTGGTCTGCATACAAGGGTTCCGCCTAAGAAGTTGGCTGTGGTGAATATCATGAACTTGAGATGTTCCATGTAGCTGGTGGAGTGTACATGTAGGTGGTGCAGCTGATGGTGTCTTTGTATATGATGGAGACTCTGCCTCCGGGCTTGTACTGACCATCTTGTCTGGAGATCTTGTAGTCAGCGGGGATGGCTGTAGCGATGTCTGGTGCAGAGGTTGCGTTTATTCATGTTTCAGTGAGGAAGAGCAGGTCTGGATTGTGGCTGCTCAGTAGGTCCCATATCTCTGTGACATGTTTATTGAGCAAGACGATATTGGGGATCATGCATGAGTGTGGCGTGTTGCATGGGTGGTGGTTGGCCTGTGTGAGCATTAGCAGGTGGCTAATTTGTGCCAATGATGTGCTGGGTGCTGCTGGTGTGGGACTGGTGGATGAAGGGTGTGAAAGAGTGCAAGAGAACCTGCAGAAGGCGCATGTGAACGCTTCCTCCATGTTGTGTAGCAGCAGTGCGATGAGCGGCGGCCGGAGTTGAGAGTGCAGAGGAGTGCAGCAGAGTAGGGGTGGGTTGGGATCAGTGTGCTTGTCGCTGAGAATGGTCCATGCTCGGATCGGCACAGAAGGGCTCACCTTTGAAGCACCCTTGAGCGCATCTGCCATTAAGTAGGACCTGGAAGGAGCGCGGGACGGTGTGCAGATGGATGATGGGAAATGAAGTCCTCTTGCTTGGCTTCTTCTTTTAAAGACAGTTTGGCAGGAAACCAGTGATGTCAACTCCTGTGCACATGAATGATGAGAAATACAGTGTTGTCATTTCCTGTGAAGATGGGTGATGGGAAATTAAGTCCTCTTGCTTGGCTTCTACTAAAGGCGGTTTTGATGGGAAACCAGTGATGTCACAGGTGCAGATGGATGATGGGAAAATCATTGATGACGCCCTGTGCAGATGGATGATGGGACATGAAGTGTGGCTGTGTGAGAGGCAACCAACATAACAGACAGTAGATGGATGGGGCACTGGGAAGGGGTACGGGACGAGCTGAAGGGAATAGGCCCTGGCTAGTGGACAACTACATAAAAAATATATACTTCAATGATTTTCAACGTGTTACAAAGCAATCCTCTTGAGCTTATAACAGGAATAAACAAGTACACCTATACAACAAAGAATAACCTTTCTCTTCACTAAGGTACCTATCAATAATTGACATAAATGTTAATCAATCACCACTATTGTCTTGAATTCCAGGGTACCACTTTTGGCAAAAAGCGAATGTATTTCCAATGATGTTCATCAATAAAATCATTGCAAAGTGTTGACCTTTGTACACTACACATGGTTATATTCCTACCACAATCCTGAAGGGAACAATTCTTAAATAAGGAGGACTATCTTGCTTATGTCACTTGTTACTAAAGCGGTTTTCTTCACGGTCCCTAATGGTCCTGGATGAATCACACCAATTAACTGCCTAAAGTACAGCAGCTTATGCCCAGCACCTGAATACCACTTAAGGACTGGAGTGAATTTCCAGTCAATCTTGCTTCTTTTCTCAGGAAGCTGGCAATCCTGCTCAAATTCAGGACTCACGAAAGCAAGGTATCACACGCTGAACACACAATTTGAAATTGTGCATCTCCTTTGTACTTTTCAGCCTCCAAAGAGTAGTTAATAAGCAAGAGTTGAGTGGCAGCCCTGCTTGTAAGATTCAAGAAATCTGCAAAACCTTCAATTATGAGAAATAGAGTCCGCCATTTATTATAATAGATAAATTATAAATTGCCAGTAAACAACTACAAACAGTGCACGTCTACCCTACTGGAGACAGCCGTGATATGGACTACATCTGCGACCAACTTTAGGAAATTTACAATATTGGGCCTTTCCACACATTACCTAGAATACCCTTCTAGTAGACAAGGGCTATCTGCCTCGGCCACCCACGGGACAATATACAAGGAAGCAAAGATGTCATGCTTTAACATGCAAATATGAGCCTCCAGTATTGGCATAAACAAACACGTTTCTTTCCATTCAATAGATGAGGTTGAGGTGTAACAACATATTTAAGGAAAATATTTTTCTTTATTTCAGGATTCTGCCAAGTGGAGAGTGACAATTTATTCATTCATATTTCACAGAATGTTTTCCAGGCATTAATAATATGTTAATCTACTTGAGCAGAATTGCACAGTGAGACTGAAGAATCAGCAGTACCATTATTCGATACCTTACTTCAAGGACACGTTTTGCAATTGTGGTAGGTGATGTTACACTTTGTTCAAACGTTTATTTTACTCTTTCTTTTAAGTACTAAAGACTTGAGAAAGGCTTCAGAATGGACTTTCTGGAAAACTGCTTCTCTGTGAAGAATGTTGTCCAATTTATTTTACAAGCTGAAACGGTGGCCACATTTTTGGCTACTTTTTTAGACTAACCGTAGAAACCATACATTCATCTGCTACAGTAATATCACACGTAAAAAAAAATATTTACCTCCAGTGCATTGCTCACCTCACGTTTGACATAAAAACAGAATTCTCAATTATGATCTACTGAAACACTGCTCAGATGAAAACTTAAAAGCACATTAATGAGTTATGTTAATAATGGTTCACATTGATTTTTTTGAATTTTAAGTCAAATTCTGAGCCATGGTGTACACCAGGAGAACCACTTAGTGCCAGGTGCCAGTTGACTTCTATATCAGGAGAAATCAATCATTTGATCCAAAGAGGTGGTGTGGGCAGGAGTGATTGGGCAGAAAAGAGCACAATACTACAAACCTACTGAGTGACAAACACATAGGTGTGTCATGAAATAGGAATAGCGTCTTTCCCAGTGGTTGCCTCTCAACTATGCTCTGTAGTGTGTAAAGCCTTAAAGTTTTATCTTCCTAGTTGCTATCCTTTCAATCTAAATGAAGAAAATGTGATGATGGGAAGTTCAGTGTAGAAGATTTACGAAGGTTCCATTCTGCAGAGATCTCGCAAGACCAAATACCATTGAATCCAACTCTCTTTCTTGTGACAGCAGTAGCGGACTCTATTCTTACCCTTGTTCCTTGCTATGCTGGAGGTATCAGTGCTGAAGAACCTGCCAGAGGAACATCTTAAGCAGCAAAAAGATCTAACTGACACTAAAGCAATATAGATTTCCCCAGCTGGGTTTGCACAACAGACCCGCCTTATTCTCAAGAAGCTAAGTAAAGTTTTGACAAAAGAAAGAGTATTTTTCGTACCCAAACCTACATTTTTAGTTGCGTTGTTGTGTCGTGATATTAGGAGCACTTTTGATGGGAATTATAAAAACTATTATAAAAAGATTCTAGACTACAGAATCTGGTTTTGCTGGAACCCTGCACTGTTATCACTCTGGTGCTCGTGAATCGATGCAAGACTTGTGGTTGGAAACCAACAGTGAATGCCGGAGTCTGGGACACAGGTTTGATCCTCTTTAGAAGAGTTAAAGATGACAAGGTTTTTTGACTATGACAGGTACTGCATTATGCTCTTTTCCGTTCAACAATCGGCTTATCTCAAATGCGACAACAAGTGTAGAAGGAAAGGAACTCCTTGCAATGAGTGAAGAGTAGACAGATGGAAGGGGCTCCATATCATTTTCGCTTTGATGGCAGGGATTAGAAAACTCCAAATCTAATAATAGAACCTATGTGCAGTCCCTTTGATACCTAGAAGACAACAGTCATTTTTGCTTGTGTCCTTTTTTTTTTTTGATAGTTGGTTTTGATTTGTTATTTTATTCCATCCAGTTTCGCAGAGGTACCAACTTTTAAAACTGTTATGAAAACAATGCACATTTTGGTGATTTAGGGGAATCACAACGGTAAAAGGACTATCGGAATGTAAATTTATAGCTATTAATATTACTGCATGCACTTGTCATGGTTTCAAAACTTTCACAAATAGTTCTTGACTAATCTGCTGCTTTCAATACAGTTTATCATTAGACCATTATCGACATCTTCAAAGAGTGAGTGGGTACTGGTGACTAAGTCTTAACTGGTTAAAGACCAAAATAAAACAATCAACTCTCCAGCTCAGTCACCTTACAATTCGGCGTTCCTAAAGCAACAATTTTTTTTTTTTTTTAATTCTTTTTTATTGATGACCACTTAACACATATAATCATTTTATCAACATTATCAGCAATGTTAGTTCAAAACTCTTCAGTCTCTACCTTGAACCCTTTATGGCCGTCCTTAAAAAAAGCAGGGATTTCATACCACCAGCACTCTTATGACACTGCTTTATTTCAAGATATCGTCCCCTGTTTACAGCGCATATCTTACCACTTGGCTCCAGATCGTTCAATATTGTAGTACTAGTCACCATTTGAAAGTCAACCCTCTGAAACCGGAGTTTCTCTTAATTTCTCATTCGCACTCCCACAATCCAGATCTATCCTGCATTGATTTAATGTCCTGGATCAAAATCATTTCATTATTTAATGAAAATCATGAGGCATTACATTAGACAAAGGACAACATCTAATCACAGCTAATTGTGCACGTTTTCAAATTATATTATTGTGGGGCTCATCAAAGAGCTGAAGAAATCTAACCAAATCACTTTTGAACTAAAAGATCTACAATGGCTCACCTCTGCACGCCCGCATCAGCATCAAGATCAGCTGCCTTACTTGCAATGCCCTCTACACCAAGATCCCTGTCTACCTATCAAAAAAACTAACAATATCTGGAGGTCAATACCAGATGAGGCGCTCTGACATTGTCGGATTACAGGTTAAACACACAGGAGGAGAAAACAAGCGGTCTCTGCCTAGAACCCCAGGATCTGGAACAACATACACTTAAACATCAGAACAGCATCAACCCACCCAAAATTCAGAACCAAATTGAAAACTCACCTCTTTAAAGAACACTATCTCAGATAGGTGGACTGCTCGCCCTTTCACTTGCAAACAACCCTTCCACCCCCTTCTATGTGCTTTACCTCCTCCCTCTGTCCCATCCATTGCCCCATGAATCCTCTGTGTAGTGCTCCGTTGCTAATCAGCTAGGTTTGCGCTTTAGAATTGCCATAATATGCACACATACATACAAATACAGACTGAGCAAATTGTTATGTCATGGTTTGACTAGGCAACTCCCTCCTAGCTGGTCTACAAATACTTTGCACTACTAAGGCAGCTTGCTTAGTCATTGGCTGCAAAAAAATTGCTCTCAAACGAAGATGGATCAATCTACAAGTCTGCCTGTATTACACAACGTTATGCATATAGGAACCCATATCTCTATTTGGCAAACAAACTAAAAAGGTTGGAGTCAATGTTCTCTTTTCAGCACTCAATCCCTCATGCTACAACCTGCAGTTTTATGAAAACTTTTCAGGACAAAGTCATTCACATGCGATGTTCAAGAAGGATCTCAAGCTGCTTTTCTTCAAGAAACATTATTCACCTGGATCTTTCTGACTGACTGGGATTGCTGCCAATCATCTGCTCATCTTTATCAGCTATGCATTGTGTTCTACCATCTCTTTTCCTACTCCCCACATTCCTCATTTGCTTCTCTCAATCCTGTTTCCTCACATCAGTTCAAGTCCCTTTTGAAAACTCATCTATTTCCATTTTGTAGGTTTAAAAACAGCCTTGTTTTTGCATGTTTCAACTCTAACAGCATTACACAACACCCTCATTGTATCATATTTTCTACGCGATATTATGAGCCTTCATCTTTAACAAACTCTTCCATATTTATACGGTTGTAAACATGTTAATGCACCTGTGTGCGAGTAAAAATTACATTTTGTCTGTTCATGATTAGTTCACTTTTCCATTATCTAGGATTAGGTAAGAGAGACCTCAACGACAATTACTTAATGTCTGTAAATGTGTTTGTAAAACGTATAGAGACAAGGTAATTTAAGCTGAAGAAATTTTATTTTAACAGTGAGAGTTTTAGCTTGAATTTTGACTGAATTAACAATAATCAACACAATATTAAATAATGGCACCACAATTACAACAGTTAGCCAACTTATGACTTTTCTATTGCTCTGCAGTACATTTCTGAATTAAGGATACATATTCATACAATAACAAACTAGTTGTCTTTAGTCTTCAACATGGAGACAGGACTGCTCACATCAATTCTCAAAAACAACAACTTTATATTACTTACCAATTGTTTGCCATTCCAATCATATTCATAATCAAACATGTAGCCCTTCCGATCAAACAAGTCCATAAAGAGCTTTCGTAAGTAGTCATAATCTGGTTTCTCAAAAAAATCTAGTCTTCTTACATAGCGTAGATATGTGGCCATCTCTTCTACAAAGAAAATTTACTTTTATATCGGTATATGTGCAACATATGTTCATGCATTGAATTAGTATTTATTATTTGCATTGTTTTTCTGAGTTTGCCTTGTGTTATGGTTCATTTATTAAATAAGAATGTCAACCAGAATCTATTTTCAAAACATCTCAACACCTAGTAATATATTATGCCACGGTAAGCCATTTGTAGAATTACCATTTGTGCCAATTTAAGATAGGTTGCCATTCATTAATCAAATTCTCACATACAAACTCCAACAATGATGTACACTATCCCAACCGGATCCTCTGCACTATTTTGTGGGCAGTAAGTATCTCTCCTAATGAAGTATAAAACTGCAAAAATAAGAGAACCGGTAAGAGGTTTTTAATCAAGTCTGAGCCTCAAGCTAGCCATTTCTCTTTAAACTTTTAAAAGAGAAATGGTTATGTACTTTGTAGATGAGACCCGTTCAGTAGTGTAAGACACACAGAGAAAGTGATCTCAACAGTTTTTCGATTCTGCCATAACAAAGAAGAGGGGGTTCGATCTTGTGCTTGCACCATGTCGGATTCAGATTACAATCCTCCTTTTCAGATAAAGACGAACAGTTGCTGTTGGTAAATGAGAGGAAGGGTAGTTACATTGGCAGTGAAGTACAGCCTGGACCAGAGACAGGGAGAGATTCTTCAGGCAAATTATACAAAAGCTTTAGACCCACTTATGATGGTAGAGAACTGGGGGGTGATCGTCACAAATAATACATTTGGAAGAAGGATTAGAGAAATAGCGGTGCTATCAGGAGCGGGAGATGTCGTACAGAGTAAGGAATTTTGCATTCTTGGTGGCACTTACACCTTGAGGAGCAAGAGCATTCATAATATTTAGCAACACACAGGACATATGCAAGGGAAGAAATGCTAACGCTCTTTTATCTGCCATACAGCCACCTCGGGGCACCCAGCTCCGGGGGCGAACACAGGGTCACGACACTCTCTGGCCACCACCAATATGCACTGTAGCATGGGGACTAGAATCACAAATGAGACTTTTGAAGGTTAATAAACCGAGTTAAGTGAACCAATGCAAATGTGAAGGGGGCAATACAGAAAGCAGCTGTTGACAACTAAGCTAAAGATAAACAAACAGGTACTCATTTATTTTTGGTCCGTGGAGGGATTCTAGGGTTGTAGATTTGCACAAGAAGAGGAAAAGCCAGAGGCCTTTATAGTTATTATCCAACGTTGTATACTCAGCAAAAGAGAAACCGTGAAAAGATTGCAGAATAGGTCAGAGAGGCAGTGAAGTCCCCAGGGTTCAATGGCATACCCTTCCCGCTTTTATAAGACGTTCTGGCCAGAGCTAGTGGCACTCACAACCAGGGCATTTAATCATCTAGCAGGTATGAGGGAGGCAGCAACATTGATGGCGGTGGCCAGTGTATTCATCGCTCTAAAACAATGGAAAGACTTTGAGGCATGTGGATCCTATCACCCTATTTCTCCCTTAGACACTGGTGTTAAGGTATCTGAAAAAGTTCAAAAAAGCTGCGTGGAAAGGATAACTGGTGCACCCTTATCAATCTGGCTTTACAGCCAATGGCAAGTGAGTGATCACACTAATGTACAAGTTACTTACCTTCGGTAACAATGTATCTGGTAGAGACGTTGTCTAGCCGCAGATTCCTTAACTTAGAATATCCCCAGGCATCAGACTGGATCCGGAAAATTTTTGCGCAGCAGTACCTCTGCGCGCCGGGGGGCGGCGCCGCCTTGCTCCACCCTGACGTCGTCCCCGGACATGACGTCAGTGGAGCTACATAGGACCCCCCCCGGCGCGCTGACGTCAGTTTTCTTCGGAGGAACTTTTCCGCACCACAACGCGGAGCCCCCAGCAAAACTGTGAGAGTATGGGAACAGTGTGCGAATAAAAAAAGAAAATGGGTGAGAAAGCACCATGAACAACAGTGAGAAGCACTGTCGACTGAAAGGTGTTGAAAAGGAAAGAGCAGAGCAATACATGGAGAAGCTATTTCGCAAAAGCGAAGCGAATGTCACCCCTGAGGGAAATAGATGTATAAAAAGAAGACTGAGGCAGACGACAGAATGTCTGCACTAGATGAAGGGAATGAAAAGCAACGCCACAAAAGCGAGAGAATGCGCTCTCCTGAGGCAAAAGGGGTAATGAAAGGAGCCAACAGCGACAGTCAAGAAAGCCTCAACCCACAGGATTAAAGAAGAAAGAAAGAAAGAAATAGGGAGACTGTCCCCTATGATAGAACCATTGGACTGAGGAACAGGCCAGAAAGACCTGAAAACTAATGGACTGTAGGAGTGGCAACGGAGAAGGTGGGTGGGAGGGTAGAGAACACCAGTAGGCCCCATACTGGAGGAAACTGATGTGAAAAAAAGCAGAAGGACACCTGAACCTATCGCCCAAGCATGAGATTGGGAGAAGCAGAACAAGTAAATCCAAAGAATAAGCCTGACTGGGAGGGTGGCGAAAGACACCGCCCCGTAGAAGGACAAGCCACTCCAAGGGAGGCGAATGCAGAAACCCCACCTGAACAGGTCCTCGCAGATCGGGGAGGTTAGGTGGGCATTAAGGAATCTGCGGCTAGACAACGTCTCTACCAGATACATCGTTACCGAAGGTAAGTAACTTGTACATCTGATAGAGACATCTAGCTGCAGATTCCTTAACTTAGAATAGATACCAAAGCCATACCCCATAGGAGGCGGGTCTGCGAGAGAACCCCACTAAGTTCTTAGGGGAACAGAAGTGTCAACCAGCCGGCTAAACACAGTGGGGGCAGAACTGCCAGAGTGGCCAACACCGGACTAGGATACTCCAGAGGGAGTGGCCAACAATGAGAGGCAAAGGCATTAAAGCTGCCGAGGGCGGCAGGAAATCCCTGTTGGTGAAACAGAGGAGAAAGTGAGCATAGAACCAGAAGGGCAGTGCGGAATAAAAGTGGATACCTTCCGAAAAAGGGGAGGAACCAATTGTATAATATGAGGGATCCACAGGATCTGATGGACCTTCAAAAGAGAAAGGTCTAGCTAGGGTACAAGAATGGACCGAGTCCGAGCAGGCAGGACGGACATGCAGAAGCACCGTGGACGTGAGAACAGCAGCGGAAGGATGCTGATGACTCCCAGGATGAGGCAGTGTTAAAGGAAACACAAGACCTGCTAATGCACTATGGCCCATGCACCGGACATGTGAAAGGGCGGGCATCAAAGGGCAGAGAAGAATGGCAACAACTAGTGCCACGAACATGGGGTACAGAAGTACACAAGAGAAACCGTATGTACCGCCAGAACCACACCATGGAAAGGAGAAGGCCCCATAAAGCGCCACGAGCAAAAGCTGAGACACGAGAGACGCACCAATAGGTGTATCGTGTGAAAGAGAGCCGGCAAAACTAACACACGTAGAAGACTTGCGCTCACGAAAGTGAGGAAGAAGACCACAGCCACCGCAAAGAAGAGTACGCCTGCAGGAGGTCTGGGTGTGTGTAGTACGCCAGACAGGACTAAAGAAGACAGGGCCTAGCCCGGTGGATGAGTTGAGAAAGAAAAAACACCATAGCACCAACAGCTAAGTAGCAGTGGTACCGGCCCAGAGCCAGACACAGCAGCCACAGGCGGTAGGAAAGATCCACTGGCTACCGTGAGACAGACAGGGAGGCAGAGCAGTACTGGAAGGAGACAGTACGAAACGTTGCGGAGGAACAAGAGTGGATATACGCACAATTCTCCATCAGAGAAAACACTGCTCGGAGGAGAACACTCCCCCTGAGAGCAGCAACCGCAGCTGGAAGGAAAAACAGGACAACACCTGCACGGAATGCAGCAGGGAAATGGAAAGCCCTGGCAGGGGAAGAGGCCAAAAAAGCAAGGCACAAGACAATGACAGCATCAACGTCTGGGGCCAGAATGCCACCACGGAGAGCGAAGTCCAACCATGAAAGGACTACGCAGCACGGGTATAGAAGAGTAGAACTATGCAACGGAAAGGTGCCGGAAAACGCACCAGCCTGTGAGAGCGAGCATACTAGAGAGCAGTTACTGTACGTAATAGAACACAGCGACAGGGCCCTGTGATAGGCAGTCCACAGATGGAACGGCCGCAGCGAAAGAACCAAGACGAGACGGCAGGGACCTGAAAGCCCTTCCGGCCTCAAGAAATGGATTAGTGAGATGCAGGGGAGTGCCACAGACCAGCAGCAGCCACTATGCGAGAGCCCAACAAATGGACCGCAAGAAGGCCCCGGGAGGGCCTGCAGCAGCAGTAAAAGTGTACAGGCACATACGCAGGACAACCTAGTAAAAAGGGCACCACAGAAGCGTACAAAGACTGCTGTGGGAAGAAGGCAGCTATACAATAGCTAACAAATACCCCACATAGGGTAAGCATCAACCCGAACAAGTGGCGCCTCTTGAGCGTGAGCTCATAGACCGAGGTCGTAAATTGGGAACACAGAAACCACAGGTTCCGAACACATAACCCTTGGGGTAAGGGTGTGCAACCTGAACCACTAGGCCATAGTGACTCAGAAAAATAAGCAGCTGACCTGCTGCATGAAAGAAAGCAAATACGGCGAGAAGCCGCTTAGGCCGTTCAGTTATTACAGCATGAACCCAGGGCCAACATGAAGCAAGACACACTATGGAAGGGTAGACAGAAGGTGGTGAACCGCAGAGTCCACATGTGCGTCAAACAGGGACACACCATCAAATGGTAAGTCCCGGAGACTGTCACGGACATTTTCGGGGAAACCCCCGTTGCGCAGCCAAGCATGGCGGCGGAAAGCAACGGACCTCGCCATTGCCCGTCTCACCGAATCGGTAGTGTCAACGGCGGACCGAACGGTAAAGCGCGCCATCTCTCGGCCTTCGTGAAGGAGACGAGCTACGTCAGCGCGAGTACACTCAGGGTGGGCAGGCAAAAGACACTCCACTGAGTCCCAAAGGGCAGAAGAAGCCCGGGCAAAGACGCAAGCCGTGTTCAGAGCACGTAAGGCTGAACTAGAGGACGCAAAAATGCTGCGTCCACATGCCTCCAACCAACGAGACTCCCTAGTAGGTGGCTGCAACAGAGGTGGAGAGGAAGGTTGCGTGGCCAAAGACACCTGCACGACGAGGCCGTAAGCCCCAGGCTGAAGGGACAAACAGGCTGGGCTCTCAGGGGCCGGACGGTGTCGATGCGCCACAGCCCTGTCAACAGCATCTCCTGAAGAGGGCCGTGCCCATGTCCCGAGAAGGGCATTGAACAATAAGCTGCTAAAAGGCAGCAAGGGCTCAATATCTACCTCACCCTGGTGGAGGAGATCCAATAATGGGTCGGAGGACAAGGAGACAGAAGGAGGGTGCAAATGTAAAACTTCTGCAGCCCTACGCACACCACTCAAAAACAAAGCACCAGCTTCAGTGGGCGTGGTGGGGGGTGACAATAGCCCATCTGTAGGGGACGGTTGCAAGCTGACACGTCCCACAGGAGGAGGAACAAGGGCCCACTGCCCCCATGGCATTGGAGGCAACTGGCGTGGAGACAAGTCCAGGCATACCCGGCCTGTGTCCTCCGGAAGCGGAGAGCCGACAGGTGCCGGCGACCGCTCCGGCATTGAACGACGCCGCTCCGACGCCGCAAAGGCGTTGAACCCACCATGGAGAGGCGCGGAGACAGAGCCTGAGGACCAGGTGGCGACAGGCATGGCGCCGGTGGCGCCGCTAATGTCGATGTCGACGCAGGGAGCCGCCAGGGGCTATGCGGAGACAAGGCAAAATGGCTCGGCGGGGGGCTGGAACACCCATCGGGGTTAGGACCCGAAGCCGGCACGACTCCGGAGCCGAGGCACTCGCCCGCCGGCGCCGATGTCGACGCAGGGAGCCGCCAGGGTCTATGCGGAGACAAGGCAGAATGGCACGGCGTGGGGCTGAAACGCCCATAGGGGTTGGTACGCGACGCCGGCACGGCTCCGGAGCCAGAGTCGAGGCACTCGGTCGGTGCCGAGGGCGAACCCGCCGGCGGAGATCCGACCTGAATGCCTACCTCCACTGTGGGACCCGAAGGCGCGCCAGGGAGAGGAGGTGACCCGAAGATGGAGTGCAGAGCCTTGTAGTAGGCTTCCATCTGGGGCCGAGTCGCACCAGTACCCGGAAAGGGCGGGTAAAGGGAGGCCGACTCCGGGGCGCACAGCTCCGTGAGGGAACGGGAACCATGGCCCCCATCGTCACGTGGAAGCGAGGACTTCGACTTCCGTGACTTGTGTTTTAACTTACCTGTAGACGAGCGACGTTCGCAAGATCGACACCGGGAGCGGACGCGGAGAGAAGAACCAACCGGAGAACGTCGGGGAGACGCCGTGCGGGATATCCGGGCGGCCAAGAGCTTCATCCGGCGCTCCC
Organism: Calotriton arnoldi; assembly: GCA_963921515.1. Lineage (NCBI taxonomy): Eukaryota > Metazoa > Chordata > Amphibia > Caudata > Salamandridae > Calotriton > Calotriton arnoldi. Next base: position 999,503 of record CAWUFW010003006.1, on the reverse strand, counting down.
GTAGGGACTTCGGCCGCATCTGCCGGCAGGCGGCACACTCCACGGAGTCGTGGTGCGACTCAAGACACCACATACAAATGGCGTGCGGGTCCCGACGCCGACATCTGACGCGAACAAGTCTCGCACAATTTAAAGCCCGAAGGCATCGCACACTGTTCCCAGACGCCAAAGGACGTCGAAAAAGGGCCTGAAGAAAAACAGGCCAGAGGAACAGCTGAATCCCGGATCCGCGTTGGAACGCGGAAAAGAAGGAAACTGACGTCAGCGCGCCGGGGGGGTCCTATGTAGCTCCACTGACGTCATGTCCGGGGACGACGTCAGGGCGGAGCCAGGCAGCGCCGCCCCCGGCGCGCAGAGGTAATGCTGCGCAAACTTTTTCCGGATCCAGTCTGACGCCTGGGGATATTCTAAGTTAAGGAATCTGCGGCTAGATGTCTCTATCAGATAAGAGTACTCCATTTTATAGCAATAGCAAACAAAACAAAGCAGAGTGCACTGCTATAATATTTGGGTGAAGATAAAGCATTTGAGTGCGTAAGATGGAGGTGTTACAAGCCAGGAAATCTGGCCCAGTAGTCCCATTGCTAGCATATGCATAAATGTAGGGATTACCCAATAGTCCAAACTGAACATGGGTGAAAAGCAGGGTTATCTAGTGACCTCCTTGCTTTTTGTATTATATCTAGTACACCTTGCCCAATACCTATGCAAAGTGGTCCACATCAAAGGTGTGAAATTGGACAGAGGCAATTGCCCCTTTTTGTGGATGATATCATCGTATCGCTGACAAGTTCAGTGATTTCTATTTTGCCCCTGATGAGAGGGTTTGGGAGATTTGGCACAGACTCTGGCTTTAAAGTCAATATGCATGATTCAGAAGCTTTGATTATTAAAACTGTTCCATCTGCCATTTTAACGGAACACTGCATCCATTAGATATCTGGGAGTGAACTTCACTGCAATGATACAAAAGTTGCATATGGCCGCCCTCTCCACTGCCTCCCTAATTAGCAATGTTGAGACGGTCTCCAGAGAAGTCATAGCCATTCTCTCTCATGCTTTGGCCGCATAGTCACTGTCAAGTTGGAGATCTTTCCCAAGTTATTTTTCTTGTTCCAAGTGCTGTCTATGGCCATTGAAAAAGGGGCGTTAGAACAAATTCAAAGAATGTGCGCACAATTCATCACGGTGGGAAGAGGTTGAATGTTCCAACCATACTGGGGTTTCGCAAGTTAAAAGAGGGGGTCTTCGAGCGTGGCTTCGGCGCCAAGCGTGATGGCTGCAACTCCATGAGGCTCCGTGACTCCCTGGGCTTCTGCCCGTAATTAATCCATTTACGATCCGTTCTCACATGTCGGATCGAGTCAAGTGAATACCGGAATGCATGCGGAAGATGCGGCCCGGACCTGCTGGGAACTATCGACTGTAGCCGGTCCGAGCTGGGAAATGCGGCCTAGAGGGCAGTGAGGCCTCGGGTTCGTGTAGCTGCTGCGCCCGACCATGAACGCCGGAGGTGCCAGTAGAGTGCATGCCCCAGTGGGAAAAGACACAGATGGCTCCATCGCAGCATATCGGGGCGCGACCAGCGCTGCAACGCGAAGTGGATCCGGCGCTGATCGGACCTCAGAGGGGCACAGAAGAAAGGCGGTAGACCCGCGAACCGAGCACCGCCCAGAGCCTGCGGTCGTTGGAATAACTGGCTGACGACATAGCATCTACAGAGCAACCCCCGGTGAGTGATTGCAGGGTTGCGGAGTCAAAAGTGGACGCAGAAACACGGGCACGAAAGGCGGGCGAAACCAAGGCTATAATAACAAGCCTAAAACGAAGCGCAACGAAAGGTGGAAGATTTCCATAAAGCAAGACGGCGCTGATGATGTGACACGAAGGGGCAGAGGACTAATCGGTGAAGGATGACAGTGGGACTCCTCCGTGCTTGGGGAATATAAGAACAGTTGCCCCCAATATCTGAAAGGTCGCCCGACTGGGCAGTAACCACCCGGTTGAGACGACGCCCTGATCTGGTGTCCACTGCACTACTCAACACCGCGGGAGCGGTGAGACCGAAAGCGCCACAGTGAGTGTGTGAGGAGATTGTGGGGCCACCATAAGCAGCGACGGCTTGATACTACAAATTAATAAAAGGCGCAGAGGGAGTGGTACGAAGGGCAGGTGGCCCGTAATATGCACAGAGAGACACAGGCGCAGTGGAGCGCAAGGGGAAACGCCTAGCCGACAGCTACCCGAGGCAGAGTCTAACACAGCTGAATGGTGGACTGAGAGAGCGAGATACCCCAGCGTCTGAAAGATCGCTCTACTGGATGGCGGCGAACCACTGACCCAGCCAACGGTCGCGTAGGGGCCTGCATTGTGCGAGGTGGGAGAAGATCCGAGCAGGAGAGCCAGGGTTCGCACCCTATACAGAGTCCGGGCTAAGAGTGTGGCGTCATAGCGTAATCGGAGACCAGGAAACTTCAGCAGCCATAGGGGACCAAACAGACCGCCTAACAACTGGTCACAATGTCGGGCGGTAAAGGAACTAAGGGCGCCCTCCAAACCAAACTAGACAAGTTCACAATGCAAAAGCGGACAGAACCGGACGCCCTAGGTAAGGGTGGGGAGGAAGCGGCGCAGGGGCCGGACCGTGGAGATCCATCGCTAAAAGATATCATGGAGGCCATAATAGGAATTCGTACAGCTCTTGAAACGCGAATGGACTCAATAACGGCAGAGATTACACTGATGAGGGCGGACATGCACAATATAAGCGAAAAAGTCCAAAATATGGAGGTGGCTACAACAGAGTTAAGTGTTGAGGCAACCCAGATGCAACGAGATATCAAGGAACTCCAGGTGGCCAGCAAAAAAATGGAGAGACAATTGGACGATTATGAAGGCCGCTCACGAAGAAATAACATCAGGATACTCGGAGTACCAGAAAAAGCGGAAGGACCAGCGGCCGACCTCTTTGTTGAGACCCTCATCTGCGACTATTTGAAACCGAAATCCTTGTCCGCATTCTTCACAGATGAAAGAGCGCACAGAGTTCCCGGAGGCAGGCCTAAACCGGGTGCCCCCCCACCCCCCCAAGCCCCTACTGGCGAAGCTGTTGAACTTCAGGGACTGAGACGTTGTTTTGCAGACTGCCCGTATGGCTCCGCTGATTAAATATGAGAACAGTGAGATCACCTTTTACCCCGACTTTACGATCACAGTGCAGAAAAAAAGAAGGACATTTCTGGAGGTCAAGAGGCAACTACGTGAAAAAGGTATCAGATACTCGATGCTGTTCCCGGCGAAGCTTAGAGTCGAAGCTGAGGGTTGATCCTGGTTCTTTGAGACGCCGGAGTCAGCGGCGGACTGGTTGGAGGGGTGGAGACCGGCAAGAGACCACAACCCTAGAAAAGGGAAGGAACATTTTTTGAATGCTAAATCTACACAGCAAAGTGGGCGGCACGATTCATCTCCAAAAGAGACTGAGGGGGCCGGAGCACACAGCTGAGAGACGAGCAGGTTTGGAACCCCCGATGGACTGGGCCGAGAAGAGAACGATAAGTGATTTAGTTGTATCAGGAAATATAGGTGTTAGGGACATGTTGAGATATTGATTGAAGGGCGGGAACCGGGGAGTCAGCCTGGGGGCCACCCCCTAACATTACCTTTAGTTAGTTGTAAATGGGGCGACAGGCACTCTGCATAGTTGGGGATTTGGGCAGTTCTAAGCCAGAGTGCAGGGGAGCAGCTAGGAGGGGGGGGGTACTGAGGGTTGTGTTATTGTTGTAGTGTTAGTCCGTTACAGATTCACGCATTACGAGCAGGGACACAAATGGGACAATGGGGAGGGGGTAGGACCCGGGGAACCAACTATCCACAGCCACCCCCCCATGGTTGGGCACAATCGTTGCGCAGAGGGAACTCCGGCACTACCCTTGGGAATGAATAGAGTGCAGAACTATGGGTACCACAGGTGAGAAGGGATTCAGGCTCCTGTCCTGGATCGTAAATGGATTACGAGACAAACTTAAAAGGGGAATTATATTGCAATTACTTAAACGTCACTCCCCTGAGTTGGTACTACTTCAAGAAACACACCTTATAGGAAATATGTGCAAGGCCTTAGCTAGATGGGGTTATCAACTGGTGGTACATTCAGGGTTTACCACAGGGTCGAGAGGTGTGGGTATTCTAAAGAGACGGTCCTTCCCCATGACCATAGATCGCATATGCACCGACCACCTGGGGAGATTTGCAGCAGTGTCTGGAATCTGGGGAGGGGAAGAACTGACCCTGATATCGATGTACGTGCCGCCATGCATGCAGGAAGCAGCGTTCAAAGATTTAGGGAATATAATGCTAACGTTTCCCAATGGAAAGTTGATAATAGGGGGAGACCTCAACTCCGTAATGTCGGGAAGATTAGACCGTTATCCACCCAGGGATATAGCCCACTCACAGCTGACACTCCCACACTTCATGGACGCAATGGGTCTAGTGGACGTGTGGAGGGTTCATCATCCCACTGAGGCACAGTTCACATATCACTCGGGGGCTCATAATAGACTTTCTCGGATAGACTATATACTTACCCCGGCGGATCAAGTACGAAACGTTAAGGAGATCCGGCAGCTAGCAAGGGGAATATCAGACCATTCCCCTGTATGGATGCAGGTGGTGGTTGGAAGGGGGAGCGGTACTATATTGGCACCCATACACCCCTCCGAAATCCGAAAACCAAACTAAAGATCACTAAAGAAATTGAACACTATTTCAGTGAGAATGAGGGATCGGTCACATCCGCGCAGATCCTTTGGGAAGCCTTTAAAACGGTGATCAGGGGTCATGCGATATCCCAGATATCGGGGGGGAAAAAAGGAAAAGCATGCGGGCTTGTTAAGGCTAGAGGAAGAGATACTGAAGCTAGAGAATGAACTTACTACATCAGACATGCGGGACAAGACTCACTAACTTAATCTAAAGAAAGAAGAGTATAGAAGCGAAGTGAGGGACATGGCGAAAACATTGTACAATCACAAATTAGGGCGCGTATAAGAGCTAGGAGACAAGGCAGGGAGAGTGTTGGCGTGGCTAGACAGGAGAGAAATGGCAAGCCGGTTGGTCACAGAGCTACTAACAGACGATGGCGATTGTCTCACTGATACACAGGCTATCGCGGATGAATTCGCCCACTATAACGAGCAGCTCTATACTTCCAAGATCAACAGGCAGGACAAAGAGGCGAGGGAATTACTGTCAGAAATGCATTTACCGGTGTTGGCGGAAGATGAAAGAGCACAACTAGATGCGGATCTCGCACAGGAAGAAATAGCACTTGCCATACATGCCCTACAACCGGGGAAGGCAATGGGCCCAAATGGTCTCCCGATCGAGCTCTATAAGCTGCGACCGAATAAAATCGCCCCCCATCTCAAGAAAATGTATGAGGAAAGTCTTGGGAAGGGATTCCTTCCACACGACCAGAGAATAGCCACCCTGGTAGTGATACATAAGGACGGTAAGCCCAAAAATAAGTGCTCATCATATCGACCAATATCGCTTCTAAATGAAGAGGTCAAAATTTTGGCCAAATTGCTGGCAACCCGGCTGGTCCGGGTAATTTCCAGATAGGTGCATTCGGACCAATCGGGCTTTATGCCGTCCAGAAATACATCCTTAAATTTGCGGAGACTACACGGGGTGATGGGGCGGGTGAATACCATAAGAGAGGATACAGTGGTGGTGTCCCTGGACGCCACTATGGCATTTGATACTATGGAGTGGTCATATCTCTTCGCTGTGCTGGAGAAACTTGGGTTCGACTCCTGTTTACGGATCCCCTTGCAACAGTGGTAGTTAATAATAAAAAATCGTCCATCTTCACAGAGGGACCCGACAGGGTTGCCCCTTGTCCCCGCTTTTATTTGCATTAACGTTAGAACCACTAGCACACTGGATCCGTAAAGATCCTATAATACGGGGATTACATTGGACAGAGGAGAGGGAAGACTGTATTTCACTCTATGCTGACAACATCTTGCTGTACCTAGCCTCTCCAGGGAGATCCCTGCACAGGGTATTAAACATTTTCACTAACTTTGGTACCTACTCAGGAGCGATTTCGACCAGTTAATGGTGTAACCTATTTGTATTGAAAGGAAACCCACCCCCCCATACCCAAAGATTGCAAGGTGGCGATCGCCATGGATGGGTTCAAATATCTTGGACTGTTCATCACTAAAAAAAACAAATTATACTATGCGTCCAACTTGTTGCCGCCGCTACAGTGACTGATACACGATGTGGAACACTGGAAGACTCTTCCACTGTCACTATTAGGTAGAGCGGCACTTTTTAAGATGTCGTTACCTCGTTTTCTGTATGTCCTCCAAAATTCACCTGAATTGGTCCCGGCATTATACTTTAGATCGGTAGAAAGTGCGCAGAGAACTTTGCTATGGGAAAACAGTCCACCGGAAATTGCATTCCCAAAACTGGTTAAAAGTTGGTATGACGGGGGAATTGGCCTACCAAATATTAAAAAGTACTATTGGGCGGCACTGTTAATTACCATAAACCACTGTGTATACCGGCCTCACCATGACCCGGGGTACACTATGGATAGGTGGCTCTTGTCCGGAAGTAACCACACACGGGCGTTATACTCTAGGCCGTCGAAATTCCACCTGACAGGCCCCACAAAGCACTCAGTCCAGGTTTGGCACACAGTGCACAGAAGTATGGGATGGGCAAGCACCATTACACTGGCCACCCCACTGTGGGATACGGAACAATTGGGCTCCCTCTGGAGATCGAAGGGTTTCGATAAGTGGGATACCATCGGGATATCACGAGTGGGGGATCTCTGGAAAAAGGGGGAGGCGATACCCTTCGCGACTGTGCAAAAAGAGCACGAATTGGCAGAAACTGAAAGATTCCGGTATTTACAGATAAGACATGCCCTACAGACAGTGATCCCCTGGGGAGTGACCCCTCCCGAAGCCTCGCCACTTGAGGATAGACTGCTGGACGGGTATATGCCAAAAAAGGCGATTTCACTGACTTACCTGAAATTGATTAGTCATTCACCTGATCCTCTTTCGCAACTCCGTGACAAATGGGTAGGAGATTTACCGGGGCTCGAGGAGGAGGACTGGCAAGACGCACTGGCATCACCAAAGGAGGTTGCAATATCCTCTAAATTTAAACTGGTGCAGCTAAAAATATTACACAGAGTCTATGTCACGGGGCCGGCCTTGGTCAAGATGAGATACATAGTGGACCCCAGTTGTAGAAGACAGTGTGGCCGGGAGGGCAAATTTTTCCATATTATATGGGAATGCCATTCCATGACCCTCCACCCGAGTCTCCTTTCACACCTTCGCCCCCTCCTGACTCTGTTCCATCCTCTTCCTCCGTCGCCCCCCCGGATCATTTCCTCACCAACCTACAGCTAAAAAAAATAATGCAACATGGCTTAACTTCAGCCCAGTTATAGAACGGGAAGTCCTCAACATCCTAACCAAGCTTAAACCCTCCTCTCATACCTTGAACCCTCTCCCTGCTAACCTTGTCCAAGATTTAAAGCACATCATCGCACCTTATTGGGCTTCCATCATCAACTCCTCCTTGGCCACAGGGTGTGTCCCTGCTTCTCTCCAGCTTGGCCAAATCACTCCCACCCTCAAAAATGCCACCGCTGACCCCACCGACCTTAACAATCTGCGCCCTATCTCTAATCTTCCGCTGCTATCCAAGGCCCTCGAAAAATGCGTCTTGCTCCAACTAGATAAGCACATTGACTCCTTCAGCCTTTTGGACACATTACAGTCAGGCTTTCGAAAGGGCTGCAGTACTGAAACCGCTATGCTCAACATTGTTGATGACATTCATCACTCCCTCGATAAGGGGGAGTCCTCCCTTCTCATTCTTCTTGACCTCTCTGCCGCTTTCGATACGGTCAACCATTCCGCCTTACTTAACACCCTCAAAGATCGGTTCGGCTTCAGTGGTCTTGTTCTAGAATGGTTTACCTCCTTCTTTCACCACAGAGCCCAACAAATTCAAATTAACCATTGCCTCTCTAAACCTATCTCTGTCCCCCTGGGTGTTCCCCAGGGGTCTATTCTCTCTCCCTCACTATTTAACCTCTTCATGGAACCCCTCACCCTCATTCTTAAGCAAGCAGGAATCAACTACCACCTCTATGCTGATGACACCCAGCTTTACTACAAGATCAAATCCCAAGATGACATTTTTCACCTCAACGATACCCTAACTAAGATCCAACAATGGTTCCATCACAATCACCTTAAACTCAATAAAAAAAAAACGGAAGTCATTCTCTTCGCTCCTAAAAACAACCGGCTCCCCATTCAACACTGGATCTCTGACCTCAAAGCTCTCAACTGCTCTTTGTCCACCTCTAACTCAGTTAAATCCCTTGGAATAAGCATTGACCAGAACCTCAGCCTTTCTCCCGACATAGAAAATGCAGCCAAAGGCGCCCTCTTCTCCCTACTGCACCTCAAGAAAATCAAACCCTTCATTCCTGCTGATGACTTTAAATTAGTTGTTCAATCACTAGTTCTTTCGAGATTGGACTATGGTAATGCCATTCTTTCTGGAACGCCGAAAATCCACCTAGCCCCAATCAAATCAGTCCTTAATCTCGCGGCCAGGCTTATTTCTGATTGTAAGCGGTTTGACCACATCTCCCCCATCCTCAAAGAGCTCAAATGGCTCCCCATCGAAGGCAGATCCGCATACAAGAACGCTTGCATTACGCACAAAGCCTTGCACCATCACACCCCAGTTTATCTCTCTGATAAACTCCACAAAGCAGGCTGCTCAAGAGAAATGCCTACTATCTGGAATTCACTCCCCAAAGATCTACGTTGCAACCCCTCTTACCTCAGCTTCAAAAATGATCTCAAACGACACCTTCTCAACAAATACTGGGGTCCTTAACCCTACCACCTTCTCCGGATTTTCCAACCTGCCCTTGACGGTGTCTTGCCCTCACTATATTATACTGGACTTACTACCTCCCCTCCTCACCTCCTTACTTTTACTTCCCCCCCTCCCCCTACGAGCTCTCTTATAATTTACGGCCTACTTCTGCTTGCTGTCTCCTCTCTCATTTACCCACTCTGTTCTCCCCCTCCTCAATCCTTTCTCCCCCCCATCCCAGACTACCCACACTAGCCCAAATTTCTAACTTTGGTTATGCCCTAATTGTTCTCCTTAATTTCTTGTCCATGTATTAACTGTTTTTTGCATATTGTGCGGAGTATTTTGCGCTTTTCCTTTCTGTACTGTTGTTATATCACAATTGGTTCCTCTCTCGGCCCTTGTAAAGCGCTCTGATACCCTTGGGTCTAGCCAGCGCTATATAAAACCGTTTAAATAAATAAATGCCCGTATATACATAAGTACTGGAATGATGTCGCCCTGTGTATGGGGGAGGTACTGGGTGTAGAAATAGTACCGGAAGCCAAACGTTGCCTACTGGATATATGGGACCCAACAGACTTGGGTAGTAAAGAGAGGACATGGGTGACATTAGGCCAGATGGTCGCAAAGAGAAACATAGCAAGAAAATGGGGAGCGCAAGATGTTTCGAAAGTACAGGATTGGAAGAATGACATGGATTGGTGCATGTTCAGAGAGAAAACAGTATACGTATCCAGGGGGTGCCTGAGAAAATGGATGCAAGTATGGGATAAATGGAACGCATACATGGGGGATATCTGTGTACCACCTAGATTACCATCGCAATTTTCTCCTGATGAACCGGAAGCCTGACAGATTGGACCAACCCAACCGATGGGAATGTTATTTATAGAAATTGCCCAAGTGTACTACGTAAATGATTACTGTGATTGAAAACTTGCATTGCTCGTGAAATCTGTACTGTTGATTGTTGTCAATAAAAAATCTTTAAAAAAAAAAAGAGGGGGTCTAGGCATACCCAAAATGTATTTCTATTATCACATGTCACATCTCAGGCACTCTGAGTGGTCAGAGGTGAAGGAACACAAATGAGGCTTTAAACATACAACTGGAGGCTGGCCAACCTGGAAAATTGGCTAGCACGCAAAGATAAGAAAGTTAACATAATATGCTTCCTAATCACATATGCAACTCTGGAAATCTGAGACAGGGTGGGAGTCAAAATGGGCTGGACATGCTTCTCCTCGCCATACATGCTGATACTGGGAATACCAGTGTTTGGCCCAGGCTGGATAGAGAGAAATTCAGCGGGTGGCAGAGGGCAAAGTGTATCAAGCTAGGCAACATGTTCAAGAAAGGAACCTTTAAAAAATCTAAGCAATTCAAAGCGGATTACGGCCTAGGGAAGTAGAGAGATTTTGATATGTACAGGAGAGGCAATGGGTTCATGCAATGCGCACTCAAAGTTGCAGCCACAATACACCTGACACAGATCACAAAACTGCTACAGAAGGTAGAGGCAGATACACCACCTAGTATCAAAGATATACAAGCTGTGACACAAGGGAGAAAGCCTCCCAAGAGGAAGTTCAAGAATGGGTGGGAAAAAGAGTTATGGTAGAACTTCACTATCAATTGATGGGACATAATGTTGAATAATCAATGGAAAGGCAGTACACATGTACAGGGGATAACAGCAGTTTTTAAGTCAGTTCATAGATGTTACCCTTATACCCCTCACCGCTTGCACATCAAGGACACCAACATGTCAGAAAAATGCTGGAGTTGGGGCGGAGGCAATGGATTCTAATCCACATACTCAGACTGCACCAGTATTCAAACCTATTGGGAGGAGGTGCTGACAGCCATTAAGAAAAACATTGGACTACAAATTCCTCAACTGTAGAGGGTATACTGCTGGGATAGACCAAATATCAAATGTAGTCTAAAAAAGATGACTGGTAAAATATACTGCTTTTGACAGCTAAACTGGTCCTATTAGCAAAATGGAAAACAAACTTGGAACCACACATATTAAACTGGTACTGTAGGTTATGGAAAGTCATAGGCATGGAAAAAATAATCGCTCACCACACTAGACATGTGTATTTGCTCAGATGAGGGCACCGCTCTTGGACTATTTCACAGCGGACTACTGAAAATAAATCTTTGACTATTACAAAAATTGTCTCTGTAATACATTGTAGAAGATCAACCATGTAGACTAAAGATGGATATGACGCAAGGACTCTTGTAAGAGGCAGTGGGAAATATGCTGTTGGTGTGGGAGGAGAATTGTTATTACTTTTGTTTCAAGAAGAATTTGTTCTTAGATTAATTCTCAACTAAAATTACTGGAACATCCATTCTGATCCGTTATGGACAACTTCATACAACATCTTTGACAGGGCTTGAGCCCCAAGATCTTAGGGGGAAGGCATTTGACCTAGCTGCTATTAGCCACTGAGGAATTTCTTCAGTGAAACACCAAGAAGAGCTTCAGATCCGTCACTATGAGGCACCAAAAAAAGGAAACGAAGCCTGCTTGTCACAGAGCTCCATATATACCCTGAATAATCATATCAGATTTGAATGAAGCTATGTGATGTCACCTACAAGAGCTCCTGGAGAGGTACAGTTGAGGGAAACGTTTTACAGATTCAGCCTCCTGCCTGGAGCTGAGGAATGTGTGTGAAGAAAGGCCTATGCGAATAATTCATTTTCTGTAAAGAATGGTGACACACAGCCTATGACATGCATTATTTATGGATAGGTTCTACATTACACAAATGGATAGGTAAAACTACGAATGTCATAATTTTACAACTCTTTTTGATAATAAGACTCAAGAGTCTAAACCACAACTCCTATAACCACAATGCAAATCACAAGAGATGAGCACTGTTTCCCAGCCACCCAACAGTCCAACTACATTTCTGGGTAGGTCCATGGCAACCCTCTGGAATACAAGTGTCTATGCATTCCACTACAGGCTTACATACAGCGATACTACTTACTACACAATAGCTTGCATAACCACGTAGGACACTAACCTTATATTTAACAGTGATATTCTAGAGAAATGTTTAAATACAAACAGATCCACTTAAAGATCATAAAATATCTCTCTGCCATGGTTAGAAGGAAATTGAGGAATACGTTTGACACATCAACAATCAAAATGAAAAAGAATTAAACAGACAATAGCTGTGATTTTGTTTGCAAGAACCAGCGAGAATTTCAATACCATCATAAAAGTAAGACATTGAACTAATTCATTAAAGTTGCTGCAAATAGCACACCAGGCAAGGATTTTTTCCCAATAATAAAAGCCACTGACTTAGGGTTAGAACGTAATGGAAGGCAACGCCTTCGAGTCTTGTTTAGCACTTCAGGTGTAAACAAGACGCAATTGGTGTCAAAGTTCTTTATATATATCACACTCTAATAAGCACATAGATACCTTCTACAGTTCTTCACACAAATCAAAATTACATTTCAATAGCCCCATGGATGGGTCGTTTGAATGGAATGTGTTTTCTAATGTAACTGTTACCTGGAAAGTTTTCACACAGTACTTCTATTGGCGTTGCTCGTTTTGTGTCTCCAATTTTCTGATACCTTTCTTTTAACGTGTCTGCCTGTGAGAGGGAAAAATAGTTTTTTAAAGAGCTACAGGTCTCAAGCAAAACGCAATATTTCTATTTGTGATCTTGTACTGCATCCATATACTAGAAAAGTTAACGTTAAAGGAAATAAACAGTGCAAAAAACTGAGAGCGGGCAATACATGGATGGAAGAAACACTAAAATAAAAAGTCAATATTGAAATAAGAACGTAATTTGAATTTAAAAACTCCATTAATTGAAATTAATAATTCTATTATGGGCACAAAAGCACACCTAAACAGCATATGTAATGGAATTCTGCTAGCACAGTTCATGGGTTTTTAAATAATGTCTTATTATTTAGCGCAAGAGCATTCCACAGTTGAGCAGAAACAAAGTAGAATGGTACTTTGGAACCCACAACAGAGACTGCAATTTTTTTAAGTCAATAAAAAAACTTAGGTTGACCATGAACATGGCAGGCGTCTCTCAGTGAGGCTCCGGACAAGCGATGTGCTACCGTGACTGAGACCCAGAGGAAGGTGAATTGGAGGGGTATGGTACATGCTGATCTTCATAACATGCTGTCGGTGACACCAGTCTCCCCTAATGTACTTCGCTATATTAAAGGCCATCTTAAGCAACTTTGAATGGCGTAGGGTCCTTACATCTCAGAGCGGTAGCTATGCCTATTATTCTAGGCATAAGCTGGTCGTTGCAGGCACGAACCAAGGTGCACAGAAAGACGAAATGTGAGGAAGAGTACTGTATAGATGTTTGGAATGGTCTCCAATGCAAAGATGTTCGAAAACATGAGATAATGAACGCATCTGTACTGGCACAATGGCCTATAAGTTTGGCTGGGAAACACAAGCTTTGAGCCCCTGGCTACATTTCAGCCCTAAAACTACAGCCTCTGTATGGTATGAGGGAAGGATTGTGAGATATTTGGATGAAACAGAGGGAAGTCACGGAGTGTTACAAAGACATCAGAAACTACCGGCCCGGTTTCTCTCAGAAATCATACCGCCCAATGGGGAAGTGCAATTTTACACTTGCATAATTAAACGCATTTATTAACAGAATTAGATTAACATTGCTAAATAAGGTGCATATTATTCACATCATTTGTAGTAGTTGACTGCATTTAGCCATTATGAGCAGCACCCAAGTTAACCTGATTTGTAACTTAAGTTAACTTTAGTTCCATTACCATCTTCAACGTCGACGTTTACAGGTCTAAGGCCGGGAGTCCTGCACATTTCATTCTTGTTGATTTTACACGTTATGTGTTTTTCTGATGCTGTGCATTTTCCCATACGCCTGTTGCTACCTAGTAAATAGTTTATGTATTAGACGACTGACAGTGAGGTTTTAATTGAAGAAGAAAAAGGTGACGGAATGGGAGAGTAACTTGTGGGAAGAGCTGACGGTATCCGGCAGTCAGTCTGGAGTAACAACTCAAGAATGAAGCCATGCATAGACCAATGTTGTGCCCGGAGAAAGAGGGGATTTTATCTGCTTCTGGAGTCTGCAGCAATATGATTGGCTTCAGAGAGAGAGAATAAGCTGTAATGTTGCAAATTACTGCCTTGTTGAATAATTATAGTGTGTGCTCTTTAGACTAGTGGGTCAGAAGCTTGCTGACTTCGAACTGAGAAGAGCCTTCTCGCCTCTGCTAATCTCCACTTCCCGAATACGAAGGCTTAATGCCTAAATATTCTTATTCTCTCGCCAGAGATCATTATTTGTTTGTTTTTTAAGCCGACACCTTATTCTAGTTGCCTAGCCAAATGCCCTTTATCAACCCATACCTGCTTAATTTAGATTAGGGGTTTCTTTATGGAACACATTTGTTGCACGTTTTGTATTATTTGCGTAATTCTTATCACTGCTGTATTTTTCCTTATCTTGAAATATCGGCTCCTGGATAATTTAAACTTGTAATAATGCTTAAAACTGAATAATCACTGAATTATTAACTTTAATTTAAATAATTTATTAATAAATCTTTTAAAAATTCATTCAAATCTCCTCATTACTTCCTGTGGCGTCCCATTGGTCTCCACTGTTTATGGAAAAGTATGTAAATGATTGGTCCTCTTCACGTCGACAAGAAAAGGACCATACAAACAGTGGCAGGTTTTGTTTAATTATTATACCCGACATTTGAGATTCAAGAATCTCTGCTCCATCAAATGGTAGCAGAGTGTCGGTTTTGTCATGAGAGAGAAGGAGCTAGAAATGTCCAAAAAATCTAGACCTGAGTGGACCTTGATCCAGCCCCTGAAATCCATGGCCTAACTTTAAAGATTAACTGTTTTGATGGTTCCAAAGAAGTTTGCAGTGGTGGAGGGGTGAGTATTAATAGGGTGGTGCGTCGCAATTGTTTATGTGATGCTTATGGTGTTGTGTCGAATTGTGTTTCTGGTGATGTTTATGGCCTAGTTGTGTAAACAAACACATGCGTTTGATGCTAAGCCGTTTAACCCCTTGGCCGCGGCGGTAATTCCGCCGCGGCGCTGGGGGGTGGGGGGTGAGCGCGGCGCCACCATGCTCGTGACGGAACCACGCCGTCATGAGTCACGGGCGAGCTGTGCTCATGACGGCGTGGTTCCGTCACGACCCCGCCCACTCACTAATTCGCCCGCACAGGCGGGGAATCAGTACCTCGTGGGCGGAGCGGCCGCAGCATGACGGAACCACGCCGTCATGAGCACACGCCGCCCGTGGCTCATGACGGCGTGGTTCCGTCATGCGCAGGGAAGGGGTTAAGCTGTTATTAGGTTCGTCACAGTACCAGATCCCAGGACAGAGAAGAGTATATTAGGATTTAACTTGCCTGCTACGGTTTGTGGTGTTGGTTTGTGAGGTACCACCGACCTCACAATTGAGAAACTGACCTGTAACTGTACTAATTGTGATTAGTGCTGGTAGACTCTATTGCGCAGAGGGGAAACTTCATTGGTCAGGGTGATTTCCCACTGGTCGAGATTCCATCTGTGTGTGTGCGGAAATTGTAAAGTGTCAATTCAAGCTGTTTCTTGTATGAGTGATTACCTTGAATTCCTTGGCAGAGCAGACAGGAGTTATTTTTTAATTGTGTTTGCTTTAGTGTTTGTGGAAGGTGGCGTACGGAAAAATTGTAAAGGAGGGTGAACTGCTACAAGAGTGAGGATTGCGTCAGAGAGTACCAAGTTGGGATAGGTCAGTTGGTGCAAAGTGTCACGTTGTGATTGGCTGCTGTGTCATCAAGTGTCACGCTCCAATAGGTCCACGAAGAAAAGGACTGCGCTGGGATTGGATTGGATTGGATGCAAGAGACTGTCTATACTGAATTGTGATTTGGATTAAAATGCTGCTTATTTGAATGGAGAATTGTTCATTTTCATTGTTAAATCATTGTAATCATGAAATGTTTCAGAGCCCTTAGAGATTTGATGAGGAGTGATGTTCAAGTTCCTGTCCATGAAGATGAGGAAGCTCCACCGGAAAATACACCACATCATTACATGGCGACAAATGTAGGGCATCAAATATGTTTGTGGCTTGAGGGCTCGCCCAGCAAGATGGCGGAGTTGATGTCTGAACTTGGAGCTCCGCCGGGGCCTGCCATTATCCTGTATTGATCCGTTGCCCCTGGGCCGCCTCATTCCCCCCCCAAGATGTCCCCTTCTCTCATCCCAATTATACTTGGCTCCCCAGTGATTTTTGTGGTTGCGGAGAGGGCTGGGCTGCACCACGCAACGGGAACCGGGCGCCCTGCGGCGATTCAAAGATGGCAGCCGCCATTTGCTGTAGCCAGGAGGCCGGATGACAGGCCTGCGCTGGGACCTAGGGCATGAGCGACATGGACCAGGCATGCCCCGCCTCTGCGCCGCTGGGTCTCCCTGCCTGCTGGGAGATCCCTGAAAATCCCTGGAGCGACCAGCACACACTGACTTGAGGGAGCGGGCCCAGGCCTCAAGCGGTGTACCGAGTTATCGAGTGCCTGCTACGACACCGCTGAGTGGTCGGGCAGCAGCTGTGAAGACTGATTCAGCTCCGGAGCGGCAGTGAAAAGTAACACCCTCCCCCTCAGTGATATCCTGTGAAGCCCTGTCAGACGCTGGAGGGTGGGGGTGAGGGTTGGAGGGAGGGGGGGTTTGAAGCCTAATGTCCACTAAGTGAGGCTGCTGAATACGGGCTGGGCCCAGGTGATCCCTTCTACGGGGCGACTACAAACTGGAGAGAACTGAGATACACCCTTCCCCCACCCTGATCCACTTCAAATCTGAAACTGTGGAAAACAAAACGGGGGGCAACACTGGACCCTGCAAGAGAAGTGCTTTACTGCACTGAGTGAGGTGCCTTGGACTATGCGCTGACTGACCCCCGGGGCAGTAGCTATACAGCAGGAGTGGACGCATGTGGCCCACAAACACATGCCATTGAGAGAAAAATAATACAGGGAAGGTGAACCCCCCCCACACCACCCCCTCGTGCACTATTACAGATAGTCCATCTGCAACCTTGGGAGCTTGCTGACTGTCCATTAGAAAACTTTCCTACCTGTATGTCTGGGGACTGTGGACTGCCCATTAAAGGGGCAGAGTGACTTGGCTGGAGGAGCGGGGGGACCAATGCAGGTGGTGCACAATGTATACAGGGATCCCCAGTCAGAGCAGTACGATCACCGGTGACTCTGGATTGCCATAGTAAAGCACACAGCTGATAAGGACAACAGCAGCTCAATCTACCACCTGCCCCACAGCATTTCGGCTCTTGGCAGCAAATTAGAGGTGTAACAATTGCAGTCATCCTTAGCCATCCACTTGGCCTGAAAGTTATTCTTGAAATAAACCACGGGTGGAGGAGAGCGACATCGTTCAGTACCTGAGGGCCACAGAGCATTATAATGCCACAGCTTGTTCCTCCAGTGGAAGGCCCTTGTGCAAAATGGCGAAAGATAAAGATCCAAGGTTACCCCACCAAGGGAAGATAGACAAATTTACCAAGACGTTTGAGACCACGACTGAGCTGGACACACCACCAACATTGCTCGTCAATGTGGCCCTCCATGATGCAATTCACCAGTCTAGATTGGTACTGAAAACTAAGAATGAGGAAGTCAGATCAGAAGTCTCGCTACTATGACAAGACCCCAGCCAAGTGGCCGATCGTGTGATGGAAGGAAGGGTGTCGGAACTGGAGAACATGACTCAGACAATGGGGCGTGAAATTAAAGAATTGAAAATGGTGACTAAGGACTTCCTCTGGAAAGTGGAAGATGCAGAAAACAGGGCAAAATGCAACAACATCAGACTGGTAGGCTTCCCAGAGGGATTGGACAAGACTGACATGATGAGTTTCCTGGGGCAAAGACTGAGGTCCACCTTCACGGAAGACAAATTCTCAAACTGTTTTGTGGTTTTGTGATAGAAAGAGCACACAGGGCACTGACAGCTCGACCCACAACGGGAGGCCCCTGCGAGCCATCATAGTCCGCCTATTGAATTTTCTGGATAGGGATATAATCCCCAAGAGAGGCGAGACAGCTAAGGGTCATCAAATATGATTTGTCCACCATTATGATCTTTTATCAGATTATTCCCAGGAGGTCCAGAAGCAGAGGCAGACATTTGATACCGCAAAACTGCGCTCGCTCGAATTGCAATACATGCTGTTATTCCTTGCCAAGTTGAAAGTCATTTACAACAACAAATCGCACTTCTTCACCACGCCAGAGGAGACATGGTGCTGGCTTGAAGAAAGACCTCAAATTCACCCACCACAAAGAGTAGACTAGCTGCAACCAGAGAGGAACAGACTGGGAGCCAGGGGAAAAACTCTGGTTATCGGCCAATAGGAAATTAAATCGTTCCAGAAGAGGAAGGAGTGTGCCGCTGGGCCAGTCCAACATGGACACACTGATGGGTGGTCGCTCTTCTGCCTCTGATGAAGACACTCGAGGGCAGGAGAGTCGGAGGTATATTGTGAGGGGAGGGAGGGCGTTGTGCTGGCCACGTTTCTGAAGCCAAACTGTCAGAAGCCAGTCAAAGAGTTGAATATTCAGGACACTGGCGATGAAATCCTGAGGGGAGTGTGTGACAAATTGAGGGTGGGGGGGCTGGGTAGGCTGGAGGGAAAGGTTAGGAGTCCATGGCCCAGGAGGAAGCAACGCAAGGGTGGACAAGCCAAGAGGCAATGAACTTGCTTCTCACCCTCTCGCTCCCTAAAACCAAGTTTGTATGTGTAGGCTGCGAGAGATGAATGAGAGTGAGTATTAATTGGGGTGTTCGTACAGTTGAATGAAAGAGTATGTGTAGAGCATGGTAGACGTGATTGAGTCGGGTGACTTGAGGGTGCGTGAGTGAGAATTCCTCCTTGTGGAGTTACGGAAGGGCTGTATTTAGAGTGAGTGAAAGAGAGGAAGGATTCAGTAAGGGAGTAGTTGTAGTGTGTGAGAGACGAGAGACTCATTTCATTTAGATATAGGTTGTTAGTATTTGTATACGGGAGGGCTACAGACCCCCAGAACAATATGGTTACCTTGTGTGTTATGGAGGTGAATGCGTGTGGGGAACGGAGGGTCGGGAGAGGGGAAGGTAATTACAGTCTTATTGTTATGTTTGTATTGTTTAAAATGTTACTTGAGTTGTTTGACTAGCAGGAAGGACATATCGGTCACACGGAATGTATACTTCACTGTAATGGGAGGATTCCAATTACACTATCGGTCTGGTTTCGGCATATACTAAGCAACTGAAACAGAACGCTGTCCTACTGCAAAAGATGCATCTTAGGGAAACCCAATGCCACTTCCTGGCCCAGGGAGCACACACTATGCTACCACATGCAGGGTTCACATCGGGATCCCGAGGGGTAGCAATCCTGATTCGAAAGTCCCCCCCTTTTCACAAACAAACATCCTGGTTAGACCCATATGCCGCAGTCCAGGGTATCTGAGGACAACTAAATGTTAATATTGCTAGCGTCTATGCACCCCTCCCCGCAACACACTTTAAATAAAATCACCAAAATCCTGTTGGAAGCCGAATTCTCCTTACATATTCCCGTGGGTGATTTTAATGATGTGATGTTCCCAGACCAGGACAGATCAGGGGCAACTCCCAACCCGGGTAAGACTACATCCCTGGCCTGTTTTGTGGACAAGTTGGGTCTTACAGATCTACGGAGGTGACAACACCCACAGGATAGAGGCTACTCATACTGCTCAGGACTACACAAAGTGTATTACAGACTGGACTATGTTTTCGGACCAGCAGGTGCGGTGGGCACGATACACAGAGCTATCTAGCTAGAGGCTTATCTGATCACTCTTCTCTCTGGATAACGGTAGGGCAGAGACCTCGTGACATCAATAGGGATTGGAGGCTAAATGCCTTGGCATTGAGAGATAACACCACCTTACGGGAGATCTATACAGAATCCAAACTATACTTTCTAGAAAATAAGGACTCTGTTGAGTCAGAGGCTACACTCTGGGAGGCATACATGGCAGTGATGTGTGACAGGAAACAGAATATTATCGCCTTCAAGAAAAAGACGGCTGTTAGGGATGTGGAGGAATTGGGAGAAGTGTCTCCTAAAGGCAGAGGCGAATGTCCACCCACCGAGCCTCCTGATGGTAAGACGGGTCGAAGCCCTGCGATTTGAAAATATATAGTACTGGCCACTGGGAATGGTAGGCCACTGATGAAGCACGCAGTCAAATGCTGGCCATGCAGCATCGTCTATACGATGTCTGAGATAAAGCTGGGAAATTGCTGGCCTGGCTGAGTCGCTGGGACGTGGAGACTCGCCGGGTCCACCAGATACAAGTGGCGGATCTCTGGAGAGGACAGCATGGCCCTGGTAGCGGACATCACCCTTGCTGAAGTCCAGGCTGCCATATCCCAAGTAGACTCGGGTAAATGCCCGGGACCTAATGGCCTTCTGGCTGAAGTTTTCAAAAAGCAGGTAGATATCACAGCCCCCTACTTGCTTCAGCTATATATAACAGCAAGGGCTGCTGGCATCCTCCCACCCGACTTTCGTAGAGTCAGATTGTTATCATACATAAGGCTGGGAAACCCCAAACCGCTTGCAGCTCTTATCAGCCAATTTCATTGATCAATATAGAAACCAAGGTTCTGGCCACCGTCCTGGCAACTAGATTTATAAGGATTATTTATTCGTTGATCCACAAAGACCAGTCCTGCGTTATGCCCAAACGCTCAACCGGAGGGAATCTTCGTAGACTCCATAACCGAATGATGGAAGTCCAGACTAGACAAGACCCACATGTGTTTGTCTCATTGGACGCCGAAAAGACCTTTGATGTTGTACACTGGCCTTTCATGATACAAAGTCTGAGGAGAACGGGGTTTGGATCAGAGTCGGTGGAATGGACTGGCCTGCTCTACAAGTAGCCCACAGCTGCTGTGAGAGGCAGTGGAGTATTTTTGTCAGAATTTCCTATCAGGAGAGGGACTCGACGGGGAGGTCACCGTTCCCCCTTGTTTGCCTTGACTCTGGAGCCACTGGC
Source organism: Calotriton arnoldi (assembly GCA_963921515.1). Taxonomy (NCBI): domain Eukaryota; kingdom Metazoa; phylum Chordata; class Amphibia; order Caudata; family Salamandridae; genus Calotriton; species Calotriton arnoldi. The sequence continues at coordinate 978,416 of CAWUFW010003006.1, read as the reverse complement.
ATGCGTGGTCCGTGCGCACCCGCATGCCAGATGTTTCTAGGTGAATGGTTCCTCAATCCCAGAAGAAAAGATCTCACTATACGCAGATGACATTTAGCTATATCTGACTCGGCCAACGGAGTCGATCCCGGCAGTCCTCCACACCTTTGAACAGTATGGGGAGCATTCTGGGTATACAATAAATTGGGACAAATCCGTTCTTTTCAGACCTGACCGATCTTCCTGGGAGGCTCAGAATAACTAGGAAGGTATTCCAGTACTTAGAAATCTATGCCACCATCGACCATGAGAGGTGCATAGCGCATAATGCTAGGACGGCACGGACTGACTTTCATGTGGATGCCGGTTGCTGGAAGAAACTCTCACTAACGATATTAGGAAGGGCAGAGATGTTCAAAATTATTACTCTTCCAAAAATGTTATATGCCCTACAAAACACATATTACAGACTCCTACATGACATCTTCTCCAAAATTGATAGCGAACTTAGGAAACTGCTGTGGAATGATGGGCACCTAAGAATAACTCTCCGAACGGTACAGCGCAATTCATATAATGGGGAGATAGCACTTCCAGATATCTGTGCTTATTACTGGGCATCCCATTTAATAGCAATAAACGACAGGGGACACGTAAATGGTGATCACCCCACCTACGCCTTAGAGAGGATGGAATTTCAAACGCGCCCATCCCATCGTTATCTCTGTGGGGGGAAGGAACAAGAGGCCTACTACCAGCTACCCAAGTGACTCTTGAAGCGTGGTGCAGGGCTATCACCTGTCTGGGATGGAAGCAAAAGATCAACAGGAAAAACTCCACTGTGGGTGGGACGACGCCTTAAAGAAACAGGGAAATTAAATGGGTTCGCAACCTGGGACCATATTGGCATCTCCAAGGTGGGTGACCGGATTGAAAGGGGCGTTTTATTGCCCTTTTCGTCCCTCCAGAAGGAATTTCAACTCCACGATAGACAACACTATAAGTATTTACAGCTATCCTATGCCTGGAAAGCAGAAAATATTCCTTCTGACCTCCCAGAGTATGCTCCACTAGAGGGTAGGCTGTTGATGGGTGAATTGCAGGAGAAAGCAGTCTATTACATCTATAAAACCATTAACAATAATGTACCCGACACCTTACTGAAACTAAAGTCCACATGGGAAACTGATGTTGGTGAGCTACAAGAACTGGATTGGGAAGCAGCATTAATGTTCCAACGAGAGGTTGCGATTAAATCTAGACTGCGACTTATCGAGTTCAAAATCCTGCATAGGACTTATGATAGGGCCCGCCTCCATTGAATAGGTAAAGCAGCTTCCCCAGAGTGCCTGCATCGTGGGGAGAGTCGGGGGTGGGGGGGTGTTTGGAGGGGACTTCCTTCACATATTGTGGACATGTCCAGTCCATGCATTCTGGAAAAATGAACTTCTGGAATTCATCACAAGACTAGGGACGTCATTACCTGAGGATCGTAAGTGCTTTCAGGCATCCCCAATGATCTAGACCTCACATGGATGAAACTAATATTGTGCAACTTGGGTTTAGTGGTAGCTAAAAGGGACCTGGCTAAACATTGGGGCGCCCCTGACACACCTATCACGGCTGAATGAAGAGGAGTGGACCTCTATATAGCAGCGGAGAGTAACATACAAGAGTAGGGGGTGTTCACCTAAGTTCCGTAGGGTGTGGGGCAGCTGGATCACACATTATGGACTGAATGTGTATGATGACCCTGATGCTGTGCCGTTATTGCAAAATCATTAATGTGAATACTTTGACTTGCCATGTCTGCCAATTTGCAGATGTATTGATGCTTTTCCCCCCACTCACCACATTCAACATTGTGGAAAAGTCTGATGTACTATTGTTCTTCCACTAGGTTTCTTTGTTTGCAATGGGCACCTATTTGTGCCCCTTTTGTTATGATCTACACAACCCAACAGAAATGTTTTTTTTTTTTTTAATTGGGTTGTTGCTGCATCAATGGTATAAGATCACCGAAAAAGAAGGATCCGTAAGATTTACACAATATGGCCCATTTGAGAATTATTGAGAGCTTGAGGGGAATATATATGCATGATATGAAACGTACCCCTAGACCAGCACAATATGAGGCTTTGAATGCTCGAGAGCATGCTGCACATGCAAAGGAGAAAGAGAAATACCAGACTGGAGCTAAGAGAGTAGTGCGTAGTCACATGGATGCTAAGTGGGATGAAGAACATCATAGGTGGAGGAGATGCATAACTGAAGGAACTAGGAGGTATCCTACATTGTAAACAATACAAAGAGACAAAGATGCTGATGCAGAAGAGAAGTCTATCACTGATAGTGATTTTAGTGATGATCTCATAGATGCTTTGTTGTCCTCACGTCCACCACCAGATGCTGCCCAGTCCACAGATCAAGCCGGTGCTACTGCTAGGAGTAATACTATTGCCACAGCCTCTGTAGACCAGAATGAGACTTAGATTGAAGGACCACATCCAACACTTTCCGTTGCAGCTGCACCTACTGAGACAGCTACTACTGTAGTTGTCCTGATTGTTCCTACCCCTGCTGTGTCTGTTCCTGCACCAATGCCCCAGGCCAGACCAGCTCAGACTTTAGCTGTTCCCATTGTGTCTGCCCCAATGACTTTTACCCTGATTCCTGCAGTTCCAGGAGCTGCAGGCAGAGTGGCCACGACAGGTTTATCCAGACGTTGCAGAATTCACAGATTGTTGCTTGGAGCCCACCACAAAACGTAAGAGCCCTGAGAGAAGGCGAGAGACTTGTTTTCATGAGACAAATTACTCAAAGTTGAATGGGACCTATTGACTATGGAATTTTCCCTCATGGTTTGAGGAGCAGATGAAACCGAGTTGCCATCCACAAGTCTGTAAAATTAGACCCTTAGATATACAAAACTAAAGGCAGAATTGGAAGAGATTATCAGAGAACGTTTAGACCTTTAACATTTTCACATTTGATTCAGTACCAAGAACACAAGTTGATATATTGGAGTAAAGAGAACAAAAGGTGTGCAGCCATGACACATGAAAGGTTATCAGGCTTGGCAGGAAAATAGGACGTAGATCTTTCTAGAATTGTTCCTTTGCAGAAGAGTTTAAGCGCTTAACTAGATGATGAGGCGATTGTCACTATGCGATCTTCATGGATGAAGCTACATATTTCTGAATATTTAAATGCATTCGAAAATTTAGTGATTTTGAGAGGTTAGAGAGCAAGTGAGCAAAGAGGCAAGAAAAGCAAAAAGCAAACAGACAGTGTAGGGGTGGGTGGGAAACCGCTTACAACACCCCCAGATGGAAGCAAGGCTCAGATGTTCCCTATTAGAGAGGTGCCAGGTGGAGAATATGTTCATGTGCCATGCCGTCAAGGTGATCTTGCGTCATTTACGAACAATTTCCTCAAATTGAGAGAGAATCCTTCCCAATGGTACACCTAGGTTGACAAGTTTGTTAAGATTTCGAAGGTTTTGTGGACGGATTTGAATATCTTTTCCAACATTATGGTACCAAGTAATTTATGGGCCCACTATTAGATAGCTATACAGTGTGCATATACGGAACCCCCAAGAGATCCACGGATTTAGGCATCATCTCCTAAGGTAAAGACAAAGTGTGATGAGGTGATTACATTTCTGAAAGGAAAGGTCCCAACAAGGGATACTGATTGGCTTAAGATCAACAGAACGACCCAGGAAGCTAAACAGTCAAAACCACCCTGAAAAGGGAGATATGGGAGTTTTGTGCCACAGTTCGTTCTTGGATTGCACCCAGAGATACGCATGGATATCCAGCAGAAAGTGATCTGTTGACAGTCTAAGCCACTGGATGAGATTTTTAAGTAATGTAGTGATGAGCAATAAATGAAACAGGAAACTTAAAGAAACGTTTATGCTGGCACAGACGAAGCTTTCACAGAAAAGATTTCCGAATCAGACATATGTGGGAAATGTTGGCAGAATGCAAGGTGTAGGACTGCAGAGAGGAGGTCAAATGGTGTAAGGTGGGAGTAGTGTTCAACATGGTAGAGGACGCAGTGTTCTGGTTGATCAGAGTTCAGAAATAGATAATGCAACGTTGAAGAGGTCAACTCCTTGTCATTATCAAGCTTGGACATTGGAAGAGGCAGTGCGGTCAGAACCCAAATGGTGTACTGAGTGTTGGTCAAATGCAAAAAGTCAATCCTACTGAAATGCAGAATGTTCTGGTCCAGAAAATGCAAAATCTAAATTAGATGCAAGTCCACAAGCTCCGATGCTCTTGCAGAACGTGGGTAACCCCAGGTTCAATGCGAATCCAGCCCCAAGAGCAAACCTGAATCCTTTCCAGAATCAGAACCCATTTCAACAGTACTCCATGTTTGAGAATGAGAGTTTTAACTCTGTACATTCAAAATGATTGTGCCAGAGGTGGAGGAAGTGCTTGGCGCAGTCTTTGAGGTAGACCAGAGAACTCCATTCGTAGAATGTGAGGTGAATGACTACCAAGTGTCAGGTTGATTGAAACTGGTGCTTGCCGCTAAACTGTCAGAACATCGGAGGTCCCAGACCTACCCCTGTCGGGAAAAGAAACTCAAGTTGTAGGTGTTACAAATAAACAAATAATTAATCCTGTGCCAAAGAAAGTCCCTATTAAAATAGGCTAATTTGAAGAAGATCACCAATTTGTAATGTGTGATTCAAGTCCCGTAAACCTGTTCGGGAGTGATCTTTTGTGCAAGTAAATTTGCACTATTTACCGTACACCAGATGGTGGAGAGTTTCAAACACATGTTGAGGATGTTGAATTCAAAATGGCCAGACAAGGGACAGCGGTAGGGCTGTTCCTTGTAAGGACAGTAGAGTAGTTACCTCTTGATTTAAGAGATACTCGGAAACCTGCAGTATGGGATTTCTCAGGGAAAGGCATAGAATGTATTAAAGGTGTAGAACCTGTCTGAATATTTTTTAAACCTAATGTTGAGTATCCGAGAACGCCATCATACAATTTCACACCTGAGACAGGGGCTAGAATTACCCCAGTGACTGAGTCAATGATTCCATGGGATTTAGAGAGATAATGTGAGGTCCATGCAATTCGCCAATGATGTTTTCAGAAGCCGAATGGCAAGTACAGAATCGAACAGGATCTAAGAAAGATTAATAAAAAATGTTGTTCCGTATTGTCCCATGATACTGAATCCAGCTTTAATATTATTTCAGATACCCTGTGATGCACAGTGGTGGATTTTTGTCAGGTATTTTTCTCTGTCCCCTTGCATGAAGTCAGTTCTTTTTCTCATTTCAATTCCATATTTAAGTTCTGGCATGGTGCCGAGTTCCACAGTGATATACAGAAAGCCCTTCTATTTTTAACCAGGTCTAGAACAAAAACTTTGAGTCTTTACAATTGCCCTGTAACTATCTTTGTTCAGTATATTGATGGCCTGTTGGTGGTGTCAAGTACACAAGAAGCCTGTTAACAGAATATGATTGCCCTGTTAAATTATTTGGTTGAGAATAAACACAAGATGTCCCCAAGCAAATTGCAATATTGTCAAAAACAGGTCCGGTACCTAGGACATCATATTGAGAAGGGAGAAAGTAAGGTGTCTCAAGAGAGAATTGCTGCCATCCTAAAAATGAAGCCATCCAATACGCAGAGAGTAGTCAGAATGTTTCTGGGAATGGTAGGCTACTGTAGACAGTGAATACCCAACTTTTCCCTAATGGCCAAGCTTTTACTGAGGCTAACGCACAAAAATGTGCCTGAGCTGCTTCCATGGGACAACAATTGCTTAAAAGCGTTCCACGGCTAAGAGAAAGTCTCCGTCATGCCCCAACAAAGGGAATGCTGATTACAGTAAACGTTCACTTTGTTCTGCAGTGAAAGGGAGGGCAGCGCTCTCTCAGTGTTTACTCAATTGAATGGAGACTCTCGAAGGCTTACATTTCAACCACCCTCGACCCTGTTGGCACAGAACTGTCTGGCCCTTAAAACAGTTGCGACAGTTGGTGTGAATCTTGAGAGAAGTGAGTTTATAGTCATGGGACATCCTCTATCAGTGATGGTACCGCACTCAGTGAAGATTTTGCTTACATGCATGAAAACGCAATATCTGACAAATATGAGGCTCATGAAGTATGGACAATTGACCCTGGCTACTGAGAATACTACTCTGAAAAGGTGTTAGACCATTAATCCAGCTACATTGTTACCGCTTCCTGAAAATGAAGTTGATGGAAAAGAGGTTAAGCATGACTGTCAACGTCACAGATTTATGCACCAAACCAAGACCTGATATTCAGGATGAACCCTTTAATGAGCCAGACAATGTAATATTTGTTGATGGCTCATGCTTAAGAGACATGAGTTATTTGAGAACAGCTTATGCAGTATGTACTATTCATGAAGTAGTGGAAGCCTCCTGACTCCGTGGTGTCACCTCTGCCCAAGCAGCAGAACTAGTCGTTCTTACCAGAGCTTGCTATCTTTCAAATCAATTGAGGGTGTCCATATTTTACAAACAGTCAATATGGCTTTGATGTTGTCTATGATTTTTGACAGATGTGGTTCACAGAAAGGATTAGGGGCTTCATCCGGGTCACCCAACCGGAATGGGGAACACGTGATGCGCCTTTTGAGGCTTTGCAGTTGTCACAGGCAGCTGCTGTAGTTAAATGCTTAACCCACAGGAATGGAAATGATTATGTAACTTCTGGTAATAGATACGATGATGAAGTTGCTCAGTACTGTGCCACTGTGGTATGCACATTTAACAGGGAGGCCACCAGTTTTGCTAAGTTCTTATCTGTGGCTGATACTTGGGAGCGAATTAAGAGATTACAGGAGAAAGTGCCAGAAGCTGAACAACAGGGATATGTGTTAGAGCAGGATGTATCAATAGTTCAAATATTTGGGTCTCAGCTGATGGAAGACCTGTGTTGCCTGACAGTTTGCTGTTCCCAATGACTAGACCTTTTCAATGGTCCCGCACACATAGGGAGAGATGCCATGGTTAGATTGTTCAAACAGAATTGGTGTAATCCCCAACTTAGGGTTATGGCTGAAGAATTGACCTCAATCTTCCACTTGAGTTTTGAGCGAATTATGCAGACATTGGGTTCACTGTAAAAATTAACGCAATTGTTATTTTCTTCCTACTCTAGCTTACATGTCTCTCTACATATTCATGTGTATATATTCTTTAGTATTCGCTCACCCACTAGACTAAGGATTTTAGCTTCTCTTCTATTTTGATATTTTCTGTTTCAGCATTCATATATACATGGATTGTCTTGTAAACAATTAGTAGATTGTTCTGCACTTTAATCTTTCTTTTTCTGTAAATATTGTTCTCTTATTTAAGTATTACTTATACAGTTTCCTCTTAATACACTTATACTGTCTTCTTTTATCATTCACCGTTTACACTACTCAATATACATTGTACTTTTCTTTTTCTCTTATACAGTATCAACTACTTGCGTGACCGTGGACAGCTCAAGACTTCTGGAGTTTTCAGGTAAGAATCTCTTTATCTCCAAAACAACGTATGTCTTGTTTTTCTTTCTTCTTTTCTAATAATTAATCGACTTTGAGGTAAATTGCTCCTGGTACTACAACGCCTAGCGTACGGAGATAATTCTATCTGACTACGCCCGCGCCATCGAGGAGACACTACCCTGACACTAAAACACTAACTTGCACAGTACGGAGACACGACTGACTTCTAACTATACGCGCAAGGGGTTGAGTTGAAGTGCGCAGTTCTGCCGACTAAACGTGCCCTTCACTGCTTCCCAAGGACTCTTGCAAGATCTCGATGGGAAGAACACTAGACTGACAATTGTCATTCGTGGCTGTGCTCGTTCTTCCGTCCTTTCCAGAGTGCCGCCTCCGAGCTCCGCTTCTTTTCAGCTTCTTCACACACCAGGTAGGCAGTTTACATCTTCTTGCTGCCACTGAATACTTGAAACTGCGCTGCCCTGAAATTACCCAAACATTCCTCATAATCAATTTTGCTTTCTTGGAGCGATCCCCGACACCTAGGGCCAATGCTGCAGTAGAAGAGTAGGGTTGTAATTCTAGAAGAAGACAGAGTAGGGTCAGGGATGCCAGAACCGATTGCAGATTACATGTCTGCTTGCTGCTACAAACCACTAAAGGGCTGACTGTAGACAAACGTGTTTCCTTACTAAGAATAGATGTAGAATAGTGATTGCTGTGACATCAACAGTTTGTGCTAGTATTAATAACCCTTTTAATTTGTATGAGTATTTCTCCTAAGATAGGTACCCTTAGGGCTACCGCAACACCTACATTACCTGCATATACAGTAGATCAAATAAAGCTTAAGGCTTCACATTTAGATGTTTCAAAGTGAGATTTTGCATCAAACGTTTATTCTTAATTACTGCAAGAATACACACATGCACTAGACACTAATGATTGTTATTTCTGCACACACTTACCTGCTTCAGCTGCTGAGGATGTAACCTATAATAATCCACTTTCATATGGAATCACTTGTAGTATATTGCTTAGTTTATTTTATAATACGCAACAACAATGGTCCAATCAGAGAGACCAACAGAAAAGATGAGACTAAACTAAATAGCTTATCCTAATTTCAACCTCTTCAGTCTTGAGGGAAGGGGTAAGCAATTACTTCTATCAATAAACAAGAGAGTATACAATAATACCAATACTTATCACACAAAGAAGTAAAGCATGAGTTTTTTTTATATGCAACCTGAGTGTAATTATATTATTTACATACGGTAGCTCCAGATAGAAACATAAGAGAAAATGTGCTCAAAAGGTGTGCCCATTTGAGCACCTTTTCTCTCCTATCTCACAGATCTAGGCATACTACTACTGATAGTACACATTTAGTGGAAGATAGTTTTAGTGCCATTATACCTGCAGTAGAAGTGGTTTTAAATGATGAAAATATTAGAAAGCTTTCTACAGTATGGGATAAGGTAGCAACTAGTACATCTGGTGCTTTGTCAGAAGTACAGAATTAGTAGATCTTAGATGTATGGTTTTGCAAAATCGAATGGCTTTAGATATATTGTTAGCTGAAAAAGGTGGAGTCTGTAAGATGTTGAAAGTGCAGCATTGTTGTGCTTATATACTTGACAAGAGCAAAGAAATAGAGGGATTTGTAAAGAATATTTCTTACTTGAAACCTGAATTAGAAGATTTAGAATCAACAAGTGTTTTAGAAACATTAGAAAAAGAGTTTCTGCTATAAATAGCTGGCTTGGAAGCATTAGTAATGGAATTATAGGTTCTATATTAAAACCCATTTTGATTATTGGCATTTGCTTAATTTGTTTATTTGCTTTGTATAGGAGGTTTAGATGTTTGCAGGCAAGAAAGAAAAAAGAGGAAGGAAAAAGGCAAAAGAAAGAGGAAACGGAAATGAAAAGGAGAAAGTGTAAAGCTTTCAAAAAGATGAAGGATTTGCAAAACTTCAAAGATAAGATGAGGGACCGAGCAGAGTTATATGGTGTTTCTTGGAGATTCATTTGTGTTGAATGTGATGTCTATTCTAGCCATTGGAGGGGGGAATTGGGGAAGCACAATTTAAAATTTTCATAACTAAACGCATCGATTAGCAAAATGAGATTTACATTGGTAAATAACATGTGCATATTAATCACATAATTTGTAGTAGGAGACTCCATTTAGCAATTATGAGCAGCACCCAAGTTAACGTGATATGTAACATAAGGCAGCTTTAGTTCTATTGTCATCTTAAATGTCGACCTTAACACATTTAAAGCCGAGAGGCCTGCACATTTGATTCTCGTTTGATTTGCACCTCATTCTTTTTTTCCACTGCAGATGTGTGTTTTCCAAGATGCCATTTGCTAGCTAGTAAATAGTTTATTGTTATGCATTAGGCGAATGATAGTGAGGTTCTCATCGAAAGAAGAAGGAAGTGCCTGGATGGAGAGCGACTCTTGGGAAGAGCGGACTGTCTCCGGCAGTCTGTCCGGTTTAACAATTCAAGGACATAGCCATGCATGGACCACAGTTTTGCTCTGAGAAAGAGGGGAATTAACCTGCTCCAGAGTCTGCAGCAATAGGATTGGCCCCAGAGAGAGAATAAGCTGTAATGTGGCAAACTAGTCCCTTGTTGAATAATAATAGTGTGTACTCCTTAGACTAGAGAGGGAGATGCTCATGGCTTTGAACTGAGAAGAGCCTTCTCACCTCTGCTGATCTCCACTTCCTGAGTGCAAAGGCTTAATGATTTAATTCGTATTCTCTCGTCAGAGATCTTTATTTGATTTTCTGAAGACGACACCTTATTCTTCTTACCTAACCAAATGCCCTTTATCGACCCATACCTGCTTAATATACATTTTGGGTTTCTTTATGGAAGACACTTGTCGCACATTTGTGTTCCTTGCATAATTTTAATTAATGTTCCACTGTTCCTCATCTCGAAATATCGGCCCCATGATCATTTAAACTCGTAACAACGATGCTTAAAATGGAATACTTACAGAATTAATAACTTGGTAATAAATCTTTTTAAAAATAATTCAAATCTTCTTGTCACTTCCTGTGGATTCCCATTGGTCTCCACTGTTTATGGAAATGTATGCAAATGATTTCTCCTACCACTCTCCACGTCCATGAGAAGAGGTCCATACGACCAGTTGTGGGGTTTGTATAGTGATTATCAATTAATCAAATCGGACCTGTAGAGCGTGACTTCTCACCTGAGAGGGTATACAGGCGCTGAGAGCCCAGCTGCAGCGGTGGGCTCAGTTAAGCAGACAGGTCGAGTCCCTTCCTAAATTCCAGTAGAGAGGCTGAGGCCTGAAGGTAAAGTGGAAGGTTGTTCCAGGACTCGGCGACAAGGTAGGAGAAGGAGCGACCCCCGCTGTAGCTTCGATGACATATGTGTGGGGTGTGAGCGAGGTGAAGAGTGGTGGAGCGCAGGTGCCTGGCAAGTTGATGGAAGTTCAGTCGGTGGTTGATGTATGCTGCTCCTTGGTTGTGCAGGTCTTTGAATGTGTAGATCAGCGATTTGAAGTGACATCTCTTGTTTTTGGGGAGTCAGTGGAGTTTCCTGAGGTGAGGGGTGATGTGGGTTTGCTTGGGGAGGTCGAGGATGAGTCTGGTCGCCGAGTTCTGTATGGTCTGCAGTCTCTTGAGTAGCTGTGAGGTGATTCCTGCATAGAGTGTGTTCCTCTAATCCAGCCGGCTGGTGACTAGGGCCTGGGTGACGTGCATCTGGTGTTGACGGGCAGCCATTTGAAGATGTTGCAGAGCATTCGTAGAGTTAGGAAGCAAGTGAAGGAGACTGCGTTAATCTGGTTTTTCATAGTGAGCTTACTGTCCAGTATTATGCAGAGGTTGCGGGCAAGGTCTGTTGGCGTGGGTGCACGTCCTAGTTCGTAAGGCCACCAGGAGTCTTTCCATGGAGAAGAGCTGTTCCCAAAAATCAGTACTAACGTTTTGTCTGGGTTGAGTTTCAGGCAGTTGCCTTTTATCTAGTCCGCGAGGTTCATCATGCACCTGTGGAAATTGAACCTCATGGTGGTGGGCTCTTCTGATAGTGAGAGGATGAGCTGAGTGTCATCGGCGTGGAATATGATGCTTAGTCATTGGGATCTGATAATGTTGGCCAGGGTGGTCATGTAGGTGTTGCACAGGGGGCTGAGCCTTAGGGGATGCAGCAGGTGATGCTCTTGTGTTTGGAGGTGAAGGTTTCTCTGGATTCTTCCGGTGAGGAAGGAGGCAATCCATCTGTGAGCGTTTCCTTGAAATCCAATGTGAGGAGTCTGCTGATAAGGGTGTGGTGGGATACGGTGTTGAATGCTGCTGAGAGGTCGAGGAGGATCAAAGCCGCAGATTCTCATCGGTCCAGGAGGGCTCCGATGTCATCTGTAGCTGCAATGAGAATCCCGACTAGGAGATGTCCAGAAGATTGTTGCTCTCTAGGTGCCCCTTGAGTTGGTGGTTGATGGCTTATACTAAGACCTTGGCGGGAAAGGTGAGCTCAGAGATTGGTCGGTAGTTCTTGAGCTCGCTGGGGTCGGTGGACGGTTTCTTGAGAAGGACATCGACTTCGGCATGTTTCCATTCATCAGGGGAAGGCTGCAGTGGTGATGTACGCATTGCAGATGGTGGTGAGTTTGTTACCGATAGGCTTGCTCCCAAGGTTGAAGATGTGGTGGGGAAAGGGGTCCGTAGGTGCTCCTGAGTTGACGGAGTTTATAATGGTGGTGGTGTATTCAGTGGTGAGCTAGTCCCAGGTGATTAGCAGGAGGTCGAGGTTGGTGTTTGTGGGAGAGATGAGACTGAGGATGTCGGAAGTGGTGGGTTGGGGATCAAAGTGTTTGGAGATGTAGGAGATCTTGTCGTGGAAGAAATCCACCAGGGTGTCGCAGAGTTCCTGGGAGGGGGTGGTGATGTTTTCGGACTCTGTGGGGCTGGAGAACTCTGATGATTCTGAATAGCTCTTTACTGCGATTGGAACTGGCCTCGATGTGGATGGCATGAGTGCGCCTTTTCGCCTTTTACAGGATTTGGTGGTATTGGTTGAGTGCTGTTTTGAAGGTGGTTCTGTCTGTTGTGTTCTTGCTGGTGCGCCATTTCCATTTGAGTTGCTTGCAGCTGCATTTGGTGGTTCTTAGATCTGTGGTAAACCAGCTGGCCTGCTTAGCGGGTCTCTTAGGTTTGGTACGTTTGATGGGGGCGAATGTCAGCGCAGTCAGTGATCCAAGAGGAGAAGTTTTCGACAGTCTGTTCTAGGTTTGTTGAAGTGCTGGGAGGGAAGGAGTTTAGGCCGTTGGTCGATTGGCCCTCTGATACTTTGTTTCAGCTTTGGTTCAAGGAGTTGGGAGGTTTAGTGGTGGTGCTTGGGGGGGCCTGTGATGGTGAAATGAACAATGGCATGGTTCCATCCAGGGGAGTTGATTGACATGGCTGTACTTGGCTCTGCTGCTACTGTTATACCAGACGTTTGAAATTTAAGAATCCCCGTTCCACCACCAACATTCAGATTCAGCCCTACAGGCCATGGCCTCTAGAAAGAATTATGTACCCTTCAAGTGGTGGGACCTCAAATTTTGTCTTGAGGAACTTCAGAACAAGTGGAATGTTGATTTTAAGCAGGCGATGGGCGAAATGCAGAAATATTTCCCGGAAGTCATGACGACACAGATGGTGAATGTAAACTAAATAACTAGTAAAGTTGTAGAAGTTGAAGCAAAATTTCTGATGATGGCGTCTATTGTAGAAAATAAAGGAAGAGACTTGGGGATGTGGAAGCCCCTGTACATTCAATACAGTTGAAATATGTGGGCCTAAGAATTAGGGCAACACAGGACAACGTAAATTCAGTGACATTAATGAGGAGGCTAGAGGGTCTGATGTCGTGCATTTTGTAGGCCTTCTGTTCGCTTATTCCCTGTGCTTCAGAAAAGAAAACATGGGTAAAGAGGGCTCAAGTCGGGCCTTGAAGGCAGAAAGATGGCAAATGTTCCAGATATATAACTGTCAAAACGGTCTTGCATCCGTATAAAGAATTGCTTCTAAGGGAGGTCAGGATGCCTGACCATGTTGATTTGGTCCGGAGCACTCTGCTAAAGTTGAGGGCAAGTGCCTGGTGATTCAAACACTTTTGCATATAGTGAACCTTCCCCTGCAGGATACAGTTTCAGGTCTGCTTCAAAGGAGGACAACATAATGTTATTTCCAAGGAAGGGAGGGACTATGGGCCAATTTGACTAGGTCCAGCATACAGGCCCGGAACCTAATACAAAACAAGGTGGTATGCCGTTCCTACTGTGTGGTGCAGGTAAATGTATGTGTAGAGAGCACAGGAGTGCTCACTCAGGGCAGGAGAAAATTTCCTCCTTTCGGAAAAAGACTCCTAGGTTGCTCTTGGTTTGGTCTCTATTACCGCAGTATCTATAGTACATTTGAATCATTGCAATGGCGCCCTTTGTGACAGGCACAACAAAATGGTTCCGAACCCTACATTGCTTTGTTTCTTGTAGATAATACATAAATGCCCTCCTAACATCTAATGTGTGTAGGGCTCTTTCAGGTTGAGTTCTAGGTTGTTGGAAAAAGCGTGTTTCTTCATGACCAACCTGACCATATATATTTGTATATACTCTCCAGTGATGTAATAGCAACCAGGAAGGCTGTTTTCATTGCTATAAATGTTGGTTCTACTTTGTGTGTGGGCTCAAATGGTGCCCTCATTAGCTGTGTTAAGACCAGGTTAAGATTCAACATTGATGTGGGTGCAGATTTTGGTGGTGGGATTGTCTTTCATCCCCTCTAAGAATCTTTTGATGACTGATGTGGTGAAGAAATCTTTCCCCGTAGTGCGCCTGGTGTATTCCATTATATCCGCTAGGTGTACTCTTAATGATTTTTAAGTAAGTTTTCCGGATACTAGGTAAACTGGGAATCTAACAATGGTAGTTTCCCTTCTCAGATTGTGCGTTTTCTCCTCTCTGCACCAATGGATGGATCTCTTCCATTTCGCAGTATAACACTTGCATGTCATTGGTCTCTTAGCCCCCTGAAGAATTTCCATACATCTCTGGGGGAGAACCAGGTGTTCAAATTCAAAGCACTCAGGAGCCATGTCGCTATGCTGAGATTGGCTGGTTTTAATGTGACATACTTCCCTTCCATGTCAATAGACTCTGCCACTCCGGTAGCTTTATTATTGTGTCCTGTGCCATCTTCACCAAGTCTAAGAATCATGTTTGCCTCACCCACTGTGAAACTAATATCATTGTCATGGTCGTCTGAAATTGGTGGATAGGCAGATGCAAATATCCCTGCCTTACATATCAACAGGGGAGCTCCCCAGGACAGTATGTGTGGATACCTGGAAGCAAAACCTTTGTATTCAGAGGTTGCATGTGTGGTGAACAAATCTACGTGTGGTGTGCCACACTCTTGGAAAATTGTTTGTACGACCTCTTTTTGTATACCGAGGGGAGCATTGCTATCAGTGTTATATTTCTTTCAAGAGACTATCTCCATATCTCCAGTGCTAGCTTGTATAGGGTGAATGATTTATGTTCTTCTTGGTTCTTTAGGTAAAACATTGTTGTTGTGTTGTCTGTCTGTACCATTTTCCATTTGAAATGTTTGTGAAAAGCTTTCAGTGCTAACGAAACAGTCATCAGTTTGTGGACATTTATATGTTTCACCACAGACCCCCTGACGTACAGTTTCTCATGCATTGTGGGATGAGTACGCTGTGATGTTCACAGAGAACGGCTATTTGAAATGGATGCCTTATGTAAAATTTTCTTACTTCAAACATTTTATTTCCCTCTGTATTTTTCTTTGTGACAACCAGTAGATCCTCCCAGTCTCCCCTTGACCATTGTGTTTACATCCATCCTTGGACTGGCATCATGTGGAGTCTGGCAACTGCCCAACAATGTCATCACAGTTCTCACTGTCAGAGACTGTCCTTTCTGTTAGAGATGAGCTTGTTATGTCAATGCTAAGACTCTCTTCTGTACGGGGGAGGCCTTCCCCCTATACCACATTTAGGGTACCTCCCAGAAAAACGCTTTTCTTCGCAGGTGCTGGGGACAGTTTCTCCATGTTTAATGGGTATCCTAGGTAGTGCAAGGTTTGCACTGTTTGTATGCTGTCTTTGTATTTCTTTGCTGAGCTCCCCTTTAGTATTCAGTCGTCCACACATGTATCCTGCTTTCTATAATGAGCTGCCACCTCTGCACAGCATTTTATGAAGACCCTTGATGCAAAATGTATCCCAAACAGGAGTACTTTGAACTGATAATGTGAGTTGATGAAATAGTCTCCTGCAGAAAGTATGGCTCTGTCTGTTCCTCCTCTAAATGAACCCCGTAGGCATCTGCTCTTTTAATTATTGCATTCTACACTTAGATGTCATCTGATACAGATGGTCTTGAGGGACACGTGTCTATAGTGCTCTTGCTCTTCCTTTGGAGGTACTGGAGCAGTATGTTGATATAGGTATATGTGTTCTTCCTTTACTGCTTTGCTTTCCTGTGCCTAAACAGACATCTTGAAACGTTCAAGGAAGACATTAAACTTCTCCATTTTATGTAGTACGACTGCCACTTCGGCTTCCGGTGGACGGTTTTTTCTTTTAACTTCAAGTGCATGTTGCTCGGTGTTGAGAAACAAAGGAGTTTTCGTTTCTGAAGTAAGGTTGTTTTCCCTCCTCAACCTTTTACAAATCCACTTTGAGTTGATTTGGGTTTTGAAGGTTGGTCCCCGGCATTGTCCTTTTACTTTGTCCCATGGGTTTCCCTTCAGCTGCTGGATATTTCGACGTTGAGGTGGTCTTCACGGACATAGAGTCTGATTTTTTCAGCTTTGTCCCTATGCCACCCTGGGGCATTGCAGGTAAGCATCTCTTGGAGTGCTCTATGTCCATGAATGCTTTTTTGGGGCGCGTCCACAATATTGAATCCTTGTCCTTGCATCATCTCTGCTTTCTCGGGCATATATCCTCACTCAACAGTACAAGCTCCTTAATGCAAAATGTTCAAAATTACAAACTAGCATGACTAACATTTTATTTATCAATAATTTATAATTTTTCTCCTTTCAAAAAAGAGCTTTACATTTTACCCAGATTTACCATTTGCGATAAAATTGCACTTACCACATTTAGATTCACCAGGTGTGGTAAAATAGTTCCTGGTAAAATCAGGTGCACTAACAAAATTACGATTAGAGGTAGCAGTTGGGCCTTGCAGAGGTGCGGAATTAGTATAAGAAAAATGCCACGTGGTCACAGCAGGTATATATTATTAGCATAGTGTTTGTGGACACCACAAATGCATTTTTAAATAGTTCGTTTTTAAAGCCATTTTACATAGAAAAAAAGCTGTTACCTATGACCAACAAACAAATTCATTCAGGAACTTACACACTACACCTGATATCAATTTACTACTTTAAGGCATATATAATTGTAGACAACACCTTCTCGCTTTCATAATTCAACCCAGCAGCATGGCTAAAGCACCGACTCTGCATCACTGCCAGTTCCAGGAGCTTAATTTAACGGTTCTACAGTTAGAAGTGCAGCAATAGGATCAACAAAGAGCATAGGCACCCAACGGGCATAGAAGAAGCCCCAGAACGATCAGTAGGTGTCTCAATCCTTTAAATGTGTCCAGGGAATATATTCTTACAAACTATCACCTTCACATGGACATGATCATCAACTTGTTGGATGCAACAGAGATTTACAGTTCAATATTGGAATAAGGACTGGCATTTCACGGCACTTAAACATATTAGCTGTGGTGCATTTTTTTCTTGAAGGATTGTCAGGTCCAATGAGAAGCCTTCAAGCCATGACACAGCCCACCTTTTCCAAGGTTATGAAGATGATAATGAGTGCCCTAGCCCAACGTGCACCAAAATAGGTTGTTTTCCCTTTTGCAATTAAATAATGGATGATTTGAAGGCAAACCTTTATGCCATTGAGGGATTAACTAATGTCAAAGGAGCTCTTGACTGTACTCATGTTGCACTTAAACCAGTAGAGCAGTACAACATACATTCAAGAAAAAGAAGATGCTGCATACCATAAATGTACAAGTGGACTGTGATACAGTTATTGCAGTGCCTGTTTCACAAAATCTACATGTGATTTGTTTTTTCTTAAAAGCAAGATACCATATACCATGTCATGAAATCACTCACAAAAAACATGACTGTTAGGTGCGTATTAAGCCAAAAACCTTTTCCGGAACTTTACTAAAAACTTTTCAATGCTCCTACATATTATAGTGGAGCATTTTACATATATATCTTTCTGATTTATCCCCCTCTAGGTGACTGTGGTTATCCATTAAATTAATGGCTTATTACACTGACTCATGACCCCTTCACTCAGTCTCAACATAGATGCAATGAGTCACACTCTAGGACAAGAACTGTAACAGAGTGTGCATTTGGACTTGTTTTTTGATGTAGTAGTAGTAAATCTTTATTTTGGTTTGATGAAATGAATATGTTTTTGCTATTTTGCTTGTGCACTGTTCTATAAGTTAGCATTCGCGGCACAATTTTATGTTTAGCCTCCATTTTGAATCTTGCCATTAACTGCATATTGCCTCCTCAAGAAGCAGGCTGTGGAAAGTTTCATTTCTCCAAGGTTAGGCCTTGCTCTGCTAATGAATACACTGCTTATTAGCGCATACATTTCCCACTAGATAGAGGCCTTCTCCCACTAGTCTAGCGGTAGACACGGACAGACCGACCTTGGCATAGAGATGTGTGCCCGGCCTCAGAGTCGAAGCTCATCCTATTGTACTTCTTTGTTTCAGCTGCACCTGCTTGTAAAATTCCATTATGGGTGGGTCTTCCTTGGTTCTGAAATGTACATAATGTATCTCTATGTTTGCTGAAGTCAGTCCTCTCTGCAGCACCCCTAAGCGACTGGGCAGACGGGGCTCCGCTCGAGTGTATCTGAATAAACATATACTTGGTTTGTATTCTCTACTGTCTGACCGACTCTTCATTTGTATGGAAGGCTGAGAGGTGGTCACGAGTGACCCGGGTGGCCCTAATCGGGTCACTTTCTTCAGTTTTGACAAACCATTAAAGATACAAATTTTATATTTAAAACACATCAAACAAATAAATAAGATAGATTTACATACACTACCATATATAAAATGATTATCGATTCAAGGTACATCCGATAATAGTACTATAATGTCAGTTCGATTATCAATAAAGTGCAAGTTCGTGCCATATAATTAAAAAGTGCAGGTGCAACTACCACAATATTTGCTTTCGGTCATGATGAATAGGATGCATATTCAATTAATAAAATATCAAAGTGCGATAAACAAAATATAATATTAAAATGATCAATAAAAACTGAGCAGGGTACCCTAAAATTTCAAGCCCCTTCCCTTACGTACTAGGCTTACAGCGAATAGATATCGACTTAAGCTAAAAGCTATTCTCTGGGATGTGTCGGTCTTTAAAATTCTTAAAGCTTCTAAATGTAACCTGATACCCAAGTTACGACAGATCGGTTTAATCCATTTTTTTTCTAGGAACAGCATATGCAGGGCAAAAAAAATAATACATGGGAATCATTTTCAACAGCATTTTCAAAACAGAGTGCAGAAAACCTCTCTATCATCGTTATTGCTGCCCATGCACTTGGATGTGTTGCATTTTATCTGTAGGACATCAAAACGGAAATTCATGTAAAATGACTTAAACACTGGGGTTCTATTTCATCTAGGTATACCTCGAAGGCAGGGGATGGTTTTATGCAAAAAAAACTGCGACGTCAGCCTTCCTATTTTTGGAGAGTGGTGCATACTGTTTTCTATGTACATCCAATAAGTATTCTTAAGGACTGTTTTTGACAAGTGTGAAAATAAATGGGAGCGATCCAAAAACTACTTAGGCCTAATTTATAAAACCAAGTACGAACATATCGGACCCACGGAAGTGTGTTATTATAATCAAGTTTCAATAACTCTATCAATCTCTCTTTGTAAGTTTTGGGTTCCTACGTGGTCCCCAACCAGACCCAAAACAACAAGGGTCTTATTGCAGCTTGATGTTCAATTCGCCTAACATTTATGTCATGGAAAATGGGGATCATAGGTGTACGTACTGGTAGTTGTAATAGCATTCTTATAAATTTATTTTCATCCCCAGCAAGTATGTTCTGGCTACTAGTCCCCCAGAGTTCCGCACCATAAAGGGCTGCAGATTGAGCCCTGTACTTATAGACTTCCAAGGCAGGTGACACTGCTTTTGACGTCCTTTTCCGTTTTATTTTCGCAATTGCCATGGAATTTTGGAGCAAAGTAACCTCAGCTTTTTGGATATGTTCTTTCCATGCCAATTTGTATCTAACGTAATACCCAGATATTTTTAATTTACCACGTATTCCAATTTTAGTTTTTGGACACAAATATTTTTCTTGAAAGATTTATGCGGGTTTATGGCCATATATTTAGTTTGGTTAGAGTTTATTTCAAGACCTTTTGCAATACAGAAATCATTAAAACGGTCTAAGAGGTTTTGCAGACCCTTAGGTGTTTGTAATATTAAGATGGTATCATCAGCAAAAAGTAATGCTGGTACTGGCACCACTCCCAGCTTTGGAGAGTCATGATTACAGCCCCAAAGATGTTGCACAATGTCGTTTACATATGAGAAGAGGGTTGGTGCCAGTACGCAACCCTGCCTTACTCCTCTTTTTATTGGGATTGCTTCAGTGAGTTCACCCCTTGGTCCCTATCTAACTTTTGCGTAATTATCGTTATAAAGCCGTACAATCTGTGTCAAGATCATGGGGAACTCCCTGGGTTTTTAGACAATCCCACAGGGAATTTCTAGGGATAAAATCAAAAGCAGCTTTCAGATCAATAAAAGCTATGTACAAGTGTCCTCCCTTTAGTTTGGTGTACTTCCAGGATATGCACAACAGTCTAAAAACCTGGTCAATTGTGCTGGTTTTTGCTCTAAACCCTGCTTGGTATTGTGAGAGAATATTATTTTCCTCCAGCCAATTGTTAAGCTTTGATAAAATCTGTTTCGCATACACTTTTTGTATAGTATCTATTAGGCTTATTGGCCTATAATTGGCAAGACCTTGACAGTTGCCCTTCTTATAAATAGGAATTATTTCTGCCCCCCTTCCATGAGTCTGGTATTGGTGCCCCTGCAGCCAGCACATTACTAAGCAAGTTTACAAAAGGGGCCCAGACTGCTTTATCATGTCTTAAAAGGTCACCTGGAATCTTATCAGGTCCTGGGGCTTTCCCTAACTTGACAGCCTCTAACGCTGCCACTGTGTCATCTATTTTAAAATAAGAGGTAGTATTTAGGCCACGCCAGGCAATTTCGGGGGGATTCATTCCCTCGATAAAATGGTTGTTAGTTACAGGGTCTACAACATGTGAATATAAAACATTAAAGTGTCTGCTCCAAATGCCCGTATCTAAATAATGGTCCAGGCCGGAGTTACCAGCTTTATTTCCTTGAGCGAATATATTCCAGAACCCAACATGATCATTCTTTTTCGCTGCTTCAATCAATTTGTTCCAGATACGATCATCCCAATCCTTTCTTGATTGTACTATTAATTTTTTGTACTTTATCCTACTATCTCTTATTTTCGTTACACTGTTGGATCTTATAGCCTCCAACAATTGATGCTTTGCTTCCCGACAATCCTTAGTAAACCAAGGATTGTGGTGGAGAGTTTTAGTAGTGTTTGATGGCTCATGCTCCAGTGAAGTTTTACTCAAGAGCATTTTCAGTTTCTCTGCCATGGTACAGTGAATCTGCGTAATTGGGATTTTGAATGGAGCAGTGTTTATATAAGGCGATAGAGCATCTGAAAAAGTGTTATAGATTTTTGTCATGATTTCAGGATTGCCTACTATAGATGGCCATTTTAGTGTTCTATAATTGTTGCTGACCAACGGTTGTGGTAAATTCCTGTTATTGGAGTTGATTCCCAGTTCCCAAGTTTCGAGAAGGGTTCCTTCCAATGTTAGACATAGTGGATAATGATCACTATATTCTCTTCGCTCAACTTTTAGGTCTATTAGATTTCCCCATATATTAACACTAGCCAATATATAATCGATTTTACCCTGGGCAGTGCCTCTCTTGAGGGTATATGCACTCTGGCTGTCTGACGACAGCCTACCATTGCAGGTCCTCAGTCCTTGTCCAGAGACAAAACAAATCAATTGGATAACTGCGGTTGTGCCGGGGACTGGAGTACCAGCCTCTAAGGGTGAAATTCCTCTTGCCGTGTTCTCTTCCTCTAGAACGGTCTACAAACCCACTGATGGCTCAAATTTACAATTGAAGTCTTTACCTATTAATTACTGATATATTAGGATCGATAGAACTCAGGAAGGTATCCAAAAGCTCTATCTCTGGATATTCTACATTAGGTACTCTCGGTCTGTTGTAAACATGTAAACAATAAATAGATAAATATCTGCTTTATTTTATGTTATTATTTTTATCCCAATGTCACAAGTTGGTAAATCCAATTAGTTGATTTCTATCTTTAGGGAAATTTTAGCCCATATGACTAGGTCTCCTGATGGCCTGCCCCAAGTTGCGGGGACTGCATTAGCACTAAATGTCCAATAACCCAACTTATGTGGGGGTTCCAAAGCCCAAGTTTCTTGTAGTAGGCAAAGGTCATATTGGTTCATATACTCTTGCCAAACAGGATCTATTAATTTTTGTTTCAGCCCTGCTATGTTCCAAGATATTAGATGAATCATAGCTCGCTGGGGCTCCTCAACACTGCATAGTATACTAACTTGAGCAGCACCTAATTCTGTAGCATCAAGCCTTAACTCAGATACTTCTTGAGGCATTGGATTATAACTTTCTAATGAATTCCGTTCATCATTTCCCATCGGATGTGTCGAAATGTATGGGAGCCTATCGCATTGATTGTATGTAATTTCCTGCACCTCTATTCAATCAACTGTCTCCAGGTCATTTTGGGTCTGAATTGATTTGTATGGTTTTTCCAAAATCGGCAGGCGTTAGTTGTCTTTTTCTTTCTTCAATAGTAGGTCTATTTAACTTAAATCTCACCAATGAACTTAAATTAAGGGAAACTCTTAAATCCAGTGCAATCAGGTCATCAATTAAGCTCTGTGTTTTGAGGACAAGAAATATGGTGTCTAGAGGTTCTCCTTTGCTCGATAGACGTTCAGCTCTTATTATATCAGAGCGTATTACTGAGAGGCACCCACGTTTGCACCTTATCCAGTGTATAACCTTATTTTTTAACGTATACACCATATGGTGGGACATTAGCATATAACTAGAGAAAATGAAAAACAATCCTATCCTGCATTGTGCATAGTGTTGCAATACATTGAAATGTGGCCATGTCAGACGACACAAACCATCCAGACGATGGCTCAAGTGGAAGATGATATTGCGATTGTGCAAAGACCTAACCAGAGTAGGACAGAAATTCTTCTGCCATCAGAGATGAACTCATTCACAATTACGTTTGGTGTTTATGGACTTTTTATAAATGTGTGTGTATACCTTTACATGTCTAAATATCAGACTACATAATAAGTAAGTCAAAAAGTAGTTTATTTTGAACCTTAAAATAAAATATATATATTTCATATTAGAAAATATACTTAACGATCGACTAACAGTTTCCCATCCACCCTGCCCACCTCCAGACTATGGCAAACCCTCAGCATTCGCTGGGGTTCATTATCAATGTCCCGAAGTCACACCTGACTCGCTCTCAAATGCTCCCTTTCATTTGAGCTGTTCTGGACACAGTGCAGTTTCGGGCTTCTCCTGAGCGGCAAGTCCAGGATATTCAGGCTATGATAACGATGTTTCAGCCTCTATCCTGGATTTCCGCGAGAATGACTCTAAAGCTGCTGGGCCTCCTGCATCGTATTAGGGAAACATGTCAGATGGCATATGCGGGCTCTGCGGTGGAACCTTTAAGTTCCAGTGGGCGCAGCACCAGGGGAATCACTTTGACATGGTCCTGCTCTCGGAGGGGACTGCAAAAGACCTGCAGTGGTGGCTAACGAACCGTGATTGGGTCAGAGAAAGAACTCTCTCACTTCCCAACCAGATCTCACAGTAGTGACGGATACATCACTCGTAGGATTGAGCGGCCATCTGGAAGAGGTGCAGATCAGAGGACTCTGGTCTCCACATAAACATGCTGGAACTCCAAGCGATCCAACTGGCATTGAAAGTGTTTCTACCCGCCATCAGGGCTAGGCTTGCACAAGTGTTCACAGAAAATACCATTGCGAAGAGGCTCGGCGTCTCTGGAAATGACAAACAGCAGGGCATAGTCCTGGTGCTTTAACACCTGGCAGGTTCTCTGAACGCTAGAGTAGACAAACTCAGCTATCAATGCCTAGCGGATCACAAATGATGTATCTCTGGAGGTAGCGCAAAGTCTCTTTCAGCAGTGGGGAGCGCCTTCGTTAGATCTGTTCGCCGAGAACGCGCAATGTCAGCAGTTTTGTGCACTGGAGTTTCCAAGGCAGCTCTCGCTGCCAGACTCTTTTCATCTCTAGTGGAGCTCGGGCCTCTTGTTTGCCTGTCTGCCCATACCACTTCTGCACAGAGTTCTCAAGAAGATCAGGAACAAGCAAGTCTCAGTAATTCTTGTGGCTCCGGACTGGGCATGAACAGTCTGGTATCCTGAGCTTCTCAGCATGGGCATCGATCCTCCGAACAGGCTGCCCCTTTGAGAGTATCTTCTGTCACAGCAGCAGGGCAGGGTCCTCCACCTGAACCGGTCAACTCCCCCCCTTCTTGCGTGGAGATTGAGCAGCGACAGTTCACAGCTTTCGACCTTCCTCCCAAAGTTTGCAATGTTATTCTGACAGCCAGGTGCCTCTCCACCAGGACGGTATTCGCCTGCTGGTGGAACACATTTGCATTATATTGTATAGAAAAGTCTATGACCCTCTTTCTGATGTCCTTTTTAATCTTACCCTTGTCCAGCAGGGCTCTGCTCTGGGCACTCAAAAGGGTTACCTTTCTGCTCTGTCTGACTTTTTGCGGCAGCCGGACCAACCCTCTTTGTTTAAGTCCCCTATTGTGAATACGTTTCTTATACGTCTTGTAAATAAGTTTCCCCCCTCTCCTTTCATTACGTCTCAGTGGGACCTTAATTTGGTTTTCTTTTTCTTAATGTGTGCTCCTTTTGAGCCTCTTCATAATTGTCCCCTCCGGCTGCTCACCATCAAGACAGGCTTTCTAGAGGCAATAACATCTGCCCAGGGGGTGAGTGAGGTGCAGGCATTATCATCCAAGCCTCCATTCCGGTCTGTTTTTCCAGACAAATTGGTGCTTCACACTCGGGCCTCTTTCCTGCAGAAAGTGGTAACACGATTCCCTGTGGGCTTATCCATCACCTTGCCCGCTTTCTATGCTCCTACACAACCCTCAAAAGAAGAGGAGCGACTCCACAGTCTGGACCCAAAAACACTGCTGTCGTTCTACCTTGACTGCACAAGAAAGTACCGGGTGGACGACCAACTCTTCGTGGGGCATGTTGGAGCGAAGAAGGTTCGGGTGGTACAGAAACAGACCATTTCGCGCTGGGTCGTGCTCTGTATTAAAATCGGCTACGCACTAGTCAAGAAGCAGCCCACTGAAGCCTTAAGGGCTCCTTCCACGAGGGCTAAACCTGCTACCACTGGTTTAGCACGTGGAGTCCCAGTCTTGGAAATCTGCCAGGCAGCAACGTGGGTGTCCCTGCCCACGTTAACAAAACATTACTGCTTGGACAGTCAGGTCCGCAGGGATGGACACTTAACCCTTTGAGTCCTGAAGGACCATTTAGTTTAGAATTTATCTGCAGCCCACCACCGGGGATGGTATTGCTTGGGTATCTATTCAAAGGTAAGGCATGTGCGGCTAGATGCCTCTATCAGATGAACAAGTTACTTACCTTCGGTAACGCATTATCTGGTTGACACACGATATAGCCACAGCCTTACCGATCCACCCATCCTCCCTGGTCTGCGGACAAGTTTCTAGGGTTAGGACTTATCCCTTTAAGGGCCCTAGGTTGGACATACCAGTGTCAGTGCTCTTCATGGCACCGCGTTCCTGGAGTAGAAAGTAGTGAAAAGTAGCCGACGTCAGTGTGCCGAGGTGGCACCTACATACATAATACGGATGTCACTTCCCGCACCAATAATGCCGTGCGGAGCTGATGGACTTCACCAACTAAGGGGGACTGCTCACCCAAAAATCTTACAGATCCAATCTGAGGCCTGAGAAATTCAAAGGTACGGAATCTGCGGCTAGATCTCGTCTCTACCAGATAATGCGTTACGGAAGGTAAGTAAATTGGTCTCTATGTACATTTACATTTTGAGACGTTTGGAAAAAACGCTATATTGTGAAGACACATCATGATTCTCATTGTATTATGAGATGTATCTTGTCAAAGGTGACATTTTAAGGAATACATTAATGAAACATTTAATATACAGTGATAGTTATTGTGACCTACCTAGTTCATCTACTCTTCCAACTTCTGTGGCTCCAGCTATTCCCTCAATGCTGCAGAGGTTTATAATGGATCGTACTGCCTCTTTCCAGGGCTCTAATTTCAGGACTTGTGGTGATCCTCAAACGTGGCTAGGTAATCTTTTTAGTTTTCTGAAAGACGTTCTCTTACTCTTCTTTAGAAGTCATTCAATAACCAGTTTCTTACATCCATTCACTGACCTTGGCTTGGTTGAGACCACATTCACTTTGCATTCTTCCACTGTCTGGGCTTCACTTTTGGTGCGATTTTCACCATGAGCATTGGTCCTACTTTACAACCTCCTCAGCCACAACCAGAAGTTCCCTCTCTGAAAAGTTGTGCTCCCTTAATCTTTCTGAAGCCATGATGTGAGACTCAACAAAAATTTGGGTGCATACAATCTCCTGGTAAAAAAATGGCGGTGGTTTCAAAAAGCTCATTTGAAAGCCAAGAGAAAATAATTGCCAGTTGTTTATCCCACTATGAGGCAGGAGATGGCTGCAAAGCCTTCAAAGGACCAATCAGCGATCTCCTGACACAACTTCCTGCATTAGTCTCATAAGATTTCTGAATATCCTGGGACTAATAATATTTTGCAGGCTCAAGATACTTTGTGTGGTACACTTCCATTCGATTATACAGCACCCAGTAATTCTGGGATTGGTAAAAATTGCATGCAGTTTCCAAATCCGGTAAAGCGGAACAGAGAAATAAGCTGTTATTAAATCTTTTAGGCCCAGATGTAAAATGCAATAATTGCATTACTAGGTGCGGATTTACTGCACCCAGTAATAAAATAACTCAAAATGGGCACCTAAAAGTGCAGTTCTGCTGTATTAACCTGGTAAATAAAGAGGGCTGTTACACCTGGACCTTTTCTAGAACCTAGTTGCATTTGCCCCATCAATGACCAGTGTAAATGATGATTTACATTAACTGTCATTGAGAAATATCAGATCCTAGAAGAGATAAGGACTTGTACATATGTGATATGCCATGTTTGAGAAACCTATCTATGAAGCCAGGGGATACCCAAAAAACATGTAAAAGTCGGGGGACTTCGGCTGCCCCAAATTAATATGCATATATTTTACGCAGAATTAAATAAAACAAGTTATGAAATATATAACATAATAAATAATATATTATTAAATAAAGTTAAAAAATACGAAGGGTTTAAAAGGAAAACAATCAGCTTTAAATTAGACTGTAGACTTCAGTATACGATAATCCTTTGAGTTACTTTACTTTTCCCACACAATGCGGTACACATTTTGCCAGTAAAGTAAACTTTGTCAAAGTAATGAATAAAAAATACTCTACCTTTAAACCTTGCCAGGGTAGGCTCCCTCGTAGAAAATACATAAACATATGACCCAAAGCTTCTAAATCATCTCGTCTACTTTGTTCTGAAATGCAAAACATTTACAGTTTTTTTTTAATTTTAAATCTGAGCATTTCAGTTTGAATATCATTTAAAAACTGAAAGCGTTAAAAGGAACAAAGCATTTGAAACCCCCATGACGCCCCCACCCCAAAATAGATTTCTTTTAAAAACTGGAACACCAATTTAACAAAGCTATGGAAAATTCAGTAGTCGGGCCATTATTACAAGGTATGTCACACATTCTGATTTCCATAGGAATAATTTACCAGATTTGTGAATTAGTGCCTGGTGACAACAGGATCATCTTAATAGGTTGGAGGCCCAGTGCAAGAAATATTTTAGAGGCCCCTGTTAGAAACAACATTTAGTTTTACTACACATTTTCTCCTAATTCAAGCTCCATGATGCCAAACAATATGACCATATCTATATTAAAGGCTGAGATAGCGAAATTAACAGAAGACAGAGGGAAAGTTAACTTTCCCAGGAATCACTGGGAAGGTAGGTGCCCTTTGCAATTGCCCACTTTGCCTATGCTTTAAAATGTCTCATCGGGGGTGGGGGCTGGGGAGTTGGTTTAGAGGAGTTATGGCTGGGGCGAGGGTTCAGCAAGGTGTGTCCTTGCCGAGCTCCACTGAAGGCTCCCGGCCGGGGACTCTTGGGATCCCCAGAAATCGAATGGAACAACCTGAGCAAGGGCGACAACACCCCCACCTTCGAGATGCCATCGAGAGAAGATGTGGAGGCAAGCGGTTTCAGCAGCTGGTGCCTGTCAGCGTGGCGCCAATTCAAGATGGAGGCTGTCGCCTCCAGTAGTGAGTTTTGGCGTGGCCTACAGCATATCCCTTCTAGGGCTGCGTAATACCCTAACACTAGCTACGCTGCATGGGCCCTAACAAGAAGAACCTCTGTTGACGACAGTAATGGATGTGGTGCCTGGAGCGGTTACTCCCGACTCAAACGCACGGTAAGGTAGAGCTGAGGCAGCAGAAGGAGGTCGGCTTTGCTTGGATCCCTTAGAGGCGAGGGCTGATGGCTTCTTGGGGGGAGAGGAATTGAAAACGTGAAGGATCTACGGCAAGCGCCCAGGAGTCTCCACTGAGGGGCTGGGAGGTCACCTATGCAGATCCTACACGAGAAAGAAGACAACATGGGAGTTCCAGGAGTCTTGCCTTTCCTCCCCCACCTGCCCCACTGAAAAGTAGCTCCCGTCAGCATCCATGGGTGCATGCCCTAGGGCACCCGTTGCCCAATAAACTAGCTTTACAGCAGACGGTTACCCCGCAAAACAGTGACATTTGTTTTAGAGGGGCCAAAATCTGGATATTCACAAAACAAAGAATGCATGCAAGGTCCTGGCCTGTGGTACCGGACAACAGATAGACTTAGGGCCATGTTCAGAGTTCGAATGTGTGTCCGAGAGACTGCTAGATGAGGGGCACTATGGTCCACCTCTGGTGGACCTGTACCCGGATTCAGCCTTTTTGGACATCAGTGGTGCTCCTCATCAATGGCTATCTCAGGTGTACATCTGCCAATAGACCATGTCATGCTACTGTTAGGCCTCCCAGGAGAGAACAGAACATACCCATTGTATGCTCATATTGACAAACTGATCAAACACTCCCTGTTGGCATGCAGGCTAACTTGTGCTAAATGTTGGAAACAAACCATCCCGTCACCATTCGGTATATGGTGGACTAACGTCTGGCACATCTATGCAATGGAAAAACTAACTAAAATTACAATAGACAAAATGGCCTGTTTTGGGAAAAAAAAAACACAGAACTTTTAGGATGTACATGAGAGGCCAGATTGGTTAATGGCTTGACGCGTCCCTTACTTGGTGAGGAGTTGAATACTACATTGAATACAGGGCTTATCTGAAGGCAATGATTCAATGGCCAAGTAACTATTGGCCCTTCTACACCACTATCTCCTGACTTCCCTCCCCTTTTCTTTGTTCTCCTTCCTCCATGGATAGATCTTTGTTCTCCCAATTCATTGTGTCATATTTATTTTGTTGTAATTGTCCTAGTTACGATGACTCTCTTCCATTACTGTCTGTATTTACGAACTAAATAAAATGGTTAAAAAAAAGACTGAGTGACGAGTATAATAAGGTGATGGTGTCACAGATTCTATATTATTCATAAGATGATGTAACAGTAGTAAAAAAAAAAACTGAGAAAGTAAGGGTGGGCAAATAAGTGGTAGAATAGGTAGTAACAGATTCACAATGGGACTGCACAATAACTATTTCTGGCAAGGAAACAACATTTTCTTCTGCAGCTAGAGGTGAAAGAACACCATCATTCTTGTAAACCTCCAATATTTTACTTTGCTTCATCTTCAAATGTGAATGTCATAGCTCTGTCAATCAAGGTCAGCGTGTACATGCACTACACAAAAGCCAGTGCAGAGGCATTTTCAAGATGTCTTTAGATGAAATATACAGATTTCATACAGGCAATCAGATGCTATTGAAAGAAAAAAATACAAAAGCCACAGCTCCATAAGGAGAAGGCTGGAGAAGTGATTGGGACACTCCTGAGAGAAGAAGCAAATGCAGACATCAACTGGATGGTCACACACTGAGAACAAAACACAGTACAATAGTACAATGAGAACCACAGAATCATGACTGCCAATTATTAAACCACTGTGGAATATAAGGGTCCAAACAAAAGTACTACTTAATCAAGGCCGCCAATAATTAAACATACTGGACAAACAGTAGTCCACTTTGGAACACAAGGGTCCAAGCAAAAATATTTATTTTTGCCCTAGCAATAACAAATTTACAAGGCTGTGAGAAAACTCAAACTAAAAATATTAGTTTTCCTGTTGCCACAGAAATTCTGTCAGACTAGGACACACTTGTCACACTCAACAGCAAGTATTTGAGACAAACAGATTAAGATTTTCTTGGTCGGGCAGAAGAACATACAGTGTTACTGAATAGACTAAATGGCCCAACAGGTATGATATCAAGTGGCTTTAAAATAGCTTTCAGAATAAGAAGAGTTTGGAGATAAAATAAGGATTTTCAGGGGAGGCCAATTCAGGCTGTGGAAGCAAAAGAGAAAGATTGATAAAGTAATTTTGTTTGGGACATTTATGATGA
Source organism: Calotriton arnoldi (assembly GCA_963921515.1). Classification (NCBI taxonomy): domain Eukaryota; kingdom Metazoa; phylum Chordata; class Amphibia; order Caudata; family Salamandridae; genus Calotriton; species Calotriton arnoldi. The sequence continues at coordinate 947,820 of CAWUFW010003006.1, read as the reverse complement.
GGCTGGTGTTTCTTTTGAAAACATACCACCTCAGAACATATTGATATTTGTGATGTTTAATCCTCACCTTAGCACATCAGAAAAAATGTATAGTGTAATTGCTAACATCAAATTCTTCAGATTGTTTTCTTTGTTAGTGTGTAAATGCATCAGCCAGTGCATTAGCAATGTCAAGGCTCGTTTAGATTAAAGATACAGTTTTCATACAGTTTTCATACAGCCATTGGATGCAAATCTAGGGGAAATCTAGGGGGGAAAAAAACACAAACCACAAGAAGGCATCAAATGGATTGTATAATCTCTCTATCCTTGCTTTGCTAGCTGGCATGAACACCCTAATATGTTATTGGGGGATGATGAAGTTTACTTGAAAGTTGATTGCTTGACTGAAGGATATTTCTAAACCGCACAGATATCTTGCAAGGTGCCCTGGCGCTAGGATTAAGCACTGTAAAAGGGAAAGATGCCAGTGGTGACTGGAAGACCCACGTTTTGAGAGATTTCCTGAAAGCAGATGCATATTTTAGGAGCGAATATCAACAGGCAATGTGTACCCATATTTAGCCACTGAGTAAGAAAAAGCCATGCTATGTGGTATTCCTAATAGTAGGAAAATTAGTAAGGACCGCAGAGGATAAATATAGTGAACAATTGGAGAGAAAGAAAGCCAATTTCTCCTGCATGAAGCAAGGTTTAACCTTGCGGTAAGCTCTATGACAAAGGCAGATTGTTTTAAGAATCAATCTCTTGGCTATTAACAGCCAGTGAAGTGCTTTTATCTGATCTGAGATGGGCGTACAGGGATGGGGGGTGGGAGAAGGAGTGTTAACAGTAGTCTAACAGTGTTGTATTCAATGATTTGTATTGGACATGACCCTTTTTGCAGTGTCATTCCTAGACTTTTTGCCTTCCTCCTCCTATTTTTTTCTGAATTCGTTTTTGTTGGCCTTAGGACTCTGTGCACTTTACAACTGCTAACCAGTGCTAAAGCGCTTGTGCTCTCTCCTCTAAACACGATAACATGGCTTTTACCCAATTGGCATATTTAATTTACTTAGAAGTCACTAGTAAAGTGGCATTACATGTTCCCATGGCCTGTAAATTAAATGCTACCAGTGGGCCTGCAGCACTGATTGCGCCACCCACTTAAGTAGACCTTTAAACATTTCTCAGGCCTGCCATTGCAGAACCTGTGTGTGCTGCTTTAAACTGCCATGGCGACCTGGCAAAGTAAACTTTTTGCCAGGCCCAAACCTTCCCTTTTAATACAAATAAGTCACCCTTAGGGTAGGCCCTAGACAGCCCAGAGGTGAAGGGTGCAATGCATTTAAAAAGCAGGTCATGTATTTTTATGCTTTAAATGTCCTGGTAGTGAACAACTCTTAAATTTGTTTTTCACTACTGCAAGGCCTACCTTTTACCTAAGGCTAACATTGGAGTTACCTTATTACATTTTATAAGTGTAATTTCTAAATGGGACTAGGTAACCAGTTCATGTTTGGTGCCTCTGGAATCACAATTTAAAATCCTAGCTTATGGTGAAGTCAGATTTTAAATTGCAATTCTGAAGTGCCACTTTCAGAAGTTGGACTTTTCTTGCGTTAGCCATTTGGTGTCTGCAGCCTGTCTCTGGGTCACATGACTGGGTGAAGCCGACAGTTGGGCTTTATGTATTCCTCCTAGACTCACACACACAATGGGGAGCTTAAATGTGACTGGATGGGTCATCACTGGCAGGATGGGTAGGAGGAGGTGGGCCCACCCCACATACCCTTGAATAGGCTGTGCCCTGTCTCCACATGAAGGGCTGCATACCCCTTGTAGTTAGTCTGGAGACAGGGCATGGAAGGAAGGGCATTTGTGCACTTCAAAGGCATGCCTCTAAAAGCTCCCCCCCTCAATTGTGTATAAATACTGGGCCTCAGACACCAACTCTTCAGTACACTTCTGGACCTGTGGATACTCTGCCAGGAAGAAGGACTGCCACTCTACTGGCCTGCTGCTCTACAGGAACTGTCTCACTGCAGTGCTGACCTTTTTTCTGCTGCCCTCTTGCCTGGGGAAGAAGTGGATCTGCAACTTTATCTTGAACCCAGGACCCCAGAGATGACTCCAAGTGCTAGTCTGCTGGCCTCCTGATCTGACCCTCAGTGACATAAAAGGCTCCCGAACATCCTGAAACAGCCCCATGACCGCTGGTGTGGCTCACGGGCACTGAAATCAAGCTTTTGGGGTCTTTGCGACAGTGAACGGGCTCGCTCACACCGAGACCTAGATGCTCACACCACAAATCAGCGCAAAGCTCTGTCAGCCTGACTCTTCGCACTGCAGCATGGACCTCTCTCGGGGATAGCTAAGTGAAACTCCGGCAACACCGGTGACGCAGGCCAGCTCCTCGTGCTTTGTTGACAGCATCCCACGACACTCTCCCTGCTCCTCAAGACTCTCTGCAAAGCAAACAAGACTCTTGGCATGAACATGAGAAGGTAAACCTTTAGCAGGACTAACCTGTGACTGTATTTGACCAGCGTCCCATCGCTGTCTGTCTGAACTTTTGACTTTGGCCCAGTTCAGAGCGACCCGATAGCCGCGGTTGGCGCTTTGTGCTTTTAGGCACTATTTTTCACTTTATTCTCTAAAAATTCCCATCTACGGTTCTACTGATTGTTTTTTTGTCACTTTGGTCTTCTTTTATTTATTAAATTCTACTCTATGTTTCTAGCCTGGCAATGGGATATTTTTGTGTGGTGTTTTCACTGTTTGAAGTGTTGTATAAATACTTTACACATTGCCTCTAAGCTAAGCCTGACTGCTCTGTACCAAGCTACCAGGCGGTTGAGCACAGGTTAATTTGGGGTTTGCTTGTGCCGTACCATATCAAGGATTGGGGTTGCTACTTGCCGGGGCTCACACTCCTGTTAATCAGTAACCCAATTTCTTACAATTTGCAGTTGACAACCCAGAGATAGCAATGCAGAGGTGGAGTGAATTGCAACAGTACAATCTGCCCAAGGGTATGGTCTGGACCACTGGCTTCTGACAGTCAAAAGACATCAACAAGTAGAATTTTTCTCAGTAGTTTCAGACAGTACCAACAAATGGCAGACACTTATCTAATTTGAGTTAAAAAGTGAGATCCTTGTCTGCATAACAGCTAGAATTCAACAAGAATGCACTGGTGCTCAGGCTTACCTAAGCTAACCCCCCCCCCCGGTGTAATAATTTCTGTCTTATCCCCATTAAGTATGAAGCAATTAGTCTGAATCCAAGCAAAAAAACTGAGAAGCATGGGGCCAATATTATCCTTGAATAACAAAATGTGCCGGTCATTCGCATATGACATCAAGGAAAAACTGAATTGCTGCATGAGGTTGGCCAGCGGGGGAATACACAGATTAAAAATGACTACACTCAAATCAGATTTCTGACAAATTAAGTGAAAGGGGAACGACGGACTGCCTGTGATTTATCTGATAAAAAAGATGAGATTCATTTGAGCACTAGCCCGCTGATCCCCAGAACAGTGAATGATAATGCTTTAGGTTGATGAGGTCATTCACAACTTTAAAGATAGGATACCTGACGAGTTGGTATGTGAATTAAGTTAAGTATAAGTTAGCACAAGCAAGTTTTAACTGTTACTTATAAATGTTATTAGTGCTATAGTACTCACGGTTTGCAGATCAAGAGTATGAGGTACATCAAACCTGTTGGGCCTTTCTTGCAAGTTCTTTTAAGTGCATGAGTTCCTCACTGTACCAGTCAATAGAGGTGGATTTATGACCATGTTTAGATTTGTTTTTCAAAGGAGCTAAAGAGCCAACGGTCCCAGAGACTAAGAAATATAGCATACTGTTGCACATGTAATTTCTTTCACCGGCGTATTATCAGGGAGGCAGCTAAAGTAGAAATGTATTCATGCAATGAAGCTCTGTTCTAGGCTCTGTAGATAGAAGTTGTATTCATGTTGACAGGAGAAAAGATGGCTAAATAATTCAGAGTGCAAGTTACTGCAAGATAGTCTGACCAAACCACAAGCATGGGCAAACCAGTTTAAATAAACTGTCCATAAGAAAAAACTGTTTTAAGAATGTGCCCTGCTATGTGGGTGAACTCTTTTGTGAGCCTAAGAGGAGACAGCTCACACTTTAAACTCTCCCACAAGAGAGAGGTTAGAGGCTCTGTTTATATCAGTAAACACCATCTTCAGACTTTGCAACATTATTTATAAACAAAGACAGTATATAACCATGAGTATTACGTACACTCATTTCTATACCAACCCATTCATGGGTTGACATGAGAGGGCTCATGAAATGTGCACTTCTGAGCAAACTTTTTCATGGGTTGATCTGAGAGGGAACAGCACTGGCATCGTCCTAGCACTTCTTTCCCTTTACATTTTCCTCCACTTTTTCTCAATAAGCAGTACCTCCACACTCCTGGGCACTGCGGGGTAAGGATAATTATTTCAACATCCTGTGTCAGCCCCTGCTACATCAGAGGAAACATGAACGGAGGTGGACGGGAGGGAGAAAAGCATTAACCGTAAAAAAAAAAATTTCCTCAATCACAGTGCTTTTTCATGTAGGGAGACACAGACCACATATGATATCCCTCCAATGCAGTACCTGCAGTATGTTAAGTTGCTCAGGGCCACTAAAGATACCAGAAGAGGGTTCTATGATGAGCCAGCAGCTTCAAAGACAATAACCAGGCTATAGGATATGGTGCCAAGCTGGTCTCTAATTTAAGTAGAGTAATAAGGATGGATTGTTTCCAAAAATGTGTAAGGCTACTTTCAAATAGGAGATCAACTGTGGATGAAGGCATGCAAGTTACCTGCAAAAACTACTAACAATGCAAGATTTAAGTTACCTCAATTCCATGTGTTGCACCATGTATATTTAACACTAATAATACTCAACAAAAGGGATAGAAATATGATCTGTGCCTGTCCCAAGTGTGGGAATACACGGGCTATATTCTACCCCAATATATCTGATATGCATGTTTGGTAAACTCTGTGATTATCGGGACTCAGTTCTGACTAAAAATGGAGAGTCAGTTATTACAATTACTGAAGCTCCAAGAAGTTAGGAGCCTTTCTGCTTTTAGGGGCAAATCTACAATAAGAAAGCATTTTTGTAAATGAGACAAATAATAGCCTTCTGCTGAATGAGTAGGGAGTTTCTGAAAATATATAACAAATACATAACTGGTTGGGGGATATTGACGATTTGTTTAGGGTGACAGAGGTCAACCTGAGGCTTGTCGGGAAGATGGTAACCTAAATGGTGACTGGGTGGACAGGACAGAAATTATGCAATTACTCATCCACATGAATTATGACAGACCAACCTCAACATAAGGAAACAATAAAGAGTGTAAGAACAGGTTACTTACCTTCGGTAACACCTTTTCTAATGGACACTCTAACCGTAGATTCCTCATACTGTGAATATCTACAGGTGCCAGACAGAATCAGAAAAATCAAATAGCAATGATCCTGCGTGCCGGTAGGTGGCACCGTGCGGCTTCGCACAGACGTTCCACTCCGGAAGTTATGAACAGAGCTGCATATAAACGTCACCCATGTGAGCGGATGTCTGCTTCTTTCATACGCTTGTCCATGCCCACAGATACGGAGCCCAAAAGTAGATTGGAATAAACAATATGCATATTCCTAAATTGGGACCTGTTTGGATGGAAAACAAGGACAATCCACAGGAAGGTAAGTTGGGAGGGTGATGAGGAATCTGCAGCTGGAGAGAATCCAACATAAAGAGAGTTACAAAAGGTAAGTAACTTCGGAAGCATAGTTCCAACTGCAGAATCCTTCCCTTGTGAACAGATGCCAAAGCAGTAACTTCCACTGTGATGGCCCGGTGTAGTGGCTCCAATCAAAACCTCCTGCAGGACTAAAGAGGCAAAATACCTTTCTGTTGGACCTGCCTGTCAAAGAAGTAGTGCTTGGTGAACGTTTACATTGATACCTTCGTCGAAGCCTGACAGATGTCAAAGACAGTCACACCATGTGTTAACATATGGTTAGCCTCCTTAGTTCTGGAGTTATAAGCGCTCAGACCATTTGACGGTTGCTTCTTAGCTAATACATAGCAGATCTTAATACAGCAAACTATCCTACAGGAGATTGTCTGTTTCTGCAACACCCTGCCTTTTTTTGCACCAGAGACCATAACAAAGAGCTGATCGTCCACCCGATGTTCCTTTGTACGATTGATATAAAAGCTCAGCACTCTTTTGGGATCCTAGCTAGAAAAGGCGGCGCATAGCTGGTCAAAAGAGTGATGGGACGTCCAATGTGAAAAATCAGCACCACTTTTGGTAGGAGCACTGGTCGAGTTCGTAACACCAGTTTGCCTGGAAAGAAAGAGGTATAAGGAGGCTGGACCGAGAGGGCATGGGGGCTCACTCACACAGCATGCCAATGTTATCGCAACCAGAAAAAAAGTTTTTAATGTAAGGAGGCACAATAAACAACTGTGTACTGCTGAGAGGGGTACACAGAAGGAAAGTATAGACCAAACTAAAGTCCCACTGTGGCATCACAAAGGGCTTTGGCGGCAGGAACATATGTTGCAAACCTTTCGGAAAACGAATCACAACTTGTGAATAGAACAAGCATTGGCATAGCCAATAAGTCTCGCCTTTGGGACCTTATAAGTGTTTAGCCATGCAACAGTTGATGTTGTTGCCCCAAGGATATTGTGCTGGATAACTAAACACTTATAAGGTCCCAAAGGCGAGACCTATTGGCTAGGCAAATGCTTGTTTTGTTTTGGGAATCTGGTCACCCTAAGAAAGGGTCCAAGTGCGTTTTAAATATCAAAGTGTGCAATGACCAGGAGCTCATTCGAAACGCCGTGCACTAAGTCATTAATCAGCTATCTATGTGAAAATTGTACTTACAACTTGTTGGCAAGTGAAAATGTGGACTGGAAAGTAATTGTTTACAGAAGCTGAGATTTAGTTCTTCTTACGGAAGGCTTATGAGCTAAAGTGCCTGATTAATATGGCATGCAATGTCTAAGCAGAGGCATGAGGAGGATTCAGGGTTAAATACATGCTCCCGCATGCTGGCAGATATTATCTTCCCAGAAGCACTTAGCAAGCATGGTGCGAAGGGGACGTGCACAGCTGATTATGCGGCGCGAGGAAACCCGTCTTATTTATAATTGCGTGGAATGGAGTGGAGAGCAGAGGAATGTTCAGCTGCTCGGCGGCCGGGACAATAAACTGCCATCTGCCAAAACGCATTAGCGGAGCCCACCAGCTTCCTATTTAACCTCTTTTCCCAGAACACAGTGAGAAGAAGTAAGACCAGATGGCCCCTGCGCGCGCTGCAAGAATGCGGCCGCGAAAGTGAAAGCAACTAAAACAAAGCTTTCAAGAGAGGAGCGGGGGCGAGCGAGCGCGGCAGCCTGCTGAGCTGACCAGACGCTCGTGCGTCATGGCCTTTTGCTTGTGATTACCCGCACGGCCGGGATGTGTTTCCAATTATCGCGCCCGCGTCTGGGCACGATAATTGGAAACAGATGCCGGCCGTGCGGGTAACTGCACAGAAAAGGCCATGACGCACGAGAGTCTGGTCAGCTTTCAGAAGCCCCTACAATAAGTCTTGCGCTGCGCGAGCAGTGCTACGCACTGCAACGCTAGGCGCGAGACCTAAAAAGGACAGCTGGTCTGGCAAATGTGAAAAGGCTATAACAGCCAACAAATAACCTCTAACCGTGCCCAGAGCAAGTTCTTGCTGGGTCAAAGACAAAACAAACAGCAATACATCCAATAGTCTGGCCTGCAGTGGGTCAATCTGCTGGGTGCCACACCAAGCCAAAAACTTATCACACCGCAGTGATTTTGTGGATGGCAGTTTGAAGGAGATCATATTCTGCATCTCAATCTCCATGGATGGAGGTGCAGATTAGACACGCACGGGTGCTAGACTCTTCCATGTTGCTGCAAAAGAAGATCCTCCCGTAGTAGCAGCCAGATCGGAGGACAGATGCTTAGGCCCAGACTTTCCAGGGACCACACTCTCCTGGCCCAATCTGGAACCACAAGTATGACTTTATGATCTTCTTCAAAACTCTGGGCAGGAGAGTCAGAAGGTGTATAGGAGTAACATGCTTCACTACATGCCAAATGAGTCTCCGAGGGAGAGCATTCTTGGGAACTCCAAAGCGCATGTGTTGACAATGTGCATTTTTGGTGGTTGTAAGGAGATCGAGCCAGGGTTCTCCCCATTGCTGGAAGATGCCCAGCTCCATCTCCAGGTACAACCGTCACTTGTGATCTGCTTGGCGTCAGCAGCTGAGCTCGTCCGTCCTGGCGTTTTAAGGTCCCACTAGGTGTTGTGCTACCAGAGCCTACTGGCACAGGACCCACAACCCCACCTCACCCTGCTTATTGCAGTACCACGTGGTGTTGCCTTTGAAGGTCAGAAAGAAGGCCTTCAACCCGAAGTAAATTGCCAGCAGCTCCAACAGATTTATTGGGGGTGGGGGGAGGGGGTACTCCGCCGGAGACCAGATTCCTTCACCTCTTTCAGTGGCCTTCCTAACCCAGTAGTGATGTATTTGTCACCACCATCAAGTCTGGATGGGGTAGAGAGAGGGGTCAGTCACTGATCCAACTGCATCTGAGCAGCAACCACTGCAGATCTTTTGTAGTCTCCTCTGACAGCTGCATGGAATCCATTAAGATTCTCTGGTGCTGGGTCCACTGAGACTTCAGATCTCACTGCATAGCCTACATATGCCATTGACGATGGTCGACAAGCAGGCCAAGAATCCTCAGAGCCATCCTCACTGAGTCCCAGGACAAAGGCTGAAACATGGGGATCATAGCCCAAATGTCTTGAACTCGCTGGTCTGGAGTAAGACCGAAAACAGACCCTATCCAGGACGGCTCAGATGAAGGGGAGTCTTTGCAAAGGACTTAGGTGCGACTTTGGTAGGTTGATTGAAAACCTCGATGATGTCAAGAGTTTCTCCGTCATCTAGAGGTTGTCTGTGTATGACTGTGGCAAGTCTGCCTTCAATAGCCAGTCATCGAGGTAGAGAAAGACTGGTACCGCCAACCTCCGAAGAAGGGCAACGGCCACCGCCATGACCTTTGTGAACATGTAAAGGGCAATGGTGTAGAAAGGGAGCACAGCAAACTGGAAATGATTGTGGCCCAGCTTGAACAACAGGTAGAGCCTCTGGGTCTGCAGAATGGGAATATGAAAATAGACATCTTGCAGTTCCAATGCTCTAAGACTCAGAAATCCAGGACAGAGAGAACCTGGGCCAGCATGAGCATCTTGAATGTGTCCTTGTGCAGGAAAACAGATAGGAGCAAAGATCGAAGATAGGATGAAGGCTATCGCTGCCTCCTACCTCCACTAAGAGTGCACTAAAGTGGTTTGTAGTTTGTCGTCGAAGGGGCAGGTGCTTTGGACATATACGCTTCCACTGATGGTCTTGATGTTGTATGCTGGACACATGGCCCTAACCTCAAAAGCACTGGAGAGCCATTTGTTTGAGCAGTGGGTCCTTATACTGTCGATGTGCCAAGCCTCTGCCATTTAAACGAAAAGAGCTCAACTGTAGGGTGGATTGCCAGACTGGTAACTAAAGACACAAGGAGCATGCCGAAGCTCAGCTCTCCTTAAAATGCTTTATGGCCGAGTTTGCCTTTTTGCCAAACAGGCTGGTACCTTCAAAGAGCATGTCCATTAATGACATCTGTAAGCCCCATGAGAAACCTGTGGATCTCATCCATGTGCGGCACCAGAGCACTGCACTTGTCCCAATGGCCCTCCCTAGACAATCCATGGTATCTAGGACCGAGAGGATGGTGAACTTGGCTGCATCCCAGCCGTTCTGAAAGGTTTAGGCCAAAGGAGTGCCAAGGGTCAGTAGTTCCTAATCTGTAGTCCGAAGACCCCTGGGGGTCCACAAGGCCTACTCAGAGGGTCTGTGACGGTTATACAAAATTAAATAATATTAAAATTAATAAAGTACATACAATTAAAGAAGCAAAATTGAAAATGTTAAAACTGTTTCTATATTTCATTGAGTATTAAAAAATATTTAAATATTTGTCCATATGTTTGGTTTGTAATTGTTTTTGTATTTTTGTGCATGGTTTAGAGGTTCATATCACAGAAATTGTTTACGCCGGGGTCCCCAGCTTCCAATAATTACTCATTAGGGTCCAGTAACGATTTAGAGGGGGGTCCTCAAAAGTCAAAAGGTTAAGAACCGCTGGCAAAGGTCTTCTGGGGCAGCAGGTAAGATGTCACAAACCATGTCCCAAAGTGAGTGAGTTTAACAACCAAGAAGACAGCTGGCACTGACCGACCTCAAGGTAAGGCTGGATGAGGACAACATACATTTGCCAAACTATTCCATGCGTTTTGACTCTGGCAGGAGGTGTCGCTAGAAAGGCGTTTGGGTTAACCCTTCTGGACGCCTACCCAACCAAACTCTCAGGGGTTGGATGCAGAGTTTAAAGTCAGGGTCGCCTGGAGTTGATCTATGGCGACTGGTCAATTGACTGAGAGCACGGGTTTGCCCAAGTGTCCAACAGCGTGTCTGTGAGGGCTTCGTTGGAGGGCGGAAGAAGTTCTGTCAGTGCCTAGTCAGGCTGAAGGGCCTCTTGAAAGACATTAGTTTTTACCTCCGTAGTGAGGCGGTGATGGTCAAGGAACTTAGCAGCTCTCCGAAAGTGATTTCTGGTTCTTTTAACTTCATTGTTCACATGCAAATCCCAAATGATTGCTCATGTTATAAAACCAAAGCCGTTAAGGCATTCGGATTTAGAATAGGGCTTGCTCTTCTGTCTCTGGGCATTCAAGCCCTTGCTGAGCAAGGAAGTTATTGAGGAATTTAAACAAACTGTAGGCAACCCTTAAAGGAGATGTTGTAATTGAAGTTCTATTGTATATTGCTGAATGAGCATGATTTCAGTTCTGGATATAATCTTATCCATCAGCAACATTGGTGTAGACTATACTGGTAACCAAAGTTTTATAAAAGCCAAACTACGGGACCTGTATGCAGAGTCCAGGCATCGTTAGCCAAAAATGGCTCCTTAATAATCTTAAATAAGTCACAATTTTGTTAGAAATTCCCAGCTATAACCTATCGCCTAAGACCTTTGCCCCATTAGCCAGTTGTATGACAATATATAGTGACTTCCCGAAAAATTTAGCTAGGTTACAAAAACATGCTCAATTTGCTATATAGTGTTAAAATCAAAAGAAATTCCTGTTAGTAACATATATGTATAGCAAATACATGAACAACCTGCATGGAAAATAAAATCTTCACTACCTGTGCTGTGCTCTGTGAGTGTGCAATATATATTGAAACAATAACCTTTCAGGCTTAGAGTGCTGCATAAATTATGCAACTTAGGAAGCATGGAACTCTGGGTATTTCCCTAGTTTAGGCGGAGTGCTGCTCCTATATAGAGCACCCTACCTTTTTAGGCATAGGATTAGTTCCATGCCATCCATGCCGTAAAATGACTAAAGTCTTTTACCACACCAGTCATAGTATTACAGCTTTGGATTGGTAAATTAGCATCCAAGCCAACGTGAAAAACATAAGAGCAACCCCTGACAGGCGTTTCACTCTTGTTAGAGCTCTTCAGAGAAGTATAGCTTTGCCCAGACACAAGAAAGCACCCAATATATATATATTCACTGAAAAAAAACAAAGGTTATAGGGATGTTATACTTCGGCTCAGATTTCACTCGTACAAAGACATGTTATGAGTGATGTAATATGTGAGGTCATAAGCAATGCATTGCGGGGCATAAGTTCTAGTTAACTCAGGGAACTAGAACTGATGAATTTCTATGGTTTTGTACGAGTGAAATCTGAGCCTAACTATAACATCCATATAACCTTTGGTTTTTTCAGTGAATTTCTATGGTGCTTTTAATTCTATTTTCTAACTATAACGTCACTAACCTTTGTTTTTTCAGTGAATTTCTAATCTTTTTTAAATTCTATTTCCCAACTATAACGTACCCGTCACATTTGTGTTTTTTTTTTAATTTCTATAGTTACAATTTTCTTTTTTATTTCTTAACTGTAACCTGTAAACTTTGACACCGAGTGTGTGAGTGGCTGTATAGGTTGGTGAGTGGGGGAATGAGTGGCTGTATGGGTCTGTGAGATGGGTGTGTGAGTGGCGGTATGGGTCTGTGAGATGGGTATGAGTGCTGTTTGGGTCTGTGAGATGGGTGTGTGAGATGTGTGAGATGGGTGTGTGAATCGTGGTATGGGTCTGTGAGATGGGTATGAGTGCTGTTTGGGTCTGTGAGATGGGTGTGTGAATCGTGGTATGGGTCTGTGAGTAGGTATGTGAGTGCCTGTGTGGGTCTGTGAGTAGGTGTGTGAGTGCCTGTGTGGGTCTGTGAGTGGGTGAGTGAGTCCCTTTGTGGGTGTGTGACCGGGGCTGAGTGGCACTAAGGGTCTGTGAGTGGGTGTGGGGGTCTGTGGGTGTGTGAGTGCCTGTGTGAGAGTGGCGCTATGGGTCTGTGAGTGGGTATGCGAGTGGCTATGTGGGTCTGTGAGTGGGTGTGTGAGTGCTTGTGTGGGTCTGTAAGTGCCTCTGTGTGTCTGAGTTGGTTTTAGTGCCTGTGTGTCTATGAGGGGGTATGTGAGTGGTGATATGGGTCTGTTAGTGGGTGCAGTAGTGCCTGTGAAGGTCTACGAGTGGGTGTGTGAGTGCCTGAGTGGGTGTGTGAGTGCCTGAGTGGGTGTGTGAGTGCCTGTGTGTGTCTGTGAGTGGCTGTGTGTGTGTCTGTGAGTGGCTGTGTGTGTGTCTGTGAGTACATGTGTGTGTCTGTGAGTGGGTGTGTGAGGGACTGTGTCAGTCTGTGAGTGGGTGTGTGAGGGACTGTGTCAGTCTGTGAGTGGGTGTGTGAGGGACTGTGTCAGTCTGTGAGTGGGTGTGTGAGTGCCTGTGAGTGTCTGTGAGTGCCTGTGTGTGTCTGTGAGTACATGTGTGTGTCTGTGAGTACATGTGTGTGTCTGTGAGTACATGTGTGTGTCTGTGAGTGGGTGTGTGAGGGACTGTGTCAGTCTGTGAGTGGGTGTGTGAGTGCCTGTGTGGGTCTGTAAGTGCCTCTGTGTGTCTGAGTTGGTTTGAGTGCCTGTGTCTATGAGGGGGTATGTGAGTGGTGATATGGGTCTGTTAGTGGGTGCAGTAGTGCCTGTGTAGGTCTACGAGTGGGTGTGTGAGTGCCTGAGTGGGTGTGTGAGTGCCTGTGTGTGTCTGTGAGTGGCTGTGTGTGTCTGTGAGTGGCTGTGTGCGTCTGTGAGTGGCTGTGTGTGTCTGAGTGGCTGTGTGTGTCTGAGTGGCTGTGTGTGTCTGAGTGGCTGTGTGTGTCTGTGAGTGGCTGTGTGTGTCTGTGAGTGGCTGTGTGTGTCTGTGAGTGGCTGTGTGTGTCTGTGAGTGGCTGTGTGTGTCTGTGAGTGGCTGTGTGTGTCTGTGAGTGGCTGTGTGTGTCTGTGAGTGGCTGTGTGTGTCTGAGTGGCTGTGTGTGTCTGAGTGGCTGTGTGTGTCTGTGAGTGGCTGTGTGTGTCTGTGAGTGGCTGTGTGTGTCTGTGAGTGGCTGTGTGTGTCTGTGTGGCTGTGTGTGTCTGTGAGTGGCTGTGTGTGTCTGAGTGGCTGTGTGTGTGTCTGTGAGTGGCTGTGTGTGTGTCTGTGAGTGGCTGTGTGTGTGTCTGTGAGTGGCTGTGTGTGTGTCTGTGAGTGGCTGTGTGTGTGTCTGTGAGTGGCTGTGTGTGTGTCTGTGAGTGGCTGTGTGTGTGTCTGTGAGTGGCTGTGTGTGTGTCTGTGAGTGGCTGTGTGTGTCTGAGTGGCTGTGTGTGTCTGAGTGGCTGTGTGTGTCTGAGTGGCTGTGTGTGTCTGTGAGTGGCTGTGTGTGTCTGTGAGTGGCTGTGTGTGTCTGTGAGTGGCTGTGTGTGTCTGTGAGTGGCTGTGTGTGTCTGTGAGTGGCTGTGTGTGTCTGAGAGTGGCTGTGTGTGTCTGTGAGTGGCTGTGTGTCTGAGTGGCTGTGTGTGTCTGTGAGTGGCTGTGTGTGTGTGTTGAGTGGCTGTGTGTGTGTGTTGAGTGGCTGTGTGTGTGGCTGTGTGTGGCTGTGAGTGTCTGTGAGTGTCTGTGAGTGTCTGTGAGTGTCTGTGAGTGTCTGTGAGTGTCTGTGAGTGTCTGTGAGTGCCTGTGAGTGCCTGTGTGTGCCTGTGTGTCTGTGAGTGCCTGTGTGCCTGTGAGTGTCTGTGAGTGCCTGTGAGTGCCTGTGAGTGCCTGTGAGTGCCTGTGAGTGTCTGTGAGTGCCTGTGAGTGTCTGTGAGTGCCTGTGTGTGTCTTTGAGTACATGTGTGTGTCTTTGAGTACATGTGTGTGTCTTTGAGTACATGTGTGTGTCTGTGAGTGGGTAAGTGAGTGGTGCTATGGATTTTGGGCATTTGCATACTTAGGGTATTTAAAAGGGAGAACCATGGACTCTGCTCTCACCAGGAGAGGACAAGAAAGAAACCACTCAGTCACTGCATATCAGATTGCGCTCAAATAGATCAATGATGCATTCACCTCTATTAAGGATTTCATATAGTTTTTCAAAGTGGAATACGAGAGGAAGCATGTAAGAAGTTAGGATTATTTTTGATTACTGAAGTGGAGCTTCAACTGGGCACCTGCTATTTTTATATTTGTAAGTGTTTTCTGCTGAGGTTAAGCTTCTGTGAAATAAGCATCAGAGCCACAATGGAACCTTATTTTTTCTAAGAAAAGTTCACAGTTGTGCCATAAATGTCTACCCAACTGGAGTGCTTTCTAGTGCTACCTCATTGGGTACATGTCTAGTGCACGTTCTACACTACATCTGCGTAAAGGGCCACAAAGTAATATCTCTAGTGACTTTGTGGGCATGTAATACCGCAGGGTTTGGAAACTTGAATCTGGGTACCCTGGAGCCCAACCAGGTCACCCAGTGTGCATTGTTGGGGACCGCGGGGGAAGCCCCCAATGACCCCACGGTCCCTGCCGGATCCCCGCCTCCAGCGGGAGACGGCATTGCTCCTGCACGCAGGAAGCAGCAAAAATGATGCTTTCTGCATACAGGAGCAATTATTTCATCTGTTTTCCTGCCCGCTTCACAGAGGGAAGGAAAAGAGATGAAAAGTCCACTCCCAGCGAGTGGGAGCAGTTTTCCTGCTCCCACCTGCTGGGAGAGGACTTAATATTTGCTCTCGCTTGGCCAAGTGAGAGCAAACAGCTATGTTCCGGGGGTGGGCACCTCAGGACATAGGGAGCAGGTCCTGGGGGTGGCGGTCTCCTTACAGACGGCTGTCAATGAGTACTTCCAGTTTAATCAGGGTACGACAGACTCCAGCATGGTAGAGTGGGAGGTCGTTAAGGTGGTGGTGAGGGGGCACTGCCTGGAGCAGACAGTAGGGATGAGAAAAGTACTGATGGGGGATCTCACCACACTAGAGACCACCCTGCATGATCAGGGTATCAGGCTGTCAACCAACACTGCGACACCAACTGCTGGAAGATCCGAGGGAGGCGTATAATAAGGTCCTGGAACTGCTGAGATGCATAGATTTGCGTGGGTACCAGACGCGAGTACATGAGGAGGGGGGCAGAGCGGGTAGGCTACTTGCATGGCTGTTGCGCCCTGAATCCTGGGCCTCACCCATTACCCGGATCAGGTCCGCAGAGGGGACAGTGCTGCTCTGTCCTAAGGCCATAAATGGGGCATGTAGCACATATTATGAGACATTATATGAAGCACCCCAGCCGCAACCATGGGAACATATGGCTGAGTTCCTAACACCCCTGGCACAGGGGACGCTAGAACTAGCATTGAGGGAGGGACTGAGGGGGAACGGTGACAGCACAGGAAGTGCGGAGTCCCTTAAAGAGATGGCCAATGGGAAGACCTCAGGACCGGGCGGCTTGCCGGTGGAGTTCTATTCCGCCTTCGCGCAGACCTTGGCTCCTAAACTGGAGGAGCTTTACGCGAACGCATTGGTCAAGGGCGTACCGCCGGCTTCCTTTAGGGACACACTGCTTGTCCCCCTCCCGAAGAGAAAGTCCCTAGAGGCACACACATCGGAGTTCCGCCCCATGTTGAACGTAGACTTTAAGGTTCTGAGCAAAATCTTAGCCAAGCAGCTTTTACCTCATATGTCGCAACTTATACACGAGGACCAAAATGGCTTTATACCAACCAGATCCACCTCCGGCAACCTTGGTAGGCTCTTTTAAGACATGTATCACCCTGAAAGGGGCCTCTACCCAAAGGCCCTTATAATGTTAGTTGACCTGCAAAAACATTACATTCGGTGGGATGGGACTTTTTATACGCCACAATGGAACAGATGGGTTGGGGGGGGGGGGATGGATCAGGTGGGTGAGATTGTTATACTCACATCCAGCAGCACGAGTCAGAAAAGGTGGGGTGATATCGCACTTGTATGATATTCACAGGGGTACCAGACAGGGATGCCCGTTGTCTACGCTACTGTTTGCTCTGGCCATTGAGCCACTAGCAAAACTCTTTAGACAGTGGAAACGCCGTCACGGCATGCGTACAGGATGGAGAGGCCATATCATATCCCTTTATGTCGATGATTTGCTGCTCTATTTGGGGGATGGAAGACAGGGGGTGGAGCAGGCGTTGGCCCTTCTTGAAAAGTAATCTGTCTTGGCGGATCTTAAACTAAACAAAGCGAAAACCCATATCTTCCCGCTGGTTAATGAGTACCAGTGCCACGAGGGCCTGCCTAAAGACCTGACCTGGTCCCCCCGCTCCTTCAAATACTTAGGAATACAGGTATTCCACACTGTGGAAGATCTGCGGGATGGCAATCTGAACTCGGTAATGAGATTCCTTAAGACATGAGTTCAATTTTTGCGCTAACTGAAGTTGCCCCTGTTGGCCCACATAGCGCTGTCTAAAATGATCATGCTTCACAGACTTTTATATTACTTCGTGAATTTGCCTGTGGTGAACTCACCCTCATGGTTCGCTGGCCTAGATAAGCTGCTCTGGGAATTTATTTGAGATGGAGGACAGAGCACTCCTGTGGAGACACCAGAGGAGGGAGAATTGGGCGCCACAGAGTTTGAATTGTACTACCTGGCCGCCCAGCTCCAATGGCTGGCCCAATGGTTGGACGGGAGGAACCTTGAGTTGCTGGGCCCAACAGGCCTGGTAGACAATCAAGAATTGTTGTTGGCCAAGCTCATGCACCAGTAGGTGGCTATTCCAGATCCAGGGGTGCTGCTATAGACGGCATTGTGGTGCTGGAGGAGGTGCTTCCGATGCACAGCCGGGGCTCCTCTCTATGCCCCGGACTTGCCCCTGGTTCGGCTACTGCAGGGTGCCCCGCTTGCCCCATTCTCAGGGGCTCTGCTGTCGGAGTTGACGTCCACTGGGATCATCACAGTGGGAGACTGCTTCCAACAGGGGGTACTGATCCCTTTAGACTATTTCTTATCCCAGGATCGCGGACAATTACCGATTTATCCCTCTCTGTGGTGCGAACATTTGGGGAACTATGGCAGAGCGGCCGAAAAGAACCGCAAACTCGTGGAATTCTCCAGGCGTTGGTAACGTTAGGAGCGGCCAGACACTTAGTGAAGTGGCTCTATAGAGCACAGTTGGAGATGGCTAAGAGACCCTTGGACCGAACATGCGACATGGTTTATCTGACGCCTCAAAGACGGAGCGTCATGGATGGAGGGGAGGCTCGCTGCTGCCCTAGATGTGGAGTGCGGGATGCAAGCTTCGCTCACATGACGTGGGAGTGTGCAAAACTGCTGGGGCTTCTGGGGGTCGGTGCTGGATTACATTAACAAGACGCTGGCTCAAGCACTTCCTTGCTCGGCTGAGGTCTGCCTCCTGGGACTGTTCCCCAGACCAAAGTCGAGAAAAGTGGGCTCCAGATTCCTAGACCTAGCCCTGGTCCTAGGGCAAAAGCACAGTGCCAATATGGATGACAGCCTTAGAAAGAAATGTGGGCCAGAATGGAAAAAGGGCAATACAGGGGGAGGATGCCCGAGGGGTCCGTTGCCGCCAATTAGCGGGTCTGTAGACAGAGGTGCTGACAGCATGGGATGCCAAGAACGACGTACATTCAGGAGGGAGTTTGGATGAAAAAGAGTGTGGAGAGTACCCGCTGTGGCCCTGCAGAAATACGAAGGGTGTGATCGATGGGTAGGTGGACCGGGTGGCAGATCCCCCCCACCCCCTCCTCAGTGGCTCACAAAGATCCTTCAAATGGAGACACATGCATTTCCCCCCCCCCGTGAGGGGATTACCCTCTATAATGATATAGGGCAACGGAACCACAGGATGGCACACTGTTAAATAGTTTCCAAGAGTTTGGGACAAATGGTTTTATTATTGTTTGTTTAAATATATCTGTACGATGGGTGGATACTTGTGACTCCCTAGAGCACACATGGATAAAGAGTACAGGGAGTGATTGCATGATAACAGGCGGTCGTGGATTGTAATAAAATGAACTTATTTAAGCTGCGTACCTAATGGCATATCATGTATAGCTCTGATAATACTAATATATATAGTCATTTACAATGCTATTATCTGATTGATGTGATTACTGCCCTTGTACGTGTAAATCACTATGTAACTGAAAACACCAATAAAGACATATTAAAAAAAAAAAATGTCAAACGGTGCCATAGTTATAAGCAAGTCAAAAAACGCTTTTCCTATGGAAACTAGGTCCTATATATATATTATACAAACACACACACTGTGCCCTCGACCCCTGCCAAATGAAAACTAATCCTGATTTTAAATACGTATGTTCGTTGGAGCTAACATAACCAGACTCCTCTATTTATAAGTGATAAAAGATCAAGGGGTCTTAGGAGCAGTTACGAAGATCTCACATGAATTAAGACCATTTGCATTAAATAACGCACAATTGGTATATGTTGAAACCGTCATCTAAGACCTAATTTAGTTAAAACATTTCATATTTCGTTTTTTATCCTAATGCGGGATTGCTAATCTGTCCCGATTTCGAGGACAGTGTAAAATTACCCGAGGAACCCCTATAGATCGAAAGTATCAAAAATAAGTAAAAAATAAACTGATTATGAGCAAGCGTCTTTAGAAAAATTGGCTTGTAGATAATCAATAGCATTTGTGCGATAGGGCAAGTATATACAAAGAGGCAAACAGTAAAACACCTAAAATTCCAAAAGATGGAATAAATTAGTTAGCCCGTTATTCACAAGGGAGATACCAAAGCAACGAAGACAAAATAACTAAAACAAATGTGGAAAGTGCAAGTAGCGCAGGCAGTGAGCCGGTGGACAGAAAGTGCAACTGTGTGGCGGCGCAAACGGGTAAGCCAAAGAGAGAGCGGAATGGTAATGGTATTCGTACGGTAAGAAAAAGAAGGTGATTATAGTCGAGCCATGCTCCTGAAGTTAGCCCATAAGGAAATAAAAATGCCACCATTGTATTCAAGTATGCGTGGCAGCGAGGAGGGTCGAAACAACGTTACATCTACATGGAAAAACCGGCATGCTTCGTTTTGCGTTCCTACCTTGATAAGTCCCAGTGTTCACTTGCACCGATCGGCGTTTCTTCCGTATTGAAGTCACACCCCCCACCCCGGATATCTTGTTTTTATTGTCAAGCACGTAGCATGACGTGCTTAGTCAGAGGTCACATGGCTCTCCTTAAAGGAGTATCGCCTGCCCTATGTTTGAAAATCTATTTAAAGACTCCCACCCTCGCGTTTAAGTCACGCCTTAACAAAAAAGTGCCGGCCCTCTAGAGGCCATCTGGCGCAAAACAGAGTAAATGGCAATTCCTGAAGGTATTCGCGTATAATACTGCTCGACCAAAATACTTATAAACCCAGATGATGTGCCCATGAATTGGGGGGGGGACGATGTCCACCATACAAGTGTGTATAACATTTAAAAACTATTTTAAAAAAACAAGACTGACACCGTTAGTGATTTCTCCAGCGTGTCGATGATGTAAGCTGGTGACAGGCTTTAAAAGGCATTAGATTGTTGTTTACATTTGGCGAAATGTGAAAGTAAAAAAAATCGAGCCAATACATAAGGAAGAATGGGCAATATTACATCTAATGAAAATATATATAGATATCGCAATGATTGTAAATGAGAGGATGACAGCTTCCTCTGTAGCGGTGTACGTAAATGCCAAGAACTTGTCAGTTCATTTTCTCTTATTTAAATATATGACATGACAAGGACACGAACTCATAAATCACAACAAGGGATGGTTCTTATATAATTGTGAGAAAATAATTGTGCGAAATAATAGTGGTAGGAAATGGATAAGTTTGCCATTTTGGATTTAACATTAGGGAGAAAAATGGGAAATCCCAGGAATTCTTCAAGGGAGGTAAAAACAGAAACTATGGGCTGTCCTGTGGAAAAAGCACAGCAAACGCTGGGCTCTCCATCGATTGTGTACCCCAAATGTCTATTCAAATGAATGGAAGATCGGAAATGGAGTGTGAGCTTCTAATGGGGGGGGGGGTCCCTACAGAAAATAGTGGAGCTCGTCATCAGTGTTGTGGCCCATGGTGACGCAACACAAGTGGCAAATCCAGCCTGCCTCGTTGCGTCGTAATGTCAGCTTTCTATCTCCACCCCTCGCCCTTGGTGGTGTGTGATCGATCCCATGAAACCAGATCTCAGGCTTGCCAGCATGTTGTTCTGTCATATGTGCGGTCATGGGGTATCTGGAGTCCTGTTCTTTGATAGCCCTGACATGTTCTTGAATTCTGGTTTTTAACGGTCTAACTGTGCTCCCCACATAAATAATGTTACAGCTGCACCCAATGACATATGTTACAAAGGTTGTTTTGCAATTGATAGTGTGACGAATGGTAAACGTTTGCTCTGTGTTGTATTTGAACTGTTTAGTTTTATTTTTTCCATATTTGCAGATATTCCAATCCATGCATGTGAAAAAACATTGCTTTTTTTTTCTTTTCGGTAACCAGTTCTGATCTCTCTTTTCAGGTGCTATATAGCTAGGAAACAGTATGTCTCGAATTCTTTTACCACGGCAGTAGGTTACCTTAGGTTTTGCTGTGATAACGTTCTTAACCCCTGGCACATCTTGTAGTAGAGCCCAATGCTTTAAAAGTATCTTGTACACATCATTACTGTGCCTGCTGAACTTCATGACAAAATTAATACAGTTATTATTGGTCCTAGATGTGAGATCTTGAATCGGTTGTGTCAATGTGGTTTTACTTGGTACACGACTTATCCTATTCTCAGCATTCTGTAAAACTCTCTTTTTGTAGCCTCTTTTTGTAAAGCGGTCCTTAGCCTCTTCTAAATTGTCTACAAACATGGCCTGTTCGCTACAATTTCGTCGCACCCTCACCATCTCTCCATATGGGATGTTATCAATGGTGGATCTCGGGTGAGCGCTTGTGGCGGGTAATGTGCTATTGCAAGTGGTGGGCTTGCGATATAAAGTACTGTGAATACGACCTTCTTTTGCATAGAATGTGATATCCAGAAAGTCAAATTGAGTGCGGTCATATGTCATGGTTAGATTTACATTATATGGATTGTCGTTCAGAAAAGTGTGGTATTCCATCAGTTCATTTACTGTGCCATTCCAGATAACGATGACGTCGTCGATATATCTCCTCCAGAAAATTAGGTTTTCTAACCAGGGGGAGGCTAATCGACCCCAAGCATGTTCCCTTTCCCACCAGCCCATAGAGTCCCGCGTATGAAGGGTCAAATTTTTAACCCATTGCGGTCCCTTGCTTCTGGTGGTACCAGCGGCCCCAATGTAGGAAAAAGTTCTTGGAAAGGATTAGGTCAATGAGCATTTCATTGTGTTCAAACCAATCTGCTGTTTTTGATTTAAGGAAATAGCCTACAGCCAATAGTCCAAATTGTTTCTTTATACAGGTGTAGAGACTGGTGACGTCAAATGTGCATGGGTTGCAAGAAAGTATCCACATATTCAGTCCTTTCTCTTTCCAATCTCCCAATTTCATATTAATGTATTCATTAATATGAAGTTGGGAGATTGGAAAGAGAAAGAACTAATATCTGAAGAAGAATTTCGATATCTGATGGTAAAAAATCCTCGTTACCCCTGTATATATATTCTCCCCAAGGTGCACAAGGGGGGGGGTGGGGGGGTCTTTCCCCCGGGGTGGCCTATAATCGCCCTATGGGCTGTAGGCTATTTCTTTAAATCAAAAACAGCAGATTGGTTTGAACACTATGAAATGCTCATTGACCTAATCCTTTCCAAAAACTTTTTCCTACATGGGGGCCGCTGGTACCACCAGAAGCAAGGGACCGCAATGGGTTCAAAATTTGCCCCTTCATACGCGGGACTCTTTATGGGCTGGTGGGAAATGGAACATGCTTGGGGTCGATATGCCTCCCCCTGGTTAGAAAACATAATTTTCTGGGGGAGGTATATCGACAACGTCATCGTTATCTGGAATGGCACAGTAAATGAACTGATGGAATACCACACTTTTCTGAATGACAATCCATATAATGTAAATCTAACCATGACATTTGACCGCACTAAAATTGACTTTCTGGATATTACATTCTAGGCGAAAGAAGGTCGTATTCACAGTACTTTATATCGCAAGCCCACCACTTGCAATAGCACATTACACGCCACAAGCGCTCACCCGAGATCCACCATTGATAACATCCCATATAGAGAGATGGTGAGGGTGCGACGAAATTGTAGCGAACAAGCCATGTTTGTAGACAATTTAGAAGAGGCTAAGGACCGCTCTACAAAAAGAGGCTACAAAAAGAGTTTTACAGAATGCTGAGAATAGGATAAGCTGTGTACCAAGAAAAAACACATTGACACAGCCGAATAAAGATCTCACATCTAGGACCAATAATAACTGTATTCATTTTGTCATGAAGTTCAGCAGGCACAGTAATGATGTGTACAAGATACTTTTAAAGCATTGGGCTCTACTACAAGATGTGCGAGGGGTTAAGAACGTTATCACAGCAAAACCTAAGGTAACCTACCGCCGTGGTAAAACAATTTGAGACATACTGTGTCCTAGCTATATAGCACCTGAAAAGAGAGATCAGAACTGGTTACCAAAGAAAACACAAGGTTTTTTCACATGCATGGATTGTAATATCTGCAAATATGGAAAAAATAAAACTAAACAGTTCAAATACAACACAGAGCAAAAGTTTACCATTCGTCACACTATCAATTGCAAAACAACCTTTGTAACATATGTCATTGGGTGCAGCTGTAACATTATTTATGTGGGGAGCACAGTCAGACCGTTATAAACCAGAATCCAAGAACATGTCAGGGCCATCAAACAACAGGACCCAGATACCCCACGACCGCACATATGACAGAACAACATGCTGGCAAGCCTGAGATCTGGTTCCATGGGATCGATCACACACCACCAAGGGCGAGGGGTGGAGATAGAGAGATGACATTACGACGCAACGAGGCAGGCTGGATTTGCCGTTTGCGTTGCGTCACCATGGGCCACAACACTGATGACGAGCTCCACTATTAACTGTAGGGACCCCCCCTATTAGAAGCTCGCACTCCATTTCCGATCTTCCATTCGTTTGAATAGACATTTGGGGTACACAATCGATGGAGAGCCCAGCGTTTGCTGTGCTTTTTCCACAGGACAGCCCATCGTTTCTGTTTTTACCTCCCTTGAAGAATTCCTGGGATTTCCCATTTTTCCCCCAAATGTTAAATCCAAAATGGCAAACTTATCCATTTCCTACCACTATTATTTTCTCACAATTATATAAGAACCATCCCTTGTTGTGATTTATGTGTTCACGTCCTTGACATGTCATATATTTAAATAAGAGAAAATGAACGGACAAGTTCTTGGCATTTACGTACACCGCTACAGAGGAAGCTGTCATCCTCTCATTTACAATCATTGCTATATCTATATATTTTTTCATTAGATGTAATATTGCCCATTCTTCCTTATGTATTGGCTCGATTTTTTACTATCACATTTCGCCAAATGTAAACAACAATTTAATGCCTTTTAAAGCCTGTCACCAGTTTACATCATAGACACGCTGGAGAAATCACTAACGGGGTCAGTCTTGTTTTTTAAAATAGTTTTTAAATGTTATACACACTCGTATGTTGGACACTGTCCCCCCCATTCATGGGCACATCATCTGGGTTTATGAGTATTTGGGTCGAGCAGTATTATACGCAAATACCCTCAGGAATTGCCATTTACTCTGTTCTGCACCAGATGGCCTCTAGAGGGCCGGCACTTTTTTATTAAGGCGTGACTTAAACGCGAGGGCAGGAGTCTTTAAATAGATTTTCAAACATAGAGCAGGCGATACTCCTTTAAAGGAGAGCCATGTGACCTCTGACTAAGCACGTCATGCTACGTGCTTGACAATAAAAACAAGATATCCGGGGTGGGGAGTGTGACTTCAATACGGAAGAAACGCCGATCGCTGCAAGTGAACACTGGGACTTATCAAGGTAGGAACGCAAAACGATGCATGCCGGTTTTTCCATATAGATGCAACGTTGCTTCGACCCTCCGCACTGCCACGCATACTTGAATGCAATGGTGGCATTTTTATTTCCTTATGGGCAAACTTCAGGAGCATGGCTTGACTATAATCACCTTCCTTTTCTTACCGTACGAATACCATTACCATTCCACTCTCTCTTTGGCTTACGCGTTTGCGCCGCCACACAATTGCACTTTTGGCCACCGGCTCACTGCCGGCGTGACGTGCACTTTCCACGTTTGTTTTAGTTATTTTGTCTTCGTCGCTTTGGGATCTCCCTTGTGAATAACGGGCTAACTAATTTATTCCATCTTTTGGAATTTTAGGCGTTTTACTGTTTGCCTCTTTGTATATACTTGCCCTATCGCACGAATGCTATTGATTATCTACAAGCCAATTTTTCTAAAGACGCTTGCTCATAATCAGTTTATTTTTTACTTATTTTTGATACTTTCGATCTATAGGGGTTCCTTGGGTAATTTTACACTGTCATCGAAATCGGGACAGATTAGCAATCCCGCATTAGGATAAAAAACGAAATATGAAATGTTTTAACTAAATTAGGTTTTAGATGACGGTTTCAACATATACCAATTGTGCGTTCTTTAAAGCAAATGGTCTTAATTCATGTGAGTTCTTGGAACTGCTCCCAAGACCCTTGGTCTTTAATCACTTATAAATAGAGGAGTCTGGTCGTGTTAGCTCCAAGGAACATACGTATTTATATCAGGAGTAGTTTGCATTTGGCAGGTGTCTAGGGCACAGCATATTGTAATCTTAGGATTGTTATCATCTGCAGGCACCGTTGCAGCACTACAATACATAGTGCCTTGGAACCTTACCCTTGACTTTGGAGGGATTGGGCACGCGAATACAATGCCATTGTTGTGAATAACAACATTATTGGAACTGATAATAGTCATCAAAGATGAAAACTACTTATAAAAACGGTATGTTTCATAATTAACAATAGACTATATGCTTAATCTGGATAATTCCACAAGATACCCAAAAAGTATCACCATTAGCTAACCATGCACCCAAAGTTATCTGCATTTTACTCACTATCCCTATAGCCCTGTTCTGTGATCAAGAAATAAACAAATAGTCTCTCATGGATACGTCTTTTTATCACTTAGAGTAACAAGCGTAGGTCACACATTGAACACGGCAATAGACAACTGTGGCCCACAACCCCGCAACCACTTGGTGTATATATTGACAAAATGGTTTTGTACTAGAAATTTTTATTTTGTCTTTTATGTACATATAATTGTCCTTGTCGTTATATTCACATTCAAGGTGTTTCATACTGTTCCATGTGGAATTCTTATTATTGTACAGTCCTTGTATATAGAATAGCTGTGTTGTTTGTCTTTTATACATGTTGTATTATACACTATAGGTTTTGCATGTTCTACAGCCCTGACGAAGTCCACAGAGGTTGGACGAAACGCGTTGTCTGGTTTTAGAAAACTCTTGTGAAGAATAAAGAATACTTTGGATACCAATTGATTGGATGGACTGGATCATTTTGGAAAGTACTCTATGGTGGTGCACTCCACAGTTGTGTACAATTTAACTTTGGTCAGTTTGATCACTCTCTGGAAACAGTGGTAGTAGTGGATGTGCACACCAAACAATTGAAAATTATTTCATTATGGACTAACAGTGGGGGAATGTTGAGGGAGGTGCATTTGCATTATAGGTGTGTATATATATATACATATATATATATATACACACACACACACACACACACACACTGGCATCGATCATGGACACAGTTTCGCTTAGCATCGTAATTTAATTTTTTTTTTATTCTGTTTAACCCATTATAAAAACCGGTGTCTTAAATAATTAAGCAGAAAGGTGCACCTTCATGCAAGGAGCCATTCTGAAGGATATTTGTCTGACTCAATCGTGCCTGCAGCAAAGACAAGGGCTGCGTACAGATTAAGGAAGGTATGCAGGGTGGTGTGTGTGCATTTCTCATCGTGGCACACAAACACAGTAGGATTTGTTAGGCTGTCTATTAAATGTTAGGTATTATTTACTTTTCTAATATTTGCATGTGTTAATGCCTTAATAACCTTCTCTTTAGAGCACAGTGTAAAATAAATAAATTAAGATACAAGATGGTGAATAAAGACTATTTCCAAGGATGATTTTGTGGGTACTTCGTTTCAAATATCTGCTGAATGTCTCTATATGGTCTCTAGCTGTAATGTAGCCCACAAGAGGGCTTGTGAGACTCTGCTCTATGGTCTCATTGGCTACAACCACAGACCGTGGGGTATTCCAAATCTATGCATGAGGTGGCGGCTCCTCCGCTAAGGCAGAGGAGCGTTGCCCCATTGCTTTTTGCAGTGTAAAAAAAAGGAAAAATAAAATGATAACTCAAGGTTATTATCAGTTTAGTTTTCCCTGTTGTGGCGTCTGTGGCATGGGGCTGCTCTCAGAGCAGGGGGAGGAGTGGTTTGCACTCAGCAATGTGAGCATGAGTGCTTGGCCGGCCTTCTCAAGCCGCCCAAAACAGTCATGCGCGCACACACCATGTTCTCCATGCAGGCTGCATTACACCCTGCGTGGAGAACATGCCCACCACTCCAGACCCTGGCTGAGTGCCGTGACACTGCATTGCAGCGTTGGGATTGGCTGCAGGGAGCCTGTGAGCCCTGGTGCTTCCTGTCTCCCCCAATTAGCCAGGAAGAGGATGTAGGAGAGGCGGCGGCTGGCCAGGAGGTAAGTGTTTTGTTTTTTTGACCCATCCCCCCCGCCCCTTCCTACTGCTGCTTCCAGGTAGCAGCCACCACTGTATGCATGCATCACTGATGCAGTCAGAAATTCTGGATTAAAGTCATATCTCATTATTTTCAACTTCACATTTACACTCGGTTTGTCTCGAAGGAGGAACAAGATAGAACTGGATATCCATTCAAAAACTCTGCAACACCTGGAGATTATAGCTTTATGTGTAATTAACAATAGCTAAACTAAAGGCCTTTGCGGACCTATAATCGAAAAAGGAGGGGCAAAGTTAAATTAAACCAATTGAGGATTGAAAGCAAATACAAGAAGAACACAGTTGTATCAGATAACATTTCAAAGAATAAACAAAAAGCTGATTTAAAAACGTAAGAAAAATGGCTGTATAAAGCTTATAGCATTTTGAATACTTTCATAATACATAATATATTTCGTAAAATGGGCACCATGAGCATAAGATGCCTCGAATATGAAGAAGCTTTAAGGTAGAATTTGACATTAAGAACACACAAATGTCACTAAAAGTGAAAATGTTCAAGAATATTTCTCCTAAAGACAGAAGTATCGCAGGGCAAAAAACACTGAAAGACACCCATGAGTAATAACATATAAATATGTAGACTGCTGTTAGCAAGTAGGTAGCATGTATATTAAGGGCCAAGAGCAGAAATGAGAAAAAAACAAGCCTGCTAGATTTAGAATATCGAAATCTGCATAAAGATTGCGCTCACAATGCAAACAGAACAGCAAACAATATATACTTAACACACAGTGAGCATTTACAAAAAACATGCACTTAAACAGTGAGACACTAAATTACACTGCTGTCATAATGTATACGACATACACACCTACCTTTTCCTAAATGTGTGTTAATACTCATGTATCTAGCAGTTCCAGTAAGGCTTTTATGCTCTCGGTATGGTATGTGCTTCTTGGTCTCTGGGTCTATGTACTCTTTTGCCAAGCCAAAATCAATTATATGTATAATTTGCTGGGTTTTGTTTCCTGGTCGCCCTATTAGAAAATTCTCAGGTTTCACATCTCTGTATATTAAGTTCTTCGAGTGGACATATTCCATGCGAGAAATCTTTATTAAAAAAGAAATAATATGTTCATAGGCAGAAGAAAACGAGAACATTTAAGACATTAAAAGTCACACGAAACCTCGTGAAGCATATACAATCAAACTATAATATGTTAATTCAGTTCCGTATTATGGTGATAGTACCCAATTCTATGTAAAATGTCCTGATAGAAATACAGTTTGTTTATTTGTGCTAATACATCGGTCGTTGATGAAAACAGATTTAACAAACAAAATCATTTTTTAACAATCCTTACAAATTTATTTATGAGTTACCACAATTTATTAAATGGTTTAACCACTTTTGAATCGTACAACTATACACACTTTCAAGCCCTAAAGCAGCAAGCACAATCTACTCTATTAGCATTAAAATCATTGCAAACCAAGCTGTGTAGTCCATCACTTGCTGGTATCCCTATGATAATTGGCACTAAATTGATGCCTACACTCAGTTACGGCTCTGAAATAATGAGAGGACGCGACTCAAAATTATTGTAAACAGTCCAAGCAAACATTTGTAGGCGCCTATATAGATTGCAACTAGACAATGCTTAGGCTCAGATTCACTTGGAATTCGGGCTTGTAAAGCACAAGTTATCACACCAGAGAGCTTTCGTTAAATGTTATAAAAATTTACCACAAGCGACAAAAAAGATCCTTGACTTTTCACTTAATGGCCTGAATTTGAAACTACCAAAAGCACAAACCATGGCAAGACTATCTTTTCTTCTGCCCTGTTGACTTTAGGGCTTACATCCTTTTGAGATTCTTCTATTACTACTAATATATCCTTCAAGTAAGTTGGAAAAAAACTTCACATCCACAGGACACACATCAGCTTGCTACTAAGACCCGTGCATGGACGGTTATAAAAACTTAGGTGCATCCAACTCCCCAGGAATATTTGAAAACTTCTTATTCACCTTATATAAAATTAAACGTATGAGCTTAAGGATACGTAACCTTCCCAAGAAAGACATGACACCCTCACTCCCCCCCCCCACAATGGAATTATTATTGGCCACCTGAAACCCGTCGTCTTTGTGGGAACAAACAAGAAACAAAAATGCATGTCCTTTGTAATTGGGTAATGCACGCAGACACTTTTTGCGAAAACATTTTAATATCTTGCAAATAAGAACTTGTAGGCAGGCCTTGATTCAATACATAAGTGGGCAGCATTCACAATTGTCATATAATTTTGGCAAATATATTGATTATGTTTCCGCCTGTATGGCACGGCTCTGAAGGAATATATAGAATAGGCAGTCTTCTTACACATTTTATACCAATTTTTAATCGGGTAATAGAAACATTTTTTACTCGTGTTTTTATATTCCCCAAATGTCCTGTAATTTTGTCATATATATGGATTATGTTTTTATATGTATGATAGATACCACTTTGTAGGTACATATAGAATAGGCAGTTTTCTATATATTTTTAAAATCAACATTTATCCGGAGTAATTAATTTGTTCTTATACTTCAGTGTTTTTTATATTCGTTGTGGAGGCAATCTGCAATGGCTTTCATTAACTATGCAAAAAAACTAATTGTCAAAATTAAAGATTCCAAAAGCCTCTTTTTAAGCGGTTATTCAGTTATTTGCATGACTTGTTTAAATCTCGCCAAGCTTTTCACCAATTCCGTTTGTTTAATCCTTGGATGAGTATGCATGTGTTACCTTCCCATGGTAAATTTCCCTTTTCTCCAAGGTCTGATACAAATCTTATCTCAATTTAGTTAATGGTTTGTGCCTCAATGTCTGATGTTTCCCATCCCATGTCGAACCCTGTCACCACCTCATCCTACAATGATGCCATTGGGCACCTATGCAAACCCCTATTGTCTTCTCAGCTCTGATGAATCAGTCCAAACCTTCTGGCTGTACTCATGGTCCTGACATCCTGAGTAGCGCAGGTTGTGAACAAGAAGCAAAGTGTATAATTACTCCTGTGCATGGATGCAATGAAAATCTGGGCCATTGGGTACTGATGTCGGTAGCCTACCTGTAGTAAAGGACAATCTACAGCCAGACTATCTTAGCAACAGTCATATGCAATCGGGTGCTGAATACTCAAGAGTCTGAAAGTAAAGTTTTTTCATGATGGGAATTCTAGCTACACTACCCATTTTTCCATATCTCTAATACGCAGGGTGCTGCAGAAAGCTGATTGGGCACAGTTGATGCTCAGTGCTGGGCTGCCATTATAACCTCCCAACCTAGTGTCCTCTCCTATTACTCTTTGTAGTCATGCTTGTCTTTGATCACGTACACTCCGCTGCCTTTGCTAGTACTCCAGATACTGCTTCAAAGTGGTCAATAGCACAACACATTTTGCTGGCAGTTTTCTCGAGATTGAGCGTTTTTTGTGAGTTTAATATTTACTGTTCAGTGATTTTCATATGGCTGACAATGAGTATGCTATCTTCCAAATAAACTTTCTTGCAATTACTTGAGCCTGATTAAGGGCGTTATAATCAGTTACTGGAACCTTCTTCAGTGGCAGTTGCTTCCAGACCATAGGTGGGTTGTATGTGATTTCATTGAAACACACTTTCAAGAAACGCCATTACTGAGAAAGCATTTCACCTTAACTATATAATGAAAATTTGCAAGATGAATGGCGCTTACCATTTCATAGAAACAAATTCATAGCATGTCTTTTTTTTAAAACAGTTTTTTGTGTACCTATTTTTTTACAGTGTAAATGCAATGGTTGCAGGTCTGCCTCGCAGAAACATTTTTGTCAAAGATATTCATTTCAGTGCTTTACTTCAGGGGACAGTATTTCAAATTATATCTTTTACATTGTCAAACAATTACTTTGGATGCTTTCAATTCATTGACCCCTCACCACCCCTAAACGCCATCCATCTCTGACCCCATCAGAACTTCTAAACATCATCCATATCATCCACTTAAAAACCTCTCAACATGCCTAAATTACACCCATCCCAGACTTCTAAACTACACCAATGCCAGACCTCTAAACTACACCCATTCCTGAACCCTAAACACTGCTCACCATACCTAAACTCCACCCCTCCTTGAACCCTAAACAACCCTGACCACTCCTAATCTCCACCCTTTCACTCACACCTAAAAACCCCTTTCTACGCCCAAAATCTGCCCATCCCCGACACCTAAAAACCCATGATCACTCCTAAACATCACCCATGCCTGAATGCAAAAACGCCTCATTACCCTTAAACTCCACCAACATATAATTTAATTTTTGATGTTTTCCTTTTCTATAAATATTTAATTATTTAAATAATTTTGATTTTTGATTTATTTTCAGTTCCTTAAAATTGTCTCTTTAACATTGGCTTTGCATGATTTGGTTTCCAGCAACGTGGTTCTCAATTTTGGTTTGTCCAATAATTCACATACATCACTTAGATGCCCCAATGTTTAATTTGTAAATAGACAAGTGCCAGGGCCTAAGGCATTGATTAGGAGGCCAATGCTGTTTGCACTACCGACTGGAACTGCCATCACTGCCACATTCCAGTATAAACACTACCTATTAAACAACATACTTCTATAAATGTGACAGTTTGGACAATTCTAGGCCACGCAAAGCAGTAACAATGGGCAGGATGTGCTAGAAGTACTTTTAATTGTGTATTTAATTGTTAAACATCATGAAGTGCTTTCTTCAAAGACAGGCTGCCAGTACCACCATGTGGTAGACTATCATAAGCAAGTGCTGGTGTTAACAATTAAGTGCCGGTGATCGGCACTGGCAAACATTGGCACAAATCAAATGCTGGATCGTTAATCTCTGGTGGGGAGCCATTGTCTCAATCAACAAAGGAGGAAGGGCCACTGCTAGAACTGAAAAGTAACTGTCAGGTGAGGGTCATCATCCTCACTGGTATCTGTCCAGCTTGGTTTTCGGATCCCCCAAGTAAGTGAGGCATTTTCTGAGGAGGAGGCCTGGGGATGCATTAGTTGCTTTTTAAAGTTAATAATTAGATTGTACAAGGGCAGTGTTTTTTCTAATTTTCTGGGGGCGACTGCCTTTTTGCCAAAAACGTTAATTTAGATTAACTAGCTAGAGGAGAAAGGTAGCAAAGCAATAATGAGGGTAATAGTGCACGATAAGGGGTTTTGTACAATGAATTAGTGATATAAGCACATCACTGTCCGATAATTATTGGGTACACAGCAATCATTGTTCAACAACCTTTTAATTTTACTCACCAATTGTATGGCTATCATAAGAACAGTTTTAAGAGAAAATGCTCGATCACACAGGTCAAACAAGTCTTCTAAACTAGGTCCCAGTAGTTCTAGCACCATGGCATTATATTTTCCACAAGGGCCAAAATAGTAAACCTGAGGTACGCCATCTAGAAAAAGAAGAAAAAGATTTCTACAATTAAACTAAAGAAATAGGTTAAGACTGAACTGGATGCAATTGCAATATCTACTACTTTGTTTAATAATGAAAAAATCTAAAACATAAAATTACTTCCCATTGTAAGTAAAGATCAGGATGAAGCATCAATACGAGACTGCAACATTACAATGGAGTGCCTAAGAGACTAAAGGACATATTTACAAATATCACATCAACTTGAAACTGCACGAAACATAAATAGCACAGTCTATTTTAGCACTTCACACTACAAATTAATATCTCGAAAACTACCTCCAGTCATCCAAAAACGTTTTGATTTGTTAAGGGAAATCGCTGGAAAGAGGTGGGAAACAGCCTTTGCTCTGAAGTTTTTACTTCGTATAATATTTACCACACATTTTTTACAAAAAGGAAGAGGTACAAATAGAAGAAATAATTGCCCTATCTATGGCAAACGTTCAGATAATTTCAGTACCAGGAGTGAGATTGTTATTATTGCAAAAATAGGTAACTGCTCAGATGAAATGACAGAACATTCAGAAAACCCAAGAGGAGATGGTGTGCTTTTTATACTAAAATGTAAAAGGGACCCAATACTGCTTGTAAGATTTGTAAGAAGTCACAATGACTTCTAGTACTCCTAGTTGTCGTTTTGAAATGTTCATTGATGAGTCTTTAGGTACTTATTTAGTGTACAATGTGCAAATACCATTTACAGGATTCCTAGCATTCTAATGTCCATGGGAAAATAAAACATAGTGCCACATAAATGAATATGAAATTTTAATTCCGTTACAGATGTTCCGCATTTCTTTAAAATCTATGAATGATTTATAGTTAACTGAAATTACTGCTAGAGGACACTCTACGCTTTTTGGCTCATAACAAAACAGTTTGCCATCCTGAATTGGCTTTCCTTTATTTTGGAACATTCAAGCCTTGAGTGCTGAACCGTAGACACCGCACTAAATTACAGTTTCAGTTTTTCTTTCAGAAAAAAATACTTTTTGCCCTTCACATGGAGTTACTGCAGCAAACCAACCCTGCCCAACAAACGTCTGGCTGCTATATTTTGTAATCACTGTAGTAGGTAGAGGTGAACAGTCCCAACTGCACATGCATACCCCATTCTCATAGTTCATCAGACACAATAAATAGCAACATCTTGTGAAATTAGGTGAGTGACGAGCAAAACTAGATGATAACTTTGAGACTAAGGAATCCTGCACTCATATACTAGATGGCTCTGTCTACAAAGTCAGGAAGCTATCCAATACAAAACCAAGCCTTTTAATATTGAAGGCACTGGGCAGACTCAGACCTGAGGAGGCCAGTTTGGTGCTGGAGTACCCACAGGTATATTTTCAATCTTTGATGAATCTCCATTAGGCTTTTAGTAGCATCCACTGGGCAAAAATTGTAAATTTGCAAATGCATTTAATTTAACTAGATCATTGTTAATTTAAAA
Organism: Calotriton arnoldi; assembly: GCA_963921515.1. NCBI lineage: Eukaryota > Metazoa > Chordata > Amphibia > Caudata > Salamandridae > Calotriton > Calotriton arnoldi. The sequence continues at coordinate 913,488 of CAWUFW010003006.1, read as the reverse complement.
GTAAGCTGTATATAAGCAGCGCACTTGTAAACCTTGATAGCAAAGGAGCAAGGCAAACTGATTCAGAGGAGGCTTACAGGCATTAAAGCGGATGGGGACAAGGTTGCACTTTTCTTTAAGAGTTTTTTTTTCCCATTTTACCTCAAGTAGCCCGACTATGAACAAGACATTAATTTCCATTTCTAAGACCGGATTTCAAACGTTTGCACCACTTCTGCAGCCGCTGTCTGGACTGGGTAGATATATTAAAGACATTTGTACTCATTTTAATATAATTGTTCATATACGTTCGTTTTTGGTAATGTACTGGTGGGGTGGCCATACCCCAATAGATAATAATTTCACTAAGAAGGGCTAAATCGAGAATGAACTGATGTTGTAGGTGACTGATGTCCTCACTTATCCATCAACAGGTGGAAATCAACAGGAGATCCTATATAAACAGGGGTTCAGATGGATTCAACAATGGTAATCAATTGAGGAAGGCATTAATTCTATACAAGAATAGAATAACATAATTAAAAACTAAATGTCTCCATATGCACTATAACGAGAACCAATGTTGACTTTTGAACTACTCCTTATTGTTAGAAGGTTGTGCTGTCTTCCCCGATTTTCTGAGAATAGAGACTTCATTACTATTCCATTTTTAGTTCTGCCTATATCAGGCATATGAAATGAAGTAAGCAATGAAGCTAATGATTGTTGTACATGTATTTAGAATTAGGCTCTAACATTGCCTGACTATTTCACTGTGAGCATAACCCACACTAATCAAATATCTAAGAGCTTTAATTGAGCTCCACTTTCTCATTTCACCACAATTTTCACTTCCCACACTAAAAGCAGTATCTGCTTCTCAAAGTTGTCTTATGCACTCAACAGAATAGCATTTTGTCTATTTCATTTGTTTGTTTTTAAATTGTTTGTTTTAATTACAAAATTTGATCCCTTGCCCAATAAATAATTTTGAGACTTCAATTCTCGCCGGTGAGCTCACAAGCTCCTGCTTGTCTTCATGGCACGGGCAGAATTTTTAAAGTAGGCTACCATTGTGTATGCCAATTCATATTGGTTCTGGACAGTGATGGCTGTGATGCCAAAAGTACACTGTTCACATTGACTGACGGGACTTATCCTTCTTCTTGGGAGACTTCCTGCTACAGTATTTATTAATTTGGTAAGTCTTATGCTTTGATGTTGTTTTGGAAATTCCCTTTTCTTGTTTGCTGCAGCTTAATCTCTTTTTTCACTTTGCCCAGCAACAACCTATTTATAGCATTCCTTAAATCCATCCCTGTTTTTACACACATCATTGGTGTTTCTGGAAAACATATAGTAAATCCCGATTTCTTTTTCAGTAATGTATCCCTGGGCGCTGGCACATAGAGAATGTTATGATCTAGCCTCTATTCTTACTCTTTAATCATTGCTTGCACCCAGGAACCCAAAATTCTTCATTGTTTTTGCTTTTTAGAATACATTTAGTGCCTACCACTTCTCATTTCTGTCCGTTGGAGACTTTTTAACTAAGCAAAAAGTCGCTGAAACTTTCAGCAAACAGACATGGTTCACTCTTACTATGAGACTGTACTGTAGATTTGAAAGCCTTGAGCTCAGGAACTTTATTTAAATCACAGTCTGCTGCACTGTATGTACACGCGCACACACACTATTATTCCCCTTTCACTGTATGGTTACTGTGGGGAGGGGGGGCGTTGCACTGCTTTTGTCCTCTTATTTGTATATAGTGTTTCTGATTTTGAATTCAAAATTAATGCTTTCTGGGTAGCTTTCATTCTGGCATTTATTCTATTGGCAATTAAGTGTGAATGAAGTTTTACAATGAGTTCCCCAATTAACCTTTGTCTTTAATATATCCATTCACCTTGATTCCTTTAAAGCATATTGGGTTACCCTTATTTCTAATGATAGGGACTGAGAAGACGGCAGTGGATAAGCAGCTATCCACTTAAATGAAATGTACAAAAATGGATGTTAGAAGTAGCGTCAATTTGCGCCCGACTTCTAACAAAACCATTATTTGAGAACTGACAAATGTATCAATAAGTTGGTTCTCAAAATATCGATTACATAGCGAGTTGAAATTCGATCTACCTCATTAATGTGCATGAGGTAGGTCTTAATTTGTGACCCACTATGATTGGCTAGAGTGGCAGGCATATTGGCCTGCTGGGGTCAGCAGACCACCATGTCTGTGATTGCTTTTAAATAAAGCAATTTGAATACAGCCATTTCCCTTAAAGGAAACCGGATTTTGGTTGCAAAACATTAATATTCAGATTAAAGATTCAGTATCTGGCAAGGAAGTCCATAACACGCCTCTTTCAAATACCAAATCTGTATTTATTCCCAAACCCAATTAGCAATTCGGTAAGATTTAGTAACATGATACTGACTTGCTATTAGAGTTTGGTGAATAAAAAAAGGCCATTCTGCTGTCATAAAGGCTCCAATTTTTACGAATCGGAGCCTGACTGTAAAATTGCTTGATGCATTTTGGCCATTATGTGCAGATAACCTGTCTACACAATGGTTTTGTAAGCTGCATGGGAACAAAATTGTTACTTACCAGTAGGAGTAGTATTGGAGCTTGAAGATTTTTTTGGATTAACATACTGTGCATTATTCCACCATCTAGCGGATGGGTCCAGAATAGTCTCCTTGTAGTCTCTCTTCTCTTTTTTTGGGGGGGGGGGTAGGGGGGCGTCGCCAACCATTTGTGCTTAAATCCGTCCTTGAGTGACGTCAGAAGTATGCCCCGGAAATCCCTTGACGCAGTCGTTATCTTCAGATTTTTTCTTCTTTCCTTTTTTTTATGTGGGACCAAGGTTTCGTTTATGCTCGTTCGTGTTCTCCTTGTGTCGAATTTCTAAAAACACTTCTTTTGGTGGAAGTTGGCGGTTCGCAAGTGAATCCAGAAAATTCTTCAAGGAGCAAAACTACTCCTACCGATAAGTAACCATTTCGTTTTGCAGCAGGAATCTTTTCTGGATTCACATGCTGTTCATTGATCATAAAGTGGTATTTTTTCCTGTAGGTAGGCTGGGTCCTTCAGAAAGTGTGTTTACAAATAAATGTGTCAGCACTCTTTGTCCCACTTCTGCCTCTTTGTTGATATGCATGTCCACTCAGTAATGTTTGGCAAAGATATATACAGATGACCATGTGGCAGCTGCGCAAATGTCTAGTGCTATGCTGCCTTCAAAAGAGAGCTACTCCCTTCTTCCTTGTTGAATCGGTCTGTGGTTTTTCTGTAAGCGTTGCTCCCCCTAACTTGTGACAATTTTGCATTGTTTGCACTATGATCTCGCGATAGTTTCTTTGGTGACCAGGGAGTCCTTTCTTGCATGTGCAAAAGGCACAAAGAACTGTTCTCTTTTCCTGATGGGGTTGGTTCTTTCCAAGTAGTATACGATTGCCAATCAAACTTTAGTGTGTGCAGAGCCATCTCTGCCTGTCTTTTAGGTTGCTGAAAAAAAGCTGGTAAGTGGATAGCTTGGTTAACGTGGAACTTTGATGCAACTTTTGGTATGAACCTTGGGTTTGTCTTCATTACTTCTTTGTCTTTATGTATTCACAGATACGGTCCCTGGGTGGTGAGTTCTTGTATTTCACAGACCCTTCATAGCGAGGTGCGCTCCTTGGGAGTGATACCTTCCTTGCTCCCACCAAGAAGTGTTTTATCACTGGTGTGGCAAAAAACTTCTCCCTAGCATGCCTCTTGTGTATGCAACAATGGCTGTTGAGTGAACCTTGATGAAGCATAGTAGAAATGCTTGTCTAGTAGGTATGTCATCTATCTAATCATCGTGGCATCCTGTATCCAGTCTATGTGTTTCCTTTGTTTGTTGCACCATTGTTGAAATCGCCACTTGTTGCTTTAGCATTTTCTCATTGTTGGTTGCCTTGCTTCCTTTCGAATCTCCATTGGTTTGGTTCCGGATTTTATACCTGCCCCTTCTGCATCCTTAGCAGGTATCGGTATGCTGGAAGGCCGATCTACTGTCCTTGGGATATCTCCAGGAGGTCTGAGAACCATGTCCGTCAAGTCCATTGTGGGGCTATCAGGATTAGGTTGACCTTCTCTGGTTTGCACTTCTGGATTACCTTTGGTATTACTGAAATTGGTGGAAATGGTAAGCAAATCTGCCTAACTATTTTAGTGACAAGGGTATTCCCTAGTGACTCTGGGTGGAGGTGGTAGAACCTGGATCCAAAATTCGGCATTTCACATTCTTGTGTGCTGCAAATAGGTATATTTGCTGTGTCCCCATATTTGGAAGATCTGCATCAGCACTTCTTGTTTCAGCTCCCATTCATGTGTGGTACTTGCTTTTCTTCTTAGCCTGTCTGCTTCTGTATTTTGTTTTCCCAGTAGGTGTATTGTTAATAGCGATATTCTGTTCTTTATCTCTCATCTCCAAATCTCTTGGGCCAATGTTGATAGCGGGTAGGACCTTGTTCCTCCTTGTTTGCTGAGGTAATATATTGTTGTTGTGTTTTCTGTTTGAGTTAGAACTGTCCTTCCAGGTAGATGTTTCTGGTAGGCCTTCAGCGCTAGGAATACAGTCTTCAGTTCTAGCACATTTATGTGCTGCACTGCTTCCTCTCTCTTAGTTCCAGAGGCCTCTGATGTTTAGCTTGTCCATGTGAACTCCCTATCCTATGAGGGATGCGTCAATTCTGATGGTCACTGAGGGCGTTAGTGGTTTGAATGGTTTCCCCACTATCACATTCTGAAGGATCCATCATTGTATTTCTCGCAGAACATTGTCCGCAACAACCACTGAACCTTCCCAACTCTCAGTGGTTGACCATTGTTGTTGGACCCATTTCTTTACTGGTCTCATGTGTAGTCTTGTGTGTGGCAGAACGGGAATGCAGGATGCCATCATGCCCATCACTTATCCCACTCTCCACATTGTCAGACGCTACCTCTTCTGGTAGAGACGACTCTGCTCTATGATAGCTTTGGCTCTTTTGTCCACTAGTCTCGCCTTCGTGATCTGCAAGTTTAAGATCACCCCCAGGAACGTTTTCTTCGCTCTGTGACAATTTCTAGTAATTGATGGAGCAAACGAGTGTATTTAGGGTCTGACCTTGTTGATACTCTTCATTCACAGGTTGCTTGCCTTCGCTTCCACTAGCCATTCGTCCCACGTATGGGTAGTCGTGTATTAGCTTTCGTCTAAGGTGTGCTGCTACCACCACTAAACATTTTATGAACACTTATGGGGCCGATTTTATTCCGAATGATTGTACTTTGAATTGGTAGTGTGTCTTGTTCACCACAAACCTGAGGCATTATTTGTGTTGTCATTTTACTGGTAAGTGTAAATAGGCGTCTTTGAGATCTATGGTTGCCATATAATCTACGTCTCTTATTAGAGGGATGACTTCGTGCAGCACTGTCATTTTGAATGTTTTCATCTTTATGAACTTGTTTAGTGACCTCAGGACTAGTTCTGGGCTTAAAGTCTTGTCTGGTTTTGGTACCATGAAGTAGTTGGAGTACACCTCTGTGAGTCTTTGTTTCAATTGTATCATCTCTACACCTTGATTTTTTAATAAGTTCTCCTCTTTCTGCAGTATCCGTTGTTGTTCGACTTCTTTTTAATATCTTCATTTTAGGTCGTGCCTAGGCATGGCGCATGTGCTGTCCGCAAGACCTGCTGTATTCAGTAAAAGGACTTTGATCCTGCCTGCTGCTTACCATAGGTTGACTCCAGTGTTGTTCTTCTTTGCTGCCTCCTAACTGGTTAACTCAGCAGATACATCACATTCGTTCTTAGCTGAGGAGCATCGGCCATGTCCTTATGCTTTGATAGCTTCATCTGTTGTTTGGGAGAACTCTTTTTTTTTTTTTATTGTTTCCTGCCTCGGCTCATGTTCGGATGTTCGCATTTCCTGCTCGTGCCGATGCGTGTTCAGCTTCGGCACCCGTCTGTGCCTTCCCCCCCTCCACCACTCGCCTGTTGCATCTTGCCACGTTAAAGCCCTCCTCCCCCCGACCCTCCTTTAACCAAGTAAGCGTTCTAAGTCTTTCATTTAATCAAAACCATTTAATCACAACTTTACAGTGGTCCTCACCCGAGAGCGGCATCTAAAGTGCTTCGGACGTCCAAGCACCATCAGGCGGTACATTCGTTAATGCAATCATGACGCACACAGCGCCGCCTTGTTATGGTTTACTCGGGGCATGAAGCTCTATTCGCGTTTCTTTGATGTGCAGCTTTCGAACCACTTTCTCCACATTCCCTCGTCTGTTCCATCAAAAATGGGTCACGTGTGTTTTTCTTTCCCCGCTGGCAATGACAGCATTGAGCCTGACCTTGCTTTCCTTCTCCATTGTGCATGCTACCATGATGTATCCTTTACAGCTGGGCTGTGGTGCTATCAGAGCCAACTCATGGCCCTTCATATGGTCCTCGGGGGCGCGAAGTGTGGTAGGTGCTTTCTCTGTGCTTTTCTGATTGCTGCCACCAGCCAGGCCTTGACTCGTGCACTGGTTTAAGCCTCTCCAAGCAGCCCACCCGTTTTGTTGCACGCTCTTTCTTTTTTAACTCTGTTAGGAAGTCATGTCTTTTGTCCCAGGTTTAGTTTGTCAAGACCACTGCCTGCTGCGGTTGCTAGTTTGGTTCATGTCGCCAGGACACCCCTGTTTCTTTCAACCAGTTTTCGTTTTCCTTCCATTGAACCAGTTGGACTTTTAAACGGACATTGTTATGTTCCCGCTCCGAAAAATAGCGCCACTTCTATTCACACTCCGGAGCCCCTGAATATCTTGAACTAAAGGCTGTAATCACATATATTATGCCAGAAGGGGATTGAAATTAATTCTGTGAATTTGTAAAAAAATAAATAAATAAAACATAATTCGCAAAGAACACAATGTAATTTTGGTATTGGCATGATGCCAACACGGATGCAATGGTTTGTCGTACTACGTTTTGCAAGACAGGCAGTTTGGGTTACCAGCCGAAGAATAAACAACACAGCTGTTACTCTCAGCGCCACATCAGTTTCTCAGCCCAATGCGATTGTTTGACGGTAGAGAGAAAATGTTCTGGTCTTTTCCGGTACAAAGCAGGGCTCACAGTGGCACAAAAAGATTTCATTAGTATCCACACTTTATCTTCCGCGCCTCTTCAAGGGTAGTAAGCGCTATATAAATAAAATTTCAATACACTAGGTCACAGCATCACTGATCTACATAAAAGGGCATCTAAAAAAAGCTGAGCCTTTTTAAAATGTATTCTGAAAGCAGGCATTTCACATAAAGTGAATATAATTGGTGAGAAGTAAAACGTGATGTTAGCTGAATTTCATTCACTTCTTTTTCGAGAGAAAAGTTTAGATTCACAGAATACATTTGCATTTCACTGTGTATCATATAATCTGACTACATTCTTGAGATGGCATGGGTATTAAAATGGTAATTCATTTTCTTAAAAGGCAGAGAATGTCTGAATAAGTGTATTTACATTTATGGTTAACTTGCAGTGTGTAAAGGGAAGCAGTGATAGAAGTTTCTCTCTTTAATAGAAATGTACGGCCTACTCTTTTTTTTCTAAGCACATTTTTACTGTACATATTTGCTAACAGGATCATGCCACAGGCTTTATTACTGACACAAGATTAGACGAAAATGCACATTCATTCCTTGTGTCTCTTTGTACCCGTCTTTCCCCTTTTCTGTGCCTGCCTTCCCCTCTCTCAATGTAACTCTCTCGCCTCTCTATCTACAGCTGTCTCTTTTCTCTCTCCCTTTCTGTTCTATCGCTTCACTATTTGTTGCAGCGTCACAATCCCAGTTCTCTGAAATGGTTCCCAAGCGCTAATGTAAGAAAGATTTAAATGCGGCTGTTCTGCTCTCCCAAGGGAGGAGCCAAAGCAAAAACAAAATATTACCGACACGTTATTTAAAGTATGATTTGTTTTGCGAAACAGAAAGCAGAACCCAGGCTTACAGTTTCAAAATTTATTTTTGGGCAATTCCACTAGAAAGCATTATCCAACATTTTGTTGCAATTTGACTTGCATCATGTTATCAGCTGAACCCAGCTCCAGGTTGAAACATCGGGTGTTGTTCCACACACATACTACTAACATTTGAAACTGCAAAGAGGAACTTTGTGGGTCAGAAACAGGCAATTTTTTTAATGTGCAGGTACTATCCGGTACGGAGTACGTGCACTTCTTTAATTTGAAAGGAAGAGCACTGTCACTTCTTAGTACTGCTGCAATACCTTTAATGGGAGAGTACTGGACTTCTCAGGAGCAAACAGGTACTCGAAATAGTGGGTACCTGCACTTCTATATTTCCAATTCAAGCACTGGGAGCAGCAAGAGGTTTCATCTTCAGAATGAAATGTATTAGATTACATTATGTTGCTGGTCCTTTAGTGCTTTTGGTTTTTGAACTGTAGGCGCAGCATGGTTCAGAGATGTCTGCAATGTGTTTTGCAGGAGTCCTCTTGTCGTGTAGTTTCTATAAGACCTCATAGGATATGCAAGACATGGCGCCCCATGTTCGGTGCCATGTCGTGTAGTTCCTATAAGACCTATATAGGATCTGCGCGTTTAGACAACATACACTGCGGGACTGGTGTCCAGACTGATTCGAGACACCCCCACCGCGATGTTGGCCTGTGTACCAGCTAGCTCGCAATGCCACTATAACCTCCTCTTACCAAGGAGAGAATAGTTCTTGGCAACTATCGAACAGGACAACCCTGATCCAGCAGGACCGTGGAAACAGTAACTTACTTTTCGCTCAGTCACTCGTGCTCACTTGTTCTCAGAGAGATACACAGAATAAACGGTTGGGACGTTTTCAATAAGTATTTATTAACAGTCGTCATTCTAGCGTAAAATAAGTGCACTGAAATCACCAGTAGACAGTAGCATATATAAATGAGTATCAGCAGTAAGAAAGTAAGCAGATGGTAGGTTTCTACAATTTTGCTAAAATCATAAATATAGGCGAGTATATAAAATACATGGCAATAAAATGCGTACTCCTACGATGCACCCTAACTAGATGTACCTAAGTGTACCTAGCATGTGAGTAGGTGTAAAGCCAAGAATCCCTCTAGGATAAAGCCAACCCCATTACCTGATGTTAGCCTGCGGGACCTCGTTCTGGTCTCGAGCTGAACACCCCGCAAGGGATGTCAGACCACTGCGAGCTGGAGTATCTGCATGCAGGAACCTCAGCGTAACTGGGTAAAAGGTCAGTCCTCCAAATCCGTTATGTATGTAGTATAGGAGAGAATGTAGGTGAAGGGTTATGATGATACCTAGACCTATATCGGGGTACCTATATGAAATATAACACTCTGTGCTGCCTGGACTGAGGGTTGCTGCATGGTTCTGTTATGCGCACACCAATCGCGTGCTGTTCAGTGAGCTAGGGTTATGGAAGTGAAGTTTTATTCGTTGTATGTGTGCTTTAATGTGTGTGTGTGTTCTTCAATACTTGCTGTTTGGAGTAGGTAACCTTGCGTGATTGCAGAACATGGTTGCGTCTGCGGTGTGCTGCTTTTGACAAGTTAGTGTTGATTATACACACAGTTCCACACCACACAACTTAACTTCACACATTTCCAATCCACATCACATAATTTGATACCAAATAACATAATTCAACTCAGCACCGCAACTACACAACACCTCCAATTCACACCATAGAATTCCACATCATGCCCCAAATTTTGATAGCACACAACATAATAAAACTCCACTAAATACCACTCCACAACACAAAATACCATTCGACATAATTACACTCCATAGCACACAATCCCACTCCATATAATTCAAGTACACGCAATACCACAATTACTATCCACATCATTCTGCTGCACACCAAGCCACGTAATTGCACTACACAAATTCAGTCCGCACAATACAATTCCACGCCGCACAATTCCACAGCTAACAATTCCAATCTAACCCACATAATTTCACTACATAAATACACTCCATAACACATGGGTAAAAGACATTGCCACTCATCTTCTGTCTCTCCCATTTGTGAGAGTCACTCTTGCTGCTTTTCTTCCAGTTTGAAGAATTCCTCTTCCATCTGTTCCTGTAGCTCTGGCATGATGTGGTTTTGCAACTGCTCTGGCACTTCTGTTTCAAAGTGCATCTTCAGAAGGATTCTGTATGGAAGTTGTTGAATTCCCTTTTCTTTTTGATTACAGCTTTGAGTTCACTCGCAAGACAATGACTTTTATGCATTACTTAGAGCGATTTTCTTTCGATATGGAGTTCAGTCTCTTCTCTGTGTTTTAATGGTGATGTTGAAAAACTCTGAGCCGAAGTCGAGTGAGTGGCTATTTGTGTTTCAGCGACTTTCGCCGTCGATTAGCTTTCCGGAACCACTGTGGGCCAAGTCTTCGCACCAGCTGCCTTTGCAGTCTCCCTCCCATGCTTTTGATCCTTTATCAAGGTCGAAACCGGTTTCGAGCGTTTGCTTCCAGCGGTGTCCCTGGTCTTGAACTTGTATGCCAATTTGGGCTTCACTTTGCCCTCCGGCGTTAGTGATTTTGACAGCACTGCTGTGTTTTTTCGAGTCCTCCAGTCTTGGCGCCTCCCTCAGTGTCTTCTTATGCCCCTTACTAGTGTAGCCTTCAATCACCTCTACGAGGTATGGTTTTTCTCCTTGAGCTTCCTCTGTCTTCTCCAGGAAGTCCTCTTCCTTGCTCGACAGTCCGAGTTTCTTTAGGGACTGTTTCCTCTGCGCCGACACCATCACGTAGTGTGCCCACCTCTGCTTCTGCCTTGCCCTGATGGTCTTTGGCAAGAATTCTACATACGCTGCTCAGTTCTCCAAAATGTAGTCCTTTGGGAGCAGCGGTTGCAGACCACGTGTGTGTTTTTCTGGACGTACTTCTGGTGGCACTTCGGGTAAAACCTCAAGGGGGTATGCCCCTTTCTCATTCTCTGATCACGCGGTCTCGGTGCATCGGTCTTCTCATCTTAGTGTTTCTCTGTGGTTTTTGGTGTTTTGTTGGCGTATTCCCTTTCTTTACCAGTCATCATTGATCCACTTCCCTCAACTGTGGTTTTCGATGGAAAACTGCTTTCTTATGCACAATTTCTTCTTCCTCGACTCAGGAGCTCTCCCTTAGGCTTCCAGACCCAACAACGGAAAAAATAATCTGAAGATGGCAACTGCACCAAGGAATTTCCGGGGCATACATCTGACGTAACTCAAGGAAGGGGGTAAAGCCCAACTGGTCGATGACTCCCATGAAAAAAAAGGGAGAAGAGAGGCTACAAGGAAACTATTGCAGACCCAGCCACTAGATAGCAGAATAATGCACAGCATGTGAATCCAGAAAAGATTCACGCTGCAAAACTATTATTCCAGTGGACAGAAAACTCTGAAAATGACTGATGTAAAACTTAGAAAGGCACTGTTAGTACATAGTTCAGGTCCTGGTTGCAGTGGGAATTCAACCACTGAGCTGCTTTAAAACGGATTCTAAACAATAACTACCAGATCTTTATCAAAATCCATTGCAGAGATCGGAAGAACATTTCACCCAAAAAAGATGATTGTGACTGAAAGACAGGAAGACAACAAAACCTTTAGAAATAATTAAATTGAATGTGGGTGCAACTGCAATTTTAACAGCCATTGTTAACCAAAAAAGAGAGATAAATAAATGATGCATGAGTAAGTGCATTCAATAAAAATTGACCAAGTGATAAATCTGCTCTTGTCCAATGCACTGTACAAGATGCTGATCAATATGTGACTTGTGTGATTGTTTCATATAAATTTCAAAAGAAAGGATGAATGCAATGATGAAAATAGTAACTGCAAAGCAAGGTGTAGCGAAAGAATGAGAAATGCTTGATAAAATCTAAACAAGACACTTACTTCAAATGAGGAGTAACTATTATGAGATCTACAGCAATTACTAAATCGCTCAGAATACGGAATGTTGGGCGTTCATGTTTGGGGATAATTGTGCATATGAGTAAGGTATGCAAGACCATAGGATGAAGGAAAAAAAAAAAAAATCAAATTAGTTGCAGTAGAGGAGGAAGAAATTGTTAGAGAGGGTGACTGGCAATAGGCAGGGGGACAGCAATAACTAACTTATGTGTGAAGTGGAAGTCTTAAAATTCACTCAAAAGCATGTTGGAAGAGTCAAGGATCTCCACTCACAGTCACTGTAGCAAAAAATCTTATGATCACATTTTCAGAAATGTGTAAACTGTGTGCCTTGCTGTTACAAGATCTCAATTAAATCAAGGTAAAAGTATGCAGCTATTCAGTTATTTCAAGTCTACACTGGGGTGCCATGGAAAGCTGTATGTTGGTATGAAGAAATTATACTCAGCCGTAGATGAACCAAAATGTCTGCAGAAAATGGTGTTGAATTCCTGTGGCATGTGGCACGTTCTTGAGACTGAGTTTACAGAATATAAAACAAACAAACTCTGCATTATCAGGGTATTTTTTTAAATGTTGAGTAAAATTGAAGAGCTTGGAGTATCGGAATCATCTGAAATATGGAGATATTGCAAAAAAATACAATGTTCAGGTGATGCACATCAGAGCAGGATTGTTTATAGACATGATGGAACCTTCAGATGCTCACACAGACAGCAGCATCAACATCTACCAATAAGCTGATGACACAATTGAACCGGAATATCTGGCAATCTCACTACATTCATCAATTCAAAACTTGCCTCAATCCCACTCGGAACCGGAAGTTCAACGCCTAAGTAAAACTCAACCAAGTCAGAATTTTTCCCATTTGCCAAGAGCAACACACAACCACACATTCAAGTTGACTCTCTGCAATGATCTGGACGGTTTCTCACCCTTCACACACTCGCCGACACCCTCACTCAAACCGAAACCATCACAGTAGGCATCTAATGAAAATCACTTGCATTTACCCTCAAAACCAATCTCTCCATGAAAGAAATCAATCCTAGGAAATGGAAAACATGAATGGTAGCAAATCTCCATCCTGGAAAAGTGAAACACTAACTGAAACCAACTTCAGAACAACAGTTCAAGTCTTGGTCTTCTTTTACTTGGCCAATGGTAAGGCACTGCTCTGTGGCATCCGTGACACCACATTGGCCCCAGTGAAAGTCATCAGCAAAGAATCTAGTCAAAAGGCCTGAAGAACTTCAACCATATGTCCACAACCAAGAACAGAACCATACTGGCTCCTACTGAAAGCCCACATCTTCAAAGCCAGTACCATCACATCTAAGGTCACCAGAAACAGGACCCCTGTATAAACAGCCAGGAAAATAACCACCTCAAGTGGATAGTACCACGGAAAAACACCAGGATATTGCCAGACTAATAGTAAAAAAAACTACAACATAGAGAGATCAGAAACTCAGGAATGCCAATCTATTCTGCCAGTGTCAGAACTCCTTTAAGAGGGCCATGGGAATGCAGAGGCTACTAGGCCCATCCGTGGGGGGTTGAGGCCTTTCACTCCTGATGGCCTAGGGCCTGCCCTACCATGGATTCTGAGCAACTGGGTCGAGTACACCTTCTGCACTTGACATTCGGGGTTGCGTGCTCGGAGCAGTCCAAGGTTCCCTCACAGGGGAGGAGTTAATACAGGATCGTGAACATGGGTGCACAGATCAACCTGCACACAGCAGCAGCAATAAACCATTCTCAAGCTAAATACTCACTTTTATGACAAAAAAAGTAGTATTTTATTTCTACCACTATTCACACACAGGAAAAATACGACATCCACAAACAATTACAAAGCCGTCCCCCGAGGTTAGGACTCTACGGTTTCTTTGGTGGATCCCTGTCCCACACACTCCTCGCATTAGCGATTGCGGTTATTCCCCATTCACTACTGGTAACATCCAGGGTATGCCCCACTTTTTTTCCTGAGTCTCATGAGTCCACTACGACTCAAACTTTAACTCAATAGTGTTCCAGCGCTATTGTGGTAATTTAACAGCAAGTTCCCCTGGGGTCAACCGGCCTGAAACTAGCCTTACCAGAACCAGCAGTGTGAAGCATACAGAGTTACTGAGTGAGCCCCATCTGCTGGCACTCACAGTAGCTGCAGCCAAGTTCAGGCATGCCAGCCGCATCTGGCTCAGGCTGCTGCACTCCGTGTGTGCATAGTCTCTCACTGGTGGCTGCGCACCTAAAGTGACTGGAGGCTTTCTGCTGCTTCTCTTGCGAGGTGAGTGTTGGTTCGGCTCCTGATGCGAGGTGGCTACGATGGTCCCATCTTGTGTCCCTTGTCTGTCTGAAGGTGCGCAGGTGGTCATCACTTCTCTGGTAGGGAGGGGGGTCAGAGAACAATTTACAGCATTTGGTGCTCCCGGTGGCCCTCTCTGACATACTGGGTCACTGCAACCCACTGTCCATGGGCTTCGGCCGGATCAGCACTGTGAAGTTCTCCACAGCGGCTCCTTACAACATGATAGTCTTTTCCACAGCACCCCTCCTGGCATACAGAGTCGTCGCCTCGCTACTACGCACGAGCTCCAGCCCAAACGGCACAGCACAACCCAAGGCTAATTTCACGTTGGCCCTCTCAAAGCATACAGTGGTCACCGACCTCTGACTTGTACATGGGAAATGACCCGATCGGTGTCAGCTGATGTTTCCTCACACAGGGAGTCCACTCGACAGTGCTTCCTCCAACGCTCTTCTCTTTCGCACAGGGCACCAGTCTAGGAAAGTAGGCAGCGCTGGTGCTCTAGGCTTCAGGGCAAGTTATCTTGGATTCCCTGGGTGATGTCCCCTCATCCAGCAGGGAGACTAGCAGGCCTTGGCCCCCAGCCCAGGTCATAGGTAGAAGTCTTGCAGAGCTTCCCCTCCTCACACAGCCCGTCTGGCTGCTTGGCAGATGACATTTTTTGCGGACTCAACCTCCACTTCCTATAGTCCATGTCCAGATTTAGGTTACGAGTCTTTGACGTTGAAATTTGGGGTTCTGCTCTGCTTGTCTTCACCTTGAAAAGCAGTCTGTCCCAGGAGGAGTGTCTCCAAAGCGGATGGTCATGGGAGTGACTAGAGTTTGCACCTAGATATAAGCCACATTAATGTATGCATCAAAAGGCTAGCCCAGGGCCCCCGGATCTACTCTTTATGATTATCTTATCAGCCCAATCTCCTTCCTGAGATGTACCCAGGCTCCATCTTTGTGGCCCTCACTGAATCAAAGAGCACCCGTTGAAGTGTACAGGGAAGGCCTGGTCCTCCCCTCCCCAGTGTGTCCCCCAACCAGCTTGCAGGAATGCAGCAAAACACAAATCTGCCTGGGGAAATTTCTCTACCTCCCTTTCCATGTTTCACCATGCTGGCCCAAAATGGAACCCAGGGCCGTACATGTATTCTACCATTCAGACACTCATACACCCAGTGAAAGTATACAGCCTACACGCACTGCACAGTACTGCATCCTCCATGTACTGCACCACTCATAGGCACACATACATCTAGCATATGCATTTAACATGCACGCACTGCATCCTTCATATACTGTACCACTCACAGGTACACCTAGCATATGCATTTATCTTGCACAGCGCTACATCATTTAGATACTGTACCACTCATAGGCACATATATATCCAGCACATGCATTCACAATGCACGCACTGCGCAGTACTGCATTATCCTTGTATTACACTCTTCCCAGGCAGACATACATTCAGTACAGATACACCACCTCTGGGTTGCGCAGCACTTCATACCAATCTGATGTAAGCCAAGGGTGAGTTAAGCACACAGCAACAGAGCTTTAAAAGGAAGTGAGCCTGTAGCCCTTACTTAAGTTAAACAGGTTAAAAAGAACCTGTTCAAGCCTCCTGATCACTACACAGAATTCTGTCACCACCCCACTCGTGCTGCATGGCTCCTGGTAAAGGCAGTAGCCTTCTACAACTATGAGGGTAATGCTTTGGGCGCCCCTCCTGGTCCAACAAGACCGCAATCCGTGAGACAGTCCTTTGTCATGGCACAGATGCATGATCAGTCTTTGCCTATGACATCAAAATCAGCTCTGGGGATCCAGAAATCAGTAGAGTTGGGCACTCAAGACAGGGATGCACGTGTATTACCATGTAGAGGACTTTTCTGTCCCAACACCCAGGAGCTCCAACTACATCATATCACAAATGCTTACTAAAGTGTATGCCTGAGCTCCATCCCATGTTTAGCACTAGCTGCTCTCTAATTTGGTTTGTACTACACACATACCCATGTACACATATATACATATCCCACTGTGGATGCTAAACAAAATCACTTTTTGAGCAGATCTGACAACGCTAATGGACTATATGCAGGTGAATCGTTACACTTCATTATATAAATGAATATAAATGTTTTATTACATTAGATTATAGATCAGCTTATCACTAGGCTTATCACTCTATCTCATTGCCTATCACATCTAAAGGACATATCAAGTTTATTGTACATCTTTTGGAGTAGCATCAGCATCAATTGCATTTCACAATATGTTCAAAATATACATAACTAGCTGTGGAAGCATTCCCTATTGTATTCAACCAGGGTATTAAAAACCAGAAGATAACATGTCAGAAATAGGAGTGTGTAAGAAAAATATTAACTGGCATTAAAGGAATAGAATTGTGTGTTTTTTCCAAATGACCCAGATATCCCAAGCAATTCCGTTTCAGGTTCACAAATTAAACAAATCTACTGTATGCTTTACTTGGTGCCCCCATACCTGTGTAATTAGTAACAGTTGAATCAGCTGTATAAGCATTTAGAAATTATTTACAGTCTTTGACATGAAAACGCACTGCTTAAGAATATGGATTAACAAGCATTGGCATAGCCAATAGGTCTCGCCTTGGGGACCTTATAAGTGTTTAGTTTTCCAGCACAATATCCTTGGTGCAACAACATCAACTGTTGCATGGCTAAACACTTATAAATCCCAAAGGCGAGACCTATTGGCTATGCCAATGCCTGTTTAGCTTTGTCAATACTTATCTGCTTTGCCATGGTTTTTGCAAAATATTGTGAGAGCTGGCCGGTCCCTCACCAACAGAAAAACGCGTTTTTTTGTCTTCAAAGCACACATTGCAATAGAAGTCACTAGCACTAAAGTTAACTAACTTTGTGCAGATGTGCTCCTTGAGAAAAAATAGAAAGCCATCACTCAGTGAAATCAGACAACGGTTGAATTGAGCATACTCACTACCCATATTGTAGGCAGCAATGGGCAAAAGAAAAGTGTGAATGATACAACAGTAGACCAATGGGTGAAGAGAGGCCGGTCTCATCAATAAATAATTTTAATAAAAATCAAAAGGTTCTGGATAACGCCAGGACCTTTTGATTTTACTAAAATTAATTAGCTAATGCCAGACCTAAAATGAAAACACGAAGCTATCAGAGGCAACTGGCAGCCGGTCCAATCTTACCCTGAGGGAGGGAGGGGGGTTGTAACGGAATTCATGTTTACAGTCTACACCATGAGCACACAGAGCTGCCAGCCCAACACTCGTGTTATGCACAGGAATGGGCCGAAGCCAAGCACACCCTCTCCCCAAACAGCTCTGAAACCAGTAATACACCAAACTACGACGAAAAGGAAAAACAACAAATGCAGAGTGCAGTCTGCGGCCTTCATAGTTAGACACCACATTCAAATACCACCACCAAAACACGAACGGAAGCTCAAATACGTTAAAAAAAAAAAAGCAATGACAGGCTTTCCACTCCAAAGGCACAGGGGAATTTCTAAACGGCAAACCTGAAAATCTGTTGGGTTTTCCCATTTCATGATAAAGGGATGCCATTTAGCTGTTAGGCTGTGCTAATGGTGTATTTTTCTACTGAAAATACCAGTAATGTCTCGTCTCCTGTTGCGATTTTAGGAAAATATTTACAAGTCGGGGCAGAACTGCCTGTAGCAAGAGGCAGCAGGTCTGCGGTTGCCTCCGTGCCTGGGACACAGCTTGGTGCCCACACCCCTTCCCCGGCAGCAGGAAAGTGAATATTCCTTTCACAGATAGGCCTGCCCTGTTGAAAGAAACACCAGGCTGCCTGCACGCCTCCGGGGGAGATTGGATCATCTATGCTTAGCCCGCTGGCTTATTTATTTTCACAGCAAATTCCGAGCTTAAATGCAATCAACAAGGAATCCCTCCCTACGTGCAATCCGGGCATTCCACATCGCTTCTAATGCAGAAGCAAGCACAAACAAAACAACGCGAGCACTACCAATAGAACCAGAAAATGCAATTACGGTTTCCAGCTTTTAAAAAGACAGGCATGCCCAGACTACTAAAAAGACTCAGCCCTGACTCAAGTGAAACAAGCAGAGATAAGAAAGGCAGATGCGGCCGCGAAAGTGAAAGAAATGGCCAGCGATGCGGAGAAAGAGATAAGAAAGGCAGGGAGGGGAGGGGCGGAGGAGCGCTTGTCCGAGCAAGAGGAAAGCCAGATGGCGCCTCTGAGAAGGGAGGGGGTAGTGTGCGCAGAGGAGCCATTGGAGAACACCCAGATGGCAGCTGCGCGCGTGCACGCCATCGTGAACGCAAGCTGGGAGCCTCTCTGGTAGCACTTCCAAAAGCCCCTTACTAAATGTCTCGCAGAGCAGCGCATGCGCGCTGGCTCAGCGAGACCTAAAAAGGAAGACTGTATAGGCAGAGAACGGAGTCTATTAATAGGGCATTGTGAATGCATCAATGCACACTAGGAAGAAAAGTCTTACAACTGTAGATAATAGGGTCTACAGTTTGAGGGGTATATGAATTTATTGTAGAACGTAAAACCCTTAACAGCTGTGTTGCAAGAATGTGATATCGCAATTATTGCCCTCCAAGAAATCTGGGCCACAGAAGACGTGGTAATGAATGCCTTTTTTATTTTTATTTAATCAATAGGCTGTTAAGGGCCATTTTGGTAGAGTAGCAGGTGGGCTTACAACCCAAGTGGCAGCAAAGTACATAACTAAGGGTGTACACATTTGTTATGAATTTACAGATTTTTTAAACTATTGCACGTTTTTGTCCGGGTTTTAAGGATGTGCATACCATGACCTCTAAAGGTTTTGATTTGATCATTGTAAATGTATATTTTTCACCTAAAAATTCACAACACATTAAGAAATTGTACAGTCCTTCTTGAAAGAATTCGATTTATGTTCCCAATTTTCGAATACTTATACTCAGAAATTTAAATGCTAAAATTCCTGTGAGAACAAAATCTGATGATTTCCGGAGTACAAAAAAAAAAGAAGAAGATTTGCATCACTGCTCAAATTTTTGATGTTTCTGTTGGGGATGCCAAAGGAAAAAAGTTGGGTGGGGATGCTAAGGGAAACAATTGTGATATTTACTAGATGCACTTAACATGCCAATAATTAATGGACGTTGTAAAGGTGACTAGCAAAGTCAATACACCTTTGTTAATGGTAGATGCTCTTCCCTTATGGACTATGCAGTTATATGTGCTGAAGAATTTATTTTGGTGGTAGATGTTGTAATACGGGCTAAAAGCTATAGTGAACACAAGCTGCTGTAGCTATCTTTAACATATGGTTAGTTAAAAAGGGAAATATGGAGAATACAAACCAGATTAGATGTTAAAATGAGTTTAAGCAAATAAGGTCAGCAAAATGATAAAAGCAGACCGTAAAAATGATAACCGCACTCGTACATTTAAATAAAGCCCTACCACCCGCAGACATTATGGTAGAATATAACAATTTTATAGTTAACGTCCGTCCAGAATCTAGCAGAGACGGGGGGTAATGAGAGGCTATCAGGATAAGGAAAAATTGAGCTCTCAAAAGGAGTTTGCAAAAATAGAACTTAACAGACGAATTAGAGATGTTTTCAAACAGTAGCTAGGTGTCAGGGAGGATGTTATAAAACAACTCAAGGGGAACTTTCGAAGTCAAATAAGGAGACTAGTCTGGGCTGGGAAAGAGAATGTATGGGCTCAGGGTATTACAGTGCTCAGAGAAAGAAAATCACTACTCAAGTCTTTCAGATTTATTCCCGAATAGAAAGCTTGGATTATCCACTTCTAAACTTCTGGTGATCCCTAAGACTAAACGGGCCACTTGGGGAATTATAGGTTTTATTCAGGGAACTGCTAAGCTGTGGAATTCGCTACCTCTGAATATGAAGGACAGTCCCAATCTTTTGTCCTTCTAGAAATCTCTCAAAACCTAGCTAATTCAGCAACTAGTTGAGCAACTCTTTCCTTTCGACAGATTTAGCACCAAAACACCTCAGTGAAATCGAGAGCACTACAAAACCAAGAAAATCAAATCACAGCTCTTCTGGAAACTGGTTACGAAAGGTCTAGAGGGGTAAAAAAGAAAAAAGAGGAAGCTTCACCCGTGAAAGAGGACTGGATGAAATACATTTTCAATCTATATAAAATTAAGGAAATTCACTTGAATTCTATCTCGGGGATGCTTGCTTGTATCATGTGCTCTAATATTGCAGAAAAAATATTCGGAAATTAAAAAGCACTGGCCAGTTGTGCATAGGACCTACCACAAGAATTTGATAATCATAAAAGTACAGATCAAGGGAACTAAGAAATTCACTGGTAAGGCTACCATTTCTGAATGGAGTATGAACCTGAATGACAAAAAATATATTGGTTAATTTTAGATATAATTGTAGCTGGAGTTTGAAATGCTCTACCAGCTGCAGATCAAGGTATCCAACGTAGATCCTTGAGCACGCGATCAGTGGCAGATGTTCAAGCGACCCATGTAGGATACACGTCCATACAATTAATCTAAATGGTACTCATTTTCTTTGTCTGTGGAGATCCTAAAAATCTGGCATGGATTTGGAACTCTGGGGCCTAGGGTGAACACCCTGGCTGTAGAAACTCTGATGCATAAGTGGAGTTGCTTTAACAAAGGATGGCAAATTATGCAAAGTGGTTAAGCATATGCAGGATGACCACAAATGAAACAGAAAAGAGTGCACTACTACTCAGATTTTATCTAGTGGTATATGAATAGACTTTGTGTGTACAGCTGGCATTCTAATGTGACCAATATGTGTGTCGTGTTTCCTCCTGGTGCTGCCTGACACTACTTTTCTAGAGGGCAAATAAGATGGGCAGTGAGTCTCCAGGAATAAGTCGAACTTTCTTCAAAACCTGGAATAAACCGACCACTACCTCCAGCCCTTGGCAATCAACGATCATACAAGGTCGTGCAATACTGGAAAGGCATTTGGAGCAGAAGGCTGTAGAGAATTGCAGACAATGAGAAAGTGGAGAAAAAACAGATTATGTTTTAACAATCAATAACCATGTGACTAACAGTGGGCAGGAACAACCAGTCATTGCTAGGTATTTTGCTGAATTTGAATACAGTTCAAATAGTTGCACAACGGCTGAAGCCGAAATATCAATTATGCATGTTTATTAATGTTTGAATTCATTACACCGTTGATCAGGGTACAAAGTATTAAATTCAATTCATACTCCAGATTGAACGGTAAGGCATGCCGAACTTACAAAAAAGCAATCAAAATCTACTCAGCTAGTCAAACAAAAATGCGTACAGGATATGATCGGGCTTTAGTCTGCTGGAAAGGACCAGCCTGGGACTAATAATTATTCTACTCTCACCTCGTACTAAGGTCAGTAAATGTCATCTTCTCACGCAGCATTATGCATTTTATATCATATCATCAAAGGGTATACGATGGCAAGATCAGTCTTCAGCATGTAAACAGTGAGGGAGAACTCTACCACTCCAGTACAAATCTCCCACTGCCACCCTATTAGTTAAAAGCTTTTACATATTTAATTAAAGTATACAGCACTTTGCAAGTTTAACTTGACTGTTTCTGGCTGGCATTCATCCACCTTAAAGAAATAACAAAACACACAAAGGCTAAGTGTAGGAAGCTGGGTTTCTGTTGCAGTAACCCCCCACTTTTTGCCAGACTACTGATGCACTTTGACTTGATGTGCCCTGGGTCCCTGCCAATCAGGTTCCCAGGGCCTGTGTTTCTTTCCCAGAAACTGCACCTTGTACCCCCAATTGGCACATCTCTGGCCACATGTAAGTCCCTTGTAAAAGGTACCATGGGTACCAAGGGCACTGTGTCCAGGGAAGACCTCTAAGGGCTGCAGCACTTATTCTGCCACCCTTAGAGGCCCTGTACCTTTACCCACGCTGCTATTGCAGGCTGCGTGTTTTGGT
This sequence comes from Calotriton arnoldi, assembly GCA_963921515.1. Classification (NCBI taxonomy): domain Eukaryota; kingdom Metazoa; phylum Chordata; class Amphibia; order Caudata; family Salamandridae; genus Calotriton; species Calotriton arnoldi. The sequence goes on along the minus strand of CAWUFW010003006.1, from coordinate 891,253 downwards.
GCAGAACAAAGTGAAGAGTCGACATGCCATGCCTACAACCCACTGCCCTGGCATAGGTCAACCACCCCTCTAGCTGGGTGCACTATACCAGTGGTGTGGGTACAGGTTCATGAGCCCTTTACCCCTACAGTGTCTAAGCCAATTCTTAGATATTGTAAGTGAAGTACTGCCACTAAGAGTATATGGTGCTGGGAGTTTGTCCTTACGAACTCCACAGCACCATAATGGCTTTACTGAAAACTGGGAAGTTTGGTATCAAACTTCTCGGCACATTTAACCCACTCTGATGCCAGTGTAGGATTTTATGAAAAATTCACTCAGAGAGCATCTTAGAAATGCCCCCATAAAAACCACCAGCCTCTGGTGGGTTCCCTGACTGGTACACACAAGCCTGTCACCACGAGACATGTTTCTGGACCTCTGGGCCTTCGCACCCGAAACCCAGAAACAAAGCCTTTCCTGGGCGGAGGTGTTCACACCTCCCACAGGCCAGGAAGAGCCATCTGTGGCAGGGGAGTTTTAAATGCCCTGCAGCCTTTGTAATGCGACCCCCAGGCTCTCCTGCTATCAGGAGCAGGCCACCTTCCTGTCTCCCCTCCTTTTCGGCTGGAAAAAGTAGCCAGCCCAGAAGGTGTGCCGACCTCTGCCAACCCCACCCCTCAGGTGGGGGAGGCGAGGTGAAGCCCACTCTTCAGTGCCCGCCATCTTGCAGGTGGCAGACACTCCCCAATCAGGATTAGGGATTGTGCTCACTCCACCACGTGGGTGTATTCATTGGCTACTGACCTCGAGACCCCTAAAGAGTGCCCTAAATACAGTATTTAGGAGACAGCCCTGAACCAAGAAGACAGATTCCCGCAACCTAAGAAGGACGAAAGAAGACGCCCAGCAGAGGAGACTGCAGAGAAGAACTGACTTGGTCCCAGCCCTACCGGCCCATCTGCAGTTTCCAGAGATCCTGCGACAAAAGTCGCCTTGTCCTGCAGCCAGCGACCTCCAGAACCCTGGGAGGACTGACTGCCTTCAACAAAGACCAGATCTCCTGTGAGCAGCAGCTCTGTTCAAATGAAACTCCCAAGACAGACTCTGAGCCTGCTGAGGACAAAGAAACCAGACCCCTGAAACTACCACTGCACCAGTCGCCTACGGCCCGAGTTCGAGTGGCCCACCAGTTCCAGCGAGTTCCCCTAGCGCTCCAGAGTCTGAGTCCACCGTGGGTTGACCCCTCCAGGACTGTCCGTTGTCGCCTGCCAGCCTCTGCACGGAGACCCTCCCAACCGCGAGTGGCCTGGTAAGGTGAAACCCGACCTCAAAAGACATCCTGCATCCAGCCGCTCTGCGCCCTGGAGAAGAGAACCCGAGGTGCACCTATGTCCCCGAGCCCTCCAACTTACCTACCCAGCTGTTGGCTCCTCCCGGAAGTCTTCCTGGACCGAGCCTGCAGCCAAAATCCAAAACCAGCAACCCCCATTGAAAACAACAGGGCACCCGACGCCAAAACAGCACCCAGCAGCCCCTGTGGGCGCTCCTTTTGTGCTAAACTGGATCCCCCTTTGCCCAGAGCTAAACCCTAAGAGCTTTGCTCCCACAACCTTGCGGCCTGCTCGTGAGCAGCCACCAACAGGAGGCCCCCTATCCCCCATTGGATAACATTGGGCCTCAGCACTCTGCACTCGGCCGCCCTAGTGCCGCTGAGGGTGTTTCAAGAGTGCATCCTTGATTCTGGGGGAATCCTGGTTCTAACCCCAGAATACCAACTCCCACAACAGAGTATTTGCCTGCTAACCGATAACTTCATTTCTCTCCATATGAATACATTAACTGTTTTTCATTGAAAAGTGTAGAGTTGATTTGTATGAAAATCTGAAAAACTGCAACTGTACAAAAACTGATTTACTTCCCTATTCTCTAGGAAATGTCCCAGTGTGATAACTAGAAAAGTAACGTACAAAGTGATCTGTAAAGTAATTAAAAAGTAATTTCGACATTTTGACTTACCTGTATTTCAATCAACTGCATTTGAACCTGCATTCAGTTGTAAAACATTGCATAAGATTTTGCAAAGCATTTATTTCACTTACATGCACCAGGCCCGGCTTGGTTCTAGAAATAAATTTAACGAAATAATATTTTTTTTATACAAACAAATTGGTCTGAGTTCAGTCTTTGAGTATGTGAAATCATTTGCTGCCTACGTGTGTGATGGAGCAAGGTTTCAAAAATGAAACTTGCTTGTACGCAATCTTCCTCATAGTATTAATTTATTAAACTTGTATTGTCAAAACTAAACTTTGCATTCACAAACACAAGAGGGACAGAAGCTTGCTTATGTGTTTTACTAATGAATAACGCTTGTCTGTAATCCAAAATGTCCGCTAAAGCGCAGGAACCTCAATGCGCATGTCGCAACCTGATCACATGGTGTGACGCCTTTCTTTGCTTGGTGGGAAACTTCTGCTTCTGCGCAGTGTGCACTAAAATGGCCGCTAAATGTTTTCACATGCTTCAGCTTGCTCTCATGTCATTACTAAATTGTCGTTTTCTTAATGCTACTAATGCAGGATAGTATTATAATTAATTGGGATTAGAGTAGGGAAAGTGGGCATACAGTGAAACTTTTTATTTGTGATTTTAATATTCTCTTCTTGCACTTTTAGTAATTCGTAAACTTGGGCCTGGGTTGGTGACTTGAAACTCGAGAGACAGATGGTTCTGCGCATGTGTCCTGTGTGCCTGCCAAGTGAAGTCAACTTGGACCTCTTCCAAGGCCATGACCCATTGGCCGAAGATGCTGTACTTCATGTTTCCGGAGGACAAAAATGATACTTTTCCCCTGTAAAATGTATAACATTTGTCATGAGACGGGTGGGAAATAAAGTGAATGTATTAATCTGAAGGAGAGGGAACGTAAAGACAATAGGCTTTACAATTTAGGCCAAATCGATATGGTGCGAGAATCCACCCCCTGTCCCTGTCCAATCAGAAGTAGTGGTCCCATATTTTAGTAACATTAAGGGGAGGTACATGGGCGTAGAAGGGTATAATAGAATATAGCATTAGTTAATTAGTCAGAGCATACTTTCACGAAGAACAGGCGTCCATGCTGCGAGAGCTGACTCTCAGAACACACAGAAGAGCTCCAGACTGCCATGCTGATCGGTTGCTGACTGAATCCCTGTCCAGAAGAGGTCCTGAGGAGGGGGCGGCGGAGTCCATTAGAAGGAAGAACGGGAGAATCGAAGAGAAGTTGAGTATCAGAGAGGGGAACGGCGCAGGCGTCGTTGTAGAGAGGTCACCGGTCCTGGCCTGATCCTGGAAGAAGTCTTTGCTCTTCATCCTTCCTGGGTCCTATCTTTTCCAACTCCTTGGCCAAGGGGCTTGGTTCTCGCATTTAGGTAACTATACTGCAACCTTTAGTTGCGCTGCTGTCTCTATCTTCTCCTCTTTCTTAAACACCGTCAATGATTAGCAAAATCATTTCTATGCTCTTTCTTGGGTATTTCAATCAAGTACCGTGTTTTCTGTATTTTACTCTGCTAAAACTTTAGATAAACATTTTAAAACTTCCTGACTCAGTGGTTATTTCAGGATTATGTACTATAATGAATGTCACTCATTTTAAACTTCCCAATTAGCAAAGGATCCATTGGTAAGTTATTACTCTTCAATCAGAAGGTAATTGGTAGCAGGGACTTTGATAAAGAGTACATCTGACACCCAGCGCAAGTATTAGTGTAGTGTGAATGTATGGGCCTAAGTGAGTATATGGTGTATGAATGCTGTTGGCTAATATTGCGCTGGATCAGTTTTCTGGTAAGCAGAGGACGGTTTTTGTTACTCTTTGTTAATTGGGCAATGAGAATTTTATTTGTATTTTTATGAACTAACATACGCTTATTTTTGAGTTTGTTACATGTTGTCCAGAATACCCCGGGGTAGGTAAAAAGAATAGCGGGTGGCAAGTGGAAGCCATACTGCAGTGAGGTTATCTGTCAGGCAGAAATAGTACTGAGAAGTTAAGCAGGATTTCAAGTACTCGTTAGGGACTCTATGCGTGTGAGTAATAGCAAAAAGGGTACGCTGATGAAAATTTGATGTTATATCACCTAGTAAGGGTAACATTGGAGAAGTAACAGGTACTTCTGGAGCTTGTGTGAAGAGTAGACGGAAGTGTTTTACTCGTAGTATATGTTTAGTAAACGGAAAGGTTTTACTAAAGTGTGGAAGAAACTATCCTTTTCAAAATTAGTGGAAACTGGCACGTTAGCGAATGTTTTATGTTGTTACTGAAATTTAATTAAGATTTATAGAGAAAATAAGTTTGCGTAAATTTTTGTAAAGGGAGGGTCAGTTGCCGGAGAGGGAGCTGACGTCACAAAACGCCGCGCTGTGGTAGGTTGAAACAGCGGGTGTGGAAAAACCCTTGGAAAGGAGGGGTCAGTAGTCAGGAGTAGTACTGACGTCACAGGTGCCGCACTGGGATTGGTTAAACCAGCGAGGACAGAAAAGAGCAGATTGTAAAGGAGGGGTTGACAGAGAAACGTCATCAAAAGGCCACGCAAGGATTGGCTCGGAAATAAAAGATAGCAGACATTTTATTGGTCGAAAATATAGAAGCAAAATTCTTAGTGGATAAGGATTGCATGTTAAAACGTGATCCGACTTTAACAGGAACTCGTCCGGATAGGAGATTCCTAGGTTTTGCAGAATATAATTTTGTACACAGAAGATTAGATAGAATGTACGGAGAAAGGAGAAAAATGTCATTTTTGCAAAAGATTAAGAATTATTTTAAAAAGGACAAACCAATCAAAACTAGAGAAGGAATTATTATTCCACCAGCTAAAACGCCAGCATCATTTATGATGATGGAGAGAGGTTATCATACTTGTGTATGGATGGAGAATTGGATAGAATACACCAAAAATGATGGAGTATTAGCATTTCCCGGGAATGGTACCTTCAATGGAAGAATTCTTCAAAACTTGAGATTGAGGATGAATGATTTAGAACCCAGACCTAGATTAACCCAGTACGAAGCTCTAGAAGAATGGGAAACCGAGGCATTTGAGCGGGATAGATCTAGAAGTAATAGGAGTTACCCAGGATTTTCCCCCAGATATCTACGTGAGTCTAGAGAGGGTCAGATGAAACAATGGAGAAGGGCAATGATTACAGAGGGACTGTATCCATTATTTACAGAAGGAGAGAAATCAGGAGGCAAATGTACAGAAAAGACAAAACATTTAATGAGAAATGAGGATTCAGAAGACGAATTTATGGAAGGAATGTTAAGAAATCCCCCACCATATCAGGAAGGGACAAGTGGATGCACCCCAAGTGCACCACCGAAAACTCCAATGGTACCACAAGTAATGCATGAATTCACCCAGACTAGAATACTTCATGACAAAGAAAAAGAAGCCCTAGAAAAGACCAGAACAGAATTAATACAGAAAATAACTCAGATAAAAGTACATCCTGATTCGTTGACCATACCTGTAACAATTGGTCCAGTAGTTCCATTATATGGTACTCAGGGAAATTGTCCTCAACCCATACTTACACCTACTCCTGTGAGTAATCCCAGACCTGAAGCTCCAGTTATAATTGAGGATCAATTTAGTGACTGTGAATCCACAATATCACTTATGGACTTGCCTATTCGAGGTTCTATAAATAGTACTCCAAGAAAAGATGTACCTGGAGGTTCAAAAGATGTAAGTTTAGTAACTTCATCGGGAGCAAAAAGTGCTACCATAGTAACACCTGAAGATCTAGAAAGATGGGTGCAAGGGTCAGTTAAATAGTGCACACCTCCGAAAATAATGGACATTCATAAATTAAAAGTCGAATTAGAAGAAATAATAGCAGGAAATGTAGGACTAGAACGCTTAAATACCTATGATGAAGAAGAATTATTGTTCCTATGCAGGAGTATCACCAGAAATGTAAGGTTATTTCATGAAAAATTGTCAAATTTAGCATTACAGATGGGAATAAAAATAGGGAGATCAAAAGTACTACAGAAACCCTATAGAGCAGAATTTTCAGATAAAGATTTAGAAAATATGAATGCATCTGGAAGAAGATTACAAATAAGAGAATTAATGTTAGTTTTACAAAAATGGGGAGACCTAGATAAATGGAGAACTAGGTGGGCCAAGAAAAAGGAAGAAGCACGAACAAGTAGAACGGCATCAGAATATGTGATGAAGGAAGCAGGAAAAGCAGACCAGATGTATCCAATGCGAGAAGTTGCGGGAGGAGGATATGTACATGTCCCATGGAGCAGACAGGATTTTTTATCATTTACGAATGATTATCCAAAGCTGAGGGAAAAGCCAATTGAATGGTACAAGCAGGTTGAAAGGTTTGTGAAGGTGTCAAAGGTATTGTTGAAGGATTTAGATGGTCTGTTTGACATAGTGGTACCTGCCGATTTATGGACAGATTGTAAGATCACAGTGGATTGGCCTAGTGATGAATATCCTAGAGATCCGAAGACAGGTGCCCCGTCAAATGATGTAATGAAAAAGTATCAGCAGGTGATAACTTACCTGAAAGGGAAAATACCACCGAAAGAAACAGATTGGGTGAAAATAGATCGAACCACCCAAGAAGCCAGTGAATCAGTACATTCCTATTATGAGCGTCTATTGCAGGTGTTTAAACAGTATAGTGGATTTGAGGACATTGGAGACAAAAACATGAGTCAGTTTGTGTATCGGTTTGTTTACGGTCTGAAGCCAGAGATTTGCCAGATGATTAAACAACACATGCTGTGTTGGCAGGGAAAGCCCATAGATGAGATTCTGAAATATGCGAAATATTGTGGAGACAATATTGAGGATAGACACAAGAAATTACAAGAAAAGGTGATGTGGGCTCAGGTGAAAATGGCAGAGAAGCAGGGAATTAATTTGGAAAATCCGAGTGAAAATCAAGGAAAAGATTCTGGAACGAGTGGTGATACGGGAAATGGTGGAAAATTTAGAGGACGAATGAGTAGAGAAGAAGCTAAAAAGAAATTTCCTTGTCATGGATGCGGAAAATTGGGGCATTGGAAGGACGAATGTAAAAAGATTCGGAATAATAATGGCCCAAATCAAAACTTAAATCCACAGACGCAGAATGACTCACAGCAGGGTGTAAATCCCCAGAGTCAATTACCACCTCCACCTGTTTAGGGTAATGTAAGCAGAGCAAAGCACGGTACAGACATCGGATACCCAGGAGGAAGTGTTAAGAATGATTATATGACATCACAATTTCTTTTGCAGGACAATTACTGTGAATTCAACTCATGACGGTGCCTAGGAGAGGGGAAGAAGGAGTGCGCACTTGGTGCATCCTTACAGGTAGATCAGTCTGGTCCATATGTTGAAGGAAATGTGAAAGGTAATGATATTACTTTCCTTTTAGACACTGGTGCTACCAGGTCTACGGTGAGATCAGCAGACATCCCAGACCTTCCTCTCTCTGGTGAAGATATCCAAGTAGTAGGGGTAGCTAATCAAAGAATTAGAACGCCTCTTACAGAACCAATGGAAGTCAAAATAGGAAACTTCAGTCAAATGCACCAATTTGTAGTGTTCGATTCTAGCCCAGTAAATTTATAAGGTAGGGATTTATTGTGCAAAATGAACTGTACAATTTTCTGCACGCCAGATGGTGTGGCAGTTCAGACACCAGATGAGGACCATGTATATAAAATTATGGTTCAAAACAAGGTACAGAAATAGACGAAATGTTTTCGTTAATAACAAGAGATGAGTTACCAGAAGAATTAAAAGGTACAGTAAACCCAATAGTATGGGATTTCACCGGAAAAGAAGTAGGACTTATGGCAAAAATAGATCCAGTTCAAATTACGGTAAAAGAAGGTGCAATTTTCCCAAATACCAGACAGTACAAAATGAGTGCAGAAGTAAAAGCAGGAGTCATTCAAGAAATAAATCGAATGGTAGAACAAAACATCCTAAAAGAAGTAATGAGTAGCCCATGTAATTCACCAATCATGGGACTAAAGAAACCTAGTGGAAAATATAGGATTGTTCAGGACCTGTGAAAAATAAACAAGATTGTGGAACCATGTTGTCCCATAGTACCAAATCCTGCAGTAATTCTATACCAGATCCCTTGGAATGCAGGATGGTTCACAGTAATTGATTTATGTCAAGCATTCTTTTCAATACCATTGCATCCAGACAGTCAGTATCTTTTCTCATTTAAATTTGAGAACAAAGTCTATGTGTGGAATCGTGTTCCTCAGGGGTACACAGAAAGTCCTTCCATCTTCAACCAGATACTGAAAAAGTGCCTGGAAAAACTAGTGATGCCAGGAAGCTCAGTCTTAGTCCAATATATCGACGACTTATTGGTGGCGTCGACCACCAGAGAAGACTGTGTTGTTGACTCCATAGCATTATTAAATCTTTTGGCTGAGGAAGGGCATAAAGTCTCACCTGAAAAGTTACAGTTTTGCAGGACAGCTGTTAAATATCTGGGACATCAAATTGAGAGGGGAAAAAGAAGAGTAACCTCTGAAAGAGTAGAATTAATAAAGAGAATGCAAATGCCTGTAACCCAAAGACAAGTGCGAATGTTCCTAGGAATAGTAGGCTACTGTCGACAATGGATACCAAATTTTTCAATGTTAGCTAAGCCCTTAATTAACATGACGAAAAAGAAAGTAAAGGACCCTGTTGAGTGGGAGGATGAAAGTGTAGAAGCCTTTGTAAAATTGAGAAACGCACTTTGTTCAGCACCTGCCTTAGGTATGCCCGATTATAAAAGAAATTCGCATTATTCTGTCAAGAGAGAGAAAATTGTGCACTTTCTGTCCTAACTCAGAGACATGGACTAGACAGATGTCCTATAGCGTATTTTTCTGCTACATTGGACCCAGTAGCAGCAGCGTTGCAAGGATGTTTAAAAGCAGTGGCAGCAACTTGTTTGAGCATTGAACAAAGCGAGTCAATTGTGATGGGACATCCTGTAAAAGTGTATGTTCCACATGCAGTCGTGATTCTGTTGACAAGAACCCGAACTCAGCATCTTACTCCTAGTCGGCTGACTAAATATGAGAGGATAATAATGGGTGCTGAAAATGTGACCATGGTAAGGTGTACAATAATAAATCCAGCAACTTTATTGCCGGACCCATATCATGAAACAAATAAAGATGACGAAGAAGATGAACATGATTGTGTACAAATTACAGAATTATGTACAAAACCACGCCCAGACATAGAGGAACAGCCTCTTAAAAAGCCAGACAGGGAGCTATTTGTCGATGGTTCATGTCAAAGACATGAAGATGGTAAACTAAATGCTGCCTATGCGGTATGTGAATTAACTGGAATAGTCGAAGCATCCTATTTACCAGGAGTAAAATCTGCACAAGTAGCTGAATTGATTGCTTTGATAAAAGCTTGCAAAATTGGGAGGAATCAGAGAGTGACCATATTTACTGATAGTCAATATGGTTACGGGGTTAGTGCATGATTTTGGCCAACTGTGGATGCAGAGGGATTTCATGACTTCTTCAGGATCCCCCATTAAAAATGGACAATTTGTAAGGGTATTGCTCGAAGCAATACAATCACCAAAAGAATTGGCTGTGGTGAAATGTGCCGCACACCAGTCAGGAGATGACTGGGTGGTAGTCGGCAACAGATATGCAGACTTGGTGGCTCAACATTGTGCCAAAACCAGAACGTCAGTCAATAAGAGGGTGGAAAGAATGGGAATCAGCTGCCAACTTATGCTGTATATGCCACCTGAAACATGGAATGAGGTGAAGAAATTGGAAGATGAGGTTGATGAAAGTGAGAAGAATTTGTGGATCAAAGTGGGTTGCTCCCAAAGAGGAGAAGATGAAGTGTGGATCAGTGCAGATGGCAGACCAGTCATGCCAGATTGTTTACCCTCACAAATGGCCAGAATGCATCATGGAGACACACACATAGGGAGAGATGCAATGATTAGGCTGTTCAGACAAAATTGGTACAATCCCAAATTCAGGGCTGTTGCAGAGAGTCTTTGCCAGAGATGTCTAACTTGCCAAATGCATAATCCAGGCAGGAAAACAATAATTGGGTTTGGAAAGATTGGAAAAGCAGAGGGCCCATTTATAAGACTCCAGTTCGACTTCATACAGTTACCACCATGCAGAGGTTTAAAATATGTACTAGTCATAGTGTGTCTGTTTTCAAAGTGGGTGGAGGCTTACCCTACTAGGAGGAATGACAGTATTACAGTTGCAAAACTGTTGTTACGAGAGCTCATACCTAGGTTTGGTTTCCCAGTATCTTTGGAATCAGATAGAGGAAAACACTTTAATAGCGAAGTGAGCCAGATAATCTGTGAAGCATTTCAAATAAAACAAAAATTGCACTGTGCATATCGCCCAGAGGCTTCTGGAGTGGTTGAACAATTGAATGGCACTATAAAGTCAAGACTGGGAAAAATGTGTGCATCAACATCATTAGAGTGGCCAGATGCATTACCACTCGTTTTAATGGGACTCAGAAGTATACCCGACAGAACCACAGGATTGAGCCCACATGAAATAATGATGGGAAGAGCAATGAGACAAACACATGTTCCCACAAACAAACTGGTGAATATATCTGATGATATGGTTCTGGACTATTGCAAAGGATTGGCTGACCTAGTGCGTTCGGTCTCTCATCAGGTTGGAGAAGACGCAGTTTCCAGGCAGCCTGAGCTAGAACATGATCTGAATCCTGGTGATTGGGTGGTAGTGAAGAATCACACCAGAGAAACGTGTTTATCACCCAGGTGGAGCAGACCTTGTCAAGTTATATTGACCACCAATACAGCAGTGACGTGTGCAAGATTTCCTAATTGGATTCACGTAAGCCACACAAAGAGAGTACCAGACCCTGAAGAGGAGAATTCACAGACAACACCAATCACTGAAGAAGCTGAAGGTTGCCCAGCTGAGGAATCTCAGGCTAGAGGTTCGAGAGAAGCTGACGGAGAACAACCGAGCACAAGTCAGGATTGGATACCAGTGGTAGAAGTTCCTGAAGTATATTACAGAACGAGAAATCAAACAAAATTGGAAGAAATTGAAGAAGATCAGATAGGTGAAGAAGAAGCAGTTCAGGATCAAGAAGAAAAGATAGTAAAAGATCCTGAACAAAATAAGATAGGGAAAGAAAATTGGACTCAAAACAGTGAAGATTTATTAGACTTTACACAGGGAAAAACAGGTTTAGAAGAATCCGGTCAGGCTGCAGAAGTTCACAGTGCAATAAGCCCTGATCAGAAGCAGTTAGATCAAGAAGAATTCACTAAAGAAAAAGGGGTTGATACAAATGAACATAAAGAAATAAAAAAGGAACAAGGTCAACATCTTGAAAGTCATTGGGGAGCTACTGAAGAGAAACCAATCAGACCTGAAAAAGAACAAACAAAAGAAGCAGTAATCAAAGAAAACAAAACAGTATTGAGCAGTAAAAATAACGAGATCTCAGAAGACGTAAACAGAGAAACAGTGCCAACAAAGAAAACAAGAAAAGGAGATCATTGGCCAAGTGTCATTAAAAGAGTAAAGTACCACATAACAACCAGAAGTGAAGATCCAGAACAAGTACCTGAAGTGACAAGTCAAACTGAACAAGAGAAAAAGTCAGGAAAAAGAAAAAGTAAAAGACTGAGACTTGTGAATAACAAATTCAAGGGTCCTGACTGGACTTATATTATTCTGGAAGATTTTGAAAGCTCAGAGTCAAGTGACAGTGGTGGCAAAGGAACAAGTGCAGAACTAACATATGAAGAAGAAACAAGACCACCCTGACTAAACAAAAGAATCATCTAAAGAAAAGAAGAAGAGATAAGAAGAGCAATCTTCCTTGTCGAAAAATGCCTGATAGAGTTACTGGGAGACCAAAACGAAATTGTTGTAGGAGATGCTGTGCAATCTGCATATGTAGTCTAGTATTGGTGCTTATAGTATGGTTAGTCCTGATTGTAGCAGTTCCTTACCTTATGATAATAGATAAGAAGATAAATAATGAAACTAAAGGGAGGACAGCAAACATGAAGGGCAATAGAGTAGAATTAATGGCAGAAGATGAGGCAGAAATTCATCATGAAATAGCTGACAACGACACTAGTTTAAATGTTTTCACAAAACTATTGTTTCAATATGTAGACACAATGGAAGTTAGTAATTGTTATGTCTGTATGAAGTTACCTGAATCAGTAGCGGAAGGATTAACATACCATCATTTACCACTGACATATGGCATTTCATGTAGTGTATTAACAAGTTTATTTTATAGAACAGGTAGACTGCAGTATTATTATTCAAACTTAGATGTGATATTTTCTGAGGTTCCGATTCGCAAGAGTATGAACCCAGTGCTTAGTAGTCAAGACGCACAGTTTATGGGAGAGTTTTTCTTAACAATGAAATCGATAGACATAACACATGCACATAGACACAATCTAACATGTTCTTTACTAGAAGAAGAAAAGATATTTTTGAATTTAGTAGAAGATAGAAGATATGATTTTCAAAAGAAAGCTTCAGAGCATAAGGCTCAGTTGCCACCTTGGGCGGAGAAGGAAGGGAGTTATACACCTGGTAAAGCTCAAGCTACAATGGCTCTGGATTTCGTAAAGAAAGGGAAAATTTGTCTTCATAGGTTAAAGTCTGATTATAACAATGTTTTCATCGGTACCAGTGAATGTGAACACAATTTTTTAATTCTTGGAGGTTGGGGACTCAAAGGAGGAACAGATTCAGTTTTTCCTGGAATTTATTATGTATGCGGGAATAAGGCTTACTTTAGGCTTCCTGCACGGTGGTATGGAAGTTGTTATTTTGGAATCGTTTTTCCAAAGATATACCACGTAAAAAGAAACACTGGGAGCAATGAAAACAATAGCGAATTAATACGTAGTAAAAGAGCTAGTTTTTCAGAAATTGTAGGTGATATATTTGGTGCATTGATACCTTCAGTGGGAATAATTCTGAACTCAAGGAAAATATGTAAATTGTCTACAGTGGTTGATCGTTTATCAACGGATACTGCTGGCGGTTTTCTAATGATTAATACGGAGATGGTTGCGATTAGATCTATGGTGATGCAAAATCGACTTGCTCTTGACATTCTATTGGCAAAAGAGGGAGGAGTCTGTAAATTATTGAAGACGAAACATTGTTGCACTTATATTCCTGATAAGAGTGCAGAAATTGGAACGTATATTCAGAACATAACTAAACTTGAGAAAGAACTTAAACCACTGGAAGTTGATAGTGTATGGGAAAGATTGACAAATAGTATTGCGTCAATTGGAAATTGGTTTGCTAATATAGGGAAAGGACTTATAGGTCAAATATTAGTACCCCTAGCAGGGATAGCAATAATAATATTGGCAATAACAATATGGTGCAAATGCTGTAGAAAGAATGGAACATATAAAGTGACAGGAAAAGGAAAGAAAAGAAAACTAGATGAAATAGAACTTGAAGAATGGAGAAGTGATTTATACAAAAAGTTGAAAGGGGATGTGAAAATCAGAAAATGTAAAAATGAGAATGAAACGAATTGCTAGAAGTTGGCATCTGATTGAGGGTAGTATTTTTGATGGCTCAGAAACGCCATCAGAGAGGGGATTGATTGAGCAAGGTTTCAAAAATGAAACTTGCTTGTACGCAATCTTCCTCATAGTATTAATTTATTAAACTTGTATTGTCAAAACTAAACTTTGCATTCACAAACACAAGAGGGACAGAAGCTTGCTTATGTGTTTTACTAATGAATAACGCTTGTCTGTAATCCAAAATGTCCGCTAAAGCGCGGGAACCTCAATGCGCATGTCGCAACCTGATCACATGGTGTGACGTCTTTCTTTGCTTGGTGGGAAACTTCTGCTTCTGCGCAGTGTGCACTAAAATGGCCGCTAAATGTTTTCACATGCTTCAGCTTGCTCTCATGTCATTACTAAATTGTCGTTTTCTTAATGCTACTAATGCAGGATAGTATTATAATTAATTGGGAATAGAGTAGGGAAAGTGGGCATACAGTGAAACTTTTTATTTGTGATTTTAATATTCTCTTCTTGCACTTTTAGTAATTCGTAAACTTGGGCCTGGGTTGGTGACTTGAAACTCGAGAGACAGATGGTTCTGCGCATGTGTCCTGTGTGCCTGCCAAGTGAAGTCAACTTGGACGTCTTCCAAGGCCATGACCCATTGGCCGAAGATGCTGTACTTCATGTTTCCGGAGGACAAAAATGATACTTTTCCCCAGTAAAATATATAACATTTGTCATGAGACGGGTGGGAAATAAAGTGAATGTATTAATCTGAAGGGGAGGGAACGTAAAGACAATAGGCTTTACAATTTAGGCCAAATCGATATGGTGCGAGAATCCACCCCCTGTCCCTGTCCAATCAGAAGTAGTGGTCCCATATTTTAGTAACATTAAGGGAAGGTACATGGGCGTAGAAGGGTATAATAGAATATAGCATTAGTTAATTAGTCAGAGCATACTTTCACGAAGAACAGGCGTCCATGCTGCGGGAGCTGACTCTCAGAACACGCAGAAGAGCTCCAGACTGCCATGCTGATCGGTTGCTGACTGAATCCCTGTGCAGAAGAGGTCCTGAGGAGGGGGCGGCGGAGTGCATTAGAAGGAAGAACGGGAGAATCGAAGAGAAGTTGAGTATCAGAGAGGGGAACGGCGCAGGCGTCATTGTAGAGAGGTCACCGGTCCTGTCCTGATCCTGGAAGAAGTCTTTGCTCTTCATCCTTCCTGGGTCCTATCTTTTCCAACTCCTTGGCCAAGGGGCTTGGTTCTCGCATTTAGGTAACTATACTGTAACCTTTAGTTGCGCTGCTGTCTCTATCTTCTCCTCTTTCTTAAACACCGTCAATGATTAGCAAAATCATTTCTATGCTTTTTCTTGGGTATTTCAATCAAGTACCGTGTTTTCTGTATTTTACTCTGCTAAAACTTTAGATAAACATTTTAAAACTTCCTGACTCAGTGGTTATTTCAGGATTATGTACTATAATGAATGTCACTCATTTTAAACTTCCCAATTAGCAAAGGATCCATTGGTAAGTTATTACTCTTCAATCAGAAGGTAATTGGTAGCAGGGACTTTGATAAAGAGTACATCTGACACCCAGCGTAAGTATTAGTGTAGTGTGAATGTATGGGCCCAAGTGAGTATATGGTGTATGAATGCCGTTGGCTAATATTGCGCTGGATCATGTGTACAACAAATGCTTAACACTACCTCTTATAAAGCCTTACTGCTCGCCCACACTACCACAAATAGAGAGTAAGGTGCTATCTACTTGTACCTCTGCCTACCTTTGGGGTTCCACTGGACTCTGTGCAAACTATACCTCATTTTGGTATAGTATATACAGAGCCAGCTTCCTACACTAAGGTGCTGCATGAGGTACATTACGTGTGGAGTAAATGCGCCAAAATTCAGGGAAAAGAATAAGACAACTAGAATCTGAGTAAACAAGCATATTCTACACTGCTGAGAGTATATGGCATTTCAGCCAACTGCCTCGGTAACATTCCTGCTGTCATGAAAAAGGTGTTTACTACCTTTCCGACACTATGAATCACGTCAATGAGGTTGAAGACAGTAAGCCTTCTGAATATCCAGGTGGACATAATAAGATTAGGTGAGTAAAGAAATGTATATAACAGACTTATCTGTATCTTAAAAAATAATTATGTACACTCTGTCGCGTCCACTAGCCCTACGCACACAAGTGAGGTCCCATTTTTATCAGGAGACTTGGGGGAATGTTAGGTGGTCAGAAATATGTTGCTCCCTGCCAATTCCAGAACTATCCATCACAGAAATGTGAGGAAATTGCCATCTGAGCTAGGGACCAAAATCCACAGCTAGCCACATTGCAAACAAGCATTTACAATGGAATAGGTCTTGCAATTGCGAGATTTTGAGCTATTGGCATTGTGAATGGCAATGCCTTTAATAATATTAAAAAAGGCATTGTCATTTACTATACCAATAGGTCAAACTCTGCATGTTCCTGAAAGCCTAGAAAATGGTGACTTTAGCACAGTAGACCACCTTTTGTTGATGCCATGTTTAGGGAAAAAACAGACACTTTTTTGCAGAGCACATTTTTTCCCCCTAAAAACTCAAAATGTTGCTATATTTTGCCTATTTTCCAAGTCCCCTCCAGGGGAATCCACAAACCTTGGGTACCTTTAGAATCCCCAGATGTTGGAAAAAAGGACAAACATTTTGTGTGGATACCTTATGTGGAAAAAAAGGTATGAATGTCTAAGCACGAACGATCCCCAAATAGCAAACAAAGGGCTTAGCATTCTTGGGGGAAAATACTTAGCAGCAAAGGGGTTAAAAAAAAAAAACCAAATAACAGGACTAGCATAAAAAAGGTATCTTGAATCTGATGAGCATAATTTTCCAAATACAAAAAAAAATGGATACATTTCTAGTGGGGTTTTCTATGAACATTTACACAACTTTAAGGATACTATCAAAAATACAAGCTAATGAGCCTGTACCATGCTGCATGGTCAGCAATGATATACTGTGATTGAGCATCTCATGCTATACCAACAAAAATAGACTCAAAAGAGAAAAGGATGCAAGGAATATTCCCACATGCCCCCAATTCATGTAGAGTGCCCTAGTCTTACGCTGCAAAGGCATATGCTCACGGCATGCAGAAAACACCTGGACTTCAAAAACGTTGGTATCTAGATAACTGTATGATAGGTAACCATATGTTAGGTTTTCAGGAAAGTCTATATGCTATATTTAATACTGCCCTTTTGCCCTTGAAAAGGTATATCGATTACTGCAGCTGTTAGTCCATATGTATTTGTACAGTAGAGTATTTGCAGAAGGATCATACACCTACATACAAATACATATGGGAATCAGTGGGGTGTACAGAGGAACTATGCAAAGGAATTGCAATAGAATATTCTCCAGTTCCAGTCTGGAGCCTGAAGTTATTAACAAGGTGAGGAATCTGCGGTTAGAAGACTCTCACAGAAATAGAGTGCGATGTTTCTATGAAATATTTCTTTAATTGCTCACTCGATGTTCTCCCAGGAGGGTCACATATGTTTGCATTAATATAGCATGTGAGCTAGATAGCCAACATTTTTTAGGCAATTCCAGCATGTATCAGATTTTAGTAGTCCTGTTTTAAATAGCTTGTCGAGTGCCCAGAAGCATTTATGCATGGTTCAAATTGACATTGTGCTAATATTGGTGTAATTTTAACCTTTGTAGCAAGGTTCCATCAATTGAACCATTTCTGGCCTGTTAGGGGTTATAGGTTTAGCTTATAACAGATGGTGCCCCATTTCTTCTGTATATAGGTGGTGTACATAAGCTTGAAGCAGGGAATGAACCCAGAAACCTTTTAGAGGAGATATTTGTGTTAACTGTCGTCAAACGGAGAAACGTCTATTGTTGAACGACGGAGATTTCCAGACGGTATAAACAGGAACGGACATCAGCGCACAGGCTGGGACCTTTTCTACCATGGTGGAATCAGATAGATCTGTTGGGAAAAAGCCGTGGCCGTGGCTGGAGCTGGATGATGTTACCAGACGGCCCGAGAATGCTTCAGCTGCAAAAAAACTTTCAAAGAACAGTCTATTGCCAGGGGAATATTTTAAAAGTGAGGAATATGGAGGAAGATATATTCATTAGAATATATGTATGAGTTCAAGGACACTTTGTTTGGCAGTTTCTCCTGTGCATTTTTTTCATAATATAGGGCCAGGTGCATTTATCGGTTATAATGGTGCACAGATAAAGGAGAGCGAAAGAGGCAAGTACACAACAAAACAAACACCAGCCTCAATGTACTATATCTTCATTGTAGATCAGTGTACCCATAGTTAATGACAAACTTAGTATGCAGGACACACAAAATACTTCGCAAAGGCAGAAGTACTATTTGAGCATCTGCTTTGCGACACTAAAGGACACAAAGCAAAGTAAATCACCACTATGTGCTTTAAGGACTTAGAACAGAGCCATGGACGAAAGAGACAGATTAGTAAAAACACAAGTCTAGAACAACAGTGTGAACTTAAGATGGCTAGGAAAACTTCCTAGCCTGTGTCCGTGCTAACACTAGAGCAAAGATGCCTGTAGAAAAATGCCTGTACTTTTAGGATGAGAACGAAAACTGGGAACCTCCAAAAGGGCAGCTACAGAAAGTCACACCACCCTCTCAGGTTAATGTTGGCAGATCTGCTGTGCGGCAATGACAGCTATATACAAATTAATCTTTCCATCTGGTCTAAACACAATGAACTCCACAGGTTTTAACACTACACAATTATGGGATCACTGACAGCACCTTCTGGGAGAAAACATATCAATGCAAAAATAAAATTGTATAGACATAACACATTAACACAAGTTCTTAATTTTACTTGGGGGGTATACTCACTTAAAAGAAATGTCTCACAGCAAGCAAAGGAACGACCGAAAACAATGGTAAATAGACCCTACAGAATATTCTGTACAACATACACAGTACTACGTCAAAAAATAATCTTTGAAATCAAACATTATATTTTAAAACATCATTTAATCATGTTACATGATGACACGACTTAGTAAAACTGTGGTTTTACCTCCAGATCCCAATTGCTTGTAGAATCTGTATTCTAAATGCAGCTGTGGTGCTCTAGACTTCATTGGTTCCTGATTAAAAACAAGACGAAAAACATGTTATCCAAATTCCAGCTCCAAACCTGACAAAGTCTGACAACAATGGACCGGTTCATAACAGATGTTCAGGGGAAACATTTTCCATTGGATTTTGAAAGCAAATCAATTAAAGGGGGCTAATCAAATAAAACTTGATGTGTTAATTTACAGAGCAAGCGCTATGATCTGTTTTTATAAGAGAAGCATTAATTGTATCTCATCTACCAGGGCTCATTTTGCTATGGGGGCCAAGGAGAAGAATGAAAACAGGCTTTATGCATGTCAGTAGCCTTACTTGACCACCCCAATTTTTAAAGCAAGACACCCAAGACGGCAGGTCCAGAAAACATTATTGCCCCTTGTAAACAAAGCAGCTTTTCAAGCCTGGAATTAGATGCTTGTAGCTGGAGTCTTCAGACCTTTCATACAGATGCATCCGTACAAGGAAGTTGGCAGACCACTTTCAGGAAGCACATTCTTGGGGCATCCAAGACAATTATTTGAAATATAGTCCTATGGTGGCAAGTAAGGCCAATATTTAAGAAGAACATTAGTGACTGGAATTCACTTTTAATACAGTCAAAAGAAGCACAGACATACAAAAGGCATACACTGTCATGTCAACATCTGCACCCTACTTAAACAAAGCACTTCTTCTAAACGAAGGGTATAAAGGATTTACTCCAAGTTCAACACGCAGTCCAATTCCCCCATCCCCGAACTGACCCCACCACCTCTCCAGGCAGGACAGTGGCACAGTTCGAATCATTCAACCCTATTCCAATAGCTGACTCAGAACAAATTATTCATAAAATCAAATCTGGCTCGCCCCTCGATCCCTGCCCCCTCCTTTCTGCTCACCAAGGGGGCGCTAGCCATCAATTCACAAATCAATGCCCTCTTCAACCGGTCTTTACGAAGTGGTAAGTTGCCTATTAGTTGGAAAAAGGCTCTGGTAATTCCTCTGCTTAAAAAAATGAAACGCCGACTGTTAGAATTGGGGGTCTCTAGTGGGCACAGGTAGGTACTTGTGACAAATAGGGACCCTCGCCTCTAGTCAGGGTAGGGGGGTACACTCCTAAAATAACCCCTGCTCACCCCCTTGGTAGCTTGGCACGAGCAGACAGGCTTATCTCAGAGGCAGTGTGTAAAGCATTTGTGAACACATACAGTAATCTAGTGACAACACTACGGATGGACACCACACAAGGTTTATATCAAAAATAAGTATTCTTTATATAGTTTTAACACAAGACCATAAACGACAAAAATCCACAATACTGTACTTAAAATGGTAGGTTTAGCTTAGTTCTCTTAAGTTCTTAAAATGCGACACTTTGAGTCAATATACCTTACGATGCGTCACGTTTCTACAACGAAAGTGTTGCAGAGATGGAGATGCGACAAAGTTCTGGTGCAAAGAAATAAAGACGTCAAGTTCTTCCTGATGCGGCACGCTTCTCCGATGTTGCGAGAAGTCTCGACTCGATGCGTCAGCTGCAGCGGCGACACCCTTGTTCCGTGATGCGACGACAGCGGCTTTGGCGGCGACCCTCTTCTCCGACGTTGCGAGACGCTTCCGCTCGATGCGACAACTGCAGCGGCGACACCCTTGTTTCGTGATGCGACGGCAGCAGCTCCGACGGCGGCACGCTTCTCCGTGGATGCGAGGCGCTTCTTTCGATGCGGTGCAATGCGACAGCTACAGCGGCATCTACGATGCGACGGCAGCGGCTGCGACGGCGACACGCTTCTTCCTCGATGCGAGACTCTTCTCTTGATGCGGTGCAATGCGACAGCTACAGCGGCATCTAGGATGCGACGGCAGCAGCTGCGACGGCGACACGCTTCTTCGGTGTTGCGGGACGTTTCTTGAGATGCGGTGCAATGCAACAGCTACAGCGGCGTCATCTCCGTGATGCGACGGCAGCGGCTGCGACAGCGACACGCTTCTCCTTCTTGAGTCGCGCTTCCAGCTCCTTGCGACACGCAGTCCCTTCAGAAGGCCCAAAACAACAGCAGGCACTTCCAAATTATTCTTGGGGAGCTGGTGGTTGAAGTCTGTTGTCCCTGAGACTTCAGCAGGAGGCAAGCTCTTTTCTCAAGCCCTTGGAGATCCTACACAAGTTGAATAAAAGTGCACACAAAGTCCTTTCTCCTTCCTTTGGCAGTCAGGCAACCACTGCAGGCAGATCCCTCTAGCTTAGGGATAGTCTTCTCCTCAGTTTCTTCTTGGTTCCGCTCCTCAGCAAAGGTTTCTTCTTGTTTCCCAAAGTGATCTAATTTCCTAGGGGTCTGGGTCCCCTTTTTATACCCAGTTTCTCTTTGTTCTCTGAAGGCAGAGAGGCCTCTGCCTAGTCCAAAACCAGTTCTGGTCAGTCCTGGAGCACTTTGTTTTTCTGACTCCTTCTTTCCTTTCAGAATGTGGGGCAGAGTGCTCAGCCGCCCGGCAGGAGGTGGAGCCAGCATTGTGGAAGGCAGGCACAGCCCTATTCAGACCCAGGTGCAACTCCTCCCTCCACTCTGGATGCAGATCTTTCTATTCAGCCCTGTGCTGACTCACCCTGTCTCCTGTAGCCACCCCCAGCCCCTGTCACTCAATCTCCAGACAAGGAATACACAACCTAGCAGAGACAGGCTTGGAAGTTTAGGCAAGAAAATACCCACTTTCTAAAAGTGGTATTTTCAAACACAGAATGTTAAAACCAACTTCACTAAAAGATGTATTTTATCATTCTGAGTTCAGGCATACTAAATTCGTTTTTCTACCATGTTCCCTGGGTCAGTTCTGACTATAAGGTGTAATAGTCAGTCTGCCCATTCTGGCCTATGGGGAGCAGGTAGCCTTGCAATAGTGAAAAACGAAAATGGCTGTAATTCACTATTAGGACATGCCACACACACCAGGGCATGTCCTACCTTATACTTACAATGCACCCTGCCCTAGGGCCTACTTTAGGGGTGACCAACATGCAGTAAAGGGAAGGTTTAGGGACTGGTAAGTGGGTGCACTCACCAAGTCGACATGGCAGCCCTAGGCTGCACACAGGCTCTGCGATGGCAGGCCTGAGACACATTTTACAAGCCGCTTCTGTGGGTGGCACAACCAGTGCTGCAAGCCCACCAGCGGCATTGGATTTACAAGCCCTGGGCACACTCAGTGCACTGTACTAGGGACTGACAAGTAAACCAATCATCCAATCATGGAGTCACTAATCCATAACACAATTTACAATGGGGAGAGCATATGCACTTTAGCACTGATCAGCAGTGGTAAAGTGCTCAGAGTCATAAAGCACAAGTTACTAACTTGTGTAACGATATATCTGTAAGAGACAGTAGTTAGTGACAGATTCCTTACCTTAGAATATCCCCAGGCGTCAGGCTGGATCCGGAAAGTTTTTTGCGTAGCAGTACCCTTGCGCGTCGGTAGGCGGCGTCGTGCGGCTTCGCGTCCGTCGTCGGCGTCGTGATCGCCGGGATGACGTCGCGGGCAGTACTTAGGCGCCGCCCCTGCGCGCTGACGTCCAGTTCTGTACACGACTTTCCGCGCCAGGAACGCAGAGCCATGCAAGAAGCTGACATAGGTGTCTGAAAAATACTAGGGCCCTGAAAGGGATGTCCTTAACCCTAGAAATCAGTTCGCAGAACGGGGAGGATGGGTGGGCGGTAAGGAATCTGTCACTAACTACTGTCTCTTACAGATATATCGTTACACAAGTTAGTAACTTGTGCATCTGAAAGAGACACGTTAGTGACAGATTCCTTACCTTAGAATAGATACCCCAGCAATACCAACCCCGGTGGTGGGTCTGCGAACAAAGATCAGACAAGGAAGTCCTGGAGGACAGAACGGCCAAAGAAGCCGTCCCTCCGGACCTGACTGTCAAGGCAGTAATGCTTTGTAAACGTGTGCAGCGAGGCCCACGTAGCTGCCTGACAGATAACCGGCAGCGGAACACCGCGGCCCAAGGCCGTGGTAGCAGCCGTTGCCCTGGTGGAATGGGCACGCAGCCCAACAGGAGGCTCCTTTTTAGCCAAAGAATAGCAGGTCTTGATGCACAAGGTAACCCAGCGGGAGATGGTTCGTTTGTGCACCGCCCGACCTTTTTTGGCGCCCACGTAGCCAACAAAGAGCTGGTCATCCACCCGGAAGTGTTTTGTGCGGTCAATATAGAAAGAGAGCGCACGTTTTGGGTCCAGACGGTGGAGCCTCTCTTCCTCTCTGGAAGGATGCGGAGGCGGAAAGAAGGTGGGCAAAGTGATGGTCTGCCCAATGTGGAAAGCAGTAACCACCTTTGGCAAGAAGGACGGACGCGTCCGAAGAACAACCTTGTCTGGATGAACAGACAAAGGGAGGTTTGCAAGATAGAGCCTGGAGCTCACTCACCCGCCGAGCGGAGGTGATGGCCACCAGAAAGGCCGTCTTCAGAGTCAGAAGACGAAGAGGACAGTTATGTAGAGGCTCAAAGGGAGCGCACATTAAAAGGTAAGAACCAAGTTCAAGTCCCACTGAGGCATCACAAACGGAACAGGAGGGAAGAGGTGAGTAATGCCTTTTAAGAACCTGTTAACAACAGGGGACTTGAAAAGGGAGGGCTGATCAGGGAGCCTGAGGAAGGCCGAGATAGCACAAAGATAACCCTTGATGGTACCCAGGGCTGAACCCTGTTGGGCCAGAGAGAGAAGGAACAGAAGGACCTCAGAAAGAGGGGCAGAAAGGGGATTCACAGCCTTTGCTGTGCACCATGCCACAAATTTGTTCCACCTGCAGGCGTATACCCACCTTAGTGGAGGGACGCCTGGCTGCCAGAATCACATCACAAACTTCGGGAGGCAAGTCGAAAGGAATCAACTGCCGCCGCTCAATCTCCACGCAAGCAGGTGTAGACTGGACAGGTTCGGGTGGAGGACCGTCCCCTGCTGCTGCGACAGAAGATCCTCCCGAAGAGGCAGACGGATCGGGGGATCTACGCTCATATTGAGTAGCTCGGGATACCAAACTCTTCGAGCCCAGTCCGGAGCCACAAGAATGACTTGGGCCCGGTCATGCCGAATCTTCTTCAACACTCTGGGTAGAAGTGGTATAGGCGGAAAGGCGTACAATAGACCGCAACTCCACTCGTGACGAAAAGCGTCGCCGAGCGAGTGCCGCCTTGGAAATTCCAACGCGCAGAACTGATGACATTGCGCGTTCTCTTCGGTGGCGAATAGATCTAACCAAGGCTCTCCCCACTGTAGAAAGAGTCCTTGCGCCACTTCCGAGTGAAGACGCCATTCGTGATCCATCATGCACCTGCGGCTGAGGTTCGTCCGCCCTGGCGTTCAGGGAACCTGCCAGGTGTTGAACCACCAGGAACATGCCCTGATGTTCCAGCCATGTCCAGAGGCGCAGAGCCTCCTGACAAAGGGTCCACGACCCCACCCCGCCTTGTTTGTTGCAGTACCACATGGCGGTGGTGTTGTCTGTGAACACCTGCACTACCTTCCCTTTGACAGAGGGAAGGAATGCCTTGAGTGCAAGTCGGATCGCCCGGAGCTCCAGAAGGTTGATATGGAGCCGGGACTCCGCCGGAGACCAGAGGCCTCTGATCTCCGCCTCTCCCATGTGACCGCCCCATCCCAGAAGGGACGCGTCCGTCACAACTGTGTGCTCTGGCTGGGGAAGGGAGAGGGATCTGCCCATGACCCATTGCCGGTTCGAGAGCCACCACTGCAACTGTTTTGCAGTCCCCTCCGAGATCTGGACGTGATCGGACAGGTCGCCCTGGTGCTGCGCCCACTGGAACTTCAGGTCCCACTGCAGAGCCCGCATATGCCATCTGGCATGAGTGACCAGCAGGATGCAGGAGGCCATGAGGCCCAGCAGCCTCAGGGTCATCCGTACCGAAACCCAGGATAAAGGCTGAAAGATCGGAATCATAGCCTGAATATCCCGGACTCGCCGTTCGGGAGGATAGGCCCGAAACTGCGTCGTGTCCAGAACTGCTCCGATGAAAAGGAGCTGTGGAGAAGGAATCAGATGCGACTTTGGCACATTGATGGAGAACCCCAGCGAGTGCAGGAGTTCGGCCGTAGTCTGGAGGTGGGAGACGACTGCCTGGGACGAGCCCGCCTTCAGCAGCCAGTCGTCGAGGTAGGGGAAGACTGAAACCCCTGCCCGGCGCAGATGAGCTGCGACCACCGCCATCACTTTCGTGAACACCCGAGGGGCACTGGTAAGGCCAAAGGGGAGCACGGTGAACTGAAAATGCTCGAGGCCTACCGTGAACCGAAGGTAACGCCGGTGGGCCGGCAGGACGGGGATGTGGAAATAGGCGTCCTGCAAGTCCAACGCTACCAACCAGTCTCCGGGGTCGAGGGCAGTCAAGACTTGAGCTAGGGTGAGCATCTTGAACTTCTCCTTCCGGAGGAAGCGATTGACGTTCCGGAGGTCCAAGATAGGACGCATGTCCTCCTTGTCCTTTTGGGCACCAGAAAGTAGTGGGAGTAGCAACCACGCCCTACTTCTGGGGTCGGAACATGCTCGATGGCCCTCTTGGCCAAGACGGCCGTGACTTCCTTCTGTAGAAGCGCCAAGTGATCCCCTGACATGCGGTGGAATTGAGGTGGCATGGCTGGGGGGTGGTCTCGAAGGGGAGGGAGTAGCCCCTTCGGACAATGTCCAAGACCCACCTGTCCGAGGTGATGGGACGCCAGAGGTGAAGGTGATGGCGGACCCTGCCCCCGACTGGCGTACTGTGCACCTGAAAGGAGGGACTAGGAGGGCTTGGAGGCCGCGGACGGGTTGGAGGTGGTGGCCTGACCCGCACGCTGGTTGCCCGAACCGCCACGGCGGTATCCACGTCCTCGGCCACGCGAAGGCGCTTGATGCGCGGGCCGTTGGCCGGGCTGCGGACGTGACTGGGCGCCCCTTCCGTGGCCACGAAAGGGGCGAAAAGCAGACGTGAGCGGAGGGCGCACAACAGCAAGGCCCAGGGACTTAGCAGTAGCCCGAGAGTCCTTGAAACGCTCCAGCGCATGGTCTGCCTTCGAACCAAAAAGACCGACACCATCAAAGGGCATGTCCATGAGTGTATTCTGGACATCTCCCGAAAAACCAGTGGTTCTCAGCCAGGCGTGGCGACGCAGCGCCACCGTCGTTGCAAGCGATCTGCCCAGCGAGTCGGCGGTATCAAGGCCACAGCGGATGGTATATTTAGCCGCATCACGCCCTTCCGCAATGGCGCGGGTAAGCAGTGTCTGGACCTTCTCAGAACACTGCGGCAAAACAGTTGCCACCGAATCCCACAGGGAGTGGGTGTATCGGCCCAAGAGGCAAGCGGTATTAACAGACCGCAAGCCAGCACTGGAGGAAGAGAAAGCCTTCTTCCCAAAGTGATCCAGGCGCTTGGATTCCCTATCCGGAGGGGCGGTAGGGAAGGCGGTTTGGGAGGCAGAGGCTTGGACAACCAAGCTCTCAGGGGTGGGGTGTTGGGAGATAAACAGGGGGTCGCCCGGAGCAGGGCGATGGCGTCGGGCCACGTTCCTATCCACAGGAGCCCCTGTGGTGGGTTTGGACCAGGCACCCAAAAGAATGTCAGTCAGTGCCTCGTTGAACGGTAGCACAGTCTCCGAAGCGGAGGCCGCCGGCTGAAGCACTTCAGTCAGGATGTTAGACCTGACGACCACTGTAGGCAACTGGAGATTCAAGGCTCCAGCAGCTCTACGCAACACCGTTGCAAAATTAGCCCCCTCCTCCGTTGCCACGGGAGGAGACAGCATGCCAGAGTCAGGGGAGGTATCCAGACCACTGGCATCCCCAAGTTCCTCAACCCAGTCCGGGTCAAACTCGCACTGTTGTGTGAGAGGGTCGTCAGACCCCTCCCAGCTCTCCTGGTCCTCCTCAGGTTGAAAATATGGAGGAGGAGGGACATCAGGGACCCAAGGTCTCATCGGCGCCGGATACGGCGTCGGGCGACGCCGTTCCGGCACCATGTCCGGACCCGGAGAGAACCGGGGAACGACGCCGCCCGGAGCCCCGGACGGCGTCGGAAACGGCACCGGGGACATCGGCGTCGGCGGAGGCGTGGTTAGGTCAACCGGCGTCGATGGGGGTTGCGGCCCCACCGGAGCCGGGGTCGAGGCCGGGACCGGAGCCGAGGCCGGGACGAAGGCTGGTGGGACAGGCGACGCCGGGACCGGAGGCGACGGCGACGCCGGAGCAACCCAATCAGGGCCCGCGGGGCCCGGAGGCGCACCGGAGGGACCTTGAGGCCCGAAGAGGCGGGCCATGGCCGACAGGAATTCCTGTATATCGGCCTGAGTCGCCCCCGAGCCCGGGTAGGGCGGGTACTGCGGGGGTAACTCGACAGGCACGTCCGGGGCGGCGGGGACGGTGCCGACAGGGACCTCAGCCGAGTCACGAGACCGGCGAGGCGAAGTCTTAGAGCGATGACGCCGCTTAGACTTCTTGTGCTTCGACTTACCGGAGGAGCGCGAAGACTTTGAATCCGACGAACGGCGGGGACTCCGCGTCCGGCCCCTCGACCTCTCCCGGGACCGGGGCTTGGTGCGGCGCGGAGCCGAATGCCGGACTTCCAGGAGCTTTCGAGACCGCTCTCGCAAAGCCTTAGGATGAAGTTTCCGGCAGTCAGGACACGACTTCGTGTCGTGGTCTCGGCCGAGACAAAAGAGACACTCGAGGTGCGGGTCCGTGATCGACATCATGCGACCACATTCCTCGCAGGGCTTAAAGCCGGGCATCCCTACGACACCTTAGGAGTCGTGAAGACTCGTTGAAGAAACAGTGAAAAAATTCACCAAAAAAGATAGTCAAAAAGTGACTAGGGCACTGCTCTTCCCGGATCTGCGCTTACTGGCGCGGAAAAAGAAGAACTGACGTCAGCGCGCAGGGGCGGCACCTAAGTACTGCCCGCGACGTCATCCCGGCGATCACGACGCCGACGACGGACGCGGAGCCGCACGACGCCGCCTACCGACGCGCAAGGGTACTGCTACGCAAAAAACTTTCCGGATCCAGCCTGACGCCTGGGGATATTCTAAGGTAAGGAATCTGTCACTAACGTGTCTCTTTCAGATACAGCCAACAACAGGTCAGAAAAAAATATAGGAGGAAGGCAAAAAGTTTAGGGATGACCCTGCAAAGTCCAACACCGACCCACGCACCCTAAGGAATTACAGGCCCATCTCTCTCCTTCCCCATCTCAGCAAAATTCTAGAAGCCCTGGTGAACTGTCAGATCACCAGCTATGTGGAACAGAATGAAATTCGACATCCCACCCAGTCAGGCTTCCGTGCAGGTTTCAGCACGGAACTAGCCCTTCTCGGAGTCACCGAATACATCGGAGGTAACCTCAACGCAGAAGGTAGTGGTCATCTTTTTAGATATCTCCACCGCCTACGACAGTGTGTCGCACAAGATCCTTTTACGAAGGATGAAGCAGGAGGGCTTCACAGGCCTCGCTCAGAATTAGCTTCACTCATTCTTAGCAGACCGACAACAGACAGTCTTCCTCTCCCCTTTTACCTCCCAGTCCAGGGCCATAACCAGAGGTGTCCCTCTAGGTTCATCACTAAGCCCAACTCTTTTTATCATCTATCTGGCACCACTAGCCTTAGTTGAGCAAAGCCGGGGTATGAACACAGTCTCTTATGCAGACGATACTCAATTTATGCAATCCTTCCGCCAGCTCAATGCCAATATAACTGGGAACATACAGGGCTGTCTTGCGCCCATCGCTCGATGGATGCACAACAGCTGCGTACAACTCAATTCCGACAAAAAAGAGATATTGATGTTTGAATCATCCTCCACGCTGGGCGCACGGTGCCTCCGACTGTCTGACTTAGGGCCTGCCCCTCCCACTCCATGGCTTTAAGGAACCTGGGTTATGATGGAAAATGCCTTTTCCTTCAAACCCCACATCAAGGCCGCTTTAGGCACCTGCTTTCGTCTGCTAAAATTGTTAAAGAAACTTCTTAAGTACCTGCCACATGACACTCGCAAAGGAATTCTACACGTTCTAATCATCTCCAGAATAGATTAAGCCAACGTAATCTTTTCTTAGTGCCCCCCAGAATCTGCTGTTTCGCCTGTAGCGAGTACAAAAAGCCACAGATAGACTTTCTGAACATCTCCAACCATCACTCCATCAGACTAGGGCTTAAAGAACTACACTGGCTACTGATGAACTCTAGAATAAAATTTAAGATGCTTATGATCACTCATAGAGCACTCCACCAGAAGGGCCCCAGATACATCCAAGATATGCTTCAACACTACTCTCCCACAAGGGCACTTCGCTCCTCTAACCACAACCTTCTGTGCATCTCCAGATTCTGCATAGCCAGATCAGGAGGAAGATCGCTCTCGGTTCTGGCCCCTAGTCTCTGGAACGCTCTCCTGCCTCCCTTTGTAACATTTGCAGTGAAAGTCTGTTTAAAGCACAGTTAAAAACAGTCCTGTTTGGTGAGCTGTACCTTCCAATCTGACCTGTGCCACCCAAGCGCCAGGACTACTGTTTGTATAAAGAATTAAGCAAAAATTTTATCTGCGATTTCTGATCAAAGTTATGGAAATACGCATTTCGGAAAAACATCTACTGGCAATTTCTTACTCAGGTTTCTGGTCTGTGACCAGACACAGGAAAAAATAATCAGGTTTTTGAACCAAGAGACTGCACTTTCCCCTCTTACTGAATATACTGACTGCTTCTAAATACAAACTCGACAACAACAAAGACAGCATTTTTTTAAACCCGTAATCACATTGCTTCATTTCAAGCTTCTAGAAATTATGGTTCTTGTTTTGGTCATCCAGCTAATTTTCGGCATGCAAAGTTTAATACTGATCTGTTCAGTGGAGGTTCCACTACAGAGAACAGAATTATACCAAACTTGGCATGAAAGGTTGGAAGCATTAAGCTCAGGGGGCACTGTGCTCATAGCCTACTGGCACGGCCAAAAGCCATGCACAGCCTTCTCATGAAAGAGGGGATGGTGCAAACTCTGCACGTACAGCCTTCTGCACAGGCCCAAAAGCCAAATATGGTAACTTGAATGGAACGGGGCTGGGATGATGGCTAGAATATAACCTGGCTACAGGCCAGCACTGCACACAGAGCCTGCTGCACACAGCGGAAGGCCATGATCACCAAAGCTCAGTGGCATGGGAGTTTACAAAGGAGCTGGTCGCAGAGAAGACCTGGAAAAAAAGCCCGCTGCTCTCTGCCAAAGATTATTGTATCTAAAAGGAATGCTGGATGCTGTGTATCAGGAAAAAAAAACATTCACTGGAAAGTTTGTGTAACGTACGGTTAATGTGTAATGTACGGTTAATGTCTCATAGGACATAAAAAACACAAGTCACTGAAAACAAAAAATATAGTAAAAGTGATATTATGGTTGTTTTATGTCCTAATAATTATTGTTATGAAAGGTAACATCATCTTCGGCCAAGTACTCAGACCACTCTACATGTGGACATATTCTACTCTGCATGGTCTTTGGCCAAGTGCCAAGCTTCTTACAACCATAATCCACTGAGCAGGGGTCGAGTAAAGAGCCTACTCTTATTTCGAGGTCCTACGCCAAACCCACGTTTTTACATCATACAGTGAATTTCTGTATTTCATATAAGCACCACTAACCATACTTTTTAACTGAACATTTTCAATCACGGCGTCTTATTACATATATGTCTGGTGAAAGGTTTTCTTTCACATAAAAGAAGATGACCAGTAAAAGCCCACCAGTCGGATTGTTCACAAATAAATTAAAAGGAATCATGTAATCAATTACTTTCTATATTTACAGTGGTCAAGATCAATAGAGGCAGCAACCTTTGACTTGAATCTGTAAGACCCAAAAGTAACAGGCAACACAAATTGACTCAGAAGTGAAAGAGACCCCGCCTCTTAAAACTGTTAAGTCATGAGGGAAAAGAAGTCACCCAGGAGCTACATAAGCTACAACCTGGAGGCATAGTTAAGAAGCCAATTAAGTCCACCCAGAATAAAGCAAAAATTATGAAACCTTTGAAGATACATCAACCAACTCCACCAATGTAAGAGAGAGTCAATAGGTTTAGGACCCAGAGCATTAATCTGATATTAGAGGACAGAACTGCATTTAATATATTTAGAAGTTTATCATCACAAGTCAGCAGATCTTTAGTTACTGGCTTATTTGTGCATTAACTGTTAGCATGGAAGTTGCAGCCAAGGCTTTTATTGTCTTAGCTCTTCTTCAGGGATTTATATGTGACAACACGCAATTCTCTTATACGTACATACATGATTTGTTTCTGCAGAAATCCAACAGCGCTGGAATCTGTCGTAAAATGTGAAGTATTCCAATATTTTATGAGTTTCATTTGCCTTCGGTGCTTATGTGTAGCAACTAAAGCTCAACGGAAGTTTATGGGAAAAAAAAGAAACATTTTGTTCAAAGTGTACTTAATGCACAAGTTACTAACTTGTGTAACGATATATCTGTAAGAGACAGTAGTTAGTGTCAGATTCCTTACCTTAGAATATCCCCAGGCGTCAGGCTGGATCCGGAAAGTTTTTGCGTAGCAGTACCCTTGCGCGTCGGTAGGCGGCGTCGTGCGGCTCCGCGTCCGTCGTCGGCGTCGTGATCGCCGGGATGACGTCGCGGGTAGTACTTAGACGCCGCCCCTGCGCGCTGACGTCCAGTTCTGTACACGACTTTCCGCGCCAGGAACGCAGAGCCATGCAAGAAGCTGACATAGGTGTCTGAAAAATACTTGGGCCCTGAAAGGGATGTCCTTAACCCTAGAAATCAGTTCGCAGAACGGGGAGGATGGGTGGGGCGGTAGGGAATCTGTCACTAACTACTGTCTCTTACAGATATATCGTTACACAAGTTAGTAACTTGTGCATCTGAAAGAGACACGTTAGTGACAGATTCCTTACCTTAGAATAGATACCCCAGCAATACCAACCCGGTGGTGGGTCTGCGAACAAAGATCAGACAAGGAAGTCCCGGAGGACAGAACGGCCAAAGAAGCCGTCCCTCCGGACCGGACTGTCAAGGCAGTAATGCTTGGTAAACGTGTGCAGCGAGGCCCACATAGCTGCCTGACAGATATCCTGCAGCGGAACACCGCGGCCTAAGGCCGTGGTAGCAGCCGTTGCCCTGGTGGAATGGGCACGCAGCCCAACAGGAGGCTCCTTCTTAGCCAAAGAATAGCAGGCTTTGATACACAAGGTTACCCAGCGGGAAATGGTTCTCTTGTGCACCGCCCGACCTTTTTTGGCGCCCACGTAGCCAACAAAGAGCTGATCATCCACCCGGAAGTGTTGTGTGCGGTTAATATACAAGGAAAGCGCACGTTTTGGGTCCAGACGGTGGAGCCTCTCTTCCTCTCTGGAAGGATGCGGAGGCGGAAAGAAGGTGGGCAAAGTGATGGTCTGCCCAATGTGGAAGGCAGTAACCACCTTTGGCAAGAAGGACGGACGCGTCCGAAGAACAACCTTGTCTGGATGGACAGACAGAAAGGGAGGTTTGCATGATGGAGCCTGGCGCTCACTCACCCGCCGAGCGGAGGTGATGGCCACCAGAAAGGCTGTCTTCAGAGTCAGAAGACGAAGAGGACAGTTATGTAGAGGCTCAAAGGGAGCGCACATGAGAAAAGTAAGAACCAAGTTCAAGTCCCACTGAGGCATTACAAACGGAACAGGAGGGAAGAGGTGTGTAATGCCTTTTAGGAACCTGTTAACAACAGGGGACTTGAAAAGGGAGGGCTGATCAGGAAGCCTGAGGAAGGCCGAGATAGCACAAAGATAGCCCTTGATGGTACCCAGGGCAGAACCCTGTTGGGCCAGAGAAAGAAGGAACAGAAGAACCTCAGCAAGAGGGGCAGAGAGGGGATTCACAGCCTTTGCTGTGCACCATGCCACAAACTTGTTCCACCTGCAGGCGTATACCACCTTAGTGGAGGGACGCCTGGCTGCCAGAATCACATCACAAACTTCGGGAGGCAAGTCGAAAGGAATCAACTGCCGCCGCTCAATCTCCACGCAAGCAGGTGGAGACTGGACAGGTTCGGGTGGAGGACCGTCCCTGCTGCTGCAACAGAAGATCCTCCCGAAGAGGCAGACGGATCGACGCTCATACTGAGTAGCTCGGGATACCAAACTCTTCGAGCCCAGTCCGGAGCCACAAGGATGACTTGGGCCCGGTCGCGCCGAATCTTCTTCAACACTCTGGGTAGAAGTGGTATAGGCGGAAAGGCGTACAACAGACCGCAACTCCACTCGCGACGAAAAGCGACGCCGAGCGAGTGCCGCCTTGGAAATTCCAACGCGCAGAACTGCTGACATTGCGCGTTCTCTTCGGTGGCGAACAGATCTAACCAAGGCTCTCCCCACTGCTGAAAGAGACCTTGCGCCACCTCCGAGTGAAGACGCCATTCGTGATCCATCATGCACCTGCGGCTGAGTTCGTCCGCCCTGGCGTTCAGGGAACCTGCCAGGTGTTGAACCATCAGGAATATGCCCTGATGTTCCAGCCATGTCCAAAGGCGCAGAGCCTCCTGACATAGGGTCCACGACCCCACCCCGCCCTGTTTGTTGCAATACCACATGGCGGTGGTGTTGTCTGTGAACACCTGCACTACCATCCCTTTGACAGAGGAAGGAATGCCTTGAGTGCAAGTCGGATCGCCCGCAGCTCCAGAAGGTTGATATGGAGCCGGGACTCCGCCGGAGACCAGAGGCCTCTGATCTCCGCCTCTCCCATGTGACCGCCCCATCCCAGAAGGGACGCGTCCGTCACAACTGTGTGCTCTGGCTGGGGAAGGGAGAGGGATCTGCCCATGACCCATTGCCGGTTCGAGAGCCACCACTGCAACTGTTTTGCAGTCCCCTCCGAGATCTGGACGTGATCGGACAGGTTGCCCTGGTGCTGCGCCCACTGGAACTTCAGGTCCCACTGCAGAGCCCGCATATGCCATCTGGCATGATCGACCAGCAGGATGCAGGAGGCCATGAGGCCCAGCAGCCTCAGGGTCACCCGTACCGAAACCCAGGATAAAGGCTGAAAGATCGGAATCATAGCCTGAATATCCCAGACTCGCCGTTCGGGAGGATAGGCCCGAAACTGCGTCGTGTCCAGAACTGCTCCGATGAAAAGGAGCTGTGGAGAAGGAATCAGATGCGACTTCGGCACATTGATGGAGAACCCCAGCGAGTGCAGGAGTTCGGCCGTAGTCTGGAGGTGGGAGACGACTGCCTGGGACGAGCCCGCCTTCAGCAGCCAGTCGTCGAGGTAGGGGAAGACTGGAACCCCTGCCCGGCGCAGATGAGCTGCGACCACCGCCATCACTTTCGTGAACACCCGAGGGGCACTTGTAAGGCCAAAGGGGAGCACGGTGAACTGAAAATGCTCAAGGCCTACCGTGAACCGCAGGTAACACCGGTGGGCCGGCAGGACGGGGATGTGAAAATAAGCGTCCTGCAAGTCCAACGCTACCAACCAGTCTCCAGGGTCGAGGGCAGTCAAGACCTGAGCTAGGGTGAGCATCTTGAACTTCTCCTTCCGGAGGAAGCGATTGACGTTCCGGAGGTCCAAGATAGGACGCATGTCCTCCTTGTCCTTTTTGGGCACCAGAAAGTAGTGGGAGTAGCAACCACGTCCTACTTCTGGGGTCGGAACATGCTCGATGGCCCTCTTGGCCAAGAGGGCCGTGACTTCCTTCTGCAGAAGCACCAAGTGATCCCCTGACATGCGGTGGAATTGAGGTGGCATGGCTGGGGGGGTGGTCTCGAAGGGGAGGGAGTAGCCCCTTCGGGCAATGTCCAAGACCCACCTGTCCGAGGTGATGGCACGCCAGTGGTGAAGGTGATGGCGGACCCTGCCCCCTACTGGCGTGCTGTGCACCTGAAAGGAAGGACTAGGAGGGCTTGGAGGCCGCGGACGGGCGGAGTTGGTGGCCTGACCCGCACGCTGGTTGCCCGAACCGCCACGGCGGTAGCCACGTCCTCGCGAAGACGCTTGCTGCGCGGGCCGGTGGCTGGGCAGCGGACGTGACTGGGCGCCCCTTCCGTGGCCACGAAAGGGGCGAAAAGCAGAGGTTAGCGGAGGGCGCACAACAGGAAGGCCCAGGTACTTGGCAGTAGCCCGTGAGTCCTTGAAACGCTCCAGCGTATGGTCTGCTTTGGAACCAAAAAGACCGACTCCATCAAAGGGCATGTCCATGAGTGTATTCTGGACATCACCCGAGAAACCAGTTGTTCTCAGCCAGGCGTGGCGACGCAGCGCCACCGTCGTTGCAAGCGATCTGCCCAGCGAGTCGGCGGTATCAAGGCCACAACGTATGGTGTACTTTGCCGCATCCCTACTTTCCGCAATGGTGCGGGTAAGCAGTGTCTGGACCTCCTCAGAACACTGGGGCAAAACAGCCGCCACCGAATCCCACAGGGAGTGGGTATATCGGCCCAAAAGGCAAGCGGTGTTGACGGACCGCAAGCCAGCACTGGAGTAAGAAAAGGCCTTCTTCCCAAATTGGTCCAGGCGTTTGGATTCCCTATCCGGAGGGGCGGTAGGGAAGGCGGTTTGGGAGGCAGAGGCTTGGACAACCAAGCTCTCGGGTGTGGGATGTTGAGAGAGGAACAAGGGGTCGCCCGGAGCAGGGCGATGGCGTCGGGCCACGTTCCTATCCACAGGAGACCCTGTGGTGGGCTTGGACCAGGTGCCCAAAGAACGTCAGACAGTGCATCATTAAACGGCAGCAATGGCTCCGAGGAGGTAGCTGCCGGCTGAAGCACTTCCGTCAGGAGATTAGTCCTGACAGCCACAGTAGGCAATTGGAGGTGCAAGGCTCCAGCTGCTCTACGCAACACCGCTGTGAAATTTGCTCCCTCCTCCGTAGCCACGGAAGGAGGAGACAGCATGCCAGAGTCAGGAGAAGTGACCAGACCACTGGCATCCCCAAGTTCCTCTGCCCAGTCCTGATCATACTCACACTGCTGGGTGAGAGGGTCTTCCGACCCCTCCCAGCTCTCCTGGTCCTCCTCTGGCTCAAAATATGGAGGAGGAGGAGGGACATCTGGGACCCAAGGTCTCATCGGCGCCGGAGCCGGCGTCGGGCGACGTCGGTCCGGCTCCATGTCTGGAACCGGAGAGAACCGGGGAACGACGCCGCCCGGAGCCCCGGGCGGCGTCAGGAACGGCACCGGGGACATCGGCGCCGGCGGATGCGTGGTTAGGTCAACCGGCGTCGATCGGGGTTGCGGTACCACCGGAGCCGGGATCGAGGCCGGGCCCGGAGCCGAGGCCGGGATCAAGGCTGGCGGGACGGGCAACGCCGGGACCGGAGTCGTCGGCGACGCCGGAGCAACCCCATCAGGGCCCGAGGGGCCCGAATGCTCACCGGAGGGACCTTGAGGCCCGAAGAGGCGGGCCATGGCCGACAGGAATTCCTGTATTTGGGCCGGAGTCGCCCCCGAACCCGGAAAGGACGGGTAATGCAGGGGCGGCTCCACAGGCACGTCCGGGGCCGCGGGGACGGTGCCGACAGGGGCCTCAGCCGAGTCGCGAGACCGGCGAGGCGAAGTCTTAGAGCGATGATGCTTCTTAGATTTTTTGTGCTTCGACTTACCCGAGGAGTGCGAAGACTTGGACTCCGACGACCGGCGGGGGCTCCGCGACCGGCCCCTCGACCTCTCACGGAACCGGGGCTTGGTGCGGCGCGTAGCCGACTGCCGGACCTCCAGGAGCTTTCGAGACCGCTCTCGCAAAGCCTTCGGGTGTAAGGCCCGGCAGTCAGGGCACGACTTCGTGTTGTGGTCTCGGCCGAGACAGTAGAGACACTTTAAGTGCGGGTCTGTGATCGACATCATTCGACCACAGACGTCGCATGGCTTGAAGCCGGGCATCCCTACTGACACCTAGGAGTCGAGATGACTCGAAAAGAAACAGTGAAAAAATCACCAAAAATGTAGTCAAAAATTGACTAGGGCACTGCTCTTCCCGGATCTGCGCTTACTGGCGCGGAAAAAGAAGAACTGACGTCAGCGCGCAGGGGCGGCGTCTAAGTACTGCCCGCGACGTCATCCCGGCGATCACGACGCCGACGACGGACGCGCAAGGGTACTGCTACGCAAAAACGTTCCGGATCCAGCCTGACGCCTGGGGATATTCTAAGGTAAGGAATCTGTCACTAACGTGTCTCTTTCAGATAGTTGGAACAGCTTCTAGGCATAATGGCCGACACGAACATGGAAATTAATTAACGAAGGCCTTGGACAGAGGATACAATAAAAAGTGGCTGTCACAAACTCTGTTAAGAGCAGACAGGGGTATTGGCCGTTTAGATTTGTCTGGTCGTGCTGAGCTGATGTCAAATTCTATGTTTCAATATTAAGAAATGGTGGGTTTTTAAATATTCCTGGTTCTTTGTCAACTGTAACGCTGTGCCAAAGAAAATGGGCATCTACAGACACTCTTTAAAATCAAATAGCATCTTTCTTCAAGGGTATTTCTCCTTCACTTCCCATTCCTCGAGGCAAAGTCGTTCTCAGCCAGTGAGGTCACACACTAAATAAAGGGTTTTCACAGATTTGGCCGTTAGAACAGCAAAGAAAAGACAAAGGCCAGAGCTACAAGAAACAAGCAAGGCACAATACTTATGAGATACATCATGCAATGGAAAGTACTGCACTAAAAGAAAAGATCAACATTAAAAAAACACATGCACACACTATTCCTACACTTTTTGAACACATACTGTTGGTTTTGTGAAAATTGTGTTTACCGTTTTAGGGTGAAGGGCCCAAAAACATTTGAACCATTGCCCTAACAGCTGTATCCGAACAATCAAGAAGAAGATATTTTCCAGACTCATCTTTCTATCTACTAGGCTTCTTAATTACCATCTGATACAGTTGATAATTTACTTAGCAATAATTTCAGGCAACTGCAGTTACCACTTACTCTTCTCCCTTGCCTGAGGTGCTACAACTGGAGAGCTACCTTAAAAAATCAAGACAGTGTGGTGTCTGAGCGGGGTGTCGGGTGCAGCTCAACGCTGACACATCATCTCGAAATCTGCTCGCCAGTATGAACATCCACGCCCAAGCTTGAATGCTGTTAAAGTTTGAAGCTATAAGGTGTAGTGCTGAACTGGCCCACACTACACTGACACAGACAGCCAAGGCCATGCAATACTTGCCCCCTCCGCTACAGTCTGTAAGGAGGAACAAACAGAACAAAAGAGCCCCCCACCCCCAAGTCTCGCTCTTGGCTAATGGCAGAGAACAGTTAAGAAATAGACCAACCAGTGAATTAGTTGGATGATATCCTAAGCACAATATGCAACACACGTGAGGCACTAGAACACAAAATAGATACCGTAGCGCTGGACGTGAGGCTTTAGAGAGTTTATGATTCCTAACTGATGGATCAGGTCTTGAAGACGTAAGCCAACCTGTCGACAATGACTCCAAAGATGAACGAGGTGCAAGGTCAAATAGCGAGGATCCTACATTAGAAATACAGGGTGAGAACAGTGAAGGAAGATTACGCCGCAATTACATCCGCATATTGAAGCTGCCGGACAGAGGTGAGGGTTAAAGTTTGGAGTAATTCCTGGACAGACAGCTTTCACAGAGACTAACGCCCATTGACCTTTCAAAACTCTTTACCTCAGAACTGGCCAACAAAGTACAGTGGTGGCTTCAAAAGGGACAGAAAGATGTTGCAGATGTCAAGACAACATGGCCCCTATAAAACTAGTGACAGCAGAGTCCTGTTTATTTATTCTACGACCGCAGAAGAGCAGCAGCATCATCATTCATTCCAAGTGGTCATGGCCAAATTCCGTGAACTTGCCATTAAATACATGCTGCTGTTCGTGCCAAGCTGAAAGTGATGAATAAATACTACATGATTTTTCAAAAACCCAAAGAGGCGTGGGACTGGGCTGAAAGCAACCAAAAGGGCCTGAGAGACATAGCAGGCACCACGTCAGTGCAGGAGAAGGAAGATTATGTGCCCTATTCAGAGACAGAAGGAGCCCACCAGATCAGGCTCACAGGCATAGAGCAATGCAGTGGTAACGATGATGCAGGCACAAGGTCAAGACCATGCAAAGTGGCTATTTCCAAATCCCTGCAGTTGGACACCAGTGCTGATAAAGACATAGAAAATTCAGACTCCGGTGGGGTCTAGATGCTTTACCTCGCTCCTTGATCAGGAAAATACATTGTCTGAGATAGCGCTTAAGTCCGAAACAATGGGGGAAGAAATGGACTGGCTTCCAGGTTTTGAATTCATGTGTTGACGTATGATACCTGTGGAGAAAGGGTACCAGGATGAGTTTAGATTTGGGGTGGGTGGTGGCAGGGGGAAGGCGTTCCCAACATATAATGCAGAGTGCTTGTCGCCTTCACACTCCTAGAGACTATGCAACCGACCGGTCTGAAGGATGGGGGCTAGGAGATTCCATTTGTGGTGGTGGTGTTTGTTTATTTTTCTAGGCGAGGCTGTGAGGAAGGGGTTATTTTTCACCATCTCAATTAAACCTCTCACAAGGGCCCATCAGACTCATACCATGATGGCAGGGCACTATGACATGCCTAGGACAACTGAATACACTTTCATTACCTGCAGTGTGCATAGCATGGGAAGTTTGGTTAAGAGACCCATAGTCCACCCATTCCTACTGTTGTCTTCTTGCTTTAAATTTTACAGTTACTTCAGTTTTGTTTGCACTGCTTATCTTAACTGTTTAATCTTGCTTCCTGTAGTGTTGTTCAAGTTTTACTCACTTGTATTCTGCTAGGCTCGAGCGCCGTTGCTCCTGTTCTAGAACTGTTTATCCTTGCTGCTTTCTGTCAGTTGGAAGCGGTCAGCTCTTCGCTACTGTGGAAGTTTGTGGCATTAAACTTATTCTACTTCCCATTTCTGTGCCTGCCAACGCTTCCTCATTTTGGTGACGAGGGAA
The DNA here is from genome assembly GCA_963921515.1 of Calotriton arnoldi. Classification (NCBI taxonomy): domain Eukaryota; kingdom Metazoa; phylum Chordata; class Amphibia; order Caudata; family Salamandridae; genus Calotriton; species Calotriton arnoldi. The sequence continues at coordinate 851,528 of CAWUFW010003006.1, read as the reverse complement.
ACTTCCTCAGCCGTGCCTTCACTACGGTTAGGTTCACCCACCATTTTTCTGGACTTCAGCTATTTTTTCTCTTGGCTTCCCATACTGTTGCCTCCAGCACTTGTATCATCTTTTCTCATAAGACGGCACTTAAATCTGGAGCGCACCCGGTTAGACACAAGCTTAGAGATGTGGCACTTAGTACCAGGAAGGAGTTCAGATTATTGCTTCAGCAGTTACAAGATAAAGTGGTGATTCAAGCAGTTCGCTCTTCTGAGTGGGTTTCCCCGCATAGTCTTAGTAAAAAAAATTTTTTTTTAAAAAACAGGCTCTTTGAGACCGTGTGTTGATTTAAGTTCTTTAGACAAACAGAATATTGAGGATTGACATCCACTGCCCAAAATTCAGGAGTTGTTGGCACAGCTCGAAGAAGCAAACTTTTTCGCCTCTCTTGACCTTAAATCTGCATAATCACCAGATTGAACTGGAAGAGGGATGTTAACATTTGACCACTTTTATCACACCAGATGGGCATTTAGATATGTAAAGATGCCAATGGTTTGGCATCACCCGCATCTGTCTTCCAAAAGCTTGTGTATTCCTTATTTAAAGGTATGGATGGTATCATGGCTTTCCATGATGACATCTTGATTTATGCGGATACGGTTGACTTACATAATTCTAGATTGTCGAAAGTCTTGCAAATTTTACAGGAAAAAGGTATGACCTTGCAAATGGAGAAATGTAAATTCCTTACTCAAGAAGTGGATTATTTGAGTCACGTCATTTCCGGTAAAGTGACTGACACCAAAAAGGTTGACATTGTTCACACCAATTTTCCTGATAGGTCTTGCGACAAACTGGCTTTGGATATTCTGGGTCCCTATGAGAATATTTCCATTGGCAAGGTTTATGCTTTTGTTTTCATTGATTATTTTTCTAAATGGGTAGAAATAAAATGGATTTCTCAACCCACCACTGAGGCTGTAATTTTATTTCTCAGTGAGGATTTTAACAGGGAAGGTTTACTTTCTAAAAATGTTACTTACAATGGTGAACAATTTACTTCCTCAAAATTGCAGAATTATTTTAAGGACAAGGGAATTTTTAATTGGAGAACCACCTTATATTCTTTGAATATGAATGGCCTTCTTGAGGTACAGAGTATTATTGGGGGCTGTGCAGGCAGTATTGACTAACAAATTTGATTGTTAAGAGGTTTGTGGAGAAAATGATTTGGATTGATCACTTCTCTCTCAATTCATCACCTTGATTTGCGCCTTTGCTATATTGAAGGGCAGAGTTCCCGGCACTTCCTACAACCCTTCGTGGATTAAGCGGGAGTTACCCATTCTTGATCTCAAAGATATGTATTGCAAAGCCATTGTTGCACTCAAAACAGATCATTGCAAAGGTGATAACATGAGGTCCAGTTGTCTGAAGTTAGCGGTTGGGGATTGTGTCAAAATCAAGTTACTCTTTCACGTTAAGAAGGGGGAGTATACATTTTCCAGATTTACAGTTGTCAGAATTGTCAGGTTGGGAGGATGCTTTGCCAAACTCAACACCAATTCCTGGTGAAGTATAAGCAGATTAGCCAAGGTTGGTGAATGTTTGTTGGATAATGAGAATTTGAATGACAAGAACATAACCAAGTTTAAGAGATTTCTTGATTGCGACTCACTATTTTCTTCTTTTTCAGGAAAAACGGATTCCACTGTCAACTCTTCGCTAGATAATCTGTTTAATACGAAAACACATGGTTTTTCTAACAAAATGATTTTAGTTGAACCAAGTCACGGAGATGAATCTCAGCACCAGTTGAAAGTACCTGAACCCCAGCATGTTTTATAAGTACCTTTATATGATGCCAATGTGGATTGGCCCAAGAGAGAAATTGTGGCACCTAAAAAAAATTCTGATTTTGTTTTAAGTTAAGATTCTTAAGGGAGGAGATATGTTATGTTATTGCTTTACAGTTTCTTTAGTTTTCTTTGCATTGCTTATCTCAACTATGTTATCTTGCTTCCTGTAGTGTTATTCAAGTTTCACTCACTTGTTTTCTATTATGTTCAAGCACCATCACTCCTGTTCTAGAATTGTTTATGCTTGATGCCTCCTGTCAGTTGGAAGTTGGCTGCTCACTACTGGGGTCTGCTCTCCACTGCTGTGGAAGTTTGTGCCATTAAACTACTTCTACTTCCCATTTCTGTGCCTGCTGCCTCTTCCTCACCTACAAAGGAGGAGTGCACATTTTGCATTGCTAGAAGAGAGACAATTCATGATGCCCGAACTAGGGATACTGTCTAAGAAATGAAGGGATCAAACTTACAGCACAATGCAGTCTTCCGATGGGAGGCCAGGGTCATTCACGGGGGCTTGTCAGACTGTTGATGCACTGAATTGACATGTACTGATAAGCAAACTGCTAGCCCTTTTCTACATCCACGCCCCTAACACCTCTCAAAGCTAGTTGGCAGTGAACCTGACACCACTGCTGGCATGATGCACACATCTACTGTAGGTATTAGGAGGCACTTTCATTGTGTGGTGATTAAATTGCTAAGCAGTTCCAGACCCTCATTGAGTGGGACCATTTCACACAAAAAATGCAGGACGTTTGCATAACCTCATGGAAAACTGATACCTCATGGATGTGTGGAAGGCTAGACACCCTCAGTAGAGGGAGTATTCCTACTCTGCCCTGATATGAATTACACACCAGACTAGACATGATCTTATACCCAAGAAAATCTAAGTTAGACCATCCCAGGTCACAACACGATGCTAACGATGGCTATGTGGGCAGGCCCAAACCTTGTTTACCTATATCTACCTGGAAACCCCAGGCTTATGCATTGAAGGACGCAACTTAAGGGGAACAATACTTTCAAATAAACACTGGCAAGTTTGGAGACAAACAGACTGAATGGGAGTTGTTCACATTTAATATTAGGTGTATTTGTCTAAAAGCTACCTTTGGAGTCGCCCCTATGCTGAATAGGAAAATCAGTGCCTAAAAAAACGAGTTGAAAAATTAGAACTCAAATCACCCTTGGACGGCACTGTCTAATGTTTTGTAACGTTGCCAACAAATGCCCCAAAAAATGTTTGAAACTCTCTAGGACCCACAACAAACTAAAGAGGGTACGGTACCTAACAGAAACAACAAGTTACTTATGTGTACAATGTGGTTCTCCAGTATTGATACCTTTCAGGGATTCACATGCTTGAATCTTCCCCTTCCAGCCCAGCCAAGTACCACGCAGCAGGTGTTCGACTAACGCATTTCAGTGTGGTGGTACGCATTATAGCGCCTCCTCAGCTGTCAAAGCGGGAGCGCTGCTAATGCACATTACTGATTGAATATAAACTGAAGTGGCAGCGCGCATCACCGTGGGGTGCGCATTGGTACCGGCAGGCTTGAGAGCTGGCTCAGCAGCACGCAGGGTAGCTGCTGCAACAATGTAACACACGGATTATTGTTGGATTTCCCTGATTCAATGCATCGCGGCATTACAAGTGATGTTGTCACAGGACTCAGTGCCCGGCCAATGGCTACTACCAGGACAGTGAGAGTTATCAGACACTCACAATAAAAGGCAGGTCGGTCCTGCTGCTCGTGGAACGAGCGTGCGCACTGCGGCAGCCGCAGTTCTGATAAGTTTTGGCTGTTGGCGGTACTCATCATTGGGAGAGCAGCTCGCACAGTGTAGCTTGAGCCCAGAACAGCCCGGAATCTCATCATGATTGCCCAGGTTTTACGTTCGTTGCCATCGTGGCCGGGGCTTGCTGGTGTGGTGCGGGACTAGTTTGAGTCGTAACTTGCGGCTAGTTGCGTTACCAAATTGCCACCCTCGTCTTGCCTGCTGCAAAGAAGTGCCTGGCGAGTGTTGATGTTTATTTACTCCTAGCTGCTGCTTATTATGCTATTAATGAATTTGCTCCCAACTCCTGCCACTTACTTCAGCACAGAGCCACCCTAGCTCTGTGACAGGCTGCGGACTACAGCATTCTGAAAGGTTGCTTCTTTATATATTTGTTTAGCTGCCTCAGGTCCATGACCTGTCTCCATTTCCAAGACTATTTCTTTATGAGGAAGAAGTTTCAATAGAAACCTTTGCCTTGCTGTAGCAAAAGAACTTCTTTTATGGCCCCCTTTGAAAGAAACAGCGATACTTCCTGTTTCAGGAGAGAGAGGTGTTGATGCTTCCTTTTTTAATGTGGGTGTTTTTAACAAATTCCAGTGTGTGACCCTGAGGTACTTGGTTGGCCTCACTCTAACATAACAGAACACAAAGAATCAAAATCAACCATTCTCTGTCTAACAGTACGCCGGTCTCAATTGGAGTGCCCCAAGAATCTGCACTCTCGCCCACGATTATCATCCTACTCATAGAACCCCTCACCGAAATTCTGAACTGCTCAAACATTCAATACACATGTATGCCGATGACACTCAATTATACCTAAAAATCTTGTCACCGGATGATATCAAAACTCTTAACTCTGCTCTTCTGAAAAGTCAACATTGGCTAACTCACAATCACCTTATGCTAAATACGCTCAAGACAGAATTCCTGCCGACTGCTCCCCAAAATCACTCTGCCCCCATTCAAGACTGGCTCAAACTACTAACGGCGCTCAACTGCACTTCTCATGTTCTGGACTCCACTAAATCATTAGGCATAACTCTGGACAAAAACATGAATATGTAAAGCCACATCAGTGCAACCACCAGAGGAGCCAATCACCAACTCAACACATTAAGGAAACTCAAGCCATTCCTGCCGACTGATGACATGCAGCTAGCAGTCCAATCCCTAGTTGTTTCCCGCCTAGGCTACGGAATTGCAACCTTGGCGGGGCTACCCAAAGCTCGACAAGCCCCCTTAGGGCTACGCTGAATTCAGCGGCTAGACTCATCACGGTGCCACGAAAAGGAGATCACATCACACCAGATCTTACTCAACTTAATTGCCTCACTCTAGAAGCAAGGATCAGTGTCAAGATAGCCTGCCTGACTCATAAAGCGCTTCATTATAACACTCCCATTTCCCTGCCAAAAAAACTAACTGGTCTGAACCAGACCCTAAGAAGCTCAAACACTCTGTTAGAAATGGGGGTCTCTAGTTGGCAGAGGTAGGTACCTTTGCTCAAATAGGGACCCTTGCTTCTAGTCAGGGTAAGGGGGATACACACTCTAGATAACCCCTGCTCACCCCTTTGGTAGCTTGGCACAAGCAGACAGGCTTATCCCAAAGGCAATGTGTAAAGTATTTGTACCAACACTCACAGTAAGGATAAGTTACTTACCTGTAATCCTAGTTCTCTTCCAGGGGTATCCTCATCAAAGTCATAAGCACTGAATATTCCCGCCCATGTGCGGGGACCCCGGAAATAATAAAAATTATATATGAAAAACATATATATACCGCTCTATATATATAAAAACATATATCATTTTTTTTCTGGTATCAATGCAGCTCTCATATAGGAGGCTACACAATGTAATAAAAACACAAAATTGCTTTTGCCAATATACATAATACATGTATAAAAACACATGAGGGCAAGATGCACTTGAACTCTGTTTTTAATGAGTAAATCTCATGAGTAAACTGCAAAAGAAAACACAGGCATTGTTAGCCTACAGGCTGCATTGTAAACCAACATAGAAAATGAAAGCAATCTTTCATAAAAACTGGCACCGTGCCTTTAAGGCAGCCATGACCCCTAGCTTCCCATCATGCCTCAGGGGTGACAGTTAGGTCAGTTGTTCTTTGCGTAACCCTGAAGATCAGGGCACCAAGATAATATTTAACAATGAAATAATAATAATCTCATTTGCCTGGGGAGGTGGGTGGGTTCCTTATGACTTTGATGAGGATACCCCTGGAAGAGAACTAGGATTACAGGTAAGTAACTTATCCTTCTCTTCCAGGAGATCCTCAACAATAGTCATAAGCACTGAATAGAATAGCAAGCCCAACATCCACCTGCAGGCAAATGAGAAACGCAGTGACCTTGTTAACAACAACCGAAAAAGTCAGCTGTTGAACAGATTCCTCAAGGAGGCTTGACCTACTTGAGTGTCCGCTCTAGTATCTGAGTCAAGACAGTAATGTCTTGTAAACGTATGCACTGATCTCCAAGTAGCTGCTTTGCAGATCTCAGAGAGCGGTACATTATGGAGGAAAGCAGTAGTAGCTGCTTTTCCTCTAGTGGAATGAGCTTTGGGAGCGGACCAAAGAGGCTTCTGTGCTAACTGGTAAGCCAATTTGATGCATGAGACTATCCATCTGGAGATGGACCGCTTTGATGCTGGGAAATCTGCTCTGATCGAACCATAATTAACAAATAGTTGATCAGACTTCCTTACTGGCTTCGACCTGTCCAGATAAAACTTCAAAACCCTTTTAAGGTCTAATGAATGCAGAGCCCTCTCAGCTGGAGTGGAGGGATTGGGAAAAAAGGTTGGAAGAGAAATTGATTGATTTACATGAAAATCAGAGACCACCTTCGGAAGGAAGGAAGGATGAGTCCTGAGGACTACCCTATTGAGATGAAAAACCAAGTAGGGCTCTTTAGAACCTAGGGCCTGTATCTCACTCACCCTACGAGCTGAGGTGATAGCTACCAAGAAAGCTACCTTCCACGTAAGGTGTTGTAAGGTTGCTTTGTGGATAGGCTCAAAGGGTGGACCCATCAATTTTGACAGAACCAAGTTCAACTCCCAAGGAGGTGAAGGAGGTCGGACCGGAGGATAGACCTTCTTGAGACCCTGCAGGAAATCCTTCACCACCTGTAGTTGAAAAAACGAGGGCTGAGAAGGAGAACGCCTGTACGCCATAATGGCAACTAGGTGTATCTTAATGGATGAGAATTTCAAACCTGCTCTGGCTAGGTGAAGTAGATAAGGCAAAACTACCTCCTCCTGCCCCTTGGTAGGACTACAATTATTTTGCATACACCAAATGTAAAAACGTTTCCATTTGCAGGCATAAGAATGTCTTGTAGAAGGTCTCCTTGCCTCCTTCAATATGGTCATGCAGTCCTGTGGCAGACCTAAATGCCCGTACTGGAGGACCTCAGGAGCCATGCTGTTAAGTTCAGTGACGGAAGGTTGGGGTGATAAATCCTCCCGTTCATCTTGGATAGCAGGTCCTGTCTGCACGGCAGCCTCTTGTGTGGGCAGCTGACAGATGAAGAAGGTCCGGATACCACCACTGCCTCGGCCAGTCCGGAGCAATTAGTATCACTGTGGTGTCTGAGTGAGATAGCTTGGTCACCACCTTCGGGATGAGAGGCAGGGGTGGAAAGGCGTACACAAATGCCCCTGACCAGCTGATCAAAAGGGCATTCCCCTTCGATCCTGGTCGGTAGTACCTGGAGACGAAGTCTCGGCATTTTGTGTTTTCTTCGTCCGCGAACAGGTCTATGCTCGGACGGCCCCAAGCTCGGAAGATGTCGTCGACCACCTCGTCGTTGAGGACCCAGTCCTGCTGTTCCTCAAAGTGACGGCTGAGGGCATCTGCCTGAGAATTCTGCTCCCCCGGCAGGTGAACCGCTGTGATGGATAGATTCCTCGCCAGAAGCCAGTGCCAAAGGGTCTGTGCCTCCAAAGAGAGGGTCCTCGAGCGAGTTCCTCCCTGTTTGTTCAGGTAGTACATGGTGGTGGTATTGTCCGTCTGTACTAGGATGGAACTCGCCTGAATCGAAGGGAGGAAAGCCTTGAGAGCCAGATGAACAGCCCTTAGTTCCAGCATGTTTATGTGGTACAACTGCTCTTTTGAGGACCATAGGCCTTGCGTCTGGAGAGACCCCATGTGGGCTCCCCATCCTTGCAGGGAGGCGTCTGTAATCAGAGTTTGAGAAGGAGGAGCTTGATGGAACGGTACTCCTACCCTCAGATTGTCTTTCTTCATCCACCACGGGATGGATGCTCTGGCTGTGCGTGATAGACAAATGTTGTCTTCCCAGCGAGAAGACCGTTGATCCCATTTGTCTTCTAGATCTTGTTGCAGAGAACGCATTTTCAATCTGGCATTGGGCACCAGAAAAATGCAGGATGCCATCGATCCTAGCAGGGAGGCGATCTGACGCACTGAAGACAGTCTGTTGTGTACAATCTGTCTGCCTTTGTGAATGATGGATAATTGTCTCTCCTCCGAAGGAAACACTTTTCCTCGCTCGGAGTCTATCAGCGCCCCCCAGGTAGTGGATTGCTTGAGTGGGTTACTGCGTCGATTTTTCGAAGTTCACATGTAGGCCCAGTTTTTGACAAAAACCTAGGCACTGCTGGAAGTGGTTCATCACATTTTGTGGAGGGGGACCTTTTATCAACCAATCGTCCAGATAAGGGTAGACAAAGATGCCTCTGCGTCGTAGAGCAGCTGCCACTACTGCCATGCATTTCGTGAACACCCGAGGAGCTGACTTCAGTCCGAAGGGCAGCACTTTGAACTCATAGTGGGATGTTCCGACTATGAATCGTAGATATTGCCGGTGATGCTGATTTATTGGTATATGAAAATAAGCATCTTGTAGATCCATCGAACACATCCAATCCCCTTTGCGGAGGTGAGGATATATTTGGTGGAGAGCCAACATGCGAAATTTTTCTCGTTTGATGGACTTGTTGAGTGTTCGCAGATCCAGAATGGGCCTGTATTCCGACTTTTGACCTCTTTTCTTTACCAGGAAGTATCTGGAATAAACTCCTCAACCTCTTTGTGACCGTGGAACCTTCTCTATGGCTGACTTTTGGAGAAGTATTTCCACTTCCCTCTGCAGCATGTTGATCTGGCCGCATGATGTTGGTACTGTAGGGATCGAGGGAGGACGACGTCGGAAACGTAGAGAGTATCCATTCTGCAGCGTAGCCAACACCCACTGATCCTTGGTGATGTCTCGCCACTCTTGCAGATGATTCGCAACACTCCCTCCCACTGGAGCGGTGAACAGTACTGGAGGAAGCGGGCACTCCTTGCTTGGCTGGAGCTTTGGTTGAAGTAGAGGACTGACGGTTACCTCCTCTTCCCCTGTTAGATCGCCGGCTTTGAAACTGCGATTTCTGTTGACCCTGTTGGTTTTGGTTCTTTTGCCAATGAGGGGTTTGAACCCTCTGTTGGAAGGAACGGCGATCAGTATTGCGGTAGCGGCGACGAAACTCTTTTTTCTTCTCCAGTCCCACCGCCTTCAGGGTATCTAGCTCGGTCTTCATCCGTGCCATCTCCTCATCGGTATGCGAGCCAAACAACGATGACCCGGAAAATGGCAGGTTGAGGATACGTGACTGCCTCTGGCTTCAATGCTGCTAGGCGAAGCCATGAAGATCTTCTGGCACAAATTCCGTGGGCGTAGGAGTGTGCTGAAAGTGTAGCTCCATCAGCCGCAGCACTAATTACCTGGTTCGCTACCAGGCTGCCCTCCTGTACAATTTCTTCGAAGTCCTTACGGTCTTCCTTGGGCAGTTTGTCTGTGAAACGCTGTAGCGAATCCCATAAAGCTCTATCGTAACGCCCTAATAGAGCTGACGCACTGGAGACTTTAAGCATGGATGCAGAAGTGCCACATACTTTTCTCCCCCATGAGTCTTGTGTCTTGCTCTCCTTGTCCGGTGGTACTGTGGACGAGGAGGCCACTGAATGGGTTTTTCTGGCAGCAGCCACTATTACGGAGTCCGGTTTAGGATCTGACTTTAAGAAAGATGGATCTTCCTCCGGAGGACGATACTTCTTCAGAATTCTCGCCGGTGCCGTTTTGAGAGTGGCCGGCGTAAGAAAAATGTCCATAACCGGTTTCAGAAGCCCCGGTACCAGTGGGAGTAACGGGCGAGAGGAAGCCTTCTGGTTCAAGGTTTCGAAAATAACCGAAGAAGTACTTTGCTGAACAGGCATAGGAACGTTCAGTTTGGCCGCCCCTCTGGAAAGCACCTCCTGAAATGTGCTTACATTGTTCACCGGAGAGATCCTCGACGGTGGACTGTCAGTAATGGTAGGAGAGTAGTCTCTTTTTGAGGAGTACGTTGAGGAGGTGGAAGGTGTTGGAGACCTGCGTCTTCTCTTCCTGCTGCGTGATCTTGATCTCCTTCTGGATGCTGGTGCAGGAGAGCGAGTACGAGCTCTTCCTGTTGGTGGAGAAAGATCCGCATCTTGCGCCAGGCGAGCCAGAGGGGACCTGTGAGCAGGACTGGGATCCCGTCTCACACCTGCCTGTGTATGCTCCGCCCAGTGGTGTAGTGGACGCCTCCATCTGGGCAAGAGGTGAATGGATGGAGACTTCTCCGCTGTCACAGGAGAACGACGTGGAGACTTCCGTCCTTCCTGCTGAGCCTTTTCCACTGGACGTTGATGTCCAGAGGGAGAGTTCTGGCTACTTGAAGATGAAATAATCACCTCAGGAGAACCAGACCTGGCGATAGAATGGTGGGAGCCTGTTCTCGACATCGATGAAGGGGACGGAGAGAGACTTACAGGGACTGACACCGACGGAGACCTCTGTCTCGACGTCGATCTTCTTAATCCCGGCGACGACATGTGTCTCGACGCAGACTGTCTCGACGCCGAACTTCATTGCTTCGACGGAGTACGCTGCTGAGACGCCGAGCGCCTCGCCGACGGAGATCTGCGTCTCGACGTCGATCTTCTTCGCTTCGACGGAGGGCTGCGCCTCGACGCCGAACGCCGCTTCGACGGAGAGTCGTGTCTCGACGTCGATCGTCCTCGCTTCGACGGAGTATCCATCCTCGACGTCGAGCGCCTTTCCCTCGACGGAGGACTGCGCCTCGACGTCGGCTGTGAACGCGACGGAGACTGCTGTCTCGACGTCGAGAGTGTTGCTGGCGTCGACGGAGGCCTCGGCCTCGACGACTGGACATCCGACGACCTCTGCTTCGACGCTGATCTGCGATGAGACGTCAACGGCGACATCGGCCTCAACGTCGAAGATGACTTACGTTTCGGTGTCGAAGATCTGTGTCTTGACGTCGATCGTCGAGTCGACGGCGGAGGATCCTGTCTCGACGCCGGAAGCTGTTCCAACTTAGCTTTTGAAGAATGGCGCTCCTGCACCAAGGTCGTCGACGACGACGCCGACGCCGCCGGTACCTTCGACGTTGAGCCCGACGCCGAAGGAGAACACATCGGGACCTTGCTCGACGTCGAACGCGCCCTCTTCTTTGTTCTAACAGGAGACCTACCTCTTTCTGAGAGGCCATAAAGACGGATTCTCTCTCTGTCCTTGATGGTTCTATTGGATAGCTTCCTGCAGTGTTGACAGGAGGCAGAAGAGCAAGAGTCCGGTAGGCAGAGGATGCACACATCATGTGTGTCTGACTTGGCCTTCTTTTTGCCACAGGCAGGGCAAGGATCGAACAAAGAAGGCATTTTCTGACAGAAAAAATCACTTTCTGCCACAAAAAAATGGTTTAATCCTCACACTAGTATCAAAAGACGTCAAGTGAAGTAGAAAAAAACCACACAAAAAACTAGGTATTTTTGACAGAAAAGTCAAAAAAGAGAGAGCTGAGATTCCAGGGTCCTGACAGAAGGAGCCGGAAAGAACAACTGACCTAACTGTCACCCCTGAGGCATGATGGGAAGCTAGGGGTCATGGCTGCCTTATAGGCACGGTGCCAGTTTTTATGAAAGATTGCTTTCATTTTCTATGTTGGTTTACAATGCAGCCTGTAGGCTAACAATGCCTGTGTTTTCTTTTGCAGTTTACTCATGAGATTTACTCATTAAAAACAGAGTTCAAGTGCATCTTGCCCTCATGTGTTTTTATACATGTATTATGTATATTGGCAAAAGCAATTTTGTGTTTTTATTACATTGTGTAGCCTCCTATATGAGAGCTGCACTGATACCAGAAAAAAAATGATATATGTTTTTATATATATAGAGCTGTATATATATGTTTTTCATATATAATTTTTTTATTATTTCCGGGGTCCCCGCACATGGGCGGGAATATTCAGTGCTTATGACTATTGATGAGGATCCCCTGGAAGAGAACACAGTGATAACACCACAAATGGACACCACACCGGTTTAGAAAAATAAAGTATCTTTATCTAAACTTAACAAGACCATAACGACAAAAATCCAACATACAAGTATTAAAAAAAAAATGACTTTCAAAAGGTTTTAGCAACTGAGTCCATAGAAAATTATGGATGCGTGATTTCTTGCAAAGTACCTGTCGTTGCGACAAAATTCACCAAGCCAAACAACCGCAACAATGGGAAGCGTCGAAAAACAAGGAGATGCGTTGATTCCTGAGACCTTCGTGGATGCGATGTGACAGTTCCGCTGGACACAGGGGAGCGGTGCGTCGGGTCCGGTCTGTAGGGGGAAGCGATGCGTCGATTCTAAGACGACTCTGATCCGCGGGTGATGTGTCGGGGAAACTTTGCGCACAGGGACGATGCGTGGAAATCCGGGATGAGGCAGCAAACGAGGCAGCGGCACTGCGTCGATTTCTACAGGCGCGATCCCTCGATGAGTCGATTCTTGCAGGGACGACAGGCGCTGCGTCGGTTTCAGCAGCGGCGATGCGTGGAGAATTTTCTCGCAGCGTTGCATCGGAAAACTGTCGCAAGAAGAGCGGTGGGTCGATTTTCTTGTTGTTGCGTTGCTTTCCAGCTCCCAGCAGCAGAAACAACCTCCAGGGGTCTCACACAGGCACTTCTTGGCAGGTCAGAACTCCCAGCAAGGAAGTTCCTGGGATTTCAAAACAGGAGGCAAGCTCTAGGAGACTTTCCTCAAGCAGGGGACACCGCAAGCAGCAAGGTCCTTCTCCTTTCCTTGGCTGAAACAGTAACTGCACGCCAACCCCAGACACACAGCAAGGGCAGTACTTCTCCTCAGCTTCTCCAGCTCTTCTCCTTGGCAAAGGTTCCTCTTGTTCCAGAAGTAGTCTAAAGTTCAGTGGTTTTAGGTCTAATACTTATACCCCAAAATGTCTTTGTTCTCTGTGTGCAGAGAAGCCCTGTGCCCAGTCAAAACCAGTTCTGTCCTCTCTGGTGCAGCTTCCTGGCAGGAGGTGGAGACAGCATTGTGGAAAGCAGACCAGGCCCATTCAGGTGAAAGGAAATCGCCCCCCCCCCCCTACTCTAAATGCAGCCCAGGTCTATTCAGCCCAGCCCTGACTCATCAGGCTCTGTGGAGCCACTGCTCCTCCCCAGCCCCTTACACTCCAAACCCAGACAGTCAATCCACATCCTAGCAGAGGCACACTGGATGGCTAAACAAGAAAATACCTACTTTCTAAAAGTGGTATTTTCAAACACAGAATGTAAAAATCACCCTCACTACAAGATGCATTTTAACATTCTGAGTTCAGGCATACTAAACTTTATTTTCCTACCTTGTTCCCAGGGGCAGTTATGTTTATAAGCTGTTATCAACAAACTCCCCATTCTGTCCTATGGGAACAGGTAGCCTTGCAATAGTGAAAAACGAAATTGGCAGTAATTCAGGACATGCCACACACATCAGAGCATGTCCTATCTTTCACATACACTGCACCTTGCCCACAGGGGTACCTTGGGCTTACCTTAGGGGCGACTGACATGTAAGAAAAGGGAAGGTTAGGGCCTGGCAAGTGGGTGCACTTGCCAAGTCGACATGGCAGTTAACAACAGCGCACAGACACTGCAGTGGTAGGTCTGAGTTACCGTTTCAGAACTACTCATGTGGGTGGCACAATCAGTGCTGCAGGCCCACTAGTAGTATTTGATTTACCAGCCCCGGCACACTCAGTGCACTTTACTAGGGACCGACCAAGAAATCAAACATGCTAATCAGGGAGAACCAATCATAACAACAATTTACACAGGGAGCACTTGCACTTTGACACTGATCAGCAGTGGCAAAGTGCCCAAAGCATCTAAGCCAGCAAAAACGAAATCCAGCACAGCATCAAAAATACAGGAGATAGAGGCAAAAAAAGTCAGGGGAAACCACGCCAAAGATGCCCAGTCTAACACACACTATTACTGAAACCACAAAAATTCAAGAAGAAAACTTACAACTGCGCCTTCTCTGGCCCCGCTCCAAGAATATAGTACGCTCTTCCCCCCGAGATTAGAGCTAACCCCTCTACTGCCTCATTCAAAAAAGAAGTCAAATGGTTGTTCCTGAAAAGCTGTCTGCAACTATGGACTTGAGATCACCAAACTAACTTTTATCTCATGTTTTACAGCCTGGATCTACCTTTCAACCATGTTATGCTTTGTTTCCTTATATCTAATGTCTGCTTAACTTCTTTTATGGTTTGCTTACATGTACAGCGCTCTGATACCCTGTTGGGGCATGTTCGCGCTTAATAAAACTTTTCACATAAAATAACAGTATAATGTATAACACCCATGTGTCTGTGGTGGTACACTCCCATTGATGATGATAAACGGAGAGGTGACTGGTGCTTGTGGAACGTCACTGTCTCCTAGCAGGGTCTTGGGCATTTTCCCCCCACCATGGGTCACCTACACACTGGCTGTCTCGAGTAAACCGATGAGGAAGACCTGTACTGCTGTTGCTTTTGTTGCCCAGCGTACTGGGATCAATAACCCTGCTGACCATCTCTAAGATTGATATGAAGGTCTTTGAACATATTGCACTCTTCATCTACGAAAAGGCTCAAAATGCCTCTGTTGCAGTGTTCCAAAGGAGCACAACGTTTCTGTGTCCGCCTTGATGGTCTGAAGAGCGTCATCCACATATTTTCTAAATAAATTTTCCCTATCAAAAGCTATGTCCAAAATTTGGGCTTGAACCTCAGAGTGGAACGAGGTGGCCTTCAACCAGCCTTGACGGCGCAGAACTGCAGCTCCCGCCATCTGCCGAAAAGCAATAGTTTAGATGTCCATGGCAGTGTCAATCTCAGAGGACGCTTTGGCACCCTCTTGCAAGATTTCTCTTGACTCCTTTTTATTATCCTCTAGGAGATGATCCAAAAGAGGAGCGAGGTCGGACCACATTTGGCGGTCGTAACGACTCAGAATGGCTAAAGCATTTTAGGCCCTTAGGGAAATGGCTGCCAATGCTGCAAAACGCTTGCCAATATTGCCATGCCTCTTTCCTTCCTTGTCTGGAGGCGCTGACCAAGGGGCAGATGGATTCCTTGAGCGCCTTTGCGCAGCCTGCATTATCACAGAATCTGGAAGCGGGTGTCCCATAAAGCAGGCTAGTGATGAGTCCAGTGCTTGGTACTTTTTGTCCGTACGTGGGACTACAGCAGCGACCGAACCTGGATTTTTCATTAACTTCAGGCTTTCTTCCCATATGTAGTTAGCAATGGGTATCGATCTGACTGACTTTCTTGCAGAGTCTTTAAAGTCATACAGAAAACAATATGTTTGCTTTAGCAGGAGAGGCAGATTGAACCTCTTTGATGCATGCTCCAGTACCTTGTGAAACCCTCCGATGTCCTCAGGAGGGGAACTTGCTGGTGATGGTCAAGATGGAGCTACATAATCATCCCATTCCTGACCCACTGTTCCTTGATCTTGAAATAGTTCACCCTCTTCAGGTTGGTCGCCTGGATCACTCTCAATGTTATGGTCTCTGCTGATAATGGGAGGAAGCACTAACTTGGACTCTGGTGTGAGCACATGCGCAGGACTTAAGGTCGAGGCATCACCTCCTACACATCTGCTTGGGCTGATGGAAGAGGAACTGGCGCCGTTGACTCAGGGAAGCACTTATAATGGTCACTGTTCATGTGTCTCAGATCAGTGACCAAGGAAATGATGTTGTCCCTCGAACTCTGAGTTTTTATAGGGATAGTGCTCTTGGAAAGTATTGTATCTGTGGGACGTGAGTGGCTGGCGAGTAGTGAATGAGAAACCCTCTTCCAGGTAAGTACAAGTGTCCCTGTCATGATCTTCGTTATTCTCTGAGTCTTGGCATTTTACCCTCAGTTGAGAAGGGCTGTAAGCCGGGCCGAAAAGTCCTTCATCACCAGACTCTTCAGTGCCTTGCAGGTGAACCGGAGGTAGAGGGGAGACCTTACTTGGAGAGGTGATGTCTGGTCTCAATTGTGCTGATGTACCTTCTTTCAGAGTTGAGGCCGTCAAAGGTGGAAAGATCTTCTTCCGGATGGAAACGTCCATCGCCACTAACCTCGACAGCGATTTGAAAACCGTAATAGATAGGGTGGTCATCGGACCTGTCAACAATGAAGCCGTCGTCGGCATCAACGTGGTAGGAGTGACCGTCGTCAATGAAGGTACGGTCGATGAACGTATCGACGATGATGTTTTTGTCGACGCTGATACCGCCGACGGGTACGTCGAGAGTCTGATTTTCATCGATGACTAATCCATCTGAGGTGTGACTGGAACAAAAGAAGCAGAAGGCCTTTTCTGTCACTGACTAGAAAAATCTTTAAAGGCTAGTTTATCAGATGTTTTTTCAGCAGTCTTAGATGTCTTTAAGTCCTTAGCATATGAGGTTGAGCCCTCATTTTTACGCTTTCGCTCAGGTGGAGAGCGTTTTGGACTTTCCTCCTCATCAGATCCAGAGTGGGGTCTGGACTTTTTCCTCTGAAGCCATAGTAGAAGCCTGGCTTCTCTGTCTTAAGTGTCTAGGCAGAAAAGGTTTTGCAGTGCTTAGAATCCTTTGGTGAATGGTTGGGATGCAGACAGTATAGACACTCTTTTTGAGGATCGTCAGAAAAAAGTCTAGGCTTTCCACAGGACTTGCATGTTCTGAAAAGTCTTTTCTGGGATCCTTCAGACATATTTAAGAAAATATTGAAAAAAACAGTACCTCAGAGTTGTATCTGATGAATATTTCCTTCCTTGAGAAGAGAAGGCAGGGTCAAAAGTTCAGGACTGCAACAAACTGAGCAGAGCTCAGGGAGACTACATTACACACGCCTTGCGGTTAGAAATCTGATGTATGGTCGCTCTCCAGGAGAAGAGAGGTCCTGGGTCTAGCCTTGATTGGCTGAAGTTTGGGTCTATTAAAACAATATGAACTGGTTAACAAGATCAATTGCTTTCGCTTTGTCTTTTTAATGTATTTACATATGACTGCTTGGTTTAAATACCGTGGGACTCCCACAATGAGGACGGGGAAGATTCAAGCATGTGAATCCATGAAGATTCAATACTGGAGAACTGGAGGGCGTTAAAGTATTCATAATACACAATACAACACCTGGAAGGAGACAGGGCGGGCCACTTGCTGGCACATATGGCTCAGTTGGATAGCCGCCAGGCTCTCATTGCAGCTCTCTGTACACTCACCAGGACACAGACTGACATCTACAAAGCATTTGCTACACAGCACTGTAAGAAATTGTATGATGTGCACGATGGTATCTTACAAAACTTTAACAAGGACGCTATGCTACAAACTTAGTACCCCGTACAAGCAGAGCAAATTGGATGTTCCCATTACTGAACAGGTAATAAGGTCCATGATCAAATAGCAGACTGCTGGTACATCTCCCAGTAGCAATGGACTACTATCGGAGTTTTATGCCACATACATAGACTTTCTGGGACTGGGACTGTTGGAGCCATACCCGACAGCTAAGTACAAAGTGCTCTTCCTGCCTACAACCAGTGAGGCCAACATTGTACTTGCACCCAATCCTCGCACTGATTGATCATCTGTGTGTTACCACATATAGGCTATTGTCAATGATGAACATGGACTGCAAGATCCTCAGCAAGCTGCTGGCCAATAGTCTGTTAAAATATATACCTGCCCAGGTTTACCTGGAACAGAACAGGTTTGTTCCTAAAAGGCACACATCCACAACCAGTAGATGCTTATTTCATGTAATCCAAAGCATATCTGACAAAGGTTTCAATGTAGCAACAGCCTAAACTGATATCGAAAATGGTGGCATCGGAAGTCGCACCTCAAAACAGTAAATATCAATGTGGGTGATGTAGTATTATTATTTAATTCTATTGATCATAGGTCTCGGTGCCAATCAAGGTAACAAAAACACCCCACTACCTAGGGTATTGGTGCACGAACATCTAGCCAGATCCTCGTGTTACAGTTAAATCAATTAGTTGTACCTCGGCACTCCCAATATTGTATTTATTTTTAATACATCATTCTTGTAAACAGCGTAGGCAGCTCAAATCACAGGAGAAACTGTTTTGCACTTGGGTAAACTTGTATTTAATAGTTCACACACATTAGTATATAAAAGTGCACATGTTATCAATAGTTATACATTGGTCATGAAATGTTTGAACATATTGGGAGTGCCGAGGTACAACTAATTGATTTAACTGATATCGAAAATGCATTCGACACATTGAATGTAACCAGCTGTTCCAAGTGCTGCCCACCATGGGCTTTGGGGATAAGATCTTTGCATGGATCCGATTGGTGTATGTGAATCCGACTGGTTGGGTTAAGACAGGGGATGAGGTAACAGATTCATGGACAATGCAGAGTGATACATAACGGATGCCTTTCATCTCCCCTTCTCTTCACCTTCGCCATGGAGCCCCTTGTTGCTATCATTACAAGAGAGGGGTCGAACGTGGGAGTCACAGTTAGGCCTGAGTGGAGTTCGCCGAGTTCCGCTATGAGGAACTCCGCAAAGTGCCCAAAATAATTCTGCCGCACTTCATGGAGTTCCGCAAGCGGCGGAGTGAGGTAAATTGCTCTGATTTGTAGCGCCGGGAGTTTGTCGCACGCTGTAAAATCAGCGCACGTGGCACTACGCGCAGCACAAGAGGATGCAGCTTCTTTCTGCCGCTCGAGTAGATGTTCTATTCGAGCTGCAGCTTCCTTAACGCGAGCGACAGGTTTCTCAACACGAGCGGTAGCGATCTGCCATGACCGCCCCCGATGAGAATTCTCGCTGGGAGGTGGTCAAGCGTATGATTCTCCTCACTCGCCAACTTAACATTGGTGAGCCGCAAGAGAGGCAAAACTCTGCACTGATACGCGGAGTTTTTCGGAACTCCACACTCTACGCGAAGCGCAGAGTGGAAAAAACTATGCAACCTCCGCGAGCGGAAGTTTACGCACAGGCCTAGGCACACTGCACAGTCTATTTATACAAAGGTGACACACTATTCTATCAGAAAGATGGCAAGTGCGGAATCACCAGTCTGGTGTCTATGCTTAAGGCATTTGGGGCCTGATGTACTAATATCTGGTCACAAAATACCGCTTGCAAATTGCTACCAGCACAGATTTCTAAGAACTGACCTATGTATTAATAACTCGGCTCCTAAAACTTAAAATCTTAGTGGGTAGGAATCAGACCGACCTCATAAATATTAATGAAGTAGGCCACAAACTGTACTTACTACTTCTGGATGCCATTAAAGGGATAGTGGCATGCTGGGGTCAGTAGACCACCATGTCTGTGATCAGGTTTCAATAAACTTTTTTTTTAAATTCAGTCCATTTCTTTAAATTAAACCGGGCTGTGATTGAAAAGAAAAGTTTTTTGTTTTTTTGTAGTTTGACAGTATGCAGTGGTCCACTGGACCACTGTCTACTCCCGAACTAATTTTTGTTTAACATTCACAAAGGGGAAGGGGTCCCCAACAGACACCTTTCCTTTTGCAAATGGGTTACCATCCTAACTTGGAAGTCTGTAACTTTCCAATTGTTTATGATTGCTATTGTGGTCCTAAATCATTGATACATATAGATAAGAATTGCTATTCAGAAGGGATAACTACAACACGTCATACAAAATATAAATTACTTATCCATTCCTAAACCCATTTTAGGAGTCTGAAAAAAGTTACCAACTCCTAAAATGAGTTTAGTACATTGCTAAAAGTAGTTTGTCGGAGGCAAACATGGAGTCGAAGCGTTTGGGACCAAAAAATTGCTTTATACATCTGGCCCTTGGTGCTTTGTCAGGGATGGTGATAAATGAGTAGTCGTCCTGTTGTTTTCCACTCACCCAAAACTTCCCAAAATGTTAACACCCAGGTACTCGATGGGAAAAAAAAGAAGATCTATGGGAAAGAGCCCTAGAGAGGGACCAGCTGGGTATTGAAATGCCCGCATAGCGAGGAACAAACCCGATGATGAAGCATGCCACTTCGGAGGATGAGGGCCAGTGGCCCCTCCCCCCTTTTCAGATTTTGACGTTTTCCATTGACTTCAGTGTAATGTGAATGGATCAACAAAACAGCACACCTTAATTGTTCATGACCAGTTAATGTAGGGAGAATGAATGTTTGACCGCCAAAATTCCTCTCAAACCCCTCCTGTATTTGCAGTTGTGTTGTGATCTTAGCTCCTCCAACACTCTGGTGCGTTCCTTGGCAGCTTGCTTTGTGGTAGGTCTGCCCTGTGGGAGTCTGCGTCACCGGATTTACCATGCTCCGTCTCAGTCAGTCTGAGCTATCGATCTAGATTCCCCCTTCGTCTCTAGCCATGCCCAGTCATCCGTCGGACTGGGAAAATACAGAGTAGTCACCGTCCAGAACACGGAGCCTGGCCAGGAACATCAGGGAATAGCGTAGGTTCATTTAACTAAGCTGTTTTTTGACCTCCAGGAACGATTCATATCTTTGCCGGACCTTCTGTCGTGTAGTCTGGGAAGACCTGTACTGCACAATTTTCAAACGTCCAAGGGCCTTGCTGCAAGAGACCTGCAGTATGTGATTTGGTCATGATGATTCAAGGAACCGTGCTACCACCGGTCTAAGGGGAGAGTGGCGGGGGAGTGGGTGGGGAGCCTTGGGTTAATGGTCGGCCTGGGACCCTATGCACTTTCCATAGAAAAGAGAGTGGAAAGTTTACCGGCCAGCACCGTGTGCATCAGTCATTCCTACAGGTAGAGATCCATGCTGGGACTTTCCACCCTCTCTCGTACACCTACAATGTGCACATTATTTCTGCATCCTCAGCATTGTCTGCTTTAATTTTCTAATACTGTATCTCCTTGCAAAGTACCTGGAACTGTGCCTGCATTTCCCGCATAGTAGGACACATCAACGCTATTGCAGATGTATTGGTTTCCACGCTGTCCAAGAGGTTTTTGTGGTCAACTCTGTGCAACCCCAATTCCATGGCCACAGCGTACATTTTTTGCTCCAGTACAGATTTGGCATCAAGGATGACTTTTACAATAGCCTCGAATTTACCTGTGTGTTCCTTGAGTGTAGCAGTAAGTGCGCTGGTGGAAGCTGTCTGGTGGTTCGTTTCTTCAGCCGTAGAGTCAGTGTCATCATGCAGCTCCGCTCCACCCCTTTGGGGACTCTAGGCTTATCCATGCCTGCTCAGGCAAGTTTGGACTCTAACACCCCATACCTGTGGCACTAAGTCCTTTCGTGGTTTAGCAAGTAATCCACGTGTCACCGACTGGTATCTTGGGCTAGCTATCAGTGGGAGCACTATGGGTCATGCACCACAAGCAGCCTTAGGCTCCCAATCGAGGAATCCCCTGCAGTATAATTTGTTTTTAGATGAGTGTTGCAGTCGCTGCAATCACGGGTACCGTCTCTCCGTGGGCTGCCCACTGCAAGCTGCTCCCAAAAGCAGAGCCTCATCAACAGCAGTTACTCAGTTCCATTACTGTATGCTCCACATAGGTACCTGGATGAGGGACAACTGTCTAAAGTTGACCCTACTATTCGGCAAAAATCCATCTTCCTGGTCCCCCGAGTGGTGGCCGTCTGAACTTGGAGCTCTTCGAACCCCAAGTGTTAAAGACTAGAACCTGAGGGTGATCTTCGATACAAAACTATCTTTTGGGGGCCAGATCAACCACATCACGTTCTTATGCTTTTGCATTCTAATAGTACTTAGGAAGGTCCATCACTACATCCGGTTTGCCTTTCAGAAGTCACAGCACTTATATCATCTAGATTTGACTACTGCAACGCCATAGTCACCAGTTCCCAAAAAAGTGGCTTAAATAAGCTACAGACCCTTCAGAACACGGCTGCCCGCCTTCTCCTAGGTATCCGTAGACATAAATCTGTGTCTCCTGCTCTAGTCCAGTTACACTGACTGCCGGTTGATAAGGGTATCAAGTTCAAGGACAACTAGCACAGTTCTTTCAGCTTTATGTTCCATCCAGATCTTTCCACTCTTCTTCCAGTGGCAACCTCGTCATTCCCAAATGTAAAACTGTGAGATGGGGCGAGAAGACTTTTGTCACCAATACTACAAGGCTGTGGAACTCTACCCCTAGGATTAAGAATAAACGAAACCCTCTGGAATTAGGAAAAATCTAAAAACCTGGTTGTTCAACCAGTAATCTTATTATGGGTCTCATTTATTCTATCGCACATCAGAAGCTAGCACCTAGACACCTCTGGGTATTAGCCGCGCTTTATAAATATTATTTTAATTTCATCCATTGAAAAGGGTTTTTTGAGGGCCCATTTCGAGGCTGAGAGCGAGGGGGGAGCGGGGGGGGGGCAAGATTGGGTGGCAGGGCAATACAGCCTCCATACGAATTTGGTATGGGGGGCGCGATCCCCTGCTCTTTGCACCATCTGGCGTTTTAGGCCAAATCCAAGCATGCGGTTGACAAGTGCCGTCCCTTGATCAAGATGTCTCTGGGAGCTGGTATTGCTCTTCCACTGGCAGACACTAGGGATCGACTCCGGGTACTACCTACTCGGCTGTGCTCAATAATTTAGGCTGGTGTTGCAGTAGGCCACGCAGGCGGTATACAGCCCGCACTCTCACTTCCAATGCCACCGCACCCCTCGCCAAAGCAGTGTGGATCAAGGCCCCCACATGAAAGCTTTGTTAAAATCTTAAACAGAAATCGTCATCACTGACTCACCCTATTGGAGGTGCAAGTAAATTCATTGTTTTGAGTTACAGCCAATTTGGTCCAGCCCTAACCTAGCTCAGTTCGGGATGCAAGTGTGGAGAGCAATGGAGAATTCATGTGAACCTGACTTTCAAGAACAGGTCTTGCTGCACGATACATCTCAAATTATAGGCATGCCCAACACTGTACAAGATGGTTCTCGGCATACTTGGCACTAGCGAACATCTGTATCCTGTGGATGTGGCTCAAGAGAATTGATGGCCATTGCCGGACATGATCGATGGCTACATCACCTTAATAATCAAATACTGGTCTTTGAAAAATATGGGAGCATTTCTTTAAAATTCTGCTTTAGGAATATGGATGATTTCTACGAGCTCTCCTCGTTAGGCTTCTATATCCTCCTTCTGGAACATTAACTGATGGATATGATATACAAGACGGATCCCAGGAAGGTCATTATGATTTATATATGTTTATACTCATTATGAACTGTACTCCATGGACATTTGCAAATGCTTCCCCGGCAACTATCTCATATTTCTTTTGTCCAACAAGAATCTTCATTGTAGTCCTTGGTATGACGATCATGGGATTGATTAAATGTTTTGTTTTTACTGGTTTACTAGAACAGGTGTCATTTATGAGGGAGTTCGCTAGTATGGGTGGCGCTGTAACAGGCAACCAGTAATCTGTAAATTCCTCAGTGAAACACTAGCAACCCTCCATGCACTGTTGCAAACAATCATAAGCATCCGATTCCATCTGCTTTACATATTGCTAGTCGAGAAGGTTATACGTTTCCGCACCTACAACCACATACATCTGATAATCGTGAACCTAGTCTGCCTATCTATGCACTCCCTCCGGCCTAGCTGCGCTACGTGCAATGTAGCCAGGGATTAAAAGAGAGTACAACTCGTTGCCTGAGAATATGGAGTATTGAAGACGTTCACAAAAACAATACTTTCCAGGGGCTTGACAGAATCACCAGCCTGACGTCACTTTGGGCAGCAAGAGTATGCCTATACTGTTCCCCATTTTTTTTCTCTCCCTCATATTTATTGCTCTCATCCTGCTCGATTTGTCTCCTTGACCCAGCTTTAAATCTTTATGACATACTCAATTTTTCCCAGAGCACGGGCAGTCCCTTCCGTCCCATTTTCCCTCCCCCACTTCTTGAATTCACAGATTTTCATATATATACTAAGGTTTGCATGACTTGTGATGGTACTTTGTTTAATTACTTCCATGCGAACCTCATGCCACTGATGATGATCTGTGTACAGTTGATTTGTGTTGAAAATAAAAATCGCTATTTCACAGACATGTAACGCTGCTCATCATCACAGATGCTCTCTTCTCTCACACGTGCCTAGAGGCAAGAAATGCAAATGTACATTTTATCAACAAAAACATTAAAAGAAGCATTTTTCAGAAACCGAAGACAATGGCAACAACATTGGTCGACCACCAGCTTCACGTAGTTATTTTACATAAAAATATAATTGTGAAAAACAATTGTAAAGGAAAAAGTGTCTTCTTATAAGTGCATTCAAAAAAGCAACTTTGTACCCAAAAGTTCAAAATTCAAATAAGATCATAAGAAGAATGATTTAGCGATATATTTAAGGCAATAATGTGAACTTACCAGTTTAATTGCCACATATTCATTTGTGTACAAATTCTTTCCTTAAAGAAAGAAAAGTGGAAAAGTGAATAATTTTCTTTTTACAAGTTTAAAAGTATATAGAAGCGAGACATGTTCTGAGTCCAAATCAACTGCGTGTAATAATAATAGGCCTCTTCCAGCACAGCTGGAACAACTGTAGACTTGGAGCCTAAATCATGAAAAAGATGCAATCAGATACAATATTAGTTCAGTGAACAAATGATGTTGCTCTGAAAACACAATGATATTGGTCTTTTTTGAACAATAAAACCATTTTAAGCCTTTTTAAGCATTAAAATGTTAGTGTATTCAACAAGGGCATTTGCTTGAAACAAAGAAAAGTTAGCAGCGTCCGCACAACTATTTTTAGAAACAGAATGTAATTTTGGGTTCTGGTGTGTACAGACGTGCACATTTTTAACATTTTCTGAATTCAGCCATGCGTTTTAGCATGAGAACATGCCTCCCTGGTATAAGAACCCACCATGAACACTGGGTAAAACTGAGACTTTAGTGAATATCATTGCATAATTCTGTAGCACCTGCAAGCACAAACCAATGAGGAGTCACAAATAGCAATTTGAATCAAAATGTCCTACTCGGTGAATAGGTTATTGATACTGCATAATATAAATATATGCATTTGCAGATAAGACTTCCAGCAGTATGTACTTTAGACAGCCAGAGCAACGGGACTGATCACTTATATTAATAGTTTATACTACAAAGATACAGGACAAACCACTTGAAAAAAACAAGCTGCTGCAGCCGGCTCATCCTGGAATACAGGTACACTATTAGCAGTTTGGTAGCAAATGTAAATAATCACTGCAACAATACTGAGTGGGGCAGGAAGTCAGTTAGTGTTCACTCATACCGCATTGGGATATTAATAAAAATATTTCTAAAACGGACATATTCCACAAAGAGGGGGACCAGGAGAGCTTATAGGTCCAGCATACGTGCTCCTTAAGGGGTCAACTCTTAGAACAAAGGGTATGCAGTTCCTTATTGGTGAGAAGAGGGAGAATATGTGGTCGGTCAAAAACTGGGGAATCAGACTGGCGGGGGTCCGATCCCTCAGGAACAGGAGCCCTCACACACCCAGAGGGGTGTCATGCTTCATTTTAGGGCATGATCCTTGTCAGGCCGGCGCTGCAATGCCCACGGGCACTCAGAAGGGGGCTCTTTATAGGAGATCTTTTGTTCCAATGCCATATGTGAAGTGAAGGTGTAGGGCCACTCGTGTAGATTGGTGTAGTGGAGTGATATGCGTGAAGAAGTGTGTGTTAAAATAGACCAAGTAGCCCTCAAGTGGATTTTTAATAGGCAAGTCCACTTGTTCAATTAAAAACGTGATGGCTATCAAGAGAGGCAATGATCTGTGATAGCTCAGAGGGTCCACTCGTTGCTTGCCACTGGTAAGTCAATAATGATCGGTTAGCAATTTGTCAGGACCAATTATCCATTGGCATCGCAGAGCCGGTCGGAAGAGGCTCTGGATGATGAAGCATGACACCCATCTGGGTGTGTGAGGGCTTCTGTTCCTGAGGAATCTCACCCCCCCCACCCCGTCCAAATCCCCAGTTTTTGACCGACCACATATTCGCTCTCTTCTCACCAATAAGAAACTGAATACCCTTTGTTGTAAGAGAAAAACAGAGATCATTCAAAATTACATTATACTAAAAGGTGGGGCTATGATTCAAAATGAGCCATCCAATGCCTATCTTTAGAACATAAGGCAAAAACAGATCTATTACACATTATAATTGAGTGATGTTGCAAAAGATAGCATATTTTCCTTGTCAGTGCCAAAGTAAACGTAAAGTGTAATTGTTAGAAGGTGGTTCTGACCATCTGAGCCGCCCGGATTTTTCGCTTTTTGAACACCTAATTGTTGAGCTTTTACTGTGGAAGAGCCTCATAAGTTGGGACTCACCCACAGTGAACTCATGATGAAAGAGACTGCATGTGGATTTTACCGGTGTCCCTCTGGTGAGAGTAGGCCGCTGCGCTGCAGCCGGAGTAAGGTGCACCGGGCTGGTTACATGCAGACACGTGTGTACATGCGTGTGCACACGTGTAGAGGCTGAGCGGGGGAGATTCCTGGCGTGCGCAGCCCAGGAGCAGGTACAGATAGAATGGTGTTGCAGGAATTATGCAGAGCTGGGTGGTGACATGGAATAGGCTTTATACTATGGGAAATGCAAAAACAACAGTTGATGGACAGAATGCAGAACAATGTCATACATTCACCCCAGTACAGAGATCTGGGCCTAAATCCATCGTTTTTTTGCTCACCATGCCATTCCAGTTTGAACCCAGCCATATGCAAATCAGTCTTGACCCTGTGCCTCATGGGAACAGTCCAGCCCGAACTGCCAAGCCAGGTCCTCCCTGCACTGGAAACAAGCATCCTAGGACCGGTTTCGGGGTTTCACCCCTCTTCAGCCAGGATAGCTTGATTCCAGTGGCATGAAGAGCACGGGACCCACGTCTGGGCATACCCGTCCCACTCGGGGTGACAAATGCAAAAACAACAGTTAATGGACAGAATGCAGAACAATGTCATACATTCACCCCAGTACAGAGATCTGGGCCTAAATCCATCGTTTTTTTGCTCACCATGCCATTCCAGTTTGAACCCAGCCATATGCAAATCATTCTTGACCCTGTGCCTCATGGGAACAGTCCAGCCCGAACTGCCAAGCCAGGTCCTCCCTGCACTGGAAACAAGCATCCTAGGACCGGTTTCGGGGTTTCACCCTCTTCAGCCAGGATAGCTTGATTCCAGTGGCATGGAGAGCACGGGACCCACGTCTGGGCATACCCGTCCCACTCGGGGTGACAAATGCAAAAACAAGTTGATGGACAGAATGCAGAACAATGTCATACATTCACCCCAGTACAGAGATCTGGGCCTAAATCCATCGTTATTTTGCTCACCATGCCATTCCAGTTTGATATACTATACTATGGGAAGACACAAGTAAGGGAAAGTCAGTGTGCTTTACTGTTTTCACTGAAGGAACACTCCATTATTCTCCTATGAAGATGGGGATCACATGGGGTAGTTTCACTTCCCTAGGGCCTACAAATTCCAGACACGCACCAAAGTACACTGTAACTTATGTGAGAAGAAGTATTCTGAGGAGTCCAAAGCCATATCTGTACTGCTTATGGGTCATCTAGAAATGTCATATTCCTCTGACTCAGCTCATAACCAGAGCCTGGCTGGGTGTGACCCTGCCAGGCTGGATTAATGACCTTCCTCCCAAAGCTGTAGCATCAGAGGCCTAGCCCTTCACTGCAAGCATTCCAAGGGCAAAGGTCTCCTCTCCAAGAGGGAGAGAAGGTGGGTGGAGCTGCAGGTTATCCATCAGCAGCTGTCACCTGGTGCCAGGCACCAAGCTGCTCTGGAGAGAAGGCAGAAAGGGGGCTTTTCAGAGACCATGTGGCATGAGACCCCTGGACGGCGCCATTTTGAACTATCCCAGACGCCTGGGCAGGAAGGAGAGAGCAGGGGCAGAGAGGTGATGTGTCGCTGCAGGATAGGGCAGTGGAGCCTTCCTGTCAGCCCCCTCCGAATTCTTTTAAAAGGTCTTGAACAGGAAGAGGAGCTCTCTCTGGGGTGTGGTCTGCTGAGGGAGACTGGTGACGGAGCCTGGCGCCATGGGCAGTTGGAAGGAAGAACCCCCTGAATTGCGCCAAGAAGGGAGCCCAGGACCAGTGAGCCGAAGCCTTGGCCTCTGCGCAAGGAGAAGAGAGGCCCAGGAGGAGAGCCAGGTGAAAGGCTGGCGCAGGGAGCCAGTGAAGACAGCTCCCTGCTGAGTACACCCTCTTGGAGGCCAGGAGGGCAAAGGAAAGTGCTCCAGAAGGGTGGAGCTGGTCATCCGGAGCAAGAGGAGGCCAAAACTGTGAAAATCGGCCGCCTGGGGGCTGAGATATGCCCCCCAGAAGGTAGGCGACCTTTGACCTATGAGAAGATCGACGACAAAGCGCGTGGGGCTCTGCCGCCGGTCTTGGATGTGCCCCCGGGGTGGGTCAGGTCCCGGGGGCTGCCCCCAGAAGAATTGAAAGTCGGGGAGCGCCGTCGCACTCCCCATGAAATTATATGCAAGGGGGTGCCAGGAGCCCACCCTGGCCCCCCGAAGACACCGGCGGGAGGGGAGTCGCGCTCCCTTCAAAGGGAGCTCTGGGGCCCGGGACTTCCAACTCCGGGCCCCGTCGAAAATAAAGCCGGGGAGCGCCATCGTGCTCCCCGTGAAGACCTCTGGGGCCCATGACCCCCAACTCCGGGCCCCGGTGGTGAGGAGGAGGGCGTGCCGCCGCGCGTCCCCCATCGCGGCCGAAGACCAGCCATGGAGCGCCATCGCGCTCCCCGTGAAGAATGTCCGGGGGCCCGGGACCCCAACTCCGGGCCCCGAAGCCAGGGGAAGGAGGGGGGAGTGCCGTCGCACTCCCCCGAGGCCTCGCTGGGCCAGCGGCAGTCTTGGTGTCTGCCCACAGGAGCAGGCAGACCAGAATGGATGCGCCGGCTTCCGCGGCCGCACACAAGGGTGCGGGCCGGACGGGGAGCCGGCAGGAGCAGCTGGGGGTGGGCTCCCCAAGCTGCCATGAACCTCACCTGCCAGGAACGGGGTCCGGGTGGGACCGGTCCCCCACCGACGAGCCGATGCGTCGAGAGGCCGCCAGAAGTGGCAGCGCGGCTCTCCCCGGAGCAGCGGGAGAGCCGCTGCTCTGATATGCACGGGTAGAGCCTGGAGCGCCCCATAATGGCTTGCAAGACATGGGGAAGGCTACTCGTTTTGGCGTCTGGTGGCCCCCAGAGGAGGGGGTCACCACCAATTTCTGGAGGAGGTGTGGGGGGGAGCTGCAGGAGCACGCAGACTCCCCCCAAATGGAAGATTCGAAGTCCCTACCCTCAGTCGCTGGGGGACTTAAAAGACAGAACCCCTGAAGGGTGATTCAATGTTTGCATCACACCATGGCTGGAACTTTTGTTCTGCAGCTGGGATTTCACTGAAGGGTGCAGGGCTAACCCTGGATGATCATGGAAATGACACCCCCTAGAGGGGGAAAGGTGAAATTGCGCAGTAGTGCATTTACAGGATATTGTGTCGTTTAGGGACTGAAAGTCACATGTGTAATGTGAAGTCATAAGCAAAGTGGGGTTATGTTGCTAGACATTCCTGCTAGTGTGTCTGGCTGTGTATGCTTAATACTGTGATTCTAATGGTGATGACTTTTAGGGGCTTTAATTGCAATGCATTATATCGGTTATCAGCGATGATAAGTACTGTCATTTTAAGTGATGCCAAAACATGTAGTCTTGCGGCTGCATTAGGTGAAGGACAACCCAGACTGTTAGCCACTAAGTTGTAGAGGTGTATACTGTATGATCAGTATGAGATGCTCAGTCAGGGTTATGTGTCACCATGGCAGGTGTGCCCATTTTAAATACTTGTTGAGATAATGGGGTGGGTCGCCACTGGGATGGTGCCAGTGAGCAAGGCCCTCACTCCAGGTTATGGTCAACCTACTGCATTGGGGGCAAGATGATGTGCATACATTGGAGTGGTGGTACTAGACCCCACCCCTCCTGAGGAAGGGGTGGGAATGTTATGCAATGTCACAAAGTAATTCCAACAGCTTATGTAGGTTTGTAAATTGTTGCATAGTATTGAGTAGTGTGTGTGTTTAATAAATGTACTCTTCCTTTTATAAAGCAAAGAACAGACTGGACAATCAATTATTGAGTGTTATTTCTGCGTACTGGTAAATGGCGATTACTAGCCCACACCACCTCCCTTGAGTAAGCCTTAGACTGCTCTGCAACGCTACCCTCAGAGTCAAGCGCTCCAATGGGGTGTTTGGTTCCCAGTGAAGGACAAATGTAGTCATGTTATTTGTGCAGCCCTCACAGATACTGCCTCGTTTTCCAACAGTAATTAACAAAATGTGTTTACGTATGTATATGCCTCTGGCATGTATTTTATGCATAATAGCTGTAAAGATGGAATTTCCTCTGTAGCCTCAACATACATATTTGATCAGCACTCAAAAATAAACGCAAATAAAACATTTTTACAAATGGCATCAGAGGAGTAATATTTGTATGGCTACGGTGCACCTCTGTTATCAGGACACTATCGGTCCTTTAAAACACACAACCAAAAAATAGGTAATCCAGGTGCAAAAGCAATATGAAAGGGATATTATGGTCCCATGGCAGTTCATTTAAATGTAAAGGCCTACCCTAGATGATCAAAGAATTTACAATTTAGACACACCCTAAACAGTGTAAGGAGAGGTCGTTGATCAGGGGCACCAACAGCACAGAATGTAATATGTATGCTGGTGGCTGTGGTCCACAGAAGATTTAGTGATTGTAGTGATAACTCAGTGCAGTAAACTGAAGGAGTACTTTAACAGCCTACCGATGTAATTAAGTAGAGAGAATTTACTGACAGCCTGTTCCTGAGTCTGGGGAAACTTAAATGTACTTGGATATGTTGGTGGTTGAGAGTAAATTTAAAACATGAGAGTATACAGTCTGCCCATTTTTAGATCGAAGCCTACCAGATAGCATAAGTGTTTGGTTGCAAAGACATATTGGAGACTTTCTGAAAGCTTCCCTAGAAAAGCATTTTGCCCATTGCTTGTCACTGGCTATGTGAATTTGTAACTCACATTTGCTTTCTTTCTGTTTGCTACTTTAATTGTTTTAGGATATCCAGCATGTCTTTGCCCCTCCCGCGGACTGCAGTCTGTTTACCACCTCTCTGACTGACTCCTTGTATTCTTTCATGAGTGCTTAATTTCTGTGAACTTTTTTCTTCCTTTTTCGTGAGGCACTCCACAAGAGTACATGTGTTTTCAGTTGTCTCCCTTGTATGCTAGTTTAGGAAGCAGCAAACAATATGTATTTCTTTGAAAAGGTTTCCTGCCTCCTATCTTTCTGCCGGACTGATTATACTGATCTCTGCCACTGCCAGTTCATCAACCTCGCATGCCTGTGATGAATAATGTTCTGTCTACAAGTTTGTTTATTTTGGTCAGTGCTCTTTACCAACAGCATAACTTAAACATTCCTCTTCCTCAATTTCATGCCCATGCCATAGGCGCCAGCAGTAAGGATGTGGGGGTGCTGAAGCACCCCCAAAATAACCATGCTGGAGTTCCAAAGCGAGTGAGCAATAAACAGGCCTTGAAATTTTGTTTTTATCGATATCACATTTGCTGTGCATTTAAAGACAGATGTCAAATATTAGGCTCTGCCTTCAGAGGGAGACTGATGTTTCCTTTCTCCGACTGCAAAGTGAGAGGATTTATGTGACAATCGTGCTGGGTTCTGGGGGTGGGAAAGTGAAGTCTGTAGAATGTTATCCTTTTTTAGCACACTACAAACTTTAAATGCCAGTAAATTAAACGTACAAATATTTCAAAATATATTAGAATTAGGAAAGCACAAACAAGGCACTTGTTTTGTAATTCTGAAGTGTGGTGGAAACAATTATTTTAATATAATCAAAACAAATTAATACAATAGGTGATGAGTATTTCCGCACATTATCGTTTGTGAGATATGCAGTTTTAGCAATAGAACTGTAAGCTTGAGCAAATTTAATGGTCATTTCAGTTGAAAATGTGTTGTCTGTAACGGCAGTTCATTATCACACCATGCATACTCCACTCTACGCCACTCCATTCTACAAACCTCTACTCCACTCTACGCCACTCCACACCACTTTACTCTACGCTACGCTTCTTCACTGTACGCCACTACTTCACTCTCCACCTCTCCAATCTATACCACTATGTCCCTGCACTCTACGACACTCCACTCTACAACTCTCTATGCCACTTCACGACACTGTGCTCCAATCTACACCACTCTACTCCACTCCACTTCACGACATTCCACTCAATGACACTCTACTCCACAACACTTTAAGCCACTCCACTCTATGCCATTCAACAACATTCCATGACACTAATTTCTAGCCATGCAGAACAGCAGCCATGCTGGTGTACAACCTGGCTAAAACACACTGGCAAAGCCAATAGGTCTCGCATAAGTAAGACCTATTGGCATAGCCAATGTTGGTTTCTTTAGGGGATAAGCACTAAATGTCGAGCATCTTCCTGTAATGTTGATGTCCATCTTGGAAAGAAGTACTCAGTTACATGCTGTACAACTAGGAAAGTGATATATCTGTTTCAATCACATTTGTAAAGAAACAGTCATTGATCTACAGAATTAAGTGAACTGAGGAATTTGAACCTACAGTAATATCCCTTTTCTTATACCAGTCCTTGTTGACTTTTACCTTATATGGAATATTACACAATGAACCTATAATGTGCAACACTCTGCATCTGTCTTTAGAAGTTTAACCCAGAGGCAAGGTAAATTAAAATTAGTCTGGGAGTCCAAGACTACTTACTTACAGGCGAGTGCCCTGCTCTGTACAGGCTAGAAGTTCTGCAGGCTCTTGGCATTTAGGAATGTCAGGCATTAGAATATGCTACAGACACAGACTAAAATCAGACAATAGATCTTTTGTGACAAATCTCTACAATGTTATGAATTATTTATGCGTACTGAGGGAGGTGATGAAAAGTGTTGAGAATCATGTAGTCAGCTGTCAACCGCAAAGAGAGAGTAGCAGTAAAAGTAGCAAGTGTCAATTATTTTAATCTCTGTGATCTACCTGCACACCTCTCTTCCCCAAATCTATTTCATTGGTCAGCAGGACTGGTCCTCTAAGGTAGGTCACATGTATCAAGTTAGCCTCTCACTTTTAGCCTCCTACCCAAGTGAAGAAATGTCATCCCCAACCTGAAGCTAGATGTCCCACCTCAAGTAAAGCAGCGCTCTTCTTCCAACCATACAAAATGACAAATGCCACAAAATCAGGTTTTTTTCTCTTTCCATTAGTATACAAATATATTCGGAACACACTTCTCAACTGCTGAATGAACTGCGAACTTCCTTGAAGGACGATACTCTACCCCTTGATGTCCCAACGCCCTATGCCCAACCGTGATTCTTGGTATTTCCAGACAGATACCTACATTGATCTCTGAGTGTAGATCCCCCCCCCCACCCAGTCTACGTAACATACATTTCCTTGCACTAGTACTGCACTGGTTCTCCTGATACACTGTGTGGGCTAGTTCTATCATTTGAGGGTGAGATATGTTCCATCTTTTTATTACAATAGCAACCTATGCCTTTGTTGATCTATTGCAGTAGCCAGAGCATTTCTAGTACCCACTACACATCACACCTTTGCAATTCTTGCTAGGACTTTACTTGGTTTGTATTCATTGCAGGCATGGACAAATGTAAGTTATGCATGCATATTGTGTACTACTCTGTATATGTAAAATAAAAAAATGCTTAATAAAAAGATTTTTTTTTTAAACCTTCTCAAGTGCAGGGAAGTGTTTAAACTATGCAAAAATAATGTTGATACTGATACAAAATATCAATAGAAGTACAACACCACATACATGTGCAAGCACTCAGTAAATCAATTAACGGGCATTCCCATGGAATGGATTGTCCTATATGAGACCCAGTATGTAATCTCATGAAATTATTTTGTATTTGTAAAATATAAGCGCAACAGAAGAAATAGATTTAATAGAGAGCTATTAACATAGCATTGGTTATGTAAGCACAAAGGGGCATCGATAAACATAGCCATCCTAATAAGATACAGAGCAGGTTGCTGCTTTAGTCTGAGGGCTCTGGTATGTTATATTGCCCTTTATTTTGGATGCAACAGCTAAATGTTAAAGTTAGTGACCAAGAAGAGATTTCACAGAAGTAAAATTAAATCAACTTACCTAATCGAAGCTCTCCAAAGTTACCACACCCAATTTTTTTCCCAACCCTGAAATTAGGTCCCACCATTAGTACACCAGAGTTCGAGGATCCAGTCCCCCGTGTGCTATGACCAGACCGACCAGAAGGTCTTGGCATTCTGTCATCTGGTTTGTCCTTGTCTTTCTTTTTACTATCCATATCAAGTTTTCGGTACTCCACTTTGATTTCTTTACGAAGACAAGCAAACTCAAAAAGGGTGTAGTGAGAACGGAAACATAACTGGCAAAGTTGACCACCTGTGTTCCTTTATTTACTGAGCTGAAGATGATGAGTGTTCAACACTGGCATATTCATCCCATTCGCAATTTATTTTTTTCAGTCGTCTGTTCAGCAAAGTATATCCCAAGCAGCTTTCCAACCAACAGGTTTCCAATCGTCAGGTTTTGCTGGTATTACAAGTAGCTGCAAGAATAAAGTAAACATCAGCCATGTGAATGATAACAAAAACATTACAATTGTCAAAATAGTAATACTGGGCCACATATACAAACAAGCATTAGAAATGCAATAGGTCTCGCATTTTTTTAAGTTG
Source organism: Calotriton arnoldi (assembly GCA_963921515.1). Taxonomy (NCBI): domain Eukaryota; kingdom Metazoa; phylum Chordata; class Amphibia; order Caudata; family Salamandridae; genus Calotriton; species Calotriton arnoldi. The sequence goes on along the minus strand of CAWUFW010003006.1, from coordinate 816,686 downwards.
GAGCTATTGGCGTGGCAAATGGCAATGTCTTTTATCGCTGTGGGATCACTACACTGCAATCAAAAACACACAAGTAAACTAGCACTAGCCACGAAAGTCCACTGAAACAGTAGTGGGAAACTTGCAGGCAGAAAAACACAAGAAAAACACTTCCTGGTGAAAAAGCCGCAAGAAACGAGCAGCCCTGGCCGCACTTATTCCCCATTTACAAACGGTCAAAAGATTAAATAAAAAATCTTGTTTACCAGCTTTTGTATTCCATGTAGAAGTAACAAGCTGAATCACAGTGTAAGATTTTTTGGCGAGGGGAAGAAGGGAGAGTTGTGGAGGGAGGAGAAATAGTACCTCAATCACCTCAGGAGCAGCGGACAGGCACGGATTATGTTTGAATTATCTGTGCTTGCTCCCTGCTCCACGGAGGCAAGCGTAACTGACGTTTGGGCTGCGCTGGCCAGGTAGGAGGCAGCAAAGAAGAGTGAAGCAGGAACCAGCAAATGGTAGGCAAGTATGGGCTTCAAGTCCTGTGCTGAACACAATAGTGTTGCAAACGAGCGCATGCGCTCGCAGGGTCGACCCTAAAAAGTATTATTGCCTTTGAATTATTGTAACTTTAGAACGTAGTTTAAACATACAAGAATGACTAAAAAGATTAACAAAAAGGACTAAGAATGCAAAGGAAAAAATGGCAAAATAAAAGGATTGGCCAATTGCACTTCTTTTTAGACCTATGGCCACATGTGATCAGACATGTAACTCACATGGCCCAATACCCTACGCTGTTTGTTTTGGTGGGTGGAAGCAAAATGTGAATGACAGCTGAACACACTAATGATGAAGAGGTCTGGCCCAAAGCTATTCTAAGCATTGTGTATATGCATGTATTTTTAGGTATGGAATTGACCAAAGCCTTTTGATTTTAGGGGCTTTCAGTAATCCACTGGTATGTTGTGCCACACACATTTTTCTTCCTCCCTCTACAGCATGGGGCATTTGGTTAGCCTGCTTCAGTCATGGACTAATTTCACTGTGAGTGATGGCATTCTGCTTTTTCACATCATCTTTCTATCATCTTGGCCTTATGGCCTGCACTGCACTCCCAGAATCCTAGCTGAAATACGGATGTCTGGATGTGGCAGTATGCTATCCGAGTGGCACCTGTGCCTTCATAATTCCTTGCTTAGAATGCTTTTTTCGGTGAACCGTGACCTCAGATTGCCTCCTAGACCACACTGCCTACTTTGGGCTCCCTGTCCTGCATTACGACTCGTGAACACTCCTAACCTGACTGGTGCACTTTGAGCAGACTAGAATCTGCATAGCAACATCTCAGTCAATTATCACAAACTGCACGCCTACTTTTGCACTGATCTACTCCGATTGTGTGCTATGTTCACTTCTACTGTGATTGAGGAGTCTCAGCAAAGGGTAGATGAGGTGTAGGCTTTTTTAACATTTACAAATGAGCAGCACAGCAATGGACAGGTGAAGTGTGGCGTTTCTACAATTTGTAGGTGTGAAGAAATTAATAACCGACTTATTTTGCAGTGCTTCGTAACACACGTCAGCCATTTGGAAGCACTGAAAATAACCGGTGTTACTACCGCCTGATTTAATAGGAGTCAGTTTACCGACCTCGGAATGATGGAAGTCTGAGTTGCCAAGATTCAAACTGTGAATAGCAAGATTTACACAACAAATATTTAAATTACAGAGCCCTCGTGAAGACAAATGATGATCTATTAAATAAAAAAGTGAACAACAGTATAGTTGGAGGGTCGGCCATAGTAAAAAGAGTGAGCATCAATGAAGTTCCAAATTGTCACAAATGGCTTGGCTGAAGTACACAGGAAAGACAATGTAAATTATGTGGAGTATTCTGGGATTAGATATAAATTATGTGGCACAATTTATAACATTGTTAACTAGCTATTTTTACGGGGTAATGTATACTGTTATGAAAAACATCCCAATGAAATAGAGCATGCATAGATAGGTTTCTTCAGAAGAAAACTATAGCTACTGAACGAACCCCATTTAAATAAAAATTCTCCATCAGTTAATGATTTTATGATGCATGGACGGACAGGAACTCCATGTTATTAAATCGGTCCCTTCTACCTCTCAGAGTAACACATATATAATGTTGCACTGAACAGAATAGATTACTTTGAATAAAGGGTAGTCCCCTCAAGGTTATGTTTTACAAGCAGTGTCCAATTCTGGATTCACGCTACATGTCCCTTTGGAAGTACCTGTTTTCATTAGGAATCATTCTTGCAGAACAGTCTTGTAAATGTTACATTTATTACGCATGTGTCTCTTTAAGAAGCACTATAAATCTGAATTAATCAGTCCCTACAAAGACAAGAAGAAGCATGCTTTCTAATTGTTCTAAATGCTGAACGTCCTCTTGAAAAGACTGTTCTTTGAGAACAAAATGCGCAAAATAAATGTTGCCCCGGGAAAAGACTGCGAGGTAAATATCAATCTGGGCAGAAATGACAATTTTTGAATGAAGCCTGACCAGAACAAACAGTAGAAGAGAGATGACCGGTAAATTTTTGTAAAATATGCTGGTGCAGTGCTGTGTGTGACGTGTTTGAGCTAGAAACGTTTTGTTACTGGAATAATGCAGCAGATTGTGGATTATGTGGAAGATGGGGCAAATTCAAATTTAAGTGGAAAAGTGCTGCATTTGCGTAACCCCTCTGTACCAGTGGGGATGGGAAATGAGCTGACTGGATGGATCCGATGGCCCATCTCTTTCCCGAGTCTCTTTGCATCTGTTAACTCTGGACGCACAGGAGAAGCCCAGGCCTCCTTGGAAGGTTGCAGCACCTCTGGCACACCACCTCTGAATAGTGGCGTTGCCTAGCGCTGTACATCACCTTGGGATGTGAGGCACAGACAGCCTAGCTATAGATGAAGGTTGCACAATGAGGTACCTTCTCGTACCTTCCATGCCCTTTGAAGATAGTTTCCGCTTTCAATCAGAGCAAACCACACTACAGACTGTAATTGTGTCAATAATGATAAACAAGCTATGCTTACAGTCTCATCTATACGAATTTAGCATAATAATTATTTTCTATTGCGATGTGTTGCGTCTGTTATACACACAGTTGAGGTCTACCTTTGCTTGCGCTGCGGGCTCTCGGCTTAGGGCCTTGGTATCTCTGCAGCCCAGTTGAACCCTGCTGGGAGCACCGGCTGCCCTTCCTGTGCCAGAAGGCCCGAGGGGTCTGCTGTTCCTAACGATTCATTCTGCCAGGGTGTGGAAGCTACCCCTGCCTCACGCATGAGGTGCGTATTTTTCCGTTCATCCTCCTATAGGAGGTGCATGCAAGAAGGGACGTTTGGCACACTTCCGCCGGTTTTGAAGGGAAAAAGGAAACAGCTAGTAATTGAAGTGGACCCTTCATATTCCCGGGCGTCGGTACAACTGCACCTGTTGCAGTATTGGTAACTCTGCCACCTGCCTTTCTGTCTCTCGGTGGGCGTTAGGTTTCTAAGCGTGCCTCCCTGGAGTGCCGTGTAAGGGGGGCACATAAACAAAATCACTGCGTTTCAGCTCTCCTGCGTTGCCAAGAGACATTCGTGTTTCTCCAAAGCACTTTGCTTGAGAGCCCTGCCCAACGTCCGAAGGTATTAAACATGTGGACATACAGATGTGGGACACAGCGCTTACCTGGAAGCTGGTGCTGTGCAGGCGGCCGGGGCGTAGAAACTTGGTCACAAATCTGGACAAGAGCAGCAACACCATTTTCTCACTCACAATATAAAGCAAATAAAATGCCTACATAGCACTCACTAGATGGCATTTTACCAGTAAGATAAAAAGCAATGTTCAACAGATCAGCTCTTAGCGGCAAAGCGTGTAGTGAGAGGAGCACGTATGTTCATATGCGGTGGTCAGGGGCTCTTGGAAAGAACTGCTGTCGCACATCAGAACAGTCACCAAGTTCGAGCCACCGCTTTAGCCAACAACTCTGCTCTTAAGAAACCAGGTGAGAATAATGAATTCCCACTCATCTCCAATGGGACGGCTGCTGACTACCCTACTCTTGGCAGTGACTATTACACTGCACATGCCCGGGGGGCTTGGGCTACCCCTTGCAAAAGAGACCAGACGAAGGGATGGGCCACGGATGACCCAATCTTGAGGACTTTAGGGATGTGGGACTGCGCAGCAGGTGTTACTACGAGTCAGTTAATGGTGCAGATGCGCCCGAGTCTCACACTGGTAGGGGGTTTCCACCGATCAAGGTCTGTAGCAGACCTCCCTATTACATTGGGGGGGGGGAGATTAGCCCCAAACACCACGTTGTTTCCTCTTTCTGAACACTAAAAAATTAACACATGCTGCAACACTTACAACATATTCAATTAAACAGTCCAGGACCAACGTGCTTTCTCTGAGAGGCACGGTATTATATTTCTGTGTTTTAACTTAAAAGCCTTTTTAGTAATTAACAAGAAGTGTCTGCTTCCTCAAAATGTAAAAAATATATACAATTACAAGATAAACAAGCATTTACAATGCTATAGGTGTCGCAATTGCGACTTTGTAACCTCTGGCATTGTAAAAAAAAAAAAAAAAGTGCGGTGTCCCTGAAGCGGGCGCGCGCTCCGAATTCAAGTAAAAATAAATCAATAAATGGAGCGTGGTGTCCCTAAAGTGGGCGCCGCGCTCCAAATTAAAGTAAAAATAAATAAACGGAGCGCGGTGTCCCTGAAACGGACGCCGCGCTCAGCATGAACATACAACTAAAAAAAAAAGCAGCTGACATTGTCAATAAACTAAATAGTGCTAACCCACTAGATAAAGCATGCTGTGTTAGGAGCGAAGTAAAAGGTCCAGTCCTTATGGGCGGCAACAAATGGAGACAGGGCGGCACCAAGGCGGGACTTAGATGCCTCATAATGAATCGGAAGCCAGCATTTACCAAGGACAATGACACCAGCCAAAGAAAAATATGGGAGGTGAGTAAGCGAGGCTTCCTAAAGCAAACTTGACTACAGCATGCCTCGCAGAGCGAGCAGTGCATGCGCGCTGCCGCTAGGCTCGACCTAAAAAATAAGAATTATGTTTCCTAATTATGCTTTTTACCGAATCCCAATTAGGAAATCGCAATTCCTAATGTAAGAAAACATACAAACAGCAATTCCTAATTGGGTCGCAAATAAACCTACCACATGAATAATAATGAGGTATTACGCAATTTGCGAGGCATTAGGAATTGCAGCCATCACAGGGATGGTGGCATGCTGGGGTAAGAAGACTACGTCTGTGACTGCTTCTTAATAATGCATTTTTTTTTTTTTTTTAAATGCAGCCCATTTTCCTTACAGAAAAACGGGATGGGTTTCAAAAAATGTAACAAAACATTTAAGCTGAATTTTATTTTTTATTTTTTTAGAGTAGGCAGTGGCCCCTTGTTTCAACATTCACCATGGGGAATGAGTCGCGTAGGGACCCCTTCCCATTTGCGAATGGTTACCACCACCCTCGCGGTGTTGGTAAAAAAAAAAATGGGTTTTTTGCAGACGTAATTAGGTCACAAAACATTGATACATAGCACTGCAATTCGGAATTTGGAAAGGATGCCCTAAACATGCCCCTTCCAAATACCAAATCGCTAAACACAAATTGTGATTTGGTAACATGTTACCGAATCGCAATTTGTGCTTTATACATATGAAAAAGCACATTTACAGTCGGAAACGGACCGATTCTGCGAATTACATCTGGCCCACTGTCTTAAACACAATTAAACTGAAACATGAAAGGGTAGTACATTTGCAGAAATCTCCTGCAGACCTATATCCACAAGGGTTATTATTGAAGGTCCCTTTTGAACCAATGTATTAGAAACAAAATAATAAATGCATTCAGTCAGCCGTAGACAGGTGTGGTTGATGCACTTAGAAAATCACCATGAAGCCTGCCCTTCTGGATATGCATGCAGTACTTGAAGATGCCTCGACATTCTGCTGATACGCTTTATTAGAACAGTCATATCCAATCCCAATTGAAAATCGCGATGTTCAGGCATTCATGTCATACTTATGTCTGCTCTTCCTGCAGTTTGTATTGCATGTCTCAATCACCGCCATGCTCCGTTGTTAGTTTGCTTGCCACATTGATTCCAAAACCCAGAATGCGCTTCAACAAAGAATGTCAAGCAACAAAAATTTATACCGAAATCAGGTCAGCCAAATATCTATGTGGAACATGGATTTATTATGTGTATTTTGATCACAACTTAATATAAAAAGTACTTTGCGCAGCACCACTTAAAAATAGTCTAATGACATTGCAAAGTGGATGACTAGCTAGAGAGGGTATATAGGATATACAATGTGTATCACTTTCATTCCAGTCCTTTCAATCATATGCATGGAGGATTTCAGAAGACTGGGTGATAAAAGAGAAGTTTAACAACTCTAAGGGAAAGGGGACCATGAACAAGGGCCACTCACTCATACCCACGAAGTGCCTGACAACTCTAGATATCTCTCATCTGCTTCAAGAGGTGCTTAGAGAATAACATCTCAATTTGAAATGTTAATCTATCCACTGCTCTCTATGGGAACATACATTTAAAAACAGTGTTAGTTCCGTCTTTTTCACCCATGGTGTTTTATATCGTTTGTTTTTTCCAGATAAAATGGGAGGAGTTCTGATACTACTGAAGTCGTAGGGGGAATCAAAACATTCACATTTGTTAGTATGAAGGAACACAATAACCATCAATGTTAGGCCTTGTATCCCGAGGAGATGTAAGCACTTAACAATAATGTCTCAAGAGGATTACATTAAGGGTACACTGATTTGTTAATTCTGTGTGGGATTTACCCCATGTCATCTTCTCTTTTTACAGCCCTATGCCAAATGGCTTGTGTGACAATGTGTAGTCAAATGCCGTACTTGGAGGCCTCAATTTTACAGTGGGATAAGGAGTGCAGCTTTTTATGCACTAGAAAGTCTGACACATTGCTCAGACATTAAAAGCACAGACCTAGTTCTGCTTGTGTGCCAGAATTCTTTTCTAAAGGCAGTTATCACCCAAACACCCCGATACTTCACAAGCACAAGGGGGCCTTCTTTGGAAAGTGGCATGCCTAAGGGAGTAGAAGTCTAGCAAGGCTGATACAAAAAACCCTGAAGAAGACCCATAAACTAGTCTGAGCTGATGATCTCCTGTCAGGAGTAGGAGACTCCTGGCTAGTACACCCTCTGGCATTTTGTGGAATCACATCAGAGCAGGCTGAGCTACCTCCGTGGCTCAATCCGAGGCCTAGTACAGCATGGGCTAGTGTGGGACCCTGAAGGAGAATGTTACCTGACCTTCTTTGCACTGGTCCTGTTGTGGGTGACCAGGAAGTGAGAACTACAGGCTCCAGCTGCATGCAAAGAGACAGTGCAAGTTGCAGAAAGACTGTGCAATAGACAAGAGCAGTCAAAGAGCGTGGGCTTCTGTGGAGGCTCTTGGGAAGGAGGGGGGGTTCTGCTAGGAAGGCCTCAGGTCAGGGAACTCTGATGGCTGCAACAGAGGGTAGGTCTAGATCCCTACAGCCAAGCTGCTGTTTGGAACAATAAAAGCAGCACTAGCACAAGAGGACGTTTTCAGGGGCCAGAAGGCCCCAGAAGACTTCCCTCCGTCACTGGAATGCACCACAAAGAGAACAAGGAATGAGTATTGTGTGAAGAGCTGCTCACTTTTGCGCAGTACTGTAATCGCTGCTGTTGGTGCCCATTAGTCAAGGCAGTCGTAGAAGTGAGTAAATCCCCAGCAGGATCTATGGTTTCAACTGGGGGGCCTCTAAGGAGCTCTGTGCCCCCTTCAACCATCTAGGATAAATTAGAAATCACTACCAGTTAGAGGTAGGGTAAGAACTCAGTGTCTATTTGAAATGCAAGTGACAGAAGAAATCAACTTTCAGCCAAAGGGACAGCCCTGGAAATCACCACATGGTTTGCATCAAAAAGGGTTCCCCCAGGGCACCACCGAAACCCTTGCCCATTAACCCGCTCTGTAGAAAAAACCCTGCGGGCAGGCAAGAGAGCAGAACATCTGGCTCCCCCGTTTTGTGGTTAAGGAAGTGTGCTAGGTGGGACAGAAGGGCAGCCCATAGCAGCAAGGCACAAGCTGTGAGCCTCACAGCCACTTCCATGAGTGTGTGCAGGTAGCCCAGGAGAGTCAGAGGCACCTGCGAAGAAAAGATCAGGTCACGGGGTGCATCAAAAGTTAAGGCAAAAGAAAAGATTTACAGGCCCATTACAGCCACAAGAAATGCTGTGCATTACATAGCCATATGTTTTACCCATAGGTGCTCAGGAGGCAGCAGAGGACCCAAAAAAAAGTGTCACATGTTCTGATGGTGGTGAGCTCCCACAAGGAACCTTTGCAGGCAGAAAATTAACTAACTACTAGTCTCCCAAGAAGGAGAATCGGTGACCCCAGGAAAGGCTGTGCTCACTGTCAATCAACTTGGGAGGCTGAGCTTCTGTGTCTGCCGCTTGAGAACTGGTTGTTGTCTGTTGTGGGTTTGTTACATAGAGACTTCGGGAGTCAAGCGGAGATAAGTACAGCATTTATTACAGTACAAGGTTATAAGTAGCCCACACACAGCCGGTCCTCCTGCAACAGACGCCCAACGTAGACTGAGGAACACAATATTTACATCTCTCCGTCTACTTTTGTTTTTTGTAATACATACAGTAATCCTCAAATTAAGAAGGCATAGTAGTATTGCGTACAGCTCTGGTGTTATGGGACATAATGCAATCCTTAGATTGTTCAGGAAGAATGTCTGTACCAGTTTGCCTTTGTTTAAGTAACGAATCATTTGCGTTATCAATCTGAGATGACCCTTGACTGTCCGTTGAATACTCTGGAGTTGCTTGTCACCAAGTGCTTTCAAGAGAGGAAGTGTTACCATCATAGCCTCGCACAGCAAGAATTTTGGTTACCTGCGCATGGGTAAGCATGACCAGATTTCTTACTCCATCAGTCTTAGTCCTTTATAAGTACTGAGCCTTTAAACACTCTTTCAACTCAAACCGCTGGGATGGTCGTGTGGATGTTGGGTGCCAACTCAGTGGTCAGCCATGTTTCCATGAGGAAAAGTAGGTCCGAGGCCTCGTAGCCCAGAATGTCCCAGATTTCCGTGCCATGTTTACTGAGTGAGTGGGTGTGGAGGAGCATACATGATAGTTTGTCTTGGGGTGCGTGTTTGCTAGTGGGAGTGGGAGGTGTGCTGTGTGTAGGTTGGGTGTGTGTGATCGGGCTAGCGTGGTGGATGTGTTGTTGCACTCGAAATGGCAGTGGGTGCAAATGAAGGCTTCTTTTGTGTTGTGCAGGGCGTTGCAACCGCAGCAGAGGATAGGTGTCCCGGGTTGAGTGAACGCAGGGATGCTGCGGAATACTGTTGGGGAGCAGCTGAATCAATGTTCAAAGCACTGGGCGCAGTCCAGGCACGGAGACAGATGCAGATTGGCTTGCCTTTTGCACGCCTGCTGCGCATCCACGCTGCAGACGCCTTTACGTAGGTCCAGGGATGGAGGAGGGGGGAGGAGCACAGGGGGCAGTGGGTGGGGCATAGTGGGAGCGCAGAAAGGAGGAGGAGGTGCTGGAAAGAACAGGTTAGGAGCAGGAGAAGAGGGCGGAGGTACAGAAGGTGGGAGGTAGAAAAAGAACGCTGGAAGGGGTACCAAGGAGATGGAAAAATGGCACAGGAAAAGAGCAACAAAGAGGCAAAAGTCAGGGAAAGGCACAAAAGACGACAGAGCAAGAAGAACAAGCATTGACATAGCCAATAGGTCTCGCTTTTGGGACCTTATAAGTATTTAGTTATGCAGCACAATATCCTTGGTGCAACAACATCAACTGTTGCATGGCTAAACACTTATAAGGTCCCAAAGGCGAGACCTATTGGCTATGCCAATGCTTGTTATTTATTGATCCAACTCAGACCGGTAAATAAAAAAGCACAAGCACTGGCAAAGCCAATAGGTCTGGCCTATAACTTAAACAGTTGGCAAAGTTTGCGTCCATCTGTGTTTTGACTAGTGTACGCCCTTCCCTTCTGCCTTCAGTGTCTTTCCCTTTGTTCGCACTCTAATATTCCCAGGAGGCCGTACGATCGCTGTACAAACCGCAATTACAAAAATATATATTAACGAAGACACAGGTTTAGCAATTTGTAAATGAATCGTTTCATCCGCTATACTTTCTAACAGCAATGACCTTTCTTACATATTGAGCACATATTTGGATGTGTCAACGTGCTGCACTCTGAGAACCGAATGACTATCAGAACTGTGACAGGTGTATTATTAAATAACAGAACCCTGTCAAAGTCACAGAAATTTACTTTTTTCTTAATGAAGGTCATCACATTTACCCAGAGTCTGGGTATTTCACACCTTTCAAACTGTCATATTTGGTTGCTTGATCATTCAGTTTCTATAGTTTGCTTTCCATTCTGCAGTCAAAAGCGCACGATTCTCACTTCGTTTGATTTCACTTCTCTGACCTGGAGGGTGGCTGAGAGCTTACTGATGGTGAACATAATTGTTCTGTGTTCTGCTGTCACTGTTTCAGACTATACATTTCACTTGCATTCCTGTTGAAAGGCGAGTTGAAACCAGTCATTTCTTCTGTTTGAAGTGAATTGCTTTCTTTTAGTGTAGCTCATGCATGTTCCCCCAGTAATAAGGTGTAGGTGTGACTGTTAAACACCTTGATGCTTCTATTTGAAAGCTGTAACAGAGATGAACACCAATAAACTGTGCCTTTCCTTTGTACTAATACATTATCTCCTGGCACACACTTTCACGACATGGGTGTGTTGTTGTAATTTGGTGTGGCTTAGATGACTGGAGTTTAATTGACTATTTTTAGCAGCTTCAGCACCTAAACCAATCCAAATTAAAGCTGTTTTTCAGTAATATATAATACAAAACAAACATGCATGCATACTCAAGGAGTGTATGTGGTGAAAGCAGTGAACAAACTTTAACCCCTTCGGCGCTCATGACGGCCGGGAGCCGTCATGAGACACGGTGGGCGTGTGCTCATGACGGCTCCCGGCCGTCATGACACATGGCCCCGGAAATCCCCATGGTGCGGGCACCAGAGGGATTCCCTTTACACCCTAAGAGCCTCAGGAGCTGGGGAAGAGCTTCCCCAGCTCCCGAGGCCCCCCCCCGGTTTCCCTGAAATGACGATCGGAGCGCACGTCGTGCTGACGTCATATCAGTGAAACCGAAACTGAAAGGAGCCAAAAGGCTCATTTCAGTTTCCCTTTCTACGTGCTCAGGGGGCTATCTCAGCCCCCTGAGCACGTAGAAAGACGGGAGAGGTATCGTTGGAAAGGGGAGAATCCCCAAGCAGGGATCCATCCACTAGACACCAGGGAGGGGGGAGCGGCCCCTTGGGCAAGGGCCTGTGCTCCCCCCAATTAAATTTGGCACAATTTTGTCTTTTTGCCCCCCCCTGGGGGACAGATGGGGGCAGTAGCCCCCAATCTGCCCCCCGGGGGGGCAAAAAGCCCACTAGACACCAGGGATTTTTTTTTAGCATATAAAAATAAGGGTGGGGGCTGCCCAAAACGGGCATGCCCATGCCCTTCACCCCCACCCCCGCAATCATTACAGCCTTTCTGCCCCCCCTGGGGGGCAGATGGGGGCAGTAACCCCCAATCTGCCCCCCCGGGGGGGCAAAAAGCCCACTAGACACCAGGGATTTTCTTTTGGCATATTTAAATTAGGGTGGGGGCTGCCCAAAACTGGCATGCCCATGCCCCCACCCCCCGCAAACATTACAGCCTTTCTGGCCGCCGGGGGGCAGAAAGCCCACTAAACGGCAGGGATTTTTTTTTGCACAATTTTTTTAGGGTGGGGGCTGCCCGAAACGGGCACGCCAATGCCCCCACCCCCCGCCACCATTACAGCCTTTCTGCCCCCCCTGGGGGGCAGATGGGGCATTGTCCCCTAATCTGCCCCTTCGGGGGGGCAGAAAGCCCACTTGACGCCAGGGATTTTTTTTTGCGCAATTTGTTTTAGGGTGGGGGCTGCCCGAAACGGGCACGCCAATGCCCCCACCCCCCCGCCACCATTACAGCCTTTCTGCCCCCCCTGGGGGGCAGATGGGGCAGTAGCCCCCAATCTGCCCCCCGGGGGGCAGAAAGCCCACTAAATGCCAGGGATTTTTTTTGCGCATTTGTTTTAGGGTGGGGGCTGCCCGAAACGGGCACGCCAATGCCCCCACCCCCACCACCATTACAGCCTTTCTGGGGGGCAGATGGGGGCAGTAGCCCCCAATCTTCCCCCGGGGGGGGCAGAAAGCCCACTAAATGCCAGGGATTTTTTTTTTTGCAATTTTTTCTAGGGTGGGGGCTGCCTGAAACGGGCACGCCAATGCCCCCATCCCCCCCCACAAAAATGACAGTCTTTCTGCCCCCCGGGAGGCAGATGGGAGCTGTAGCCCCCAATCTGGCCACCACGGGGGGGCAGAAAGTCCACTAGAAACCAGGGATTTTTTTGTTTTATTCGTGTAGGGGTAGGGGCTGCTCAAAATGGGCATGACAATACCCCCAGCCCACCCCCAGAGAAATTCCAGTCTTTCTGCCCCCCGGGAGGGCAGATGGGGGCAGTGGCCCCTGATCTGCCCCCTGGGGGGCAGAAAGCCCACTAGGCGCCAGCGATTATGCAGACTTTTTTTATGCGTGGGGGTGGGGGCTACCCAAAATGGTCATACCAATGCCCCCACCCCCACAAAAAATAGCAATAGTCTTTCTGCCCCACTTGGGGACATATCGGGGCGAACCCCCCTCCCCCGATTCCCCCGCCAGGGCGGCAGAAAGCCCACTAGGTTCTGCTTTTTTTTAGCAATGTGCCTACCTGTGGATTTTGGGCCCTAGCGCAGCTGGCACGTAGGGAAACCTAGCAAACCTGAACATTATTTAAAACTAGACACCAAGGTGAATCCAGGATGGGGTGACTTGTCTGGCTCTCACCAGGTTCTGCTACCCAGAATCCCTTGCAAACCTCAAACTTTGTAAAAAATACCCACATTTTCCTCACAATTCTGTTGTGGGAAAGTTCTGGAATCTGCGTGCATCCACAAATTTCCATCTACACAGCATTCCCCCAGGTCTCCCGATAAAAATGGTACCTCACTCGCGTGGGTCGGTTAAGTACCCGCGACAGGCAAGGGCCCAAAACCTAGTGAGGCAACATCAAAATTACCTATCACAAACCAACCTGTTTTTCAAGGGGGGTCCCATGAGTTTTTGGCCCCGGGCTCGGCAGCCATCTAGGGAAACCTACCAAACTCACACATTTCTGAAAACTAGACACCCGGGGGATTCCAGGGAGGTATGGCTTGCGTGGATCCCCCAACGTTTTCTTACCCAGAATCCCCTGCACACCTCAAATTTAGCTGAAAAAAATCACTTATTCCACATATTTTTGTGTGGGAAACTTGTGGTATCACCGGGCTGACACAAATTTCCTACCACCCAGCGTTCCCCCAGGTCTCCCGATACAAATGGTGCCTCACTCGTGTGGGAGGTCCAAGTACACGCGACAGGCAAGGGCCCAAAACGTATTGAGGCGACATCAAAATTGCCTATCACAAAACGACCTGGTTTTGCAAGGGGGGTCACCTGGGTTTTTGGCCCCGTGCTCGGCAGCCAGCTAGGGAAACCTACCAAACCCACACATTTCTGAAAACTAGACACCTGGGGGATTCCAGGGAGGTATAGCTTGCGTGGATCCACCAACGTTTTCTTACCCAGAATCCCATGCAAACCTCAATTTTAGCTGAAAAAAATCACTTTTTTCACACATTTTTGTGTGGGAAAGTTGTGGCATCACCGGGCTGACACAAATTTCCTACCACTCAGCATTGCCCCAGGTCTCCCGATAAAAATGGTGCCTCACTCGTGTGGGAGGCCCAAGTAAATAGTTTCCCTAACTAACGTTTAGGTGAGCATACTATTTTTAGTGAAACTTAAGTGACATAATTACACTGTGAAGGGTCACAAGAGGGTGGGAGGCATTTGAAGTCGAAAATACAGTAAAATGACAACCAGGCGATTCCAAAGAGGGGCTGATGAAAATGTCTTGCTAAGGCCCATGTGTTTCCGAAGTCAAGCCCTGGCAATGCGTCACTTCAGGTTTAAGTGTTGAAACTCGTGTGAGCAATGGTGTTCTTCATGTTGTTTTTTTTTTAGCATTTATTGTCTGCTTTTCTTCCAAGGGGTCCTATCTGGGTTCAGTGTGGGTGGCATAAACCTGATCAGTGAAACCGATGGTGAGTCATTGCGCTAGCCTGGGTGCAGCATTGGGAAACAACTAATTGAAAGTTTCTGGGGAACTATTTAACTGTCTGGCCCCAGAACATATCTTTTAAATGTAAGTGAGACCCGTTGAAAATATGCACACGCATGCATAAACTGAATTCTAAAGAAAAATAATATCCAGGCCCAAAAGGTATACGTTTCACCTGGTTTTTTTTTCTCTGGAAAGAACTTTTGAAACCAGCAAAACCACTTAGTCAGTGACCTGCTGACCGGAGAGGGGAAGAGAAGTTTCTCGCCAGCGCTCGCGCAGGCTTTAAAAACACAGAGTCAAATCGGCCGCATCTGTAGCCACTCCATGGCAGACCGTAACCCCACTAGCCTCCTTATCCGCCACTTTTAATATCAAAAACAAACATTATGTCAGTGACGTTTTTTTTGTATTCGGGAAAGAAATGATTCATGGAAGTTTTTTATAATGTTATCTCTGGACAAACCACGGGAAGTTATTTTTGTCCTTCTCTACTGAAAAGCCGCATTAAAATAACAAGGACTCGAGGGAAGACTAGGAGGAGGCACACTACTTACAAGTTTTGAGGCGGTAGTTAAGGAATTCACTGACAAACAACCGGCATAAATCGACGTGGCCATGAAAGTGAAACCGATCGCGATTCGCGCTAATTAAAAACATATGGCCCCTGCGCGCCTGCAGACGCTGAGGGCATGTCTGGCGTTTCCCTTGCGGGAGCGAGCAGCAAGGCGCGATAATTGCTAACAGATGGTGCCGCTGCTCGCTCCCGCAAGGGAAACGCCAAACGTGCACGCGTTGCAATACAAAGCAATGCAAAACATGCACGCGTTTAGGCAAAAGTGGTGATCGATTCCAAAAGGTCCCCTCCTATGCAGCACTTGCGCGCTGCGTAGGCGAGACCTAAAAAGGGCGATAGTAAAAAGAACAGAGATAAAAGGCACAAAAGGCAAAGAACAAGAAGCAAAAAGAGTAGTTTCAAATTTATTTTTGCATAGTTAGTTAAAGCCATTGCATACCAATAAAAAAAATTCTAATACATTTGTTTAAAATACTAAAATATAGTCCTTTTACTCTGTTCTCTGCTAAGATTTTCTGCTATATACGGTAAACCTCGGTGTTATGTCGTTTATCCAGCCATTAAATACAGTTGTGAATAAGTACAAGTGAGTGTAGGTGTGAGTCCATTTTTTATGCCTGTATTGTACCTGTAAACCAGTGGACTAACCGGACGTCTGACCTTGCTACTTTTCCCCCCCTAGCAGCAGTTATTTTGTGCATGTCCTTGCTCTCTTGGGTAGTTAAAGTGCAGGTGCCTTGTGCAAACCTAGAGTCTAGCGATCCAATATTGAGTTAGTGAGCTGCTCAAATCGCGAATAAAGTGCGACTGCCTTCTAGAGTTCAATGGTCTTAAATATGGGCCGACCTTACTGCTTTATTTGCTCCCTAGCAGTCGACTGTTCGTTCACTTGGTCCATTTCTTTGAAGATCGGCTTTAGAAATTTTACCCCCATACAAACTAGGGGAATTGAAATGCCACTAAACCAGGTGATTCCCGCTTGTCTGCAAGAGCGAAGCAAAAAGAGTAAAGAGTGAGAAGGCAAACAAAAGGCAAAAAAAAGAGCAAGAGGCGAAAAGAGAAAAGAGTGACAAGTCACAAAAGGCAAAAAGAGCAAGCAGCAAAAAGCAATAAGTAAAAAAAGGCACATTTGTCCTTACGCCAAGAGAAAAGTGACCCATACTCAAAGGGCTGTTTTTCTAAAAGGTTATCTTTCAATGAGGTCAATGGCATAAACAATTCGCTTGTTCAGAGAAATGCTGCTGTATAAAATTACAGGTGCACGTTCTGTGGAAATTCTGGCCACAGAGGTCCCAGAATACATGCAAGAATGGAGTCGGATGCTGCAACACCCCAATGCTATGGGCAGAGGCTGATGTGTTTACTGATTCTGCAGTGATGAAGCTCATCTCATCTCGGAAGAAAGCGAGTGACGCAAGTACAATCAGGATAGTATTCTGTGCCAAAAAGCAACTCGGTATTGGTTTGGCATTCAGGGCTATACCTGCCGCTTTTGCAGACTGCCTCCATGTGCAGTGGTTTACCATTGCTGTTCATCACCTCTCATGAACTGCTCATTATCCTGGAGGACCAGGGTGTTGTGCATTGTGGTGGTGACTGCAGATGGACTCCTTGGCTGTGAGCAGTGCATATTTAGGCAGAAGAAGATGTAAATAGGTGAAATTGTATCACTCGCACAGCTTGACACCAATTGTCTATCCCAGGGGTAGAACTAAAATGTGAATTACGCTTCCAACAGAGGAATGGCTGAAGGGGGCTGCCCCACTGTATGTATGATTTTCTATGGGCTGATCTAATATGTGAATGGCACTCCAAGTATCTTGATCTAATGGACACAATTACGGTCTGTTAAGCAAACCTTGTACATCTTATTAAACACAAAATTGACTCAAAGAGTGATGAAGAGTAGTAGATTCAATGGTGTGGCAGGGTGGCCAACATTTTACAATGATCTATGGGTAACTTCGTCTAAGGATAGTGTAACCCAACAAACAACGGTGTAGAAAGTGGCTGTCCAATTCAGAGCGCCACCTAATCTGAATTGATGGATGATGACGTTTTGATCCCGACACTGTTTTGAGCATCAAATAAACATGAGTTCCTGTTATCAAGGATGCAACTGCTGCTTCTTTGCCCCATCTTTGGGCACAATAGATCTAGGTAATCATGACTAAGACGGCTGCCCCGTGGAAAAGAAGGAGAGTCAAGAGAGATTAACCCAAAACAGCGTGCTTTTGGTATAAGTACAGATCAGATGTTGGAGAACTCACCAACTCTATTCCCTCTCTGCTGACCCTTGGGGTGACTGGAGCACACTGGACGGCAGTTCTACCCCTGCTAAAGGACTTATGAATACAACAAGAATGGGAGCTATTTCGGCTAGGTGAGCCGTGGGCACAGATGGGTGCTACTGTGCCCACACAAGCAGTGAAGAAGTGAGAGGTAGAGGGTCTACCTTAGGAATGAGGTGCAAGAACTACTGAAGCCAGGAATGTGTGCGCAGTGAGAGTCTAAATAATGAATCAGTGAACTTACCACACATAAGGTGGAGACGGAAGCGGCTGCCCCTCACAGAGTAATTTGTGAACCATGAAAAGTGAGAAAAATCACTGTAAAAGTATGCGATACAGCAGTAGTCCCGAGCCTTAAATGGTAGAAATATGCAGAAGGTAAGAGTACAGAATGGCTTGCAAAAAGAAGGACAGAGGAACAGAAACACTGAGTGCCTGAAAGCCGTCACACAGTCAAAGTTAGAGAAATACACCAGAACGAGACCCGAACTTCCAAGTAACCAACCATCTGTGCAGCAGACATATTATTCCAGCCATTGCCCAAGTTATGAATAATATTTAAGAAATCATACTTTGCCTTTGGGGATTTTTTCAAATGTGTGCCCTTATGTAGCTAACCTACATACTAAAGGATGCTTCCAAATGATACAGACCATTTACATAACCATTGATGAGATGCTGTACTTTCATTGCTCAAAATGTTAATAAAAAAATTATTATTTGATTCCTACTAGCCCTATAGGGATCAACATCCTCTCCAGGAACATCAAGTTGCATTCCCCTGGTAACCCCGGTTACCATTTAATAATCTAAAGATGCCTATTAATAAATCCGCCAAAAAGAGAGGAAAGCTGTAGAATTTAATCTACCAACGTTTCCAGTACCTAGGGAAACGAAGCCTGTCGCGGTCTTCTGGAAATGACTGCCTAACTAACACGTCATCTGCAATACCGCGGAGATCGGCAAATACGGTGTAAACACTTACTTCCTCATTCGTTACCATTCCAGCACAGACAAAACATTGCACAGCAGAAAATGTCGGTCACGTTTCTTTACAAACTATCCTGTAAATATTCTAAAACATTACAAAATTCAATGTAGGATGGTGCACTAAGCGTTCTTAAAACCGGCACAGGAATACTACTATTGCACAAATATGATGTTACAGTTAAGCAAACTAACATCTTTCCTTAATCAAATGTTATCGGATTCCTTTTAAACTACTGGAACGCGTTCATTACTGCAGCACTGCACACAAACATTTATATATATTTTTATTGCAAGCATATGCCAGAAAAAGAAAACATTACACCACCTAAACAGTACCGCTATATGGTTGCAATAAAATTAATAAAAACAAGCAGTTGCATTTAGTTTTAATATAACTGTACAGGTGCTTCCTAGTTGGCAGATCTGCCTGAAACAGGCTTAGAAACCCTTTTTAGTTGCACATTACAGGAAAAACGTGATTCTTACTGGTGGTTAGGTACTATTGGCTTTGTTTTTCTATGACTGGAAGAAATAGCTTAAACACAAAATGATGATTAAAAAAACAATGAATAGAAATAAAGAAACATTAGGAAAGAATAGCTCTTACCCACCAGCCCTAGCCATGCACTTTACTTCCTTTTAGTGGCAAATTAACCTGTGATCAGGTAAAAATGCCATAACTCACAGTCAAGACAGCCAATGGC
Organism: Calotriton arnoldi; assembly: GCA_963921515.1. Classification (NCBI taxonomy): domain Eukaryota; kingdom Metazoa; phylum Chordata; class Amphibia; order Caudata; family Salamandridae; genus Calotriton; species Calotriton arnoldi. The sequence continues at coordinate 797,780 of CAWUFW010003006.1, read as the reverse complement.
TGAAGGGGCTCGCCCACTGCAGTAAAATGTTGGTGGGTGGATGGAAGGGAGGTGTGAAACAAAAATATAATTGACAACTGGAACAAACCAACGGAAAAGAGAGTTAATCAAATGCCCCTCTATTTTCGTATACATATATTTACTATATGAGAATAAGAAAAGAGCTAAAGCAGTCTCTAGGCCAGACCTTAAAAACAGTGTCAATCGTTCTGCTTGTAAAGTACCTGGCTTATGGGCAACAATAAATTAGATTCAAGATAACCTCTTCCACTGAGTGACTTCGGGTAAATTACAGCCATGCGCCCTTTAGACTAAGCTGTGGCTCGGCATTATAACATGCATCCGAGATTGCAAGTTTCATGACAGAGGCAGTAAAATCAATGGAACAAAAGGCACGCTCTAGCAGGCTCACACGACACACTGGGGATTATTTCTGGGAATGTTTGCATTTTCCATTGATTTGCCTATTAACTGCTTGATATATTCAGCCCCGCAATGCAGAATATGAACTTCAATTAACAGAAATCTAAGTGAACTGCTAGTTATACTGGTCACTTAAAAACTCTAAACTTAAATGTTTTAACGTTAAGTATCGACTCACGTCATATCTTGAAGCATTTTAGTTCAGTTTTTGCCCGTTTCCACGAGATTAGTTTTTTTTTATATATATATAAGCGAAACAGACCTACTATTCAACTTACATAAGTCTCCATTGATCATATTGTTATAATGTATAAAAGTTAAGATTAGGGCAGGACTTTACAAGGAGTTTCACAGATAAACGCCAAAATCAAGAACTGGTGTATGTAAAACACATGGGGATAACTTGCATATGTGGCATATACACACTCAATATGTTTGTTCCTTAAGAATATTTGTCAGCGTATACAGGAATCAATCAAGAGCAGCAGTCATGGAAATTCCATGCAGCACCCACTAATGCAGCAATTTAATGAGTACTGACAAAAATTTAGAAATACATTTTCAACACGCCTCTGCAGGCTTAAGTTACACCTGGAAGATAAAACAAACAGTAAGTTTTCGCACCGGCTGTTACAGGAACGCTTGAACGGAGTTTAGAACGGATTCGTAAAGTTTATTACTAAATGTGATTAGTTTCTTAAGCCAGAACTGGCATTTTATGCAAAATCCTTTTCAGCAATCCAGAGATACTTTCGACTGTTCCTTACAACATTGTAAATTACTCCAGTAAATGTGTAGGAAAGTCTGCAAATATCTCAAACAGGTGCAACCAATGATCAGAGTCCGCAGATGTAATTTGTGACTGGTATGTCAGAACTGCATTAGTAAATTGGCCACACATTGTGTTAACACAATGCGTGCCTTAAACTTTTGTGACTGCCAGGACAGTCTGTTATATCCTATTTACACGGACTAAGGGCATTGCGTGTTGATTTTAGACTTAACATTGAATGTTCTGCACTGCAGCATGGATGATGCTGTTTATCAGTCTTAGCTCTGTTCGTTTCTTGAAGCATGGTTGTAAACATGAACTATAAATTCCTAAAGAATTGTTTAAAAAACTCATATTGTATAGTTGTGAGAAGCCTAGAACAATAGACTAAATAAAATAAATTACATTTCTGCTGCAACAAGTTGGTGTGCAGAAAAACACCCAGGCAGAATACTTTCAGTTTAGGGAACCGTGGTGGCCTAACAAGAAGAGGCACAGTCTCATGAGACATTCACCTCAACGTACATAGGTTTGATACAGACTTCAGTAGGTAACAATTGTGTAAATATGTGAAGATTGATTTGGCAAATTGATGACTGCAACCAATGTGTAGGCTGTGTCTTTCAGGATGACAGCATGCATGACACCCACAACATTAATGTACAATTTCAGAACCTCTTTTACCAATTGCCTTGTCTCTTAAGCTTAAGTATTATTGGAATGGGCTGAACTAACAGAAGAGAAAAGAAAGACACCCCTTTTAAATAAAGCCTCTGTCCATATGACGGACGACACAGGGCAATTGACTACAAGGAAAATTCCTACTGTGACTGCATTGTAAAAAAAAAAAAAATGCTTTCTGGTATTCAGAGGAGGGAGGTTTGGGAGCTGCTTCGATTCCTGGTCCAAATTAAACAATTACTTTTTATGAGGTGCCAAACTCAATTCTAGTACCATAAAAAACATTCTACAGGCTCAATTCCCTTACCACTGAATTTCAGCATCTAGATGAAACTCCACCTTCAAGATGCATATTACACCTGAGGCTAAGAACACGAATTACCAATTGTCTCTGATTTACAAAATGAAGCCATACTTTCGGAACACTTTCAGAATACAGTGCAGGTAGTACTCCTAACCCAAGTCTGTATGCCTCTCCAATACCCGCCCACCTACCCAAAAAAGGGGAATGGACCAACATATACAGTAGGCTCTGCCCCACCTTTGTTTAGACGAAGTATAATAAGCAAGAATGCATAACCTTGAGACACTGAAAAGGTAATGGTGGGAGCCAAATACGCAGACAAAAACTTACAGGCTATACATTTGGGGTGGTATGGAAACAATTTCTTGAATAAGAAAAAAAAAATATATATATATATATATATATATATATATATATATATATATATATATATATATATATTCACTGAAAAAACCATAGGTTTCAGGGGCGTTATAGTTAGTTGGACATTTCACTCGTACAAAACCATAGAAATTCCCCCGTTATAGTTAGTTCAGCTAACTATAACTCGCGCGCCCGCAATGCACTGCTGATGACGTCACATATTACATCACTGATGACATCTCAAATGACATCACTGATGACATCACTGATGACATCATCCTTGTGATAGAGTGGCAGACCTCCTCTCACCCTAATAGAACCTTTGATACACACACTCAAAAATACAAACTAACATTTTCAAAACAATGGACATACCAATACCAGTTACAACACACCTATTCAGTAATTCCAAGATCTACACACACATCCACTCATTCACCAACAGTCCCTATACAGTCACTCATACATGTACTCACTCATCATATGTACTCATACACCTATACATCCTGTTACACACCGCCACTCATCCATAGTTACTCACACACATAGTCACACATGCAAATAAAGTATCAAACATCCATTTACTTGCATATACAGTTATACACACACTACCACACTTCTACAGAAACTTACACATACTTACTCTCTTAAACAATCACTTATAGAAACACCTACTTATTTGTACAGGAACTCTTCCAATCTCTCACGTCCCCTGTTTGCCTCGGTGGCACGGAAAAAATGGGTGGAACCGACGTCAGCACGCCCACGAGGTCCTCTTATGGCTCCGATGACGTCATACGGTGTCCCGAGCGGAGCCGTGCTCGTTGACGTGGGAGAGCTAGGAAAGAATTTCCGTGGAATGCTGGTGCAGGGGATATTCACCTAAGTGTTCAGGCTAGTCCTTTGGGAGCAACTGTTTATGTAGCCACTCCAGAAACCGAAACCAGTGATCCGAGGGCAGAGGCCCTGCAGATGGCACACGAGGTGGGGTGCCCAGTCGTGTGCACCGGCGGGGCAGCGAAGTGGCAAGCACCACAACCCACAAAAAAGGTAACAAGGGCACTGAATAACACAGGATCTTCTCTTTGTATCTGGCAGGAACAACAAAGTTAAAATGCCCTGTACCAAAATGTAGAATTAGTGCTACAACGGTCTTCAAGAGGACCTGCAATGCCGCTTCTGCCTCCCATACCCTGGAGGCGGCACATGGGTCACGCGGTATGGTCATACTGCGGCGGGACGCACACTCGTTGACCTCTCATGGCACTGCTCCACACTTCAGGGAGGACGCTTTCCATTAGCTATGTTTTCTGATGACATGTCGCGCCGGCCCCGTCCAACAACAGAACTCCTTTAGATCCAAACAGACTCTTCCACTCTCTCACCGGAAGTGAAACCAGGCCACGCGCACACTTTCACAATACAACAGCCGGGAATGCACTTTTCGGTAAAAAAAACACATTCCTTCCGCCTAATTAATCAAATAAACGTCTCACTGAAGAACAGGGCCAGCTTCGATCGGTAAACAGCCGTTACAACGACTTTTTTACTTTGCGATACCATTACAACGCATGCATTACCACGCATGCGTTGTACATCACGAAGTCATTACTACGCATTTTTTTTTAGAACGCATGGTCATTTACCACGCATGCCTTTACAACGAATTTTGTTGTAAAGGTATGTATGGTAAATGACCATGCGTTCTAAAAAACATGTAGACGATCCATGTCGTTGTAAGGAAACAGAGGCTGTTCCGTTTCCTCACAACGACGTACACCGCCCCTCAGAGATGACGTGAAGCAGGAACCACGAGGATAGAGGAACCATGAGGAGTGAGAGGTAAGGGGGATTGGGCATGGGGTGGGGGTTTCTTTTCTAGGGTTTAGGGTAGTGCAGTGGTGTTTGGGTAGTGTAGGGGGTCGTGCTGGGGGTAGTGTTTTAGGGTTTAGGGTAGTGCAGTAGTGTATGGGGTCGTGCTGGGAGTAGTGTTTTAGGGTAGTGCAGTGGTGTATGGGTGGTGTAGAGGGTCATGCTGGGGGTAGATTTAGGGTTTAGGGTAGTGCAGTGGTGTTTGGGTAGTGTAGGGAGTCGTGCTGGGGTAGTGTTTTAGGGTTTAGGGTAGTGCAGTGGTGTTTGTGTAGTGTAGGGGGTTGTGCTGGGGGTAGTGTTTTAGGGTTTATGTTAGTGCAGTGGTGTTTGGGTAGTATAAGGGGTAGTGCTGGGGTAGTGTTTTAGGGTTTAGGGCAGTGCAGTGGTGTTTGTGTAGTGAAGGGGGTCATGCTGTGGGTAGTGTTTTAGGGTTTAGGGTAGTGCAGTCGTGTTTGTGTAGTGTAGGGGGTCGTGTTTTAGGGTATAGGGTAGTGCAGTGGTGTTTGGGTAGTGTAGGGGGTCATGCTGGGGTTAGTGTTTTAGGGTTTAGGGTAGTGCAGTGGTGTTTGGGTAGTGTAGGGGGTCGTGCTGGGGGTAGTGTTTTAGGGTTTAGGGTAGTGCAGTGGTGTTTGTGTAGTGTGGGAGGTCATGCTGGGGGTATATTTAGGGTTTAGTGTAGTGCAGTGGTGTTTGGGTAGTGGAGGGGGTAGTGTTTTAGGGTTTAGGGTAGTGCGCCCAACCAGCCTCAATATCCGTGGACAAAGGGGATCCTGACTCTTTGGAACGCTCCGTCAATTGAATAATTTGGGTCAAGGGCCCTACCACGTCCAAGACCTATCAATTCCTTTCTTGGGATCCCTCATATACTTGGAGAAAAAGGTACATAGTTTCTCATCAATTTCAGGCGTGTGTGCCACCTTCCCCTTCAGTGAGGGCCTGGGGCATTCTCCCCTCATCCTATTCCTGATCTCCCTTTCAAGGGGTTGATGGATTTTCCCCACCACATAATCTGCCACTTTGGCGTCAGGTGTCCACTCTGCCGACCTAGGATGGTAAATTTGGGTAGGCTCGAACATGTCCGAGTGGACCCCGTCCCCAACCGGGGACTAAGAGGAGTGGGACTCTGGACGCCAGGGACGCCCCGAGTCCTTATCCTCATCGGAGGAGAAATCGTCCTCCGATACACCCTCTCCCTCTAAGGGAAACCCGCCGTCGGGGTCTACAATAGTGGTGACAGTGTCGCAATTTTCTCCGGGCCCCTCCTCCTCCCGGCAGGGTGCATGTTTTAGCGCTCGCGCACTCTTGAGGAAGGTCTCCGTAAGTTTATCAAATCCTTCCAAGTGCCCCGCGTTATGTTTAACGGCCCTTTTATTCCCCATCTGGAAGCTACTTGTACCCGCCACCACCAGATCTGGGTCACTGAACACCCCAGGGATGCTTTTCGAAGGCTTATCAACCTGATCCCCAAGAGGAGCCAGTGCCCTAGAAATAGCCAGAGAGAGGGCTTGGTCCACTGCTGGAGGGATAAGTTGGGGGGCCATTCCTCCTCCACTTCCTGGTAGGAGGAGTAAAAATGGTCTTCTGGAGAAGACATGATAGCAGAGGGTGTGAGCACAGAACAAATGCCCTTAAAATCCTTAAGACAGCCCCCTCGCCGGTGCTCCAACAGCTGGGCTTTCCCCGAAGCTGTTATAAGAATAGACTGAGGCGCAATACCAATTACCACCACCAGGTGGCGCTGGTCACTAACGTGGCCGTGTGGGGAAATTACCACGTAGCAGTTTAAAAGTTAGGCGAGGGTTGGTCGGGAATCAAGCGGACACTAAAGGAGTGACCGGATTCCCAAACGCACGTAAAGACCAGCGGGAGCGCTCGACGGAGCTGCCTCGCTCGGACCAGACGCGCCTGACAGGATCTCACCGCGCGCAGAGCACACAGCGGGAGAAACTGCGAGGGGGAGAACGCGCTCGGGCAAGAGCCTGCTGCGCAGGGAATATGAAACAATACCAAGGCAATAATGCTAATAACGTGCACAAGAAACCGCTATACAAACAGCAACAACGTCAGATTAAGCCAAGAATGTAAGGAATGCACTTAACTGACGAGCAGTGAAGAAAGAGGAAGCGGAAGGGACGTCACGATATTATATACGATGGACTGTGATATGATTGGACTATAGTTGCCTTGGAGACTACCCCCTAATGGTTCATGGGTTGTGTAGTCTTTTGTTTAATGATTGTTGTGTTACGTTTTCTTTGAACTGCTATGCAAATAAAGTGAGGAAAGATATGCATAATCCTCGCCTCCGTCCTGCCATAGAATTCATTAAACTTTATTTGATCTGATTTAGAAACATAGATCATAAAAGTGTACATAAAAACAGTAAATTCTCTTTCCTAATACAATACAGTGACAATTAATTAAAACCAGTAGGTAAAAACGGGTGTTACAAAGCCCGGTTCAGAGCAACTTCAGGTTAACAGAATCGTAAAGTTCAATGTTTCGCAAGATCAATTTCATGTACTTCGTGCAAAATACGCAATAAGGGGTCCAAGTAAGATGTAACGCTCCAATACCTGACCAGTTTGCACTATATAAAACTGCAGAAAAAATAAAAATAAAAAGTGTTTTGCACACTTCTGTCATTGGGCTATATGTGGGCTACATCTGGGTGATATTTGTGCTACATTTGGGCTCTTTTTTCTCTGGTGGCCATCTTGGGAGACTTATTTGTTATGAAGTTTCTTAATTTCGTCATTTACTGCAGTCTCCTCAGTAGGAAATGCTTTCAGTTTTTTACTTTGATTCCATCAAGAAGGCATTCAGATGTGTCACACATTTGCCATAAATTCTGAATGTTAGCACTCTAGTTGTTCATTAGATCACTGTAGTAAAGCTACTGCTCACCAGGGAGTTAACTGGAAGTCTACTGCTGGTATTGAAAGTGATCGTTTCAGTCTGCATGTCAGAATTTTCTAATGAAATAGAAGAGGATTTGAGATTTCACTTAAAACATGCCCTAAATTTTCTTTCTACAGCACTAACCATAATTTCTATGACAAAATGAACCCCCTCATTTTGTTCCTTTTTAAATTAAATGTTTTAAGAGTTACCAGTTTATTCCAATCAAGATGGCTTCAGGTGTGCCATAATTTTGTCATAAGTAAGACTGTTAGCGCTCGAGTTGTTCTTTAGAACACTCTGGGAAGCTGCAGTAGAACACAAAGGAATCAACTGACGGTCTCTGCCCTTGTTGGATGTACATGTTTTACTGAGAATGTCAGACTTCATTCTCACATGACTGAGAAAGATCATGTGAATTTACAGAAAATATGCTCTCATTTTAGCTTCTGGAGCACCTTCCAAAACTGTATGGGACAAGCATGTGAAAATAGTTTTCTCTCAAACATGATTCATGATATCCCAGCAGGTGGTTTTTCACAGGGTAAAATCACCTTAGAACACACCACAATTCCTGAAATTAGTATGGTACCATCAACAAATGAATTCTAATGTAACTAAAGTCTGTTATCACCCTTTATAGTTCTCCTTTTGGTAACCCTCAAAATCTTCGATTCACTACAATGCATTTCAATGGGGTACTATCATTTATATTGGTCCCAAGATGGCTGCCAGCAATTCCAGGATGAAGTGCTGACAGCCAATCAGATCTCACGATGACGTGTGGTTAGGCTCCGCCCAAATATATATATATGTGTTTTCTTTTTCAAATTTCTCAGGAACTACTGAACGGATTTACACCATTTAACCAAAAGGCACGACTCTGAACCAAGGGCTACCTTTTTGCCAAATTTGGTGTAATTCCGTTTAGCAGTTCGGGCTGTAGCTGCGATGAAAGGTTCCTATGGAAAATTGCATGGGGAAAACACGTTTTGGGACCCCCTTTTTTCTCGGCCCCCACTTGACGAATCACCCCGAGACTTTCAGGATAGGAGCGGACCAGAGCGCCCCACGAGTTTTGAAAATTTCGCGAAGAGTCGTCAACCGGCGCCAAAGTTATTTCAAATAGAATGTTGCGGATTTCCTATGGAAAATAGGTCCTAACTATAACTATCTACTGGCGGCCAGTAGATAATATATATATAAATATATATATAACAACGGACAAAGGAAATGCCGCCAATTAGAGTTGTCAGAAGCTCCACCAATAAGGAAAGATATTGTTGCTTTTAAAAGAAACCCCATGCTGTGTTCATAATATGGATTTATTTGTACTGATTAAGGCCGATGCCGAAATGCATTTACTGAAAATAAATCTCACCTGAACTCCCGAGAGTGCTCCGAAGATTCGAAGCGTAGTTGTTGTGTAACATTGACGGACTCACCCCCCCCATCCGGAAGCACCCGCTGCGAGTTCGATGGCGTGGGTGAAGCGAGTAATCGATATATATATATGGTTTAGAGTTACCAGTAAAATGCTTACATTTTCGTGGTAAAGGTTTATGCATGTTAAAAACTTTCGTGGTAAAGGCATGCATGTTAAGGATGCATGCATTGTAAAGACTGTTTTAAAGTCCTGCGTGGTAATGGAATGCGTAGTTCCAAAATACATCAGTCACAGAAGCTAAATAACATTGTAATCAACGTGGATGGTATTTGAGGTCTATTGCAACAAAAATGGCACCCACTGGCAATGGTTAGTAATGTGCTCACCTGGACTCTCCTCCAATTTTGCTTCAATATTTAGTTTTGCTCCCTCTTGAATTTGGGTTTAATGAATTTGTGGGATGGGTTTTGTCTGGAGTTTACCGGAAAAATGTATGCTAATTTAGGTCCTGGGGGGAAAAATACTGTATTAAACTGAATCATTGTTATTGAGCTACATAACGTATTCCTTAGTATGCCAATTTTGTGTTAACATTGATGTTAGTAATTTGCTTTGACTAAAGTTGTGCCCACAAGTATCTGGTATACCTAAACATATTTTTTTTAGTCACTCACATGCCCTCAATAGATTACTTGAGCTATGTAAATGTTAATGAGGATGCTTAAAACATAATTTTCTGTGTTTGTCAAAGTCATTTATAATGTCCTTCAAGGTGTTCATGCACAAGTCCGTGGAAAAGTCTCTCCTCTATGGCATGCCACTGCCAACCTTTAACTTCGCTCTGTGGCCGAGATCTCACTCTTGTACAGGTCCACCACCACTTTTCTGCAGTCTGACCTGGGAAAGTAGTGGTGGGCTCATATTGGGATAGAGGTCACAAAGTTAGGAAAGAGGGTGTAGCATCTAACAGTCACTGATTCGCGGTATGGCTTGTGGTTGTTTAATCAATCAATCAGGGAATTGTAAGCGCGCTACTCACCCGTGAGGGTCTCAAGGCGCAGAGGGGGGGGGTGTGTCGGAAGATCTGTTTAGCCGAAGAGCCAGGTCTTGAGGGTCTTCCTGAAGGTGTTCAAGGAGGGGGCGCGTCTGATGTCTGCCGGTAGCTCGTTCCAGGTCTTGGCTGCAATGTGAGAGAAGGATCTTCCACCTGCTCTGGCTCTGTGGATGCAAGGGGTTTTGGCCAGTGCGAGGTTGGAAGATCGGAGGTTTCTTTTGGGTACGTGGAAGTTAATTCTGTCGTTAAGGTATTTGGGTCCGTTGTTGTGTAGGCATTTGTAGGCGTGAGTGAGGATTTTGAAAGTGACTCTTTTCTCCATGGGGAGCCAGTGGAGACTTCGTAGGTGTTGGCTGATGTGTTCGTGTCGGGGGATGCCGAGGACGAGTCTGGCGGCGGTGTTCTGTATTGTTTGGAGTTTGCGGAGTAGGGACTTGTTGATGCCGGCGTAGAGTGCGTTTCCATAGTCCAGTCTGCTGGTGATGAGTGCGTGGGTGACTGTCTTCCTTGACTCAGGGGGGATCCACTTGAAGGTCTTGCGGAGGATGCGGAGGGTGTTGAAGCAGCTGGAGGTGACGGCGTTGACCTGTCGGTTCATGGTGAGTGATGAGTCTAGTACGATGCCGAGGTTCTTGGCGTGGTCTGAGGGGGTAGGTGGGCTTCCAAGGGCGGTCGGCCACCAGGTGCTATCCCATGCAGAAGGGGTGGTACCGAGGACGAGGACTTCTGTCTTCTCGGCATTGAGCTTCAGGCAGCTATTGGTCATCCAGACTGCGACGTCTTGCATTCCTTTCTGGAAGTTGAGTTTGGCAGTGGTGGGGTCTTTGGTGAGGGAGAGGATGAGCTGGGTGTCGTTGGCGTAGGATACGATGTTGAGGCCGTGTTGTCGGACGATGGCTGCGAGGGGGGCCATGTAGATGTTGAAGAGGGTGGGGCTCAGTGATGAACCCTGTGGGACTCCGCAGGTGATTTTCGTGGGGTCGGAGAGGAAGGGTGGGAGTCTGATCCTTTGGCTTCTTCCGGTGAGGAATGATCGGATCCAGTCCAGGGCTGTTCCTTGTATGCCTGCGTCGTGTAGTCTGGCGACTAGTGTGCGGTGGGAGACGGTGTCGAAGGCCGCTGATAGGTCGAGTAGGATGAGGGCTGCGGAGTGGCCTTGGTCCAGGAGGGTGCGGATGTCGTCTGTGGCGGCAAGTAGGGCGGTCTACGTGCAGTGGTTGCTTCGGAATCCGGATTGGGACGGGTCGAGGACGGCGTTCTCTTCAATGAATCGTGTCAGTTTCCTGTTGACTGTTTTCTCTGCAACTTTGGCTGCGAAGGGGAGGAGCGAGATGGGCCGATAGTTCTTGAGGTCGGTGGGGTCAGCTGTGGGTTTCTTGAGCAGGAGTCAGACTTCTGCGCGCTTCCAGTCGTCTGGGAAGGTGCCCGTTTTGAAGGTGGTGTTGATGGTGCGTTGTAGTTCAGGTGCGATGGCGGCCGCAGCTCTGTGGTAGATGTGAGGGGGGCAGGGGTCGGTGGGGGCCCCGAGTGGATGCTTTTCATGGTCGAGGCGGTGTCTTCGGCCGTGATCGGTGTCCAGTTGGAGATGGTGGGCTGGCTGGTGTTTCTGGGGGGCGGGGGGCCGTCTGTGGCACCTGGTGGATGGTCGATGAAGTTGTCATAGATGTTTTTGATCTTGAGGTGGAAATAGGTTCCAAGCTTGTCGCAGAGGTCTTGGGATGGTGTGATGTCTGTGGCTTCGCTGGGTGGGTTGGTGAATTCCTGAATGACACTGAAAAGTTCCTTGGAGTTGGTGGAGTTGGCCAGGATTTTGTTGTGGATGAAGTTCCTCTTGGTGGCTCTGATCTGGTTATGGTAGTCCCTCAAGGCGTCCTTGTAGGTGGTGTGGTTTTCGGTTGTCTTGGTGTCTCTCCAGTTCTTCTCCAGGCGTCTGCAGGTGCGTCTGGCTTCTTGGAGAGCGGTGGTGAACCAGGCGGCTTTCCTGGGGCGTTGTCTGTCGGGGTTGCGTAGCGGGGCGAGCTCGTCTGCGCAGTTGAAGATCCAGGTGTGGAGTTCTCTGGCTGCGTTGTTTGCGTCGTTTGCGTCGGGTGCCCAGGTGTCGTTGTCTCGGGTGAGGGTGGAGTTAAGTTGCTCGTCGGTAACCTTGCTCCAGTTCCTTCGAGGTGGGTGTGGGGCTGGTTTGGGTGCCTTGGGTTTATTGATGGCGAAGTGTACGCAGTGGTGGTCGGTCCATGGCGGCTGCGTTGTGTGGCTGAATTGGACGTTGTTTCCTGCCGCGAAGATGGAGTCGAGGGTGTGTCCTGCTCTGTGGGTCGGTGTGATGACGAGTTGTTTAAGTCCGATGCTGCCGAGGTTGTCACGAAGGATAGTGGAGTTGGGGGTCGCTGGGGTTGTCGAGGTGGAAGTTCAGGTCTCCAATGAGTATGTAGTTTGCTGAGGCGATGGCGTGGGGTGCGATGAAGTCGGTGATGGTGGTGGCGAAGGGTGTTCGGGGGCCGGGGGGTCTGTAGATGAGGGTTCCTCGGAGTGTGGCTTTGGTGGTGGTCTGGATCTGGAAGTGCAGGTGTTCGGCGGAGGGGAAGGTTTCGCTGGAGGTGGTGAGGCGGAGGGTGCTCCTGTGGGCGATGACGAGGCCCCCTCCTGGGTGGTTGGGGCGGTCTTTCCTCTGGATCTTGTATCCGTCTGGGATGGCGGTGCGGATGTCGGGGGCGGAGGATGCGTTGTTCCAGGTCTCTGTGAAGAAGGCGATGTCGGGCGAGAGAGAGTCGAGTAGGTTCCAGATTTCCATGGCGTGTTTGTGTACGGAGCGTACGTTGAGGAGGATGCATTTTAGGGTGTCCCCGGTGCTGGCGTCGGCGGTGTTGGAGGCCGGGGTGAGAGTCTGGCGGCAGTGGAGGCAGGAGAACTGGCCGTGGGTCGTGTTCGGCGAGGCCTGTTGGCATTCTCTAAGTCTTCCAGGGTTGAGTGCGAGGAGGGTGGTGGTGTCGTAGCGATGGGTAGTGGGAGGTCCAGAGTTCCTGGCGCTGGCCGCGGTCGGGTCGCGGACGGGCGCAGACGGGCTTGCCTTTGGTGCGCCTTCGGTGCGCCGGCGGCGCGACCGCACAACGGCCGCGATTAAGTAGGGGAGGTGGGAGGGAGGAGAGGCTGGGAGGCGGGAGTGGGGGAATTACGGAGGGGAATTCCGGGGGGAGGGGCCGCAGGGGAGGCAGCGGCAAAAGGAACAGGCAGGCACGAGAAAATAAAAACAGTGGTGGAATTAGAGCAAGACACAGATGGGCACAATAACAGTGGCACAACAGGGAAAAATTAAGAAAAAAACGGCTGAGAAAGGTTACGGTGGTTGCAGGCAGTCTGGTCCCAATTGGAGCGGGCAGCAGCCTCGAACCTCCCAAGGAGGAGGTCGGGGTCTGGAGGCAAGAGACGGCACAGCAGAGCTGCGGGGAGAGAGTGGACCTAGACCGAGGGTTGAATAAAGTTCTAACATTCAAAACAGGTGATTCAGAAGCAACACAAGAGGAATACATAGACGGGTTCCAGGCCATCAAAAGGGCACCACCCCACACCACCATTCTTGTCAACGGATACCAGAATTCTTCAAGCAATGTTCTCAAGTAGAGGTGAACATTTTGTGTTTCAAGTCTTTGGAGTCATGGCTTCCTCAGTCAGGAATGCAGGACAGTCGACAGCCCCCACCTTACATTACCACATATGGTGCCTACTTAGCAACCAGGGGGTAAGTAAAATGTCCAGTCTCTTTTCTACTGCTCACTTTGCTTTGAAAAGACAGTGTGGGCTCAAGTTGAAAATCAGACAACAGAATTAAAATTTCAGAGCATTTGTAATAATGATTAAAGACATTTTTTTCAAGTAAAAACATTAGGTGCCTGGTTTAGAGTGCATAGATATCTATGCACTTTAAATATGGGGGAAAAGATATCTGTCAACATTTGGTGGATGCCCAGCAACTGTCTAAATCCACCTCTGAAGTCACACGAAGACCTGTCTGCAGCAGCTGAAGAAGTGTGAAAGTATGATTTACCATAGTGTTTTAAAGTTTATAAAAGATACAAATTGAGTTCCATTCGGATATTCAGATGTGGGAACATGTAAGGACCACTCCCCTAACTTCCAAGATATTTTAATTTTACTAACCAGGCATGGGGGTGTACTCAGGTTTTCCACCTTGAAGGCAATGCTCTCAGAGGGAGAGTAGGATTCTGCTGGGTTAAACTTCTTTAGACATTTGCGTAATCGCTCCACAGTGCAGATGCCACTCTTCAGATTACTTCGGTGGTCTTCTGGAATGCTGGCCACAACTGTCTGCGACACCAAGGTGTGCAACCACCATGTTGTTGGCCTTGCTGAAGGCTGATTCCAGTGGTCATGTTGCCGAGCAAGGTTTAGTGTCAGGTCTTTATGTCTTTTTAAGTCGAGCCTAGCAGCGCACATGTGCTGCTCTGCGAGGCATAGTGTATTCAGTACATGGGCTTCAAGCCGGCCCATCACTTGTCATTGGTTTTTCTGAGTGCCTTTCTAAATTCCTTACTTTTGAATGGTAAATGGTGCCCATCTGTCCCTCCTTTTGGTCTGTCGTTATCTCCCATATCAACTGGCCGTGTTACAGGGCTCATTTCGCTTCTGTCCATTTCAGTTCGTTTCATGCACTATTTTTTTCCCCCGATTGCCTGCCTTGTGTTCTGGAAATGTTGGAAACACGAGCAGCTGACCAGTGATACTGCTTTCCCCTCCCTCCCACAGTTTCTCTGTGTGTTCTCCCCTTCGCACCTTGCTTTCACTTATGATCTACAGAGTCTGGGTCCCTGAAGATCAAGTTGAGCAGTAGCAAAGTTAGAATGTTAGAAATTTGACTTTCCATGCTAGCTCCCTTTTACCCAAACTTTCGTTTTTAGCATTAATTATGTTTCACTCGCTCGGAGCTTCCTTGCTCCATTTCTGTAAACAGGGCTGTAAATCTTGTTCTTTATCTGGTCAGAAATATGGCAGCTGCGTCTCTGGTCCCTGTGGTAATTCCTAATTTTTAGTCCTCTAGACAGTGCTGCAGTTGCTTCTCCGGTCCCAGTGGTAATTGCTCATTCTTAGTCCTCTAGCCAGTGCTGCAGCTGCTTCTCCAGTCCCAGTAGTAATTCCTCATTCTTAGTCCTCTAGGCAGTGCTGCAGCTGTGTCTCTGGTCACAGTCATAATTCCTCATTCAAAGTCCTCTAGACTGTGCTGCTAGCTGCTACTCTGGTTCCATCGATAATTCCACCTTCTAAGTCTTGTAGGCAGTGCTTCAACTGTGTCTCTGGTTCGGTCTGTAATTCCTCCTTCTTAGTCCTCTACACAATGCTGCTAGCCTGATCCCGTCGTTAATTCCTCATTCCAAGTCATCCAGACAGTGCTGCTAGCTCCTACTCTGATCCAGTCGGTAATTCCTCCTTCTAAGTTTTCTAGATAGTGCTGCTTCTCAGGTCCCATTAGTAACTCCCCATTCTAAATCCTCTACGCAGTGCTGTAGCTGTGTCTCTGGTCACAGTGGTAATTCCTCATTTTTAGTCCTCTAGGCAGTGCTGCTAGCTGCTTCTCCGGTCCAGTGGGTAATGTCTCATTCTAAGTCCTCTAGGCAGTACTGCAGCTGTGTCTCTGTTCATACATACACTACACTCTGAACCAAAACACAGATAAAAGACATTGTCATTTACAATGCCATTAGCTCTAACTCTCACAAATGCGAGACCTATTCATTTCAAATACTTGTTTTTTTTTTGTAATGTGGGTTAAGAAATTGAGGTAAATGTCAATGTAGAATACCAGGAACTTGATGCTGTCAGACAGTTAAAGGGTGGATCTTTGCAGCTAACGCTGTACAATAAACATGGCACAACATTCCATTGGCACAAAGCCGGACACTTTAACTGCTCTGTTGCCACTTTTTTTCCACTACGTAGGTACATGCAACGTCTCATTCAAGACGTTCCAGGTCAGTCAGTATGGCGCATTAACAATGAAACGAGATGAAGAAAACGGAGTACAATATTTTCAAGGTTTCCTAACTTTACACTGAAGGGGAGGTAATTTAAAACAGTTGTCATACGTTCAAAATCTCTTAACATTCCTGGGAATGTGGGCTTCTCAATATAAGGATGCCGGAATAAGGGGAAATCAAACGAAATGAAACACATCCATGTAAACTTTAAGTTGCACTTAAATAAACCGATACCGCATTCGTGAATGCGTGTACATTTATATGTGCAAGATAATCTTATCTGTCTCTACTTGTACAGCTTTTTTTTGCAGTACAGCATGTGACTGTTCAAGTCTTCACCTGATAAAGACGGATATAGAAGGATAAAGAGGGTTACTGCGTCTTAATCAAGGTCACAAAGACGTATGTGGAAGCCAATCAAAAGGAAAAAGGAACACCCGTACATGGAAACGGTCTAAGGATAAAATGAGGAAAGAGGTGTATATACCAATGTCGGCACCAGAGGGAAACAAATGAGATACATTTATTGTGCCATAAAGATGAATTTCAAATGCTTCACAGGGGAGCAAGACGAGAATGTGAATGCACAAATTCTTGCAAAGTCTATTACTAAAATTTCCAAATATACCAAACGAAAAGCATCCACACTACATGACTTTTGGTGCACATGTAATTGTACCTTTACTATGAAGGGGCTTCGATGATTTCATCCTATTCTCGTTCACAAATTATTTGCTTTGGTTCATACCAATAGATAAGTGAATTATTTGCCGGAGCTGCCAACTGCAGTCAAGAAAGAACTTACGTGTCGGATTGCTTGCTCTTAGTAACCACAAATTATAGTTAAAATAAACGAAGAATTGCCTGAAATCATTGAACATAAAAGCATATTGAAAAGATGTTTTAGGCAACTGCTTTCCAAAGCATCTCGCTGGACTCTCTATCCAGAGCAAATAATTCTGCAATACAAAATGGCAAAGTTGTTTTCCCAACCAACACTTTCAATACTACCATTGAGTAAATGCTAGTCATAAGGCTGAACCTCAACGGCTCCACTATGGAAGATAGGGCTCGCAATTTAAGGGAAGAAAAATGTTCTTTCCAACTTTAATTAGACATAAATGTTAAGACCAAAAAAGTCTGGAACCGCTCGAAATATAAAACAAAAAATTTACAATGGATGATTTAAAGAACAATACTCCCCCCCCCGGGCATCACGCTGCAGTTGTAACCGAGTGGAAGTCAGATCAAAGAAGTCTTAAGTGTCTGTATACAGCAGACAAGGTACCGTTCATTTTATGGGAGAAAGAATGAGTTGATCACAAGGCATATGGGAGAACCGCTAAATAAAACCCAATTGCAGAACCAGTACACAGCCCTGTTTAAGGCAATGAGGCACTGCTGTGTATCTATTTAAATGGCTTTGTAAATCAACTTCAACAAGGGCACTACTGCCCAAATGGAACCGCCTCCAAATTTAAAGCATTTCACCGGAAAAATCTCATTGCTCTAACTTATGGCGAAACTCTTTATCCACCAGATTAAATGACACATGAAAATTGACGAACCAGGAGTACAATACACCACTGACTGTTACTGATTCTCAGGCAACTCACCTGAGAAAGATCCACTAGCCTTTTGTTGAGTGGCAGTCTCTAAAACCTCATTTCTACAGGGGATTAGATTTGATTATATATATGTTTCCTATTGTTTGCCCGTACCGCCGCTCTAGTGGGCAGGTGCTGCTACTTCTCCGTGGCGAAAACGTGAACCATGTACAAAGCAATCCTTGATGTCGCAAAGCCAGTAGCGCACACCAATTCAAATCACCCTTGCTGACAGCAAGGGGATGAAATAAAGTGATTTGAATTGGACTTGAGTGTGCGCTACTGGGTTTGCGACGGCAAGGATTGCTTTGTATCCATACACACATCAAAAAATATATATATATATATATATATATATATATATATATATATATATATATATATATATATATATATATATTCACTGAAAAAACCATAGGTTTTAGGGACAGTTATAGTTAGTTGGACATTGCACTCGTACAAAACCCGTGAAATTCCCCGTTATAGTTAGTCCAGCTAACTATAACTCGCGCCCCCGCAATGCACTGCTGATGACGTCACATATTACATCACTCATGACATGGTCAGTGACATCACTGATGACATATATATATTTTATTTATTTTTTATTTTATTTTTAATTTTTTTTTTTGAAGAAAAGGAAAGGTTAAAGTGATATTATCCATGCACTGCTTATGGACTCGCATATTACAACATTCATGACATGTTGAATGATATCACTGATGACATCATCCAATCTACTTCTCCTCCAAGTCCTCTAAAAAAAACCTAGATCATTTTAGAAACCAAAGTAGGTAGTGAAGGTCCCACAAACATATACAGCATACATTGACTATCTGTGCATGTCCAAAAAAGAAATAGTGCTGTACTGGAGAAAAGTCTGATTAACTATGGTAAAAGTTACGTGGTGCACAGTTTAACTACCAGGTAAGCTTTTTAGTGAAAACAGTAGTTCAATTAAACAAGGTAGAGATTGAGCAAAAGTGCGAGTTGCAGACGAAGCTTACAAAAGGTTTGCGGCTTAAATTAAAGTCCTTTTGCCAAAATATGTGAAAAATCAGAGACATTATACATTGATGAAAAGTGTATAATGTATGGGTGACACACAAACGGTTCAAGTTGCAGTATGGTTGTAAGCATGTCCTCATGATGCATGCCATTCGACTCACTTCAGGAATATGTGTGAAGTATCTTTTGAAAACTACTGAGGATTTTGCATAGCACCTGGTTGCGCATGCCTTAACAGTGGCTAATATGAAGGCACTGACTTACAATTCTATGTCAGAAGAGGTATTTAACATCTTATCTCGGTATAACAAATCATCATACACTCTTTTGAATGGTATTTTAGGTTTATTACACTGCTGTTCACATTAATGTCTGCAGAAACGTTACTGTGGCAATTCACAATATTAACTTACCACAAGAATCAAGTGCAAGTTAACTCCTACATAGTGACTGTAGCTAGTAGAAAATCATAGTTTAATGAAAATATGAGCTCAATTTTAGATGAAATTTGTACCCCGAGATATGTAGCCCTCGGGCAGACTCCTTCAATCGGGACTTCCGGCTGGAAGTTAAGAAGGACTTGATTTTTATTGCTATTCAGCTTATAGCCGGAGAAGCGACCAAACCGCTTTGCCTCTCTGTTAATATTTTCTATAGCCTCCCTTGGCTTTTCCGTAAAAATGGCTATATCATCGGCATAAGCCGTAAGTTTAAGAGGACGCTGTCCAATATTCAGCAGGCAAATCACATTATTGCCCAGCAGTGCCCGAATAAATGGCTCTATATAAAGAGCAAATAAAAGAGGGGAAGAGGACAGCCCTGTCTCGTACCGCGCTGGATGGAAAAAGGGATAGTTTGAACATTTAAGTACTGTAGCTGAGCCATCGGATTATGATACATAGCCACAACCAGTTTCCGAAAATTTTCCTTAATCCCAAATGCAGGGAGTGTTGCCCAGAGATATTCCCAGGCCACCCGGTCGAATGCCTTTTCTGCATCCAATAAAACCATGCCCAGTTGTGTTTTTAACTTCCCCGCAGCATCAAAAGCTGCTATTGCCGTATTAACGTGGGCAGTAGTATCTCTCCCATGAATAAACCCATGCTGCTGGGGAGAAACCAGGCTGGCCATCATTGGAGCTAACCGGGCGGCCAATATCTTAGCGAACACCTTTGCGTCTACATTTATTATGGAAATTGGGCGGTACGAAGCCCGTTCCTCTGGGGTTTTATCTTTTTTTTAAAAAAAGATTATATTGGCCATATTCCATGAATCTGGAACTCGTCCAGTGATCCCAACTTGAGAGATTACATCTCGAAGCACCGGGGCCAGGAGGCTTTTACAGCACTTATACAGCTCTGCCGGGAAGGCATCATCCCCAGTCGCCTTCCCCGATGATAGCCCCCCGATCGCTTCCAGTACCTCCTCCACTGTAATTTCCTGCTCTAGTAACAGAGAATCCTCTTCGATCAAAGTCGGCAAATTGCTCCCTTGTAAGTAGCACTGCATATCAGTTAAATCTTGTGATGGAGCTGGGGAATACAGTTGCTGATAAAAGATAGAAAACTGATTAGCTATCTCCTGGGGGCATCTATAAATAGCGCCACCCTCGCCCCTAATAGCCTTAATTTTAGTTTTAAGACGATTATCCATAAGTTGGTGAGCTAAAACTTTCCCTATCCTATCCCCATATTCATATTGTAATGTCTTATGTTTAGTAAAGCAAGCCGCTACTTTTTCTTTCAAAACCCTATTTATCGCTGCCCTCTGCTCTAGAAGGGAAACATATAAAGAATCTTGAACTAGCTTTAATAGACGAACGGCCTCAGCATGCTGAATCTCACATCTGATAAGCTTTTGATAAGCATCCTTAGTTTGTCTCTCCCGCTCCCTATTCTGTTGGCGGAAAAACTGCTGAGTGACTCCCCTAATAAATGCTTTCATAGCATCCCATACAACGCAAAGCGGAGCAGACCCTATATTATCTGTAAGATATTCCGAGATTTTTTTAGCAATGAAAACCAAGAACTCAGAATCTGTAGCCAGATACCGTGGAAAAGTAAATACACATGACGTTTTAGGAATATAGTTAGCCCGAAAAGAAAAAATTATGGGGTTGTGTCAGATGTAATCCTGGGACAGATCTCCATGTCTGCCCCCACCAAGATAGCATCTGAAACCCAGGCCATATCAATCCTAGAGTACTGCCGATGTGGCGCAGAATAATACGTATGTAAGTTGTAGTTGGGTAGAAAAAACGCCATACATCCTGCAGTGAATGTAATCGCCCAAGTTCTAAAATAGAAGCTCTCACCTTCGTCATTCTTAAGGCACCTGGCCGACTAGTAGAGTCCGTAGCGTAGTTGATAACACAATTAAAATCTCCCATCAAAACCAGCTCCCCCTGCCATCCCACTAATTCTAAACAGATATCATCAAATATTGTCGGATCGTCAACGTTGGGACCATATATAAACACAAAAAACATATCTCACAGTATTAATCTCAATTTGAGCAATAGCCCATCTCCCTCTTTGATCTGCTAGCACCTTATGAACTTGACAGTCTAATGTTTTAGACACTAAGATGGCAGTCCCTCTGATTGACACATTTTGAGAGGTACATACTATATTCTGAAATCCCAGGTGATCGAGAAAACTCTGATCTTTAAATGCTAAATGTGTTTCTGTTAAAAGTACTAAATGAGGTTTATATGCCCTGAGCTCCTCTCGCACTAGTTGTCTTTTAAGCCCCCTATTCAGTCCAGACACATTCCAAGATAAACACCTAATCAATGCCATACCGTTTAAGTAAAATACCAACCCTCAAAACAAAAATAATGGTAACCGCTGAATTCCCACCACCCAAAATAAGACTGCAAACCTTCTTTTTGACTTTTTCCCCTCTTTTTATACCCCGCTCCCACCCTAGAATACCCTTCAACCCCTCCCTCAAAACCAACCTACCCATCCCCTCCCAGTTTCCTAAAGAAGGAATCACCCTCCCCCAATAGCTGCCGCTGAATATGGCAGCTTACGTCTCAGTGCCCCACAAAGCCCGACCCCAGCTGGCCCCTCAAAATCATGGGGGAAATTAAAAAAAGGGAAAGAGAGATATGAGCAGACTTAAGCCCTTACTACCCCCAGAACCACCCGGGCCCAGTCTATATAATTCTAATCTACTCTTCCCCAGACGATTTTACCGAGGGACAAAAACAAAGTGTTCAAAAAATTCAAAAAATACAGGATTATAGAATTCAACATATTCCAAGCAGTCCCGCCAAGTGTTCATGATGAATGTTCAAGTCGTCTGCCATTTAGTTAGTGCCAGCTTAGCCACCGCAACCGAAACAAAAAATAATGGCTGTCCATCTTTGATAACTTTCAACCTGGCAGGTTCCTGCAGAAAGACTTGAGCCCCTGTCGCTTTAAGTGGGTCAATTAGCTGTCTCATTTTCCATCTTTTTCCATAGTACCTCGGCTTAAATCAGATCTAAAAAATATTGATAAGGAGTCTACTACTACTGGTGAGTTGGGGCGAGCCTTAAAGGACACTGCTTGTCTCAGCAAAAAGTTCCCAAAGAAGATCAAAATGGGGCGAGGGTACCGGGCATTGGGCCTCTGTATAGTTAGAGGGAGCCTATGTGCTCTTTGAATTTGACAATCCCAATCCCAATCCGATAAATCTGGAAATGCCCCCTTTGGAGTAGTTGGACCACAAATGCTCGGGGATCAGCATCCTCCTTACCCTCCGGCACCCCAAATAATCTTAAGTTATTCCGCCTTTGCCTATTTTCCAAATCCTCAATTTTAGCTTGGCAAGCCTGGAGCTGTAATTCATGTGACTGGACGGTTTGTGCAATAGAAGTGACTGACTCCTCTGTCTCTGCTACTCTACTTTGTAGCTCGGTCACATCCTTCGTGATGCTAACCACCGTGCCGGTCACTTCATCCAGTGAAAGCTTAATGCTGAGACAGTCCGCTCTAATCTGCGCATGATGGTCCTGGGCTTCGCGCCGTTGTTCTTGCAAGGCCTGCAATATTACTGCCAATGATGGCTCCTTCACCATAAGCTGTTCTCCTTCCGTCTCACACTCAGCCCCCCGTGAAACTATCTGGACTTTATTGGCTAAGTCCTCACTAGGTCCGGGCGAACTACCTAGGCTGCTCTGAATAGAGTAACCTGCAGAATTAATTAGGGGAAGTTGTGGCACAAGCTTCCATTAAGCATCGTAGGTAGATGCAATGTTATAAAAATGAAGGGACTTCCTAAGTTTCTTTATCTTTTTAGGTCCATTCCACTACGAATTCCTAATGTGTTTTTTAAGAAGCTAGATGGGGTTTTGAGCAGCTTCATTTGGGGCTATAAGAAGTCAAGGTGCGCTATTGGATTGATGAAGCTCCCTTATAATCAGGGTGGCTTAGACCTCCCCAATTTTAAACTTTATTTTTGAGCCGCTTTTGTTGGCCGTCTACGCAGCCTCTTGAACCCCGAGCAAACGGATTTTTGGCATTGGTTGGTCCTAGGGGGTGAGAGCCAGAAGTTTTTATATCGAACTAATGACCCTAACTATTTTAAACGTGTACGGTTCAAGACTATTAGAGATTGTGTACATATCTGGCAGGCCATTAAAACTAGACTTTCTCTATCTTTCGTACATAACAGACTTCCTCTTTGGGGAAATCCAATGCTGCCCGGAATATTTCAGGATGGTATGGCTAGTCAGTGGGCTAGGTATGGGATGTACTCTTTGGGACAACTATATGATTGTAATGGTTTTAAGACATTTGAGAATCTCCAGCTGATGTTTGATATCCCCCAACGCCTGTTTTTCAAATATTTACAGGTTAGGGATTACTTCGTTAGAAACTTAGCAGTTCGGAGTGTCTCTGGATCAGATATGTGGGACTGTATGTACACTCAGACCCGGCAGGCTACCATTAGCAAGGCGTATCAAATTCTTTGCCAGAGCACAGCAGAGGGCTGCGAGAAATTGGCTTCCAAGTGGAGTGAGATTCTGGGGGAAAATATTACTATAGAGAATATGAAGATAGCTTTAGACACTATTGCCCGCTCCGTACACTCTGTGAACTTACGGCTACAGCAATTTCGGACGCTTTGTCTACTTTATTATACCCCTGAAAGGATTGCCAGATGGTCTCAAGGTGGGGCAGGTTGGGGGGGGGGATCCATGGAGGGATACGGCAGAACTGTCCTAAATGCGGGCTATATGCGGCTGGCATTGTTCATATTGTTATGTGTCCCGCCCTAAAGTCATTCTGGGATAAGATTTCACTAGCAATTAAATTTAGACTTGGCGGGGTTCTTATGCTTTCGATAGGGGAAAAAATTTTAGGGTACAAGGAAGATTGCGGTCAGAATAGGCCTTTATTGACAATTATGCTGGTTGCTGCCCGGCTGGCGATAGCTAGAGCCTGGATCTCTCCTAAACCCCCTACCGAGATGGAATGGTGGTTAATCCTTAAATAAACTGGGGAAAGGGAAAAAGCGTTGGCTAAAGTAAGGGGTATTCAGGCTCTGCGAAAGTATGGGGCTATATGGGGCTGCTTAGAAGAGCCGTAAACAACATGTTAAAAGATTACTGATTGCCATATGGATGTGAAATACTGCCGGAGAGTTCCCATCGCTCTGTTTTTCTTTTTCTTTGTTTCTGCTTTCTATATTATGCTTTTTTTCTTTTTTCTGATTGCATGACTGTACTTTTTCTTGACAATAAAAATATATAAAAAAAAAAAAAAGTTAACGCCTACATAAATTGCCGATTACATTTAGGTGTACAGAGACATTACATTTCCTGCACGCCTAAATATCACCAAAGAAAGAGTATAATGTACACTAAATATGGGTGAGTTTTACAGGATATACTCCTCGAACATAGCCATGCAGTGGGGCACATTCTCTGCCCATGCAAGTGGGCATATTCTCTGTAAAACTGGACATTATGCGATCGGACCGGACCCCGGTGCTTTGCTACTCGGCAGGCTCTTGATTTCCAGGAGAACCTCTTTCAACATTATTGGGCTCCTGAGAAACTGTCTATGAGCCTCTTCAAGCTATACCAGTGCTACGCTGTCGAAGTAGGCCGCATATTTGTCCATCGAGGGACTAGCCTGGGAGCTAAACAATATGGTACAGAACTAGCTACATTCTTTTAGAATGTCTCTGGGATTGGACAAAGCTTCACCCGTTTCCGTACTGAGAGCAGGAATAGCTGTCATACCCATGGTCTTCTTAACAGGTTAGGAAGGCTGTAGGAATGCTCCTTTTCTCACCAAGATTACCGCCCCCTGCAGGCATGTAATATGTACGAACCCATAGATTTTGAGACTACCCAATTCGACTGGAATCTTGCCTTAGAGTCCTTTGTGAGGTGCGTTTCTTACAAAAAGCCTATGTCGACTCATGTATATTCATGTAGGCCAGGACTGGTCGCACTTTGTGTGGGTTGTTTATGCCTTGTTTGTTCCATGCTCTTAGTTTAAGGGACCTCACCTGGTGAATGGAGGGCCAATGTCTGTAGAGGAAGTACAGTGAGTAGTATGCAACATTTGCCTGTAAAAATGTACAATATTGTCTACATGTTAGCAATGCCCACTGAGATTTAGAAGATTTCCGCAGTGTGTGAACTGCCAATGAATAGGATCCCCCGCTCCCACTCTCGCTGACTCAACTAGTCAGTGGCAGCCTTACCCCTCCCTCCCTCGAAAACAAACTTTAATTCTACTGGTTGCATTAAAGTGGCCATATATAGGTAATGCCTGCAGGGGAGCCACATAGTGAGGCAAAGCCAGCTCAGGGAGAAGTGGTTCCTGGTGGAATTTAAATTGGAAGCTCATCAGCTGGACCCTTTATTTAGCCAACTGTAGTCACAGGCTACGGACGGCCCAGTTCAGAAAACCTTAATGGTTGAAAGTTCTGCCCACACTTGGGTTGTGAATCAGCAGGGACTCTGAATGACCCATGTGAACAGGAGGATTTGTTTAGCGTACTGACTCTCTACTGACCCAACAGCTTGATCTTCTTAGGGGGCATGACCCTGCCCATCGGAGAGCACAGCGCTCCAAGCCTGTATCCCTCCACAGAGAGGGGTGATTCTCAAGGACAATAAATGTAATCAGTTTTGTCTCCATGCACCAATGGACCATCGGGAGTAGCAGGGTGTCTGGAGTTTGTTGCAAATGAACAAAAAGTGAGGTTTTCCACTTAGCATGATGCGGAGCTTGGCAGAGGAGAGCAGAGCATAGGAGATAGTTTTCTGAAGCAATCTTTTCAATGGCTGGAACTCCTATCTAACTGTCTGCACCAGCAGAGTAAAGCTCGGTGTCAATGAAATTGAGTTTCCTCTATGATTCAGATCTCTTTGCTCCCCAATTCGTCTTAGGACCAGGTCTCGGTCTTTGAGATGGAATACACTGGCAATGATCGGGCGAGCGGACGCCGCCATGGGAGGTCTTGGGCCAAGAGATGTACATAGCCAATCAAGTGAAAACATCTTGGTGAACTCGACATCTGGGAGGAGCTGTTTCAGCATGTCTTCGATGTAACCTTTCATCTTCCTCACGATAGTGGACTGGGGATACAGACAATATGCAGGTTATTGTTGTTAGAGCGGACAGGGCCTCCAGGTCGTCGTTCTTGGCCTTGATGAGTTTAACTACCTTCTCCATCCTGAGCAGCTTCTCGCTGTGCCCGTTGTTGGAGTCCTCTGTTCCCGAGATACATTGTTCTAAGGGGCCAGTGCACTTGTAGTGACCATCAACCCTTTCCTTCCTGCAGTCTAGACAATTTGCGAGCTAATCTATTTTGGAATCAATTTTCTCAAGACTCTGCTACACGTCAAGGAACAGCAACTGCAGGTCTGGTTCCTCTGTGTTGTCCGAATGTCTACGGTATGCCGTTTCTTCAGGCCCCATATCTGCCATAGAGTTTCTGCCATCCAGTAAAGTTTTGATTGTCAGCCTGGATTGTTTCCCATCCATCTTCCCCGTGGTGCCGGATGGATGGGCTGGATTTCTTTGGTTGGGCACCGGTCTGGATGTCTCAGCTGAGTCAGGGTGTCTTCCAGACACTGCGCACCCGCCTTTACTGGCCAGTCCCGCTTTACCAACAAACCCAGCTCTGAAAATAGTTGGGGGGCGAGGAAGAGAGCAGACCAGAAGTCGCACTTCCTATGGTTCACAGTCATGGTCTCTGTAGAGTTTCTCCCTCTGTGACGTGGAGGCGTCAATTAAGGGCCCATAGCACAATGATGGTGATGGCAGCAGTCATTCTGTTCCCTTAAAATCAGTTAATGAGGTAGGGGGCACGGTCTCTTCACATCACACAGGTGTACCCCCAAAACCAGGGCAGTCCGCCTAATGTCTTTGGGATAAGGGGCCTGTGGTCTCTGCCTTTCAGGTCTCCTGTGTGTCAGGCGCTGGCTAGGCTCCGAACAAGTGAGCGTGGCAGTCCCTGCATCAGTGGCGCTCCAGCCGGCCCATGGGACACATCTGTCCCCACTGAATCCATACCTCTTTTGATAAACCAACATAACCATCTCTACCAAGACAAAGAACATCGTTAACAAGTACCAATGGATCAAGCTTCTTTGGTGTAGAACGCAGCTTGCTCCAAAATCCCTTGCATTTGCCAGCGACCGTTTATCCACTGCTGTAAATGCGTTTACATTTTTGCCCAGGACTTTCAAGTATTTTTACGCCTTTCAAGGACTTCCAAAAAGGAAACGCTCCACTATCAGACCTGCTTCAGAGGTGGCAAGCTCTGCTAATTGTCACTCAAACAATATGGCACAGTCTGCATAGTCTGGAAGGCAAATTGCCGGTTGAGGCCATCCTGCAAGAATTTCTGGATGAATTGCAGTGCTTTCATCTTCAGTTTGAAGGGCTGTCCCAGGATTTACACTCAGCATTTTTGCCTGGTTGTATGGCACCTTCTTGAATGGAGGCTGCGGGTTCTTTCTGAGGATCATTTTAGTCTTTGGTGTGTACATAGGATTTTAACTGTTGCAAATTGCTTCAGGGCTGATGATTAAGCCTTGTGTATTAATTGTCGTTCAGCATTGTTAAAGGCCTTAGATAGGCTGTCACCTAAATAGCACGAAGAGGAGGCTTCCACAAAATATTTTTCATAATCATCTAGGGGGAAAAAACCCACTAGAGGTCATAGTTTAAATCTTCAAAAAGGAATTGAACTACTCAACTGACAACCACACCCTAAACAGATATATGGGGATCTCTCTCCCAATAGTGGATAGACTAGCTGTGGGTGCCATGGAGGGAGCTGCCCTGGGCAAGAATCTTTATTGGAGGGAAAATCTGAAAATATTTGTAAAATCAGCAGGGTTATTGCCAGGTCTTAGCAACTGTGTTCAATTATTTCAGCCCCAATCAAAATACCACAGATCCAGGCATCTTTCACAGAGGAATGGTAATTTTGCTTTCATTGATGCTGCTCATCTCTGCCTCTGCTTGAAACTGCCCGAGGGCAAGCAGGGCTTCCAATCGGGCCAAGGGCATATGAAGAGTACCACTAGCTCCATGAATGCAGTGTTGTAGGTGCCCGTGATCTGTAAACATGGGTCACCATGCTGACTGCACATCTCTCTTAAAACCTGAAAAGGGGATAAATCAATAGCGCACCATTTGGCATTGCATTGTGGGGGCAGGGTAGGGGGAGGGGGGTTTGTGCGGGTTGAAGGGATTATCGGCATGCAGTAAGTTGTTCCTATGCTGCGTTAAAGCAGGCGTGGTGATGAAGGAGATGGCTGTAAGAGAAAGCCTTATATGCAGAGCACAGTAGAATTATTGCGAATGCTCAGTCGCACAGGGATTAAAACAGGAAATCTATATATCTATATATATCTATATATCAACAGAAGTAAAGGACACACTCAGACACTCCTGGAGTTTTGCAAGGATCTGTTTATTAACGGTAGGTTATATATGTATATGCTATATATGCATACATATATCAATTGTTACATTAAAAATGGAGAAGCATGTATTTAGACTGCAACGCAGCAAAGAACGAGGTAGTCAAAGAGGATGAATTAATACAGAACAGTTTCAAATGGACACAATTTGGTATGCTGTGAAACAGCAGCTGTCAGAAAAACAAAGAACAATCCACAAGGAATTTACAACTGCATTGGCAGGAGATTAGATCCGATAAAGATGTAATGTGCCCTTAGTTCACATCAGAAATGTCCTGCTATCACATCAGGCTCCAAATATGAAGACAGAAGGCAACACTAAAGTAGTTATAAAGTAAAAGCAAAAACACTGGCACTGTGAGAACTACCTTCTGTGCGGATGTGTTCCAGGTGCAAGAGCAAATTGCAGTCACTCAAACCGAAATTAACCAGTGGCTTAAGTAGGCGGACTCACTGCTCCATGCTGTATGCTATGGTGGGTAGATGCAAAATGTGAATGACAACAGACCAAACAAGCATTGGCATAGCCAATAGGTCTCGCCTTTGGGACCTTATAAGTGTTTAGCCATGCAACACTTGATGTTGTTGCACCAAGGATATTGTGCTGGATAACTAAACACTTATAAGGTCCCAAAGGCGAGACCTATTGGCTATGCCAATGCTTGTTTTGTAAAGGAGGGGGTGTAATGTGGAGGGGAGCCATCCTCGAGAACAGATGGACTTTGCTGTTTAAGACAATGTACGCACTGAACTCTGATAATCTTCTGGACACTTTGGCTCTCACTCCCAAGGTTTGGGATAACTTGTGGGACTGTCCGTAGCTGCCATGTTTCCAAGACCAATGCGTGATGGGCTACTCCAGTCAGGGTTTTTTTTATACATCACGCATGGACCTCAGAAACTCGGCCGGGCTGATATCCTCAAATGTTTAAAAGTTTAATAAAAAAAGATAATATAAAAAGGGTATGTGTCCGAGGTCGGCAAAAGAAACAGGCAAACTGTGGAAAGTGGGGCCAAGGAAATGACGTAAGGGGCAGAGTACGCATAGCAGGGCTAGATTCGTAAAGGCTGGTGTAGGTTTTGCAGGGCCTGGGCTAGATTCACATTGTGGAAGGGCAGGTGTTTTTGGAGGGTTCTGAAATGGGTACAAGTCATATTGTGCAGAGCGCGGGGTGGGCAGACTGTGGTATTTGGGTCTGGACCTTTGTAGGCTGGGCAGGCAGAATAGAGCATGGACTAAGTACATGGTGGGGAGGGCTGTGCTGAATTGAGATCAGGGTGGAAAGGTGGTGTTGGGCAATTTTCATGTGTCAGTTTAACTATGGGTGGATAAAGAGCTTGGCATAAAGGAGGATTTATTTTGAATCTGAGTGGAGCCGGTTGAGGGCTGCACTGGGAGAAGGGGTTGGGGCAGGATCTGGGTCAGACTGTTTGCAAAGAAATACGCAGAAATTTTACATTTGGATCAGAGTGAGGCAATCTATGTTATAGTGTGTAAAAAGTTACGCTATACAGAGATGTGCATTAGGAGTTTGGTGGGTTAAATGGTGCAAGGAGTGTCGATTGGGATATGTGTGGAGCAGGTTGGGTTGAGTTAGGATTTGGCCGTGGGTTAATCTGAGACCTGAGCGGGGCAGTGGTGCAGGCCAGAACTGGATTAGGAACTGGGAGGTAAATGTCGAGTGCTGGATTAGGAGTTGGGTAGAGCAGGGAGGGGTCTGTTAGGGGCCTGGATTTGGACCAGAGCAGAGAAGGGCAGGTTGATAAATGTTACAATCTGGGTGGACAGACGAAGAGCTGGGCGGTGCATGACAGGGGCAGGATTCGGGACCTTGTGCTGGTTTAGTAATGGATATGGTTGAGGGCTGGATTAGGAACGTGGGCAGGGCAGGGTTGGATTAGAATTCTGGTGGGGCAGATGGTGCAGGACATTAATGTGGCCGAGGGCTGGATTGGGAATGACTAATTAAAGTTCAGATCAGGGTACCGAATTGGGATCTGGGTGGCAAAAATCTGCTTTACCGACTCTTCGTGGGCTGGGCGGAGGCAGTTCCGGATTACCAAATAGGCAAAGCATGCACCGTCCTATTGGCCCCACTGCTTTTAAGGGGCCTGCGACAACGGATCAAAATAATATTGGTTTGATGTTGAAAGAAAATTACAATCAAGCATTCTTAAATTTTGTTTCCAGAAGATAGAAAAAAAATGAATCAACTCAATGAAATGAAAACTTTACAATAAAGACTCTATAGAGAAAACACTGTATTAATGTAATGTACCCATTAACAATTTAAAGTACATAAACCAGAGACATCAGATTCACATAACCGTTTGTCTCTTAAAAGCTCATCTTCCGGCATCTGTCATTTTGGAGGGGGGAAATGGGTGCATTGGGTATTAGGAGATAATTTGCGAGGGTGGGCGAAATTTCGACTGCCTAGGGGCCTCCGTAGGGTTTAATCCGGCACGGGGCGGAGGCTGGGACCCAGTGTGTGTGTTCGACTGGGCTGGATGTTTATGCTGGGTTGGGATCTAGGCGGGACTCAGAGGGCTGGGCTGTCACGGCCCCTCACTGTGCACGTGCACAGAGAACCGGAGTAGAGGCAGGTAACGCTCGCAGTGGTAGTCCCGGAGGTGAAAGTGTGGAAGAGGAGGGGGTCGGGCAGCATTGCTACGAGTTTTCTACAGAGGTAAGGTCCCGAGCTATGGAGTCACTTCTCTAACCCTGTCGAGTGAGGGACTATGGGTCCCATCTCCACTTTGAGTGACAGTTGGTCACGCACTATGAGCTCCGTCATTCTGCTGCTCCCACCCACCTTCCCCTCCCTCCGGTTTCGATTCTCAGCGCGCGCCTCGCTCTGTGACGCAGCTGTTTGATACCTCCTGGGGGCGCGAAAGCCCCGTGACTCGTCCCGCTGGCTCGCGACGGATGCTGTCTGTGTTCGAAGTGAAAGCAGCGCGCTGAAGCGTGGGGGCACGAGACCCGGGTTCAAGGGGCGGGGCAGCGCACGGCCACCTCCGTGTCTCGAGAGCCGCGCTGCCTGCAAATAGAGGCTGGAGCGTCCGTCCGCGAGAGTGAGTGCCCTGGTAAGAACGCGCGTAATGGGCTACTGTGAAGAGTGAGTGTCCACAGCCCAGGTGCGAGTGCACTGGAAACGGCAGCGTGTCCACTAGCAGGATTGTGTCAAGTGTCAGGTGGGTGCGTGCTAGCATTGGTGACCAGGCGTCCCGAAACTTTTTGTTCACAAAAATACAGCCATGTCACGATTTTTGGAAGAGGGTCGGGTGAGCAAGCGCATTATTCCATGTTGTGCAGTCCCACGTTTACATCTGCCTTTTTACCATGCCAGGGCTAGGAAGTTAACTTGTTTTGAGTCGCCTACTTGTGCTGCTTCGCCTCTTCACCAGAAAAGCAGGATGTAACGAGGAATGAATTGCATCTTAGGGGCCCATTACCCAAGGCCTGGACCACCAGCAGCCTGCACATGGAACCCATCACTACAGGGTCGGACTGGAATAAAAATATGCCCGGGCACCAAATTAAAAGTGGCCCACGTTAGCGGAGCATATAGTTAAACGAGAGGAGCGGGGACGAGCGGGGGCGAGGGCGAGCGAGCGCGGCAGCCTGCTCAGCTGACCAGACGCTCGTGCGTCATGGCCTTTTGCCGGCATGTGTTTACAATTATCGCGCACGCGTCTGGGCACGATAATTGGAAACACATGTTTGCCGCGCGTACCCATCCCAAAAAGGCCAGCCACGACGCACGAGCGTTTGGACTGCTTCTGAAAGTCACTTACTAAAAGTCTTCGCCTCTAGCAGCGCTTGCGCGCTACTCGAGGCTCGACCTAAAAATGAAGAGAAAGGACTGAAAGCCCTTTTATGCAAGTATATTATACATATTTTAGCAAAATCAAAGGGTATTGGCTAACACCAGACCAAATAATGGATTAATTGTAGTTACATGCAATTTCGAGATTATCCACTGTTAAGAGCTGCAAAGAACTATTTCAATGCCTCCTTACGACATAACGAATATTCAGACACGATAAAAAGACACAGTTACCAATATACTGATCCTATGTTTGTTTTTATAGACCTATTCACAGCATAAATGTACCATGCAACCTAACGGCAGAACCTAAAACTACTTTTCACAACTATTATGTAATGTCGGAGACATTTGTAGATTCCACATTTAGTCACTAGCTCTGCTGCAGAGGGGTTTCAGAGGTTTGGAGTTCTTCTAGTGTGTTTCTAAAGATTCTAATGCAAAGCAGAGCCTAACTCAGCTACTCACGACGATGCCAGGATTGTGTACATGTTCATTCCTCAGTAAAGTCAGAGTGTCATATTCACCGACCTGTTTTAGTATAATAGTGATGTCTTATGAAATGATACAGGAGGGCTTTTCCAAAATGCTGACACATCTTCAAGGTAGGGAGACATGCACCTTACCCACCAGATGGTATAAGTATAAATGAAATCTGTGGATGACAAGTGATATTGGATACAGTAACCACCAGTTCCTTGCTTATGTGGGCTGTGTGTGAAGTATGCCAAGTGTTCAGTTTATTTTGCTGTGGTGTAACTTAGTGTGCGGCATGATCTGAAGGAAATTCTGCTTTATGCACAGTGATACCCCAACTAGGTGGAATATCTGAGCGCAGATGGATATGTATGTAGTGATCTGTCTAATGTTTGAAGTTGAATGTGGAGAGGGTGATGTCTAAAAGAGATCGACTGTTAAGAGGGTGTGGGGGGGAAGAGGTGGTGTGTATGCATGAGAGAAAGAGAGAGACAGCGAATGTACAAGATATGAGTGTAGGAAGCTGGTCTTTTTATATAGTGAACCAAAATGAGGTACACGGTCTAAAGAGTCCAGGCAAACCCCAGTTGATTTACAGAGGCACAAATGATATCTCAAATGCTCTCTTTTGTGGTAGTGTGGGCAAGCAGTTAGGTGTATCAGGCGGCAGTGCTAAGCATTTGCTGTACTCGCAGAGGCAATAAATGAGATGCATATTCAAGAATAAATCTGAGACCAATTTAGAAAAATAATTCGTATTTTTATATAAATTTTGATACTAAGAACTTCAATAGCAAGTAAGTACTTTTTTAAATATTGATTTTTGCAGGTAAGTACAACAGTTACTTACATGCGCCTTTACTCACAATGCTTTCCTATGTGAGAAAAGGCATAGATAGCATACAGGTATTTGCGGTTTGCTTCGAAGGGTCTCCTTTGGATCTTAAGGTTGTAGGGGGACAAGGTCCAAAGAACTACCAGCAGTTACTTGTTACCGGTCTTAGGGCGTCCGGGTGCAAAAGTGCTGGTCGCGCTGGTAGCTGTGCATGCTAAGCCTGTAAAGAAAAGGGGGGCCACATAGAAACAGGCTGCAATGGGTTCTGGGGGACAAGGGAGCATAGTCGGTTCGAAGGTACCCAGGCTGGGGCACTTGGGTGTAGAGCAAAAACGTTGGCTGGGCTCTGTGCGTCCTCGAGCCTCGACGTCGTAGGTCTTGCAGGTTGAGGGTGCCAAATCAGGAGAGCTGGGCCACTCTCGAAGTGGGACTCTCACAGTCTGTTTGCTTCAAAGGGTCCCGTACCCTGGGTTTTGGTCATATGTGGCTCTGCTTTGTTCTGGTGTCCTCTCACTTGGTGGGGGGTCAGATTTGACCTTCAAGAGCACAGGTACCTCTTCCTGGAGGCTGTGGCGTCGGGCTGGCCGGTGAGCTACAACTCAGTGAACTGGACTTTGCTTGTCGGTGCCTACGGACTGCAGGGTAGTAGCTCTTCTACTCCAAGGGAGATTGCTGGAAAATTGCGAAGGGCTGGCAGTCTCCCATAGTTCTTGGAAGCTGGTGAGCTGCAGAACGCGTTGCTGGTCACAACTGTTGAGACCTGGTGCAGGCAGGCAGGGTTTGGCGCCAAAAGTCCACAGTCAGGCTTCTGTTCTCACTTATCTTACAGCTCTTCTGTGTCCTATCTTCTTGATCCGTCAAATCTATGTTCCTGGTGTCAGAGGTGCCACCTAAATACTCAATTTAGGGGCTTTACAGGAAGTGACAGGTGGAAGCCAATGGGCTACTTACCTTTAGGAAGTCTGCACCCTCTATATGACCACTTCCTGTGGGAAGTGGGCATAACCCTGACCCAGAGAGCTTAATTCCGCCAAAACTAAGGTTGTGTAATTCTAAAAGTTGTGTCCAATTCAGGTAGCCCACCTTAGGGCTGGTACTGGCCTGAGAGGGGAACACGCCTCCTGACTTAATTTTCCCAGCTGTCCCGGTGCCAAATGGGCACTGGGCAGGGAGTGGCATTCCCCCTGTATGCGGAAGCCCTGGGTCTCATATTAAAAGGGGCAGAGGCCTCTGACGCCTCCTACCTTGATATGCGGATTGCTTGGCCATCCTGCTTGGAGGAGGGGACAACACCTCCAGCCAGAGCAGGCATTGCCCTCAGAGAGAGCGGGCTCCCACCTGCAAGGGGATCAGAAACCTGTCTGTGGTGGCAGTCTGGTCTACACCAGTCAGCCAGTACACTAGTAGTAGGTAGGTTGTCAGGGGCACCTCTACGGTGCCCTCTGGCTCCCTGTATTAATAAAACCATCACTGGAATCAGTGTGTGTTTATTAATACGAGATGTTTGATACCCAACATGTAGCTGGGGAACTCGTAAACACCAGTGTCCAGCACGTTCTAAAAATGGCTTCCCTGTTCACTTATAAAATCAAAGAATCGACTTCGATCTCACATGTAGATATGGCCACACATGTAGTGTAGTGCACCCTGCCTTAGGGCTGTAAGGCCTGTTGTAGGGGTGACTTACCTATACTGCATGCTGTGTCTGTAGGCATAGCACAAAGGACCTGTGCCATGTCGTGTCTTCACTTTTCTCTGCACCATGGCAAGCAGCCTCAATGGCAGTCTGCATGTAGGTGCGGAGGGGTTCCTTATAAGGGTATTGCCAATTGGGGAGACAATTGTACAGTTTTAGGGAAAGAGATCTGGCATTGGGCACCTGGATAGCAGGAACCCAGTACACTTCTGTAAATATTGCAACAGATGTCAGGCAAAAAGTGGAGGTGACCATGTAAACAAGCATTGGCACAGCCAATAGGTCTCGCCTTTGGGACCATATAAGTGGTTAGCCATGCAGCAAAGAAGCTGCGAGTTTACAAATATTACAAAGAACACAGAGCAACCAGTCACATTTTGTTTAACAGTGGCAGTTGCGCTGGACAATTTTTTAACCACGTGTGCTTGAAGGTTTGCGCTTATAAATTGGCTTGACCTAAAAAGAGGAGGAGGATGGAAAAACGCGGAGAGAGAGGAAGAAGTGAAGGTAAATGAGGAATAGGTGGAGAAGGGGAAGCAAAGAGACATGATGAAGTGATATTTAAAAAGATGGAGCAATACAAATGAGAGTAGAGAGAGCAGGGCGGCGAGATGAAGGGGAGAAGGGAGATTAGTGCAGAGATTAATGTTAAACTGTGACATGGAGGCAAAAGCAGTTAATAAAAAAAAAGAGCGCGCATTACAGGCCACAAACAGCTTTAAATTACTATTATTGGTACGGAGGAGGGGGAGAATGGGGGAGGGGAAGAGAAGGCAGAGGAGAGAGGAAGTGGGGAGAGAGGGTCAGAAAATGAAGGTACGCGGCAGAGAGCTGAGAGGACGGGGCAGAGGAGAGAAGGGAGTGTGTATGGGGATGGGGTAGTGGTGAAATTGGTGTGATCCTGCAGGCACTTCTAGCTGCTGCGTCTCGTGGGTCATAGGGGGGCTCCCTGGTGATGGACACACAGGGTGCCAAGCCTCTCAAGTGATGCCTTATTTCCACGGATGACGGCCGCCATTAATATCCCAAGGGCATCAGCCCTGCCTCCCTGGCCCCTCCGACTTGAGCGGGAAGACTGTCCTATTTGTTGACTAAAAAAGGTTTTAATAAAGGAACATCAACCCCTTCTTTGACTTACGGACCGCCGTAAGGAGCGAATCTGCATAACTAGGCGTCAGATTTATGGACACTGCTTTATTGTAATGCATTGATTCAATCGTATGTTACGATCCGGCCACAGCAATTTTTTAATTTTGTTGTCTTTCCACAGCGGGAGGGGGGGGTCGGGGTCAGAATAACGCAACAGACTTGCAAAAACATTGCATCAACAATATCGAATACCACTATATTGTCAAGGTAAGTACCTTTAACGTACAGTGACAGTCTAGATTTGACATTTCTGTAGGTCAAACTTTCGATAGCGATTTTGTGGCACTAACCCTTTCCAAAAAGCACATAAAACAAACCAGAGAGACTTGCATTCAAACAAACGGGCTCTAATCACTCCACACTACTGCCATTTGTAAGTTATAAAAACGCTAGCTATCTGAAGCCGCCTTTCCCAAGGCGGGCCCACGCATGCGCGTTGCCAAGATGTCTCTGGGTGGAGAGTGAACTGAGGCCGTGGGGAAATGCAGATACAGAGGAGGGGATGTCAGCATGAAGCACCATGACAGCTGAACAAATACATGGGACACATTTAACGAAAAGCACCACCCCCCTCTTGACCCCTTCCCATCTCAGAGCACCGATTACGACTCTTTGCACTCCACTTCTGCCCACTCGGACCTCTCTTCGTCCACCAATCTGAAAACACCCCTCCACCCCCCTCCCGGCCTCCCAACTCTCACACTCCACAGACCGCTCTCCCCAGACAAATCTGATCCTACTCCTCCCCCAACCCCTTCTCTCCTCCAGCCCCTACCACTCCTTTAACTCCGACTCTATCCAACATTGAAAGCTCTCTACTTTCCCTGTCATCTGAACTCTCCCAGCTGAGGAACGATCTTAACCTGTCGCACGAACTTGCTCAACTCAGGAAAGATTTTAACTCCCTCTCCTCTGAAATCAGTCTTAACCACATGATCTTCCCAAGCCATGACTCACCAAACACCTCCAAATCTCAACATTGGAGATCCTTTCCCCGTTGCAACTGTTCCCATAGGCCCTCCCGTGCTGCGAACCATCTCTCCCCCTCAGACCTCCTTGACCTCTGTAACTCTTACCTCCCTAACTATCCAACTGACCCCCCCCACCCCCCACTCTACCATCCCCGTGATCCTGGGGACGAGCAGAATCCCTTCATCCCCAATCTCCCCTAGACCCCCAACACAACTTACCACTATCCAAACTTGCCCCCCCCCCCCCACAAACCCCTCGCATGCATGCTAGTCAACTGCCGCTCAGCTGTCCGGCATGCGACTGAAATAGCTGAAACCATCCTCAGCGAAGATATTGACATTGCCTTCCTCACGGAAACTTGGCTCAATGACCACTCTACTTCTATCCTTGACCTACTCTCCCCCCCAGGTTACTCCATACTTAGAAAAGATAGACACAATAGAGTTGGAGGTGGCCTAGCCATCATCTACAAAAATAAACTCCAAATCTCGCTTGTTAAAAACACTGACGCCATCACCTTCGAATACCTCGGAGCTGAACTTAAAATCCAGGGCGCCCCCCCTATTCGCCTACATAACATTTACCATCCTCCTGGCGAATCCCTTCCCTGAGGAACTTTCCGACCTCCTCACCCAATCTTCACTCTCCAACTCAAAAAACCTCTTCCTTGGAGACTTCAACCTCCACTGGAATGACAGCAAAGACCCTGCAGTTTATCTCCTCTTGAATCTCCTTGAGATCAGTGACCTTAAACAAATCTGTCACCCTCCAACCCACTCCAAAGGGGCCACTCTCGATACCATCATCACTAACGACGATTTGGCCTCCCTTGCCAGCATCATCCCGATCGACTGGTCCGACCATCACCTCATCCTTTTCACGATCAACACCATGACCCCCCCCTCCCCCCCCACCCCATCCACGCCAAATGCACCAAACTCAAGAAACTGAGCAGAAACTTTCATCTTATCCCCCCCGGCGAACTCGAAATGAAAATCAAAACTCAACTCCTGCTAGCTCCCCCCTCCCAAAATGCTAATGCCCTCACCGAACACTATAATACTTCAGTTATTGAGGTCCTAGACTAATTGCCCCCCCCCCCAAACTTAAAACCCAAAGAAACATTCCTTCCAAATCCTGGTTCAACTCTGATCTCAACAACGAAAGGCGCTCTCTTAGACAATCTGAAAGAACATGGAGGCAACATCCGTCCCCCTCTCATCTAGCCCTCCTCCGGTCTGCTAGGTCCAACTACAAGAAACACATCCTCAATGAAAAGTCTGCCTTCTTCTGCACACAGCTTGATAGGGCCAAAAATAGACCTAGAGAACTATTCAGCAGCGTCAAAAACCAAAAATCCTCTGCCCCCCAAATGCTGACGGCCTCTAACGAG
This sequence comes from Calotriton arnoldi, assembly GCA_963921515.1. NCBI lineage: Eukaryota > Metazoa > Chordata > Amphibia > Caudata > Salamandridae > Calotriton > Calotriton arnoldi. Next base: position 759,120 of record CAWUFW010003006.1, on the reverse strand, counting down.
AAATGTGAAGAAATTGCTAAGTTCTTCTCTGATAAAATCACCAAAATAGACCAATCATTCATCTTAAATCCGCTCTCTCCTCACCCACTACCTTCTTATAACTTTCCCCCAGTATCTCCATCCCATCCAAATCCTCCCCCTGTCCCTGCCAATCTCCCGTCCGTTTCCTTCCCACCGGAACCCAACCCTTCTCTCCCCCAGCAACATAAAAACAATGCCTCCTGGCATAATTTTCACCCTGTCACCGAACACGAAGTCTATAACATCATCGCTAAGCTGAAACCATCCTCCCACACCAAAGACCCTCTGCCCCCTAACCTTGTCCAAGACCTTAAACATATCATTGCCCCTTTTTGGACCACCATTATTAACTCCTCCCTGGCCACGGGGTGTGTTCCTGCCTCCCTCCAACTGGGTCAAATCACACCCATTCCCAAAAATCCTAAGGCAGATCCCAATGACCCAAATAACCTCCGCCCCATCTCTAACCTCCCTCTTCTCTCCAAAGCCCTAGAAAAATGCGCCCTGCTCCAACTAGATAATCACATCAACACTTTTGACCTCTTTGACTCACTGCAATCTGGCTTCAGAAAAGGATGCAGCACAGAATCTGCCATGCTCAATATAGTGGACGACATACATCATTCACTTGACAAAGGTGAGTCATGCCTTCTCATTCTCCTCGACCTATCCGCTGCTTTTGATACTGTTAACCACACAGCCTTTCTAAACACCCTTAAAGTCCGCTTTGGCTTCAATGGCCTTGTCCTCAACTGGTTCTTCTCCTTTCTCCAACACAGAACCCAACAAATCAAAATCGAGAACTGCCTCTCCAACCCTACTCCGATCTCTCTCGGTGTCCCCCAGGGATCCATTCTCTCTCCTGCTCTCTTTAACCTCTTCATGGAACCCCTCACCCTCATCCTCAAACAAGCAGGAATCAATTACCACCTCTATGCCGACGACACGCAACTTTACTATAAGATCAAATCCCACTCTGATATCCTCCACCTAAATGACACTCTGACCAAGATCCAATCATGGTTCCACCATAACCATCTCAAACTTAACCCTAAAAAAACCGAAATCATTCTCTTCTCGCCTAAAAACAACCCACTCCCCATACAAGACTGGATCTCTGATCTTAATGCTCTCAACTGCTCTCTCACCACTTCTAATTCAGTTAAGTCTCTTGGCATCACCATTGATAATAGCCTTGCCCTCAACCCACACATAAAAACCTCAGCAAAAGGAACACTCTTCACTCTCCGTCATCTCAAGAAAATCAACCCTTCATCCCGGCTGATGACTTTAAAACCATTGTCCAATCGCTGGTCTTGTCGAGAATTGACTATGGTAACGCTATCCTCGCCGGGACTCCTAAAGTTCACCTTGCTCCACTCAAAATCGGTGCTCAACCTAGCTGCTAGACTAATCTCGGACTACAAACGCTTCGACCACATCTCCCCCGCCTTGAAAACCCTCAAATGGCTACCCATCGAAGGCAGATCCACCTATAAGATTGCATGTATCATGCACAAAGCCCTTTACCAACACACCCCACGCTACCTCTCAGACAAACTCCACAAAGCAGGCTGCGCCCGACCGACGAGGAACACCAACGCCCTCATTCTTATCCCCCCCCCTGTTAAAGAAGAAACGCACACAAATTCGCTCCTTCTCCGGAAACGCTCCCTCCATCTGGAATTCCCTGCCTAAAAGACCTACGCTGTAACCCCTCCTACTTCAACTTCAAAAAAGAACTCAAAACATACCTCCTCAACAAATACTGGGGTCCATAATTTTTCTACCTCTGACTGTTCTCACGCTCTGCGCCCCCGTCAGGGTCCCCTCTATTTTCCCTCCAATTCTATCCCCTCCACCCTCTCCCTCCTAACCCCCCTCCCTCACGAAACTCTTTCCCCCCCTAATCCCCCTCCCTGTTCTCTGTATTTACATACGACCTCTAGCCCCACGCACGACCGCCCACTGTCCACAGATCAGGTGAAGATGTGGAAGTGCCTAGGAAAGATTTAATCTCAGTACTTCTACCATTTGCTCCTTTACTGGCACAGGCTGGGTCATGAGGAGCTAAACTTTGCCTGTTTAGGCATCTCCTTGGCTGTCTAAAATCCAGTCTCTTAAGCTGAGCAGTGCAGAGAAGAGTGGTAGACTCTTGCCTCGTACATGGATTAAAGGACTTGCTTCAGGGATAGCTGGATGGATCCCCTCTTGAGAATGAAGGATGCCTGGTATAATAATTGCTACAGTCTGTCCATAAAATAAAAACAATAGATTTTTCCTCTATGCGACAGGCTGGTGTTGCAGTATCAACAAATTTACTTAAATCACAAAAGTAAACTAGCCGATCAAAGAGACAGCATTAGTTTGCAAACAGGTGGACCAGTTTGCTAAGCTTGCATAATTATGGAGTGTGGTAGAATTAACTGCAATATCCAGACATTTGAGATGGTAGACAATGGCAGAAAAAAGATAAGTGTGCTCTAACTAACCTATGCCCATTCTTAAACTACTGATGCAATAGTTTGCTTCAGTGCTACTGCTACAAAACTGAAAAAAGCTAGCAGGAGATGATCTGAATCACTAATTTGGACGTTCAAGGGAAAGGGACTTCAGTGTCAGTGCTTAGAGATACAGAGGGACCGTCTCTTCAACTCACCTACACTATAAACAAACCCATCACTTTCAAAATCTGTTCTTTACTACTTTGGAAATGTTGTGAATTTCATCAAGTCCCAAAGTAATCAAAGTCCCCGCACATCTATAGTTGCAAGTACATCAGGTGAATTGTAACCCCTCCTTCTCCTCCATACACAAAGCTTTTTGGATGTTATACCACTTCGCCAATCCTTCAAAAACGAGGTTTTATTGACACGTTCTCCAAAATGCTCGTTCTTGTTCTCTAGATACTAATTCAGTTCAGAACAAGTGTCCACTTTCTCTCATTAAGGAATGGTGAGTCGGAGACTGATTACTCCATTCTGACCTTGCAGGAAAATATTTATATGGGGGCGTGGTCTCGCAGCGCATGGAGTGAGACGTGCGCCCAGGGAACTCCGCGCCGCCACTGCCATCTACAGCTAATATCACGGCACCGGGGCATCGGAGGGCTCTCCCTGACGGCGTGGATGACACCGGAGAGATCTGGGAGCAATCTGATCGCGCTCCTCGAGCAGGCAGACCCAGGGGCCGTTGCCTCGGTTGAGAGACCTGAGGCTCGCATCCACAGCCGCCATCTTCGATTGCCTGAATCCCCGAGAGCTGTGGAGCGGGTGGGAGTACCCCTCTCACAGGTGATCAGCGGCCTTGGGCGAGCTGGGCGCCGACTTGGGCGGCATCAGAGGTGCCTTCGGAGGAGAGGAGACCCGGGATCAGCGCATGGAGGAGTGACGGTACGGCGCTCTGCGGGGGGACAACCTGAAGCCGCCATCTTGGGGGCTTGCCGGACTGGAGCCACTGCACACCGCAACTTACCCGAGGCCCTTAGAGCGACACTGAGGCATCGGAGGGCGTCCCTCGACAATACTGAAGATACCGGAGGAGTTGGAGAGCAGTCCGGATGCACCAGTCGGACCGGCGGGCTCCAGGACTATCACCGTCGCTATGAGGCCTAAGGCTCAAACGCACACCCGCCACTCCTGACTGCCTGATTCACCCGGAGCTGTGGAACCCTGAGCGACCCAAGCACCGGCTTGTGCGACCCTGAAGGTAGAGGAACGGGGGTCAGGGGTCGCCTCCTTGAAGCGTGGCAGTGTAGCACCTCCCTGGGGAAGGCCTGTAATCGCCATTTGGGGGCCCTGCCGGGCTTGAGAAACTACGCGCGTGCCATAACTAAGGCGGCATACTCATCAAGCGCTGCAGAGTGGACCCCCGGGAGGTGTTGTGGGGAGCTGGCTTGCACCCGGGCTCACCTTTCTTGGCAGAAGCTGTGCCGGGGAGCTGCACCGCATTTCGGAGGGGACTGCCGTACGCTAGTGTGGTGGCGGCGGAGGTGGGAGAGTCGTCTCACGGCACAAAGAACATCAAGGCATTTCCCAGGATAGGGCCTGTAGAGCTCGGAGTGTGCAAGTACCCGGCATCGACGCAACCAGCATAAGGGGGCTGATCGGCAGAACCGCGAAACAGAGGAGGGACAATTCGGAAGACTTGTACACTGCCAGGCCACATTCCACCCGAGGGCCCAAGAGATATAGAGGCTTGTTCGGGTGCTCCCGCGGCTTGGAGCACACCGTTGGGTGACTCGCTCGGCTGCCTGCACACTCAAGGGTTCCTTGCTAGCATGCGGGCCTGCCAACATAGCACTAACGTGGCTTTCTGGAAATCAACTACCTACCTCATACTGCACTCTATGCTAACAATCATCGCTCCACTACAAAAGCGCACACAGAGGTCAGTGAAGGAACGGGAAACTACAATAACAGACGAGGCCTTGGGAGGAGGTGAAACCCTCTTGCGCAGCTGCTGCATAGATCAAATCTCTCTCTACACGGACCATGGAAAAAGGGACTTGCAGGGCCACCGACATAGAGGAATAACACCATCAACCTAAAACACTTCACAGAGACACTTTATACTCGGGGATATCCTCCCCTTGTCCTGGCGGAGCTGCCGGTCCAACTGCGAGTGACCTTGCCTTGTTCCGTGGACACTCTGAGCCTTTTGTTCTGACTCCCCGACCAAGCCACAAATTGAGAGCACTACGGACTAAGGGACATGCCACACTCCAAGGCAGGAAAAGACACCACAGCAAATCTGAAAGACACCCTGTCATATCCCTGTGGAATAAAACTGGTCCCTCGACTACCGTGCCCATGGCGTCCTCATCAGAAGGATCGGCCGATCCTCTCACCCAAGCTTTTATGTCTAACTTCCTGCACAAGATCAAATCGGAAATTGGTTCTCTCAAGACTGAATTTAAATCATGTATTAAGGAACTCAAAAAAGATGTAACAGAAATTGGGGAAAGAGTTGACGACCTTGAACAAACAATGGACACTCGCACAGAGGATCAGGAACAACTTTGGCAACGACTAGCTCTCCTTGAGGAACAACACATTGAACTTCAAATAATGCAGGAGGATTTGGAGAATAGAATTAGACGTAACAACCTCCGCCTTAGAGGCATAACCAAAGGGGCAGAGGGCACAGACATTATGACATTTGTAGCAGAACTCCTACACGAGATCAGAGGAGATGAGGACGCCTCCCCACCAGCGCTCGATAGGGCACATCGAGTGACTGCTCCCCCCGGCCGCTCTGAACTAGTCCCCGATATATTAACCAGAGTCTATTTTTTCACAGAGAAAGAGGCAATATTAAAAGCGGCACGGAACAAGACTGAATTGACACTCAAGGGATTTACCATTCAGCTTTTCCAAGCCATTGCACCAACTACACTCCGGCGTCGCAGAAACTTTAAACCAGTCACTGACAAGCTTCGCGAACTGGGCATTCAATACCAATGGGGCCATCCCTTTGCTTTAATCTTCACATGGGAGACTAAACGCCGGGTGTTAAGTTCCCTTCAGGAGGCCAAACAATTGCTACAACTCTCGGTACCCTCTAGAGCAGCCAGCCCCTCACTCTTGCCATCATTAGATAGAGAACCTGCATGGTCGCAGTGGACCAGAGCACTCAGACAGCGACGAGGGCCTAGAAACAGGGGGCAGTCCTCCTCCCAAGCTAAACAAGACATTATTCAACACATCCGCTCCATGGATGGCGAGAAGTCGCCCACTCCTTCGCAAGCGCCATCAGAATGATAGAACCATCGTGCTGGGATACATGCCTGTATTTTACTCCTGGTGCAGCCCTCTGAGATGGCATTGAGACACTCTACGCAGAGCCAATCTGCCCTTTTGCCTTGGTCGAAGCTTGGCGGCGGGGCCGGTGGATCACGCCTGGCGAAGTGTTCGTTTCACGAGACTTGCTCCCCCCAGACTCTATTCCTAAGGGAGTGACATCTCTGGAATGGACTGTGCCATAGCGCCTTGTCCGTTCTTGGACTGGAATAGGTCCTGTTGGCCCTCAATTGTTTTTGAAGTCTTTATTTTCTTTGTTCTTTCCTTTTCTCATTTCTTTTCCCCTACAGGGGGGAGGGAGGGTTGTTGCGCTGCGACTACGCTGGTTCCCTGGCCTTGGCTACGAGGGTGCGAGACCGCTCCAAGCTATTATCTGTTGGGAGCTGGGACAACATCCTTTACCATCATCCCTTATGGGTGGCTGTCCGGGGCTGGGCTAGGGGTCCACCCACCAAAACCCAACGCCTCAAAGCAGATAGATACACTAGACACTTGCGATGACCACCGTTTCCTGCTTGAAGATCCTCTCCCTTAATGTGAAGGGCCTCAATGCCCCCAATAAACGCCGTCAGATTTGGCGCTACCTGTTGCAACAGGACCCGGACATTATCTTTTTACAGGAGACACACCTCCTGAGGGAAGATACCCACCGCATGGCCCACTCCAAGTATCCACTACAATGCTGGGCATCTGCGCCCACAAAAACGGCTGGGGTGGCAATATTCTGTAGAGCTGGAATCACTCAAGGTGCTGTGCGAGTGGTGAAGACTAGAGAGGGTAGATACCTTAAACTTGTAATACATGTTGGGGCGCATACACTTATTCTTTTTAACATTTATGCACCTAATCAAGCACAAGACCTCTTCATCAGGGACCTTTTAAAAGAGCAGATATCACAAAATGATCACCAGCATATCTTAGGGGGTGACCTCAATTTGGCATGGGACACGGCGCTGGATCGGAGTACTAATACCTTTCATGGGACTGGGGCCATGTCTGCCTCTTTAAAAAGAGCGTTCAATGATTTGGGGCTAATAGATGCCTGGCGCTATCATTCACCCGATACGAGACTATTCGTACTATTCGCATGTACACTGCTCTTACTCTTGCATTGAGTATCTGTTTATCTCTCATTCCTTAGTGCGAGATGTACTGTCCGCATCCATGTCTGATATTTCAATTTCGGATCACGCACATCTAGAGCTGTTGTTGCAAAACCACACGCACTCTTCACGACACATACCCTGCTGGCACCTCCCCCCACATATCTTACGCGATCCGGTAGATGTAAAGGAAATCAGTGAAGCAATTACGACATACTTTGCATCTAATGACCTCCCAGAAACTCCATTCCCAGTCGTATGGGACGCTTTCAAAGCTACCACCAGGGGTCTAATAAAATCCTGAGCGATAGCGCGCAATCGAGAAGCTCGTCTGGTTGAGGACAAATTGACTAAGGAGATTAAAATACTGGAGAATCAGGACCAAGAGATGCCCTCAGTCATTAATAAACTACGCTTGGCCATGCTTCGGGCCAGCTAAGGGAACACAGAACCAATAAGGCGGAGCGAGCACTAATGGCACTGAAGCAGAAGTACTATGATGGGGGGGGACAAAGTGGGAACAATACTAGCGCGCCGACTACGGAAGAGGGCAGCGAAGGCACACATAGCGAAAATAAAAATGGCGGATGACAAGTGGGCCACAACTGAAAAGGCTAAACTAGCAGCCTTTCATGGTTATTACACTACTCTCTATGCACAGGAGAACTCTCACCCGCACCAGATTCAGGCGGCGCTGGTCAACTGCAAGTGGACTCCAATAGATGGGCAACATGCACAGCTCCTCGAGGAGCCACTCACCCTAGACTAACTTACACGTGCATTGAAAGACCTGCATCTAGGCAAAACCACGGGCCCGGATGGCTTACCGGTCTATTTTTACTGCACCTTCCTCCCACAAATACAAGACCACTTGCTTCGCCTTTTCAACTCGTTCACAGATACTACCGGTCCATCAGCCTCCATGGCTATGGCCGAAATAGCGCTCCTTCCCAAGCCGGGTAAAGATCCCACATTGTGCTCTTCATATCGTCCCATCGCACTTCTCAATACAGATTTAAAGATGTACACTAAAATCCTAGCCAAACGTCTGGAGCCACATATGCCGGGGCTCATCAAGCCAGACCAAGTTGGCTTTATCCGGCACCGCCAGGGAGCCGACAATGTGCGACGGATAGCACACCTGGTAGAAAGGGCACACCACTGGGACATTCCTGCCTGTCTGCTGTCATTTGACGCGGAAAAGGCGTTTGATCGAGTAGACTGGGAATTCCTAAGGGCCGTGTTGCAGAAAATAGGGTTGGGACCTACGAGGATAATCGCATCATACACCTCCCCTCAAACTCAGGCTAGGGTTAACGGTCAACTCACGAGCCCCATACATATACATAGAGGCACTAGGCAGGGTTGCCCACTGTCCCCCTTGCTCTTTGCGCTCGTAGTGGAGCCCCCTCGCCATAACAATACGTCAGTCAAAGGACATCAGTGGCATCCCTCTTGGAGGAGTGGAACAAAAAATAGCTCTATTTGCGGATGATCTTCTTCTTACCCTATTAAAGCTGCACACCTCCCTGCCAGCCCTCCACACGCTATTACAAGCATTCAAAGTAGCATCGGGCCTTCAAATTAATCTTACTAAATCTTGGGCCCTAAACCTCACAATTCCCGCAACAGAGATTCCGGCAATTCAATCCCTGGCCCCATATCAATGGGCTAAACACTCAATCAGATACCTCGGGCTCAACCTAACCCCTACTGTACGCACATGGACCCAGGCAAATTAGCAGGACTATAAAAAAGCAATCATGGAAGATCTGAGAAATTGGAAGTCCTTGCCAATATCGTGGTTGGGACGTCTTAACGCAGTTAAGATGTCGGTGTTACCAAAAATATTATATTTATTCCAAACACTACCCACATCAATACCGCAAGGCCACATTATGCATCTACAACGTGAGCTCACCGCCATTATATGGGGAGGGAGAAGACCACGCTTCTCCAATAAATTACTTATGCTACCACGCGTTTTGGGAGGGTTGGCGTGTCCTAATCTATTGGAGGGTTACTGGGCATCACACTTACGGTATATCTCAGAATGAGTGGTGCGAGAAAGTGAGAAAACTTGGTTCCACATGGACAGAGCTGTGGCATGCAGATCCTTGTGGGACCTTGCGTGGCTTCCAAGAGGAGCCCGACTGCGTAGCGCATATATAGCCATACCCACAAAAACGGTATTGGAAATTTGGGATAAAATTGCCCTATCCAAAGGCCTCACCTCCTTCCCTTCTCCAAACACTCCTATTGCACGTAACCCAAACTTCCCACCAGCAATGCAGCCCCACTCCTTCTTAGCATGGGCCGAGGGAGAATGCCGGACAATTCAGGATCTCTTTGAAGGAGACTCCTGCAAGACTTTGGAGCAGTGTAAACAGGAATTTCACCTCCCGGAAGACGCTAGATTGCAATATTTTCAACTCAGACACTGGCTACAGACACCAACCACTATTCAGGGGGCAACTTGACTCCTCACCCCATTTGAATCACTAGTCTGCTCATATGACGGATCTAGAGGATTGATATCCCGCACATATCAGGTACTCTAACATTCCTCACAGATCTCACCCCATACTTGTCAGTCGCATTGGCAATCAACTAGTATAGATGAAATCAACCCTAAGCAATGGGAACAACTTTGGCTGGACATACCAAAGATCTTTAAAAGCATGCCCCAAAGGGAGACTGCCTACAAAGTCATGACACAATGGTACTACACCCCCAAAGGCTCCACAAAATGTATCCTAACACCTCGCCCATTTCCTGGCGCTGCAAGAGTGCAGTTGGGGATTTCCTTCACATTTGGTGGCATTGTTCGTCGTTGGCCACCTACTGGAAGGAGATTCTTAGTCACATTAAAAAGGTGATTGGCTACCCTATACCTGAGACCCCAACAGTAACTATTCTGGGTCTTAAACCTACGACTCTCCTCACTATGACACAAGCAGATTGGCACATAATATCACATATGCTTGGTGCAGCCAAACAAATAATAGCGGTGGACTGGAAGAGGGCAGACACTCCCCGGTCGCCCTATGGTTAACCACGGGCGTACCATTGGCATACCTACCATTGGTTAACCATTGGCATACCACGGCGATGGAAATCCTCACAGCACGGATTACTCTCCGCGAGAATACGTTTAGAAGCACACGGCAGCCACTGGTAGATGGTTTCTCTACATTAGAATACGCCTGCTTCCAGCCATTAAAACTCCGGGCCTTACGCATCTTTGAGGATAACCTCCTCCCCTCTTGTGCGGAGGAACTTTGGGGCTCGAACAGAGGACACACATAGCCGACTTGATATATAGCGCCTAACATCCCCACCAAAGCGATCTCCCATCTCTCCCTCCTTCCTCCCTCCTGCCCTAGGGGCTTTCTTTTCTTTTAGAATAATATATTGTTTCAATATTCAATCGACCTGCCTAGCCACATGGTTAAAAGTTTTAGACCGGGGCGTGGCCGGGCAAGATGGCCGATCGGACGTAGCCCGTCTCGGCTCCCGGTCCGTGCATTGTTCCGGAGCAGACAGCAGCGGTCTTACCGCATCCCGCACGCTGTAAATCACTTCTATGCACAGCGGAAGATGTGAGGCACAGAGAGGGAGCCTTTAATCGTCTCCAGCGCCACAGGAGTAGACCCGGTGAGGTCTGTCGAGAGACCATCAGGCGCAGCCCAAAATGGCGGATTCCCGACTGGGCTGAGCGATTCCGGACGAAGCGGAGCGAGAAACCCCTGCCTCCAGGTCTGCTTCTCGCTGTCATAGTGAGCGTTACGGTAGGCTGGGTCAGGGGGTATACTTCAAGGAACTTGCCCGGATTACAGCTTCACCGGCGGTTCACCGCAATGCCCGACTTTAAAATGGCGCCTAAACTGTGATACAATGCCATGTCCCGTCTTTGGTCCCTGTGGACCCAAGCCTAGCTACCTGACGAGCGCCGCCTCAACGGGCGTCATCACCTCCTGCTTCTTTGCGCCCTGCCTGCTGAGCGGCTGAGGCCCCACGAACGCCTTTATCACCGTGGGTGCCCTCTCCTTGCTAGTACTTGCATCCCCCAAAATGGCGCTTGCTCAAGACCGTGCGGGGCCAGGATTACGAGTTGTGGTCGATGATTGAGGCGAGGCTCGAGTGCAACGACTAGCTGTGACACTTTTCCCTGGGCGAGCCCTTCGCTGTTACTGAATCCCCTGCTATTCAGCTCTTGGGGGGGGGGTGTGCTTCCACCTAGCGGGCCCGACTATGCCGTAAGACTCCTAGAGCTCCAAGCGGAGGTCCGATCTGCGTTGCGACACCTGCCTGCTACTGCTGCCTCGACTTGTGCCACTGGTCTACCAAGGACTCCTTGAGGTGGAGGTTCCCGCGTCCTGACTCACGAGCCTCCTTCCGCGGGCGTCGCGGTTGTGGGGGTCCTCCCAGGCCAGTCCGTATGCCGCCTAAGAGAGGGACGACCAAGACACCCAACAAGGTCTCGGACTTTTTTGGCCCCTCAGATAAACGCCTGACGCTGTGCGGTGACGCGGAGGCTGCAGACATGGCCCTTACAAAGGCAGATCTCCTGTCTACGCTAAAAGATTTCAAAACTGAGCTGTGCAATGACCTCGCCCAGGACATTAAAACTTCCATAGAGCAACTGAGGTCGGACCTTACAGGGAGACTGACCTCCCTACAACAAGATGTCGACTCGGTGGGCACCAGAGTGCTCGATGTGGAGGCGCACCAGCAAGATCAGGAGAAGCTCTCCTCCGAACTGCGTGAAGATGTTCGCGCCCTCCAAGACCAGCTCCACCAGACGCAGCTCAAGGCAGAGGACCTCGAGAATAGGGCACGGAGGGAGAACCTACGCGTCAGGGACCTGGCGGAGGGAGCAGAGGGGCCGGATCTTGAGGACTTCCTAGAGGGGCTCTTTGCAGAGGTTCTGGGTCCACATACCCTCTCAATAAAGCTAGAAAGGGTCCATCGTGTGGGAGTCCTGCAGCCCGGCGAGAGGAGACGCCCCCGCGACGTACTGGGGAAATTTCATTCATACAAAGTTAAAGAGGAGGTGCTCCTAGCGGCTAGGACCAAAGGGACTGTCACCTTTCAAAACCACTCATGCTCGATCTACCAAGACTTCGCACCGATAACTCTGGCACGGAGGCAGATGTTCCGACCCATTACCACCAAATTACGAGATGATAAAATCCGATACCGGTGGACCTACCCGTTCGGACTCAGTTTTGAGCTCAACAACAAACAGCGTCATATCACTGACCTAAGAGAGGGCCTGGAACTCCTGGGTCTCCCACCAGTTGAGACTGGCTACGATCATGATAACTCCCGAGCAGCTCAGCGAGGGCCATCACAGACAACAACATGGCTTATGGGCACACGGAGAGGCCGAAAATGAAATGCCAGCGCATATATTCTACATAGGTACTGCTATGTGTCTCGCATTCTTGAGGAATCACTACTGAAGAACGCTCACACTGCATCTTACCACATCTGACTGTGCTGCATGCTTTAGAGCGATGTTGGGAGTGGCCCGGTGGTTTTACAGGTGAACTGTTCCTAACTAATTTCTTCGACCTGGAACCCACCACGGTCCTGGGGTGGGGCCCCAGGCCCCCATCTGTTCTCTAGGGATGCCGAACTATGGTCCACCTCTATAACTCCGCGCAGAGACTTTTCTCTTTTCCCGCAAACGGCTCTGGTGTGACATCTAAGCCATGATCGCTTAAGATGTTTTTTTTGTGACTTACCTTCGGACGGCGCGGACGGGGTCCTCGGACTCTTGGTCCCCCTAGTCCCTGCTGGGCAGGTTGCCCGCGATCAGGGACCAGTTAGCGGCCTTTTTGCCGCACTTGCTGTTATTGTTTGTTATGTTGTTTTTGAGGGTTGAGGGAGGGGTAGGGAGGGCGATGGTGGCAGCTTTTTCATTTTACTTACTGGGGGCTTCTTCGTTTATTTCGGTCTATATATGCGGGGCGCTGCCATGGGAGATAGACCCACTTGGGGAGGTCTCGCTCACATATCCGGCTGGGCCGGCAGAAGGTGTCTCTGAGTTGTTCACCTCTACTTTAGTTCCATGACGATCACTATCGGTTCCTGGAACGGTAAGGGCTTAACTCCCCTCAGAAACGCCACATAGTGTGGAAATATATTATAGATCATCACCTTGATATAGTGGCCCTCCAAGAGACACACCTGTCTCGATCAGAGGATTCTCGCCTCCGTCACAAGCGCTACCCCCTAATATACAAATGATCTGCCCTAACAAAACATAGGGGTGTAGCCCTCCTGTTCCATTCCACCACTAAATTTCAACCGCTGGACTATCGTTCAGATAAAGATGGCCGATGGGTTATGGTCAAGGGCCGTTTGATGGGCAAACTGTGCACCTTCGTGGCATTGTATGCTCCCAATACAGGGCAAGCGGCATTTTTAAACACACTGGCAGGGAGGATTTTGGACTTCGGAGAAGGGCCATTGGTGATCTTGGGCGATTTTAATCTGACATGGCAAAGGGATCTCGACAGTACTCACGCACACCGCTCGGACCTGGGCTCCTTTACCCCACCACTAAACAACACTTTCACGATCTAGGTCTGATAGACGCTTGGCGAACACTTCATACTCAATCCCGTGACTACACTTTTTACTCCCACGTCCACCACACATACTCCCGACTGGACTACATTTTTGTTAGCCAGTCCCTGCTGGGCGCCCTCCAGGCGGCTAAGATATTTCCCCTTTCAGTGTCGGACCACAGCCTCCTTTCCATTTGCGTTGCCTGGCACGGCAATGTCTCCACCACTCCTCGTTGGTTTTTCCCACCATCTCTCACGCGCGATAAAGAATCCCGCACTAAATTGAGAGAAAGCATCACCGACTTTTTTGATTTTAATAAGCCTGAAGATACCTCGGAATACACTAACTGGGACACGTTTAAAGCGGTCATCCGAGGGAAATGTATCGCTCTCAACTCAGCACTGAACGCACAGCGAGTTATGGAGCCCCGGGCCCAGACGGTTACACCGCTCTTTTCTATAAAACTTTTGCCCCCGATATCATTCCACACCTCACTCGCTTGTTTAATAGGATGGCGACAGAGGGAGAGACGACAGGGTCTCTATCTGAGGCGGTGATCTCAGTTATACCAAAACCCGGGAAACACCCTCATTTATGCGCCTCTTACCGTCCCATCGCTCTACTAAATCTCGACGCAAAACTCTATTCCTCTATTTTGGCTAAACGGTTGAATGACCTTATGCCTGATCTCATCCATCCGGACCAATCCGGGTTTATTAAGGGCCGGCATACGCACGATAACACTCGCCGCATAGTCCACCTCATAGAAAAAGCTAACAAACGACGTATTCCCGCAGTATTGGTAGGACTAGATGCCGAAAAGGCTTTCGACCGGGTCGATTGGGCGTTTTTATTTACTACCCTCACTAGCTTTGGGTTCGCTTCTAAATAATTTCTCACTATGCTTCAGGCCAACTACGTTCAACCTCGCTCCCGGATGCAAGTAAATGGCATCCCTTCATCCACCTTTTCTCATTCTAGAGGTACACAACAGGGATGCCCCCTCTCGCCCCTCCTTTTTGCCCTGAGTATCGAACCCCTGGCAATAGCTATCAGAGCCAACCCCGATATACATGGCATCCCCTTTAGTGGGGATTCCCATAAGGTTTCTCTCTTCGCGGACGACGTCCTCTTGTCGCTCGCTGAGCCCGAGCAATCCCTTCCCCAATTACAGAAGGAACTGGAGCGCTTTGAAGAGGTGGCAGGCTTTAAAATAAATATGGGCAAGTCATATATTCTTAACCTTACACTTCCGCTGGCGGAGGTGCACAGGCTCCAACCCCTCACTCCCTTACAATGGGCAACCTCATCCATACAGTACCTAGGAATACAGTTAACGCCCAGGGTGGAAGGATTATATGCTGCCAACTTCCCCCCCAGTCTCGTACGAATTCAGGAGGAACTCGTGAGGTGGAAGCCACTCTTTCTTTCTTGGCTTGGCCGTATCCATGCTGTCAAGATGACTCTCCTCCCTAAGCTTCTCTACTTGTTCCAAGCCTTACCGATAGAACCAGAAAGGGACTTCTTCCGCAGAATTAAATCTATGATCCTTCAGTTCATATGGCAAAAAGGACGTGCCCGCTTGTCGTTCTCGTTGTTGCGTCGCTCCCGAGCGGAGGGAGGAGTGGGTCTCCCCGACATCCACTTATATTACAAAGCGGCACAATTGAGAGTGTTAACTGAGTGGTCCAAACCGGAATCAGATAAACATTTGTTACATATGGACCGTAGTGTCGCAGGACGGACGATATGGGATCTTGCTTGGTGCCCCAAACGAGACAGACTCAAGAACGTGTACTGTAGCACCCCCACACGAACCACCCTGCGAGTGTGGGACTCTGTTTAGGGAGATGAGAGATGGACCACTTTTCCCTCGCCGTTTACACCGCTGCACTTCAATTCTGCCTTCCCCCCCGGCATGCAAGAGGGGCCCTTTGATGCTTGGCGAGATGGGGGTTGTCTTGCCTTGACACACCTCTTTCACAACTATGATCCCTTAACTTTTGACAACTGTAAAAGGTACAATGACTTGGCTGACTCGGAACGGTTCCATCATGCCCAGCTGCTTCACTGGGCTCTCACTCCAAAGGTTCGGGATGCGGCCACTCGGCCGCCCACTAGATTCGAATCCTTCCTCTCCAAGACCACCACAATGAAAGGGGTGATATCGTTCATCTATAACTTTTTACTTACCACCGCCACCTCGCCGCGCCCCCGTTACATGGCTATGTGGGAGGGGATACTGCAGCGCGCTGTGTCGGAGAGAGATTGGTCTCACTTGTGGTCCGACATTTTTAGGTTTAATCACTCCATAGACCTCCGAGAAGCCCACCTAAAGACCATGATGGATTGGTATCTCCACCCTTCTAGGCTTAAACAGATCTTTCCCAACACTTCTGACTGCTGCTGGAGAGGCTGCGGCCTCTTGGGTGATTTTCAACACATTTGGTGGGATTGCCCAACGATACGCCCATTTTGGGCAGAAATACTAGCACATATTAAAGATATTCTGGGGTACCCCATTCCAACCACTATGGCAGAGGTCCTCTTGGGACTTAGAGACCCTACTTTAGAACACCAGACACGTGCGGACAAAGCCATTATGTGGCTGTGTATAGGAGCGGCTAAGTTGACTTTAGCGGCCGCCTGGAAACAGAGGGAGGCCCCGGCGATCTCCCTTTGGCACTCACGGCTATGGCGGCTTCTTAGCATGGAAAGAATGGCTGATATCTTTCAAGACAATTATAAGAACTTTGAATTCAAGTGGGGACCACTAGTAGCCTTCCTCTCCCGGGGGCTCCCGTCAGCTGTCTGTCCCAATACAGTTCGCGCATTACACCTCTTTCAATATTGAATACATTGCCATTACCTTCAGTTGCTATCTTATCTATGGTTTTGCTGCCACCATAGTTTGGGAGGGGGGAGGGGGGTTTGGGTTTTTGGGTTCGGGGAGTTGGTTTTTAAATTCTTCAAATACGCCCCACTAGATTCCCTCAGCTGGAAATATTTGATTAGATGTCCTTTCAGACATACGTTGCGGCGCCTAATTACGGTGCTTCGTATGGCTGCTGCCACAGGGGACAGCCCGCACCCCCGCCTTGACAGCCACTGTATCTTTCATTAGCGTTTCTTTTGGAAGCGGGGCTGGGCACATCCTGGATAATGTATAATGCTTCACCATTTGAGTCTTATCGATATGTTGGTGCTCACTGCGCTGAGCGGAATGATATTGCTATCCTGTGATTTACCTGGAAAAATCTAATAAACATATGTTTGAAAAAAAGTTTTAGACCACATACAGTGTATTTATTATTTCTCAACAGTGTGGAATGTGGTATTGTAAAGTGGACCAGACATAGTGCAAATGTATATTTTGGATCTCAATGCTGTGACCGATTGGACTTTTGATTTGTCTTTTTCTCTTTCTTTTCCTTTATGTTTCTCATTGTTTTTACAAAATAATTTTCAATAAAAAGATTTGAAGGAAAATATTTATAGCCACAGGGCACAAAGTACATCGCCTAGAATATTTTCACAGTTAGTAAGAGAGCGACATGACATTAGAATTTACGTGAGATTCACCCTTTAGTTTCTTACACAGCACAGGAATTGACAAAAACATTACAAGGGTTCGATGTACATGAAAAATAAAATGATTTTCAGCCAGTTAGAAGTCCTTGCTTGTTAGCGCCAACAGCAGAGTAAACTATTACATCCTAACAAGCTATGAAATGCAAGGAGTAAAAACTGCATGCTTATTAACATTTAAGAAGAGTGACAGAGGTGATGAGGAGGCTGAGCAATAGACCAGGTAAGAACAGAAAAATAAGGCATGCAGAGATTTGTGATACTTCACAGAACACGTTCTCTCTAATCTTTCAATTACATTTCACATTATTGCTACTAGCTTACTGAAGAACATATTTTTTCAAAACACAATGATATAGAAGAGACTCGAATTTGTGGCATAACTGCCGTTTCTAGAAGAGGCCTTGCCAACATTTTAAGATTCACCGCCATGATACACAATCAAAGTGCATGAACAAAGGTTGATTTGATCTTCAAGTAGCGCACTGTATTCAGCGTGAAACGGCAATCTCACCAAACAACTGTCAGCATTCACAAGATGAACTAATCTTCTCTTCTGTATACGATATCAAGAACCACTGAACAACAGCGGTCTTAATGTAAGCATGTGTAGGAGTGCACTGCCTTGTAGTTAAAACTGCCTACACTGTACAGAATTCCTCAAACAACGCATGCAGCCAACTAGGGTTCGTGAATTGAGTCATTAACATTTTAAATGTTCTTATAAGTTGTTAGCTCAGTCACCTTTCCTACCAACACAAAACGTTAGGCTCTGAAAAAGTACCACTTAAAGTAACGAGGGCGTTTACTGAACTGGAGCAAGATAACGGAGAAATATACAGTCACAATGCAGATACATTGCACATTTTAGTTTTGAATAACGTACTAATACCCATCACGGTAATCTCATCTAAGTTCCATTAAGCTAAAAAAAAAAAAACGTTATACAGGCACAAAAACAGATTACTTTCGTTACTTTGTGGAAAAATCTTTTAAAACATAGATATATTAGGGCAGGGATCCCCGATTACAGATTACCAGTAAATATTGAGATGTATATTTATCACCAACACCAAATGCAACCAGGGTGCCACAAACTTTTAGTTGTTTTCGAGCTTATCGTGAATCAGCACATCTCTTCGCCAGTGGTATAAATTACACAGCAAATGTATGTCATTATACAGGGCAAGTCATAGTTCTGCACACTTTTCTGGACCAAAGCTCAGTTACACATATCTTTAAAACCAAAGCAATACTGAACATCAAGGATGACGTCAATGGACAAAGGTGCAAATTATTATCTCCACGTGGATACTTGTACACAAATGATGCCTATGTGTCTGAATGGAATACCCCTAAGGGCATCTGCTTCCTTCCGTGGTTTTTTTTATCCACAAACGCTGTAGGACTACAGGGGTAGTGTAAAGTTAAGAGTACTAGGTCACTTACGCACTGTTTACAGCTACTTTATATTGTAGCATTTCTTTAACAATTACTACTACTGTAGCACTTGCTACTACTGATCGGCTTACCCACACAGATACTAAGATACACTGTGTATGGTTGGAAAGGTGTTTTTGCTTTCAGTCAATATAGTAATTTTTTTCGCGATTGCTTAGTGACCAAAAAAGCAAGAACTGGAATTCGTGAGCAGTAGCCAAGAACTTTCTTCTTATTATTTTTTGATTTTTAACAGACTGGGATACTGCCTACTACATGCCATGAACGAGGCACTAAGTGGAAGAGCAATCAAAGCTGACAACCGGAGTACAGACTACACAATCTTTAAAAGGCCCGTATACCACCTATTCAGCTAAGCTGAAGGGAGCCACAAGTTTGAGAAGGGTTCACATCCCCAAACTCCTGTCAAACTTCTGAAGTCTCCCAAAGACAGACAAGCTATAGTCTGGTCATGGCCCAGAATCTGGCCAGTTTAGCACCCTGCACCTGTGCCCAATACTTTTCTTACATTCCAGAGACCATTGCTTTTTCTATTTTACAGAGGAGGCATCCCGACTTTCTAGAATTTCCTCCCAGACAACTTCTAATGTCATTGTTATGAGTGAATGGCATTTCAGGGTACACAAGAGACAATGTGGTGAAATGAAATGTACATTGCTTCCATTATTTCGGCTAGGACAGCAGCTTGACACTTCAAGAGTTTGGTATTAAACTGCTTTCTAAAAGTGAAGACATTTGTTTGGAATCTTACTTGAGGGTGGACAGCAGTCCATGGCTTTGGACGACTTGCGCCCAGGGCTCTGCTGCCACAGTTCGTCATTTGAAATTTTGTTGGCAGATACTTAGTGGAGCAGAGGGTCCTGATGGGGAAATAATAATTTGAAGTTAACTCCTGCACGTAAGTATTCAGGGCTCTTTTCAAGAAGGCCTTGTGCATCATTGAAATGAATTACAAAATGATGTACAATACCAATGACAACTAAAGAAGTAATTTCAGAGCACATTTAATGATTTTCCTTTTCATCAGGGTGAGGGCAGGTCTTGCCGCTTGTGTTTGTACTGATGCATCCATGCAATGATTAGGGGTCTGGTAAGCTTCACGCTGTGGATCATTTGTAAGAGGGTAGGATTTATATATTACATAAATATTCGAAATGTGACGATCCCAGTCACTGTGTCGATTTGTGGGGCAAAGGTAAGATTGAAGGAGTTATAGTAAATGTTGAGGTGCAATACAACAGTATTACACCTAAGCTTCTTACTTTGTGTTCGCAGGGTGCCCCCCAAAGAGATGAGCGTTTGGGAGAGGCAGCATAGTCTGTCAGGCTGCCCATTATTGTTTTGGATACAGAAAGACCGGGGAATCCTCATTTGAAAATACTAATTTCGCTCGCATTAACATAACTCATAAAATGAGCAGAAAACACTTCACTTTTTACTGACTAGTAACCACAGTGCTACCTCTAGAAGAAAACAAATACCACATTGTCATCTGGAGAGATCATGTTCCAATCACAAATGAATTTGAGGCGACTGTAAGTAGTACCGAAATCTACTAGTGCATTTCTAACACTTTGCTTTAGAATGCTGAGGTGTCTGATTAAATCTCAAAAGTAATTTCACATCACTTTAGCGCAACTCGTTGAGGAAAAGTTTTTAATGCACTCTACAAGAAACGAGTAAAAAAAACATTCTGAGCAGATAGAAATCAACTTTTCTTCCTTGGCTAAAACACTACAATCACTCCACGCTGATTATGGATGAAATTGAAAATGTTGGCACCTGTCCACACATTCTTTAAATCAATGTGCTCTTCATTATCTGCTGAAAAGGACTGCCAAGTACAGTACATTCCTTTTTGTGACATACGAACGAGGGGCACCATGACCTTGGCTATTCTGTGCCTCTGCAAGTTGTCTTTTGATACCCATACTATATCTGCAGCACATCTCACATGCTTTACAAAACTGAGCATTTACCACCCGAAACTCAGAAAATGGTTGTAGAGTAAAATATTCTGCTAAAAGATTAAAAAGATTAAAATGCCATTTATTTTAATTTTCCACCAGAATTAGCTACTTCTAAATCTCACTTGTTTTGGCTATCTATTCAACCAGAAAATAGATCCAGTGTCAAAGTGGGCATTCCAGTATAAACTGCTGGAACAGACTGCCGTATAAAGGTATACAATTCTTTATGCAAAGTGATTGCTGGGTTGTTCAACAAGGCATCCAAAATGCTTGCAAACATTTTTCAGCGATTTCCAATTTACTTGGAGAGCCTGATTCGTAAAGGAGGACTATTGATTTTGGGATCCAATCCCTTGGGTCAGGTGTGCGTTGCAGCAAATAAAAATCACCTCATTAGCACGTCACTTTAAAGATGCATTGCCAACTTCTTTACATCTCCTAAGCAGACTGCCTTGCATACTCGTATTAAGAGAAACAAACGGAAAACGTCTCTGCTAAGAGACAGTCGCATCAGGCCTTTTAGTCTTTTTAAATGCAGTTTCCTAGCAAGCTCTCTTCCACTTCACAGTAAATTCTGCCTTCAATTTAAGCATCCCTCGTCACCATATAGTGTTTTCAGGTGCTCTTTTTTGAAATCTGCCACCGATTTGCAACTACTGTACTTAAGAAAAACATTAATTTATCCTTAGATTATAATTCTTGTAGTTTCCATCCACTTCATTGTAAAGTGGCAGAAATGGAAAAAGATGGGACGGTAAGTTATTTCCTTAAAACCATCCACGGTAGGTATTCTAGAACATAGCTTGATTTTTTAGGTCGAGCCTAGACAGCGTGCATGTGCTGTCTGCAAGACATGCTGTATGTACAACATGGGCTTTAACCACGCCCATCAATTGCCATTGGTTCTTTGATGTGCGAATTGGAAATGCTGCCTTTTGATTGTTGCTTGGTTGTAACTGTCCCTACTTTGTGTGCTTGGTTCCCTCCCAGACGATTTCACTCATTGTTCATTTTGGTTGGCCATTCTTCGTTGGCCAATTGTAAATACACTGCTGGAAGGAATGAATGAGGGCACCCTATCTGCTTCCTTCTTAAAGTTAGAATAAACTACGGAGTTGAGTGCACACTCTTGTGAGTGCCGGGCATAAGTTTTTGCAATTATGCCACCGTGCTCTGTGAAAAGTGCACTCATGTTCAGTGTTTGTGATCGACATTAAAGCAGTGTTTAATTCCAACATTGGCAAGTTTAGATGACCGGGCAAGTTTAAATGACCGGGCAAATAATTAAAGTCTAGTACTGACTTGCTTAAAGGTAAATCTCTCAGACTTATATAGTGAGCACCTGAGAAGGCTGTCGAAGCCCGAGGAGAGATTGGGTTAACGCGTGCCTTCCTGCCTGCTCTCTGGAGAAGGGTCAGAGTGCAGTTGTGTTTTTTGCGTGCTGGAAGTTTGCCGCTCCGAGTCTTGCTATTCTCAAGATCCCGCCCGTGCCCTCAGGCAGCGTCGTTTAATCCCTCCGAGACCTTTTATCTTCTAAGACGGAAGGAGGAGGACTACAATGTTGAACTTTTGGGATGTCTCTCTTCCCTGCCTCTTTTTGTAATGTAAGCCGACAATTGCATAACTGCCCCTATTTTAAACATTTCTTGTTTGCAAGGTCGTCTGCCCGATTAGCTGCAGTCCGTGTGGCGCAGCATTTATAAGTTAAGGTCACAGAAAATGTTTCTTTAAAATCATGAGACCTTTCATATTTTATCCGTTATCCTATAGACCCGCTGGCTCTCTTCCATTAATCTGTTTGGGCTTTGTTGTGACAGCACTGGCAGATGTTATAAAACTGTTTACAAGGCTTAAATAGTGTTGCACTAAGGCACTCAGGCAAGGCTTATTTTAAAGCTGTTGGTTTACATGAAACATGCCCGGCTCCACAAACGGGTCCCTGTGTCAGGCCGCTTGTATTCTTGGGAGCTTAACGCCTAGCTTTATATCTCGGAGTTGGTGTTTGAGTGAGTACTGTCTCATGAAGATCAGACGAGCCTGGTCAGTTTTTGTTTTTCAATTTCGTGCAGTGGCGTCATAATAACACAATCCTATTTCTTTTGTTCAGCTATTAACTGAATTTAATCTTCACCGACTGAACAAAGGCATTTGCAAGGTCACTGGAAATATGCAGCAGCGGAGGGACACATTATGCGGTCTTCTTGCCCCCTCCCTTGAACTCCCCCATCCTTGCGGTCTACCTTGTCTCCACCCTCACATGCTTCCTTCTTTCCTTCACCCTTGCATTATTCCTTCTTTCTCATGCCCTTGCACTCTTCCTTCTCTCGCCCGCCCCTTGCACTCTTCCTTCTCTCGCCCGCCCCTTGCACTTTCTTCTATCTCCAGTCCTAGCACTTTCTTCTATCTCCAGTCCTTGCACTTTCCTCTATCTCCCGCCCTTGCACTTTCTTCTATCTCCCGCCCATGCACTCTTCCTTCTCTCCCCCGCACTTGCACTTCTTCCTTCTCTCCCCCGCCCTTGCACTCTTCCTTCTCTCGCCCGCCCCTTGCACTCTTCCTTCTCTCGCCCGCCCCTTGCACTCTTCCTTCTCTCGCCCGCCCCTTGCACTCTTCCTTCTCTCGCCCGCCCCTTGCACTCTTCCTTCTCTCGCCCGCCCCTTGCACTCTTCCTTCTCTCGCCCGCCCCTTGCACTCTTCCTTCTCTCGCCCGCCCCTTGCACTCTTCCTTCTCTCGCCCGCCCCTTGCACTCTTCCTTCTCTCGCCCGCCCCTTGCACTCTTCCTTCTCTCGCCCGCCCCCTTGCACTCTTCCTTCTCTCGCCCGCCCCTTGCACTCTTCCTTCTCTCGCCCGCCCCTTGCACTCTTCCTTCTCTCGCCCGCCCCTTGCACTCTTCCTTCTCTCGCCCGCCCCTTGCACTCTTCCTTCTTCCCGCCCTTGCACTTTCTTCTATTTCCAGTCCTTGCACTTTCCTCTATCTCCCGCCCTTGCACTTTCTTCTATCTCCCGCCCATGCACTCTTCCTTCTCTCCCCCGCCCTTGCACTCTTCCTTCTCTCCCCCGCCCTTGCACTCTTCCTTCTCTCCCCCGCCCTTGCACTCTTCCTTCTCTCCCCCGTCCTTGCACTCTTCCTTCTCTCCCCCGCCCTGGCACTCTTCCTTCTCTCCCCCGCCCTGGCACTCTTCCTTCTCTCCCCCGCCCCTGGCACTCTTCCTCTCTCTCCCCCGCCCTGGCACTCTTCCTTCTCTCCCCGCCCTGGCACTCTTCCTTCTCTCCCCCGCCCTGGCACTCTTCCTTCTCTCCCCGCCCTGGCACTCTTCCTTCTCTCCCCCGCCCTGGCACTCTTCCTTCTCACCCCCGCCCTGGCACTCTTCCTTCTCACCCCCGCCCTGGCACTCTTCCTTCTCACCCCCGCCCTGGCACTCTTCCTTCTCACCCCCGCCCTGGCACTCTTCCTTCTCACCCCCGCCCTGGCACTCTTCCTTCTCACCCCCGCCCTGGCACTCTTTCCTCTCTCCCCCACCCTTGCCCTCTTTCTTCTCTCCCCCACCCTTGCACTCTTTCTTCTCTCCCCCACCCTTGCACTCTTTCTTCTCTCCCCCACCCTTGCACTCTTTCTTCTCTCCCCCACCCTTGCACTCCTTCTTTCCACGACCCTTGGACTCTTTCTTCTTTACCCCAATTTTTGCTCTCTTTCCCTGTCCCACCCCTGCGCTTTTCTCCCTTCTCTTCTCCCTCCCATCCCTGCTCTGCCACCCCTTTTCCCTCCCAGTCCTGCTCTCTTCCCCTTTTCTCTTCTAACTCCCACCCCTGCTCTATTCTCCCCTTCTCATTTCTCACCTAAACATTTGCTGTTCTTTTTTCCCTCTTTGCTGTAGCTCTTTTGCCCTCCCCGTTGCCCTCTTTGGACGCAGCACAGGGTCCTGTGAGATGCTACAAGTCTTCTGCACACATTGTGCCTCATGCAGTAATTTGGAGTTCCCATGGCAGGCACAGTATTCTCCTTGCAGTACTAGTCCTATCCTGTGGACCTGATTCCACTGCATGTGCAGTGCCATCATTCATTGACTGTAACTGTGAAATGAGAACTTCTTAGAGTGATGATCTTCTGCGATTCTGTTGTTGAAGCATTAGTTGAAGGCTGCCTGAGCAATGGGTACTGGCATTCTGTGTGTACAACACCACCAATGTATCTTCTTTCTCTTTGCCAGCTCTCACATCGTCTATGCTTGCTGTAAATATTGGGACCCAAGTTATTGTGCCTGCTCCAAAATACATTGTCCGGTCACTATCCATGCTTCAAATCGTGAACCTTGCAGAATTTTATATTTCTTCAAAATTAAATAATACCTGTCATCATTGCCCGTTTCCCATACGTCTGCGTTGTTTTAACTCAGTTTCGCAATCCCTTTTGCTCTGCCAACCCTAGTCCTTCGTGTTGCTTCCACCACCCCCGCTGTATATGTTGCTTCTGACCCAGTGGCCCTTCTTGTTGCTTTTTTCCACTTGCGCCCACCATGCCGCCTCCACCCCATGCCCTCCTGTTGTTTCCCAGACCTGCTTAATAAAACGAAACACTTTTGCCCTGCTTTTTTTCTTTTTATTTAGATTCAACATCAGGGACACTAAAATCCATTGTCAACATTAAAAACCATTGTCAACGCTAACAGGGCCCAAAGGCGAGACCCATTGGCATTGCCAATGCTTGTTTCCCATGTTATGTTTCTACTGCACTGCTTGAAGAATTTAATTAGACCACTGCCCTTCTAACTGTGCTTACCTCAAACCATGGTTAATATCATCATTGAAATCTGTATTAAGGAGCGGCTGCCTTTTCTACTTTCCAGTGATTAAGCTTCTTTCTCTAGTAATTGATCCCCAAGTCAATCACAGTAATTTAAACCTTAGGGGAAAACTATCTTTGTGCTTCTGAACCTACAACTGAGACTGTAGCCTCTGCAGGTCGACAATGGCTAGATTTCTTGCTCCAGAATCCAGTCACTGATCTTTATTATTAAGTGTCACTAAACAACAGACATACACATATGATCTTGGTCGAATTAAAGGACTGAGATGGCAGAAGCATTAAGGATGGGCAAGGATGCAGACTGTAGAGGATCTCTCTGCTGTGACACGTCTTGAGGGTTCACCTGGCCTGACAGCCCTGCTCCCTCAGCATCTTGAGATCAGAAGTCATTGGCACATCTTTTTATCTAATCAGAGCATGCTTAGGACATAGTCAGAGTTTTGATAGATAGATCAAAAAGTGGAAAACTCTCACCCTCATCCATTTCGTACACACAAGCTAAGTAGCAAATAATACAAGCATGATAAGGCTTTCTGTCTGCCTACTATTACCCCAGTCCATTGTGTCTCAATGGGAGTAGGGGTACTTCTAGCTTTAGAAGACCATTTTATCAGTGAAGAGGATAGTCATGATAACTTTGGAAGCAAGAGAAAAAAACATGTCATGCTTTCAGATGTTGAGCCTCCCTCTAGCTTGCTTTTTAGGTAGAGCCTAGAGTAGCGCGCAAGCGCTGCTTCTGGCGAAGCATTATGTAGGGGGTTTTCAAACTGACCAGACGCTTGTGCGTCATGGCCTTTTTCGGGCGGTTACCCGCGCGGCCGACATCTGTTTCCCATTATCGTGCCCAGACGCGGGCGCGATAATTGGAAACACATGCCGGGAAAAGGCCATGACGCACGAGCGTGTGGTCAGCTGAGCAGGCTGCCGCGCTCGCTCGCCCCCGCTCCTCCATTGTTGTCCTTGAAAGGGCTGCCGGCATCAGATGCCAAAGTCTACACCCCATCCATCAGCAGGCCGCTGGCGAAAGGAGCGGTCTCTGGTTTAACGGAGGTAGGCGACATTTGTTTTGCTTTAACGTGAAAGCCGTCGCGCAGCTGCCCCGGCCTAATGACTGCAGCCCGTGTTTGTGTTTTCATTTATAGTTCCCGTTTCGGCCATGTGGAAGGCGTTATCTTACCAGCACGTTATAAAACCGTGAATTAAAACGTGGCCTGCGCTGATGTCTGCGGGTCTCTTGTTCGACTCCCTGAAAAGTGATGAATGTGTTCTTAATTGAAGCGGATTGTTTCTGCTCAGGCGAGGGGGTGGGGGGTGGCAGTGGAAAGGGGGTGGGGGTGAAATAAATGCCAGGCCAACGGGTTAAGCTCAGCCGTTAGAAAACGATGCATTTGAATTTCCATCATCGTACATAAAACATATTCCTGACTGCAGGTTATCAAGGTTACAGTATACATTGACTGATGCGGCCATATGTACAAAAGTAAATTTTCTATCCAATACAGCTCATGGAGGCTCTAATAGCCAATGACAGTCTCCCTCAAATAGCCTTAGTGTTTCTTGGATAAGCCACGGGCATACTGCTCTTTCATAGATACCTCTTTAAATGAAGTCTTGTGGAGGGGGTGCTTTTTAAATTTACAATGTGTACTTATGTGGGTGCGTGTGCGGCTGCCTGCCTTTTATCAGCACAGCGCCCGCTTCACGGGCGCCGGGCTTCATGTTTCATGAAGCTCAGCGGGCGCCGTGTTGCTAAAAGAACGCACGTCGCTGCTGCTTCAACTGCATGTAAATCTTTTTTTTCATCTACAGATGTCCACCGCTATGTGCTTCTTGTCTTTTACATAGTATATTCTTGTTATTTGAGGGACGGGCTGTGGCAGGCACATTTTTATTTACTTTGCCAACATTTGATCAGCGCCATACCCCTCGATTAAACTTTAAGCTTGGCAGCCGCTCCTTTCTTTAGTTCTGTGGCCGCCATGCTTAAAGACAAAGCGTGTCGTGCCTCGCTGATTAAATATTGGCTAAGTAAATACAAATGTTACCAAACTTAATAGAGGTGGGCGGGCCGCACCAGTGCAGAACGCTGATAAAATGTTGCCCAAGTAAAAATGTTTTGCCAAAGTTAATAAATTACCACTACATAGTGTGTCCAGGCAGCAGTGGTCCTTCCAGCCGCTTTCGTCCTAAACATATCGCACTCGGTTGTGTTAAAATGCACCCCTACACAACATATTGCATCATGGCGGCGGCACTTAGCCGAGTCCACTTTCAGTACCACATACTATGCCTCATTCCGGAAGTGCATTGTATATAACTAGTTAACATGCTCAGAATTACTGCCTTGCAAGGTGTTTTCAACTGTACTTTATGCCACACACTGGTTGCATCCTCTTCTGAATACAGCTACTCTGCATGCAGGTACGCGGCTAGTAGTCTCAGAAGTCTCAATCTCACCAGTAACCCTGCTCTGTCCTCCCTTTGGACACATTAGCCACTTAGGATCGCACCCTTACCATTCCCACTCATTTCAGTCCAATAGTACTCTTTACTCCAGTTAACTTATCCAGCCTCGTTTTTCCCCCCATTTTGATTACACCTCCTTTATGGAATGCACTGCATGAAGTGGCTTTTAATAACTACCTTGCATGTCGCGTGTTCAGCGGTGTGAAACTGTGCATCCTATGGTTTTTAACTCGGCAAAATAAAATCTCAAACTTCCCTCCCAGAAGTGACTGGTTCCCCACACCCATATTATGTTTATTGTTCATCGCTTTGGTGCCCTCGTCTCATTTCCCTGGCACGAAAAAGCCAATGGCACATCGCTTTTTCTGTTCATATTAATGTCGACCTCAATTCCTCCTCATTAAGTGTCAAATCTTTCAATTGATTCAAATAAGTCACACAGCTGCAATCAGGCTCAAATGCCCCCCACGTGGTGCTGTATAGCTGCCAAAAGGACACACTTCACGTGTCAGCATCAACTAGCACTGGGTGTCAGACAACAGCACACTGCATTCTGGGACATGCAGTTTTTCTTTTCAAACTGTTTGTGTAATTGCAGACTTAAAAGAAACAATTGTCACAGCTGTACATAAGGCCCACAACAGACTGCTCTGCTTCCAGGATTGGTTTATTTATAATTATTTATTTGCAGTTTTATATAGCGGGTTCTAGACTTGGAGGTGTCAGACCACTTTACAATAATAACACTAGGAATGTTCCAACAATAAGTGTATGATGTAAGGCTATTACGAGCTAGAATATGAGGTCATACCAAAGGCAATAGTGCTATGCAAATAGAATAACTCCTCTGTAAAAATAAAAGTAAAAAAACATTGTCATTTTTAATGCCAATAGCTCTAACTTTAAAAAATGCGAGACCGATTGCATTGCATGTGTTGTAGAATGCACCATTTTTGCATTTTGTTTCCCCAAATTTTCCCAAACCACCTTGTTGTGGCCAGGCTTGCTTGCTGCGCTAGCTCACTATGCATGTAATGGGGACTGGTCTGACAAACATTGCCAGGACTGCTTAGGGTTACCAGTCTGGCCCTGCTCAGACCACATTTCTTTTAAAGACTTCCCACTTTTTTCTTCCCGCTTAAAGCCTGCCCTTTTACAAAAAATAAGCCATGATGTGAGCTGTTTTATGAGCAGTGGGAAGTTAGTAGGTGGAGGTACCCAACAGTGCTCTCTGCTGTGTGGGGAGCAGGGCCAGCCTTGGGCATGGGCGAGCTGTGCCCAGGCCCATGGTGCCAATATTCCAAGGGGCGCAGCAGGGAGCTGCCCTGACCTAATGTTATGCAAACATCTGCTCAGCCATCCCACTTGGTCTCCCTGGGGTCCCATTAAAGACTTTGTAATTAGCCCTTAATGTACCTCAGCGGAATTATTTGGACCCCATGAACCCCCTGCCCTCTTCCTCCCATCTGTCTCACACTTCCCGCCCTCACACTGCAAGCCCACCTCCCACCCCCCTCTCGCCGCCCCTCCCACCCCCGCGTCCACAACAAACATCGCATTTTCTTTCCCTGGGTGCTGTCCCGGTCAATCAGATTTAGGGCCGGTTGGTGACTCAGTAGCCTGATAAGGACAGTTGAGTACTTGAATAGTCAGGTTTTTTTTTTAGCTTGGGAAAAAGTAATACATAAGAACATTAACTTCACACTTGATTTTTTCCCCGGTGTATGTGTGTGTCTTGACATAGTTTGCGCGGAGAGTGTGTAGAGAAAGACTTTCATAAACGCCCCTACAGAGCTTATAACAAGCATTGGCATAGCCAATATGTCTCGCTTTTGGGACCTTATAAGTATTTAGTTATGCAGCACAATATCCTTGGTGCAACAACATCAACTGTTGCATGGCTAAACACTTATAAGGTCCCAAAGGCGAGGCCTATTGGCTATGCCAATGCTTGTTACAGAAGCTAGGGTGCGGGTTACTGTTACCTTAGGGCGCGAGTTATAGTTACTTGACATAACTATAACTATGTAAATTTCTGAGGTTTGAGTTTAAAATGCTACGTTATTAATGAACATTTCACATAACTACGTTACTTTAACCTTTGTTTTTTTCAGTGAATTTCTAGTTTTTTTTTTTTTACGTAAAGGAATATTTAATTACCATATGTAAATCCAACACCCCCGCATGCAGGCAACCCCACGCAGCGGTTGCCCACAAGGCCTGCCCTGCACCAGGCCCTGTGGCCAACCCCACTAAAGGCAGCCAACTCCACACTGCGCAAGGCCTTTGGTCATGCACCGTGGGGGGGTAGGCCAAAGGGATTGGCCCTGGAGACCCCTACGGCAGGGCTGTGCCCTGGCCCCTCTACTGTTCTCCCTTTTCTTGTCAGACCTATCGAACACATTACACAAAGCTGGTGGCTTATGTCCAAAGATGGCTGGGACCCACATCTCTTTCTTATTATATGCAGATGACCTGGTGATAGTGGATATGACTGAGTTGGGACTCCAAATGAAAAAGTGAATGTGGTTGATAAATATCTGGGCATGTGGTTTGATACCAAGTTAAACTGGAAAGCCCACATAGGAGCATTAAAATCAATGGCCTTATGTTCGGTGTGGGGCTTAAAACAATTCAGCTGTAATATGGAGGGCCGTTCCTACGCCCCATACTTTCGGCCTTCAATGCAATGGTATGCCCACAACTTCAGTATGGGGGGGAAGTGCTAACCCTAGGTGGCAAATTGGATTGGAACCCTGAGGAGAGAAAATGTACGAAACGGCTCCTTGTTCTCCCACCGTCAATCATGACCGGCCATAAGAGCAGAATGCCAGCTTACAGGCTGGAGCTACCAGGGGCTGCAAGCTACGTAAACTCTTTGGCAGAGATTGAATGCGGAAGGTAATTTTAAAATATCATACCTCTGTAAAAAAGAGATAGAGAAGTGAGCAGAACTGGCCCCTTCAAGTGAAACGTATGCTAGGAAAGCTCTGAACTAAATTGTTACTGGCGCCAGATTGGTGGAAGGAAGGGCAATCGATCCCCAAGCAGGAATTATGTGCTATTATAAGGAACAGTGCGAGAGAGGAGGAGCTGCTTTGTTTGGAGGGGAAACCATCTACCCAGTTTTTGGTTAAGGGTTGGAGCAATTAAGATGTGTTACCTTATATCAAGGCCCTTTCAAACCCCAAGCTAAGGAATGCCATGTTGAGATTTAGAGTTGGGATAAATCCTTGCTACGTAGACACAAAGATTAAAGCAGTAATGAGACATGAGCAGGGATTTTGCATATGCGGAGTGAAAGTAAAATGTAGCAGGCTACATGTTTTAAAAGACTGTTTGTTGTTTTTAGATGAACTGAAAGAGTTTTTAAAGCCAGTTTTTTTTTTAGCAGCAATAGAATTCTTAAAATCGGGATCAAGCCATTAGTCTACTAATAAACATGATTTGCCTAAATGTGGTATGTGCAATAGGGAGATTTTTAATAGCAATAGGGGAGTCCCTAAAAGGGCTCCCATCCAAAATGCAAGAGGTTAGGGGGGTGGTATGAGCTTTTATCTATGGATTTGTGGCACTTGGCATGTATAATGATGGGGTATCAGTTTAATGGGTGGATGTAACTAGATTGACAGTTTTTAGACCAAGGTCTAAATAATCAAAACTTTAAAACTGACCCCATCCCCAGGGCCTTTTTTTAAAAGGGCCCTGGAGATTCCATTCCCCAGGGGTATATACATTTTAAAAGGGACGGGGGATGCGTAGACTACCCTACCCAAGCTTCATTAGGCACTGGGGACTCCAGCCCCCCCAACACCCCCCCCCAGGCCTTTTTTATTTATTTTTTAATTAAAGGGGAGGTGGCCAGCATTGCCCCCCTCCCCGAGCCCTATTAGACCCTGGGGAACTCCATCCCCCAGGGCCTTTCTTTTTATGAAAGAGGATGGGCTGCATGTCCCCGAGCCTTATTAGGCCAAGGAGACTCCATCCCCAAGGGCCTTTTTAAATGAAAAGGGAGCAGGCTGCGTGGCTCCCCTCGAGGAGCCTTGTTAGGCCCTGGGGATCCGATCCCCCAGGGCCACAATAAAATTAAAGGAGAGGGGGGCCTGCATCATGAAAGGTGGATGCCCTGGGTTGGGGGCCGGAGGGGAGCCCCAAGGATCCCACGGCCCCAGCCAGCTCCCCGCATGAAGTGGGAGCCAGCATTGCTTCCGCCCTGAGGGAGCAGCTACATATGCTGCTACCTCTGGGCAGACGTAATATTTTGATCTGTTTCAGGGCAGGGAAACAGATCAAAAGTCTGCTCCCAGCCAGCTGGAGCATTTTCAAAGCTCCAACTCGCTGGGAGCAGACTATGTTTGCTCCCGCTTGACTGGAGATTCAGAAATACTCCTGCCAAGCAGGAGCAAATACAGGTTTCCCAGCAGGGAAACCACTATGTCCCGGTTGTGGGCTCTCTGGGCCCTCACCAGTGAGCCAGCCCCGGGGCATGGGGTCCCCGGGGCCATAAAAGGCTCAATGATGGGGAGCCACGCGGCCTTGTCCCCTTTAAATTAGTTTGCAGCCCTGGGGAATGGGGTCGCCAGGGCCTTTAGAGGCTTGGGGAGGGGGGGCGCAACCCCCTCCTCTAAAAATATAATGGTTTGCTCCCCTGGGCCCTGGCTGACCCCAAGGGAGCTAGGAAAATAAGTGCGGGAGACTGCACTTTTATTATAGAACAAAATTTGCAGCGGATCTTTTATGTCCCGAGTCCAAAGATGGCTGCCACTACTTCTTGGTTGAGGTGGTGCCAGCCAATAAGATCTCTGTCGGCTCCGCGAATCCTCTGCGGCGTGAAATATACAAATGTATTTAATCTTAATTTCTCCAAAACTTCTGGACAGATTTACACCAAAACACAAAAAGCACTCTTTCTGGACCAAGATCTAGCTTTCTATCAAATTTAGTGTAAATCCGTTCAGCTGTTTGGGTGTAGCGGGGTCTAAAGTTACTATAGAAAAATGAATGGGGAAAATGTGTTTTGGGACTCCCTTTTTTCTCGGCCCCAGCTTGGCGGATCTCCCTGAAACTTTCCATGTGTAGATGAGTCAAAATGGAGCACTTTTTTTCGAAGGTTTTGTGGAGATTCGTGAAACAGGGCCAAAATTATTAGCAACACAAAAATGCGTTGTGTGTGTTTGAGAGATATATATATATATATGCTATTGATCAGCTGAAACGCGTCTCTTCTGTTTTTGGAGCTACCTGATCCAATAAACAGGTTGCCTTCCTCCCGCCTCTGAGTGCTGGCTCTTATTTGGGGAGGTTTTTGTGAGATAGATAGAGAGATGGATCTTTTATGAAAATGTATCTAAGGAAGCGAGTAATGCAATATGATTGTTTGTTACAGCACTTTCCCAATGGGGCGTCAAACCTGATGTCTGAGCAATGACCAGAAGAAAAATTCTGCTTAGAACCGTGATATTCATTGCACTCCTTATCCAGAGGCCATCAGCAGATTTGAACCAAAGTAGCATGAAATGCGAAATGTAAGGGTAATAAAATTAATAAAGTCAAAATAAGGCAGTCGGGTTTGAACAGAACAGTAATTTTGCCTGCTGATGCCAACATTGGTTCTTCGCCACGTGCAGAAGCAGTGCTTTTGGGAGCGGGTCACAGATGGCTGCAGTCTGGTTCTTAGTCTTTTCACCCTACCGGTCTGCTTTTGAAAAGATCGATGTAGATTAGATTGCAATCACCCAATTGCATTACCACTAGTGCTCGTCAATTCATACAATGATTAGCTTAGAACAATACGGAGATGAGCACTTTATTTGTTGCTCCTTTTTGGCAGAAAATACTCCAATCCATCCAATGACAAATAAGCAAGTGAAATGTTATAACTTGGATGGCAGTCTGGCTCGTCGTCCAAGCAGATACGAGTTTGCACGTTACTGGTATACATTTGGGAATGTTAACAATAAATCGCAGTATGCAGCAGAAAAAAAACTATGTTATTGCACCTGCCGATCGCAGATTCTGTTGTTCCAATGCGTACCTGCTGAATATTGTTGGATGAAGGTTCCTGACACCTCCACTCATTATGGAAGTGTCTGTTCAACAGAACAGCACATGCTCTGCTGTGAGATGAACTGGAGAGGCGCCAAGAAACATCAAGGTGGCTTGCTATTCTGCAATGAAGGAGATCAAGAAATTAATTCCTATATTTGGCTGAGAGGATTTCGTAGAGTTTGTGTACCAGGGACTGTTTGTAGAAGGAGATTTAGGACTACATACTCTAGAAGCTGTTTGGTCACCGCTCTTTCAAAGATTTTTTAAGGTTAGTGAGGGTAGAAATCTGTCTCATTATCTAACCCCTGTAGGTACACTGTTGATATTTTCCTTCATGGATGTGCTGAACATGCATCTGAAGGGTAAGAGAACGGATCCAGTCGAGATGGAGAAGTTGAACACACTAGAATAACCTCACAAACTCTTTCTCTACTGTGTGAGTGAAAGCAGCAAATACTGGCTGCAGCGGAGGGAGTGTGGGTTTTCCAGTGGAAAATTCTGCATTGCTCAATGAACTGTTGATATTTTAGATTAAAAAAAACACCAAGACAAGATGCACCCTAGCATAGCGATTTTAGGCATCCTGGAAGACCTGGGGGTTCCCGGAGGGAACAGAATACTGGTGGGACAGGGCACGTTAATAGCATAAAGAGAGAGCCCGGCAGTGTAATTCCCCAATGGCTAAAGAGGCCTGAACGAATGGCATGCATTGGTGTGCCAAGATGGAAGAGACTATATAGTATATACACTGCAAGAGGGTGACCCCGCAAAAATGAGAGGGATTGGAATAAATGGTGGCTATATTACGGACTAAGTGGATGAGGCTGACACCAACAAATGACTCACCCTCAAGCCGACAATGACCAATGTGGGGGCCGGGGGAAAGAATCCGACTGTGATCGTGTTATGTATCCCAATAGAGCACTTTGTTGTAATGTTTGCAATTAAAAAAAAATTGTTTTATAATAAAAATTTTAAAAAACACACACCAGGACTGTGCAGAGTCACGCATTGGGCATTTTTCAGAGCATGGCCACCAGGTCAGCCTTTTCCCGGAAAAAACAAAACCAAAAGATTTTCTTTATTTGGTTCACAGGGTTGTTCGGTGAGCCTTCTTAGCCCCCTCGGTGGCTTTGCAATAACCGCTTGTGTGTGTTCTTTTTGCAAGTCTTGTCAATTTCATTCCACCAGTGACATTTATTTGCAGAACTTTATGTTCACGTCAAACAAATCTCTATTATTCATAGATACACCCCTACGTTATGGATTTTTCATTCAGCAGCTTGACAAACTATATAATGTGTACATTACTATGCAAATTAGATATTCTAATAGTGGTTCTTAACCTGTGGTATGAGGGCCTAGGTAAAAGTTAAGATTTCCAAGAAGGATGATGGTACTGGCGTCGATGAGGAGGGGTGCAACAAATTCTGTGATGTTACTGGTGAAATTGGTGCGAAGTCCATTTGGTGGCTTTAGGAGGATTTCACCCAGGAAGAAGTTGGCTGTGATGTATATCTTGAATATGAGATGTTCCATGTAGCTGGTGGTGGTGTCTGCGCAGGTTTGTAAAGTTGATGATGGCTTTGAATAGGATGGCAACTCCACCTCCAGGCTCTTGCTCACGGTCTTGCCTGGTGGTCTTGCTGGCAGGGATAGCTGTAGCAATGTCCAGTGCAGAGATTTGGTTTAGCAATGTTTCGATAAGGAAGAGCAGCTCTAGAGTGTGGTCGTGTCCCATATATCTGAGGCATGTTTCATGAGAAAGTGGGTGTTGAGGAGCATGCATGCACATTTGTTGCGCTGCTTGGGTGGAGGTTGGTGCCATTCGCCAACTACAAATTGGGGTTTGTCCCCTCCGCTATATTCTGTGGCCCAAATAGAACATGCTTGCTACTCTACACTTGCTTTTTCTTTTTAAGGGTAAGACCACTTTTTTCCAACTTCTCCAGCACCTGCATGAGAACATCTGGTCCACTTGAGCTCTCTCATAAGCCTAAAGGTCAACCTAGAAATACACGACCTGTCTCGTTCCCTCCAAGACTCCCTTTATCCCCACACCCAAAGGTATCCACTTGAATTTAAAGTCCTACCGGAAGTTTTACAAATAAGTCAAGGGCCTTAACTCTTCCCACATTAACACTTGATGGTAGGCTGAGGATAGATCTGCCACACTGAACATTTTAGCTTTACCCAACATTGTCAAGTCCTGTAAGATTCTGGTAAAGGGCGGTCTGTCAATCCAAGTATTCCAGGTCACATCTTAAAAGTCAACATACATATAAATCATTCTACCACCCTCCCTGGCCATCAGAACTACTGGAGCCAACCACTCAGAGGCTTCAATCTTCCTGGTTACCTCTAACCCAACAATCTGTCTAAATTGAGTGGCGCTGACATTAAAATGGGAACCATTCTTACTGTGTGCATCTTATAGAAATTCCATATACATATATACATACAATACTAGTTTCGAATTTCTAAATACTATTATGTGCTCACAATAATAATTTAACAATCTCAGTCTGGTTCCTTTATATGAGCTATCATGTCAAGCTTCTCGGCTTGAGCCAACGTAGAAAACTGCTGGTTTACTTAACTGATGCCTCTCTGCTGTACAGAAATTGTGATGAGTTGGATGCAGGTGAAAGGTAAAATTTTGGCAAAATTGAGGATGCATTTATCAGGAGAGTTGGGAAGAATGCAAAACACACAAGATGATGGACGGAATGCTGCACATTGGCAAACATTCACCCCCAGTCACAGATCTGGGTTTAATCCATCGTTATTTTGCTTCACCACGCCACCCCAGTTCAGACATAGCCATATGCAAATCAGTCTTGACCCTGTGCCTCATGGGAACAGTCCAGACCGAACTGCCAAGCCATGTCTCCCTGGACCGAATCAAGCATCCTAGGACCGGCTTCAGGCTATCAGCCTTCATCAGCCAGGATAGCTTGACTCCAGTGGCGTAGTGAGCACGGGACCCACGTCTGGGCATACCCTTCCACATAGGGCGTAAATGCAAAACACACAAGATGATGGACGGAATGCTGCACATTGGCAAACATTCACCCCCAGTCACAGATCTGGGTTTAATCCATCGTTATTTTGCTTCACCACGCCACCCCAGTTCAGACATAGCCATATGCAAATCAGTCTTGACCCTGTGCCTCATGGGAACAGTCCAGACCGAACTGCCAAGCCATGTCCTCCCTGGACCGGAATCAAGCATCCTAGGACCGGTTCCAAGCTATCAGCCTTCATCAGCCAGGATAGCTTGACTCCAGTGGCGTAGTGAGCACGGGACTCACGTCTGGGCATACCCTTCCCACATAGGGCGAAATGCAAAACACACAAGATGATGGACGGAATGCTGCACATTGGCAAACATTCACCCCCAGTCACAGATCTGGGTTTAATCCATCGTTATTTTGCTTCACCACGCCACCCCAGTTCAGACATAGCCATATGCAAATCAGTCTTGACCCTGTGCCTCATGGGAACAGTCCAGACCGAACTGCCAGCCATGTCTTCCCTGGACCGGAATCAAGCATCCTAGGACCGGTTTCAGGCTATCAGCCTTCATCAGCCAGGATAGCTTGACTCCAGTGGCGTAGTGAGCACGGGACCTACGTCTGGGCATACCCTTCCCACATAGGGCAAAATGCTATGTCTGAACTGGGGTGGCGTGGTGAAGCAAAATAACGATGGATTAAACCCAGATCTGTGACTGGGGGTGAATGTTTGCCAATGTGCAACATTCCGTCCATCATCTTGTGTGTTTTGCATTTCGCCCTAAGTGGGAAGAGTATGCCCAGACGTGGGTCCCGTGCTCACTACGCCACTGGAGTCAAGCTATCCTGGCTGATGAGGGCTGAATGCCCGAAACCGGTCCTAGAATGCTTGATTCTGGTCCAGGGAAGACATGGCTTGGCAGTTCGGTCTGGACTGTTCCCATGAGGCACAGGGTCAAGCCTGATTTGCATATGGCTATGTCTGAACTGGGGTGGCGTGGTGAAGCAAAATAACGATGGATTAAACCCAGATCTGTGACTGAGGGTGAATGTTTGCCAATGTGCAACATTCCGTCCATCATCTTGTGTGTTTTGCATTTCGCCCTAAGTGGGAAGGGTATGCCCAGACGTGGGTCCCGTGCTCACTACGCCACTGGAGTCAAGCTATCCTGGCTGATGAGGGCTGAATGCCCGAAACCGGTCCTAGGTTGCTTGATTCTGGTCCAGGGAAGACATGGCTTGGCAGTTCGGTCTGGACTGTTCCCATGAGGCACAGGGTCAAGACTGATTTGCATATGGCTATGTCTGAACTGGGGTGGCGTGGTGAAGCAAAATAACGATGGATTAAACCCAGATCTATGACTGGGGGTGAATGTTTGCCAATGTGCAACATTCCGTCCATCA
The DNA here is from genome assembly GCA_963921515.1 of Calotriton arnoldi. NCBI lineage: Eukaryota > Metazoa > Chordata > Amphibia > Caudata > Salamandridae > Calotriton > Calotriton arnoldi. Next base: position 720,854 of record CAWUFW010003006.1, on the reverse strand, counting down.
TCTTGTGTGTTTTGCATTTCGCCCTAAGTGGGAAGGGTATGCCCAGACGTGGGTCCCGTGCTCACTACGCCACTGGAGTCAAGCTATCCTGGCTGATGAGGGCTGAATGCCCGAAACCGGTCCTAGGATGCTTGATTCTGGTCCAGGGAAGACATGGCTTGGCAGTTCGGTCTGGACTGTTCCCATGAGGCACAGGGTCAAGACTGATTTGCATATGGCTATGTCTGAACTGGGGTGGCGTGGTGAAGCAAAATAACGATGGATTAAACCCAGATCTGTGACTGGGGGTTAATGTTTGCCAATGTGCAGCATTTCGTCCATCATCTTGTGTGTTTTGCATTTCGCCCTAAGTGGGAAGGGTATGCCCAGATGTGGGTCCCGTGCTCACTACGCCACTGGAGACAAGCTATCCTGGCTGATGAGGGCTGAATGCCCGAAACCGGTCCTAGGATGCTTGTTTCTAGTTCAGGGAAGACATGGCTTGGCAGTTCGGTCTGGACTGTTCCCATGAGGCACAGGGTCAAGACTGATTTGCATATGGCTATGTCTGAACTGGGGTGGCGTGGTGAAGCAAAATAACGAGGATTAAACCCAGATCTGTGACTGGGGGTGAATGTTTGCCAATGTGCAACATTCCGTCCATCATCTTGTGTGTTTTGCATTTCGCCCTAAGTGGGAAGGGTATGCCCAGACATGGGTCCCGTGCTCACTACGCCACTGGAGTCAAGCTATCCTGGCTGATGAGGGCTGAATGCCCGAAACCGGTCCTAGGATGCTTGATTCTGGTCCAGGGAAGACCTGGCTTGGCAGTTCGGTCTGGACTGTTCCCATGAGGCACAGGGTCAAGACTGATTTGCATATGGCTATGTCTGAACTGGGGTGGCGTGGTGAAGCAAAATAACGATGGATTAAACCCAGATCTGTGACTGGGGGTGATTGTTTGCCAATGTGCAACAATCCGTCCATCATCTTGTGTGTTTTGCATTTCGCCCTAAGTGGGAAGGGTATGCCCAGACGTGGGTCCCGTGCTCACTACGCCACTGGAGTCAAGCTATCCTGGCTGATGAGGGCTGAATGCCCGAAACTGGTCCTAGGATGCTTGATTCTGGTCCAGGGAAGACATGGCTTGGCAGTTCGGTCTGGACTGTTCCCTTGAGGCACAGGGTCAAGACTGATTTGCATATGGCTATGTCTGAACTGGGGTGGCGTGGTGAAGCAAAATAACGATGGATTAAACCCAGATCTGTGACTGGGGGTGAATGTTTGCCAATGTGCAACATTCCGTCCATCATCTTGTTTGTTTTGCGAGTTGGGAAGAATCCCATATGGTACTTCTAGGATTCTAAGGAGAATGAGAAAGAGACCCATAAAAAAGACTAAAATAACATGGTAACTCAGGATGCAAGGCTTGACAACAGGTCAGAAGTTAGCAACATTAAAGAGTTTGTATGGTCTTCTTTCAGAAGAGCACCTTTTATACAGTTGCCTGCAGATGTATGTCAGTGTGTTACTGACATATTGATTGTAGGTCAGAAGATGTTGGTTTTTGAAGCAGACGAGCGGGGAAGGTAAAGAGGAAGGCACTAGGAAGTGGCCAGACAGAATGATCATAAACATCTCAGCTGAGGCACTTTTAAAAGGAGGTTGGATGACAGGATTACATAGGTATAGCGTATGTGTATGGCAGGTTGGAGAAACCAAATATGTTGTGAGGGTATGGTTAAATATGCAGTTCTCAATTAAATCTGTTTTGATTAATTATGGAACAAACAAGGCCTTTTTGTGATACAAACTAAGTGGATACTGGTGATATATGGAAGACTGCTTACAGAGTGTTAGTTCTGATGTGTATATGTAATGGAGGCAGTCTATGTCAAAGAACTTCTGAAAATGCTCATTGTTCTGAAGTTATCGCTGATGCTCAATTAGGTCACGACTATTCCTTGTGACTGATGAGAACTCATGGTGTCAGGGCCCGATCATGATACAGAGCCTGTTGTTCAGGGGCTTGGATTTATGAAGGCTACTTTTGAAGCGCTCAGTCTTCAGACATTAAAGGTACTAGCAAGGGTAAATCTACTCCAGTCTCAGTGACTACAAGTATGAAAGTCGTATTTTGCCACAGAGGTTGCCAACTGTCCCAATTGGTGAAACACCATTGGCATGCCAGAAACCACTCTGTGATGGTATACAATGCACCACTTTCATGCCAAATCTACATTGGTCTGGTATGTAAAGCACCACGGTTATTTGAGAATGCATACTGCCGAGATATGCAGAGTCGTGGCAGAAATGAAATTACTCGGTATGCAAAACATTACTGCAATTCAAGCATTCAAAGTGCCTACTTTGCATAAGTCTATTGGCAGCCAAGAAACAATATACAGTGCATATGTTCATACAGCACCATATTCAAGACCTGTTATATGAACTTCTGTGTCAGAGCAAGCAACATACTATGAACCCTAATTCTACATAGCTATGGACTGTAACATGTATTATAAGCTGTAGGCGGCAGTGCATTCCCTTGGAACAGCAAGGGATGTCCAATGTTAATATTAAGAAAGTCATGTCAATATGAAGAACGATACATTTATGTATAAAAAAGAAATTGCATCTTTATTAACGAATCAGCCAGTTGTGAACTATACGTCAACCCCGGCTTAGAAATACGTAGTCGAGCAGGCACGGAGACCTAGGCCTGAGATCACCGATTGACAGGTCACAGGTGGGGCAGCACGTAGCCTGCAGACAAAGCACAAACAGGAAATGCCAGATCAATCCCACAGATAGGCGCAGCAACACCATAATGGTTCAGGGAGATAGGCCCCAATAAAGCACACATGGCCAGAGAGGCATACGCGCTCCCAAAACACCATAAAGTCAGATGCCACATAAGTTAGGAACATATAGCCAATCAGGACACAGCGATCACGCGCTCCTCATGCCGGACATCTGGACACGTTACTTACTGGCTGCATTGTGTCCACACCAGGTCGAGGCCCATCTGGATTCCCCATCGAATAAATTAATTTAGGACTCGAAAGGCAGCGGTTCACCGTCCTTACCAAACAAGGATCGCCAGAATGGTTAATGGCATTCAATGAATTGTATATAAACCCATCTCAGATCGATTGTAAGTTGAGACAGTCCTCATAACCCTGTAACTGTTCTCCCGGCCGCAATGTTTAATTAAATGAAATGTTCCTGTTTTGCCCAATGCCTCGACTCTTGTTTTTTCAAGGTATTTCATGTTCAAGCAACATTTTGGCAAGCCAGGAGCTGATGGGTACCTCAAATCCAACTGCAGCCAAAGGAATGAGACCCCACCCGGACGGATTCACATTTGCGCATCAAGGAAGGTTAACAGACACTGCAATTGATTGAAAGTTCTGCTGAATCCATGGTGCGGAGTTCCGTCCTGAAGCAGCGGTCGCAGAGGGTAAGAGACTGCATCAGAACCTTAGTAATGCATATGGCAAACTAGGAAGAAGCGCAAAAAGATAACCCGAGCGTGCTGCCACTGACAGAATCTGGCATATTACCCATTTTATATGTCCTAGCTGAGTAGTAGTAAGGTGGCCTTAAAGGCGATCCAGTGGAAGTTACCTTTTTTCAATAGCACGCTAGGAAAGGATTTTTGTGATAAATCTATCCTGATTGGGCTGAGATGGCACCTCAACTTATTTTTTTAGTCTAAAAGGGTTTCTCATTGCCAACGGTTTCTTAACACTGTTGGTATCTGAAATGAGTGAGAGTTGTTGGTTGCTTGGACCACTGGGCGCAATACAGATGGTACACCTAGTTCCTTGGTGTGTTACAGGTTGCGATTAGGAAATTTAGGGAAAAAGATCTGGACATGGGAAACTAGGTGTAACTTGTGTGTGGCCAAGAGGGGCCTGTGGTTCTCAAGTTATTACTTCTTTTCCGCAAACTATTGCTACTACCTTTGTCCCGGAGCCGATATTGGTAGACTATAAGGCTCGCTTAGTTCCATGTACCGCGCAGAGATTCCCCTAGTCACAGGATAGCATGCACTAGGAATGGGCTAATAGATTTTTGACAAAGTCGTCATTTTTTCTCGAGATTGATGTAATGTATGTGATGTTATGGTGCTCTCATTTATTGAAAACTGTATGTTGCACAAAAGTTGATCAAAATGTTGCAATTTTGCGTTGACAAATCAATGTTGACTATATCCCAGATCACTCAAGTTTGAAAAAGGGTGAAAAAACTAAAATCCACAATTTAATTCAGGTGTTATTTTAACTTTTCTCCAGTGAATCTGGAACCCTAAACCTATGAAAAGATAGGACATGGTGGCAGTATGGTCATGCAACACTGGCACCCTTAGTGCTTTGCTCCAGAAAAGAATTTTGTACACTGTTGCATGGACCACGGAGAACAAATGTATTTGTTTATTGTAAGAAGAAATCATGAAGAATTCAGGAAGAGAACTACAATAAAGAAAGCCAAAGAACATCCCCACGCCTCTAAGTCCTTGGAACTATATATTTACCCCTAGTTGTTCTCCAGGATATCTGCATTTTGACAGTTTGTGATATCCCTAATCCCTCTTTACCCCTAAAACTGCAGCTTTGGTGCTCCTCAATATCACCTTTTCGTTTGGCTAAGGAGATACCCCCAAGTCTCCTCCATGCCTGACACTTTAAGAGGGTAGCACCCCATGACACTTTGAAGTCTTGGTTGTATGATTGTACCTATAATCTGAACAGCTGGGAAAGAGGAAGGAAGGTGGTGATATTTCAGAGCCTGTTCAATCTTGTATGAAAAGAATATCCTTTGCATGCTGGACCTACAGATCTGCATGAGTATCTTACTGATGCCCAGATTGAAGATCAGAATCGGTATGATGTGAAAGCAGACCAACAGGATAAAACAGAAAGCATAAGTGGACAACGCCACAGACAACATGAACAAGTTGGATAGTTCATCCGAGTCCCAGGGCTCCCAACAGAGATCGAAGCTCAAGTTGAATGTGTGCTTTGAAAACCAGCAATAAAAGCTGAGATAGGCAAATTCTCAGGAGGCTGTGGACAACCTTATCACCGGAAGAAAGCCTGTCCTCAACTGAATCCCTCACGAGTCTGCATAGCTTGAGTTCTATTCCACATGGAATCCCAGACTAACTGCTGAACACCCACCTGTTCAGAGGTGCAAAGTTTGTGGATCCGGATTGGAATCCAATATAGTGGAGCCAGCTGGATAATTATGAGCGCCACAGCATCTGCGTAGCAGTTTCAGAGAGTCCCTGACCTGACTCCATCTGCATTAGGGTATTCTGACCAGCAGGCTGGAAAGAAGGCAGAGTTAAGGTGGGGGTGTCAGATGATATAAACCATTTTGGTATGGTAAGCGCTCATCAGCACTGGTATGCCATCAAGAAAAGCACAACAGGTTGCAAAATTCATGCTACAGACACCCACCGAGTTATTTGTCCTACCACATGAGGAACCAATATTGACTGTGGCCCTGCCAGTGTCAACCCCACTAGTGTGATCTGTGGTTAGAGAAGCACCAAATGCAAAATTCTAAGCGGTCTTATTGGAGAAAATGGAAGAGTTAATGTAGGGGGTGCATGGGCACCACATGGGAGCATCGTTAATTAGGGACAAAGAGGCTGGCACCTCCTACCCTGAAGTCTAGACCCCAGTTGTCCAGGTGGATTCTTGAACCTCTTGTTGAAGGGGCCTCTTCTTAAACACACAGGGGAGGGAAAATTAACCCCTTACTAAATGACATTAACTTATTGACGCCAATTTTAGATTTTGGAGCTTGTGCTTGAAGTAATGATTACCAGCAACACATAACATTCTCAATTTTGAAGTGCTCAGCGATCCCTCCACCTGCACGCCCCAGACAGTAAATCTAAAAAAAGAGTTAGTGTTTTAAGCTTGGTACAGTTAGGGCAGCTGCAAGACATTCAGCAGTAATTCTGGTAAACTTTCCTGAAATACATTGAAACCAAGGGCCACCATTAGACATCAAGTGTGTCTAGGCTTCCTGGGTCAAGATAATTCAAGCAAATGTCAGGCTCTACAGTGCAGAGCTATCAAACATCATCAGACACCTACCCAGAAAATAAATATTTCACTTCTGAACTGTAGGACAGTCAATTGTAAAAACGTTATTTGTTTCTCAAAACTATAAAGTCAGGAGACTTAAGAGAGGTTATTTACATCCATCGAAGACTTACTAATTGATGTCCAGTCTTATGAAGCATAAGAGCATTGCATGCTGCAATGTTCTGAAATTGCAAAACTTCAGCGCAAGAAGATGCACTAACAGACAACCACATTCATTACCTTAACGTGGTTTCTTCCATTTTCTGGGGAAACACTGTGTACATCAGCTCCAAAGCAAAAGTCACTCCCATTCCATGTCGGTCAGATTATAGATATGATATGGGTAAATGGGCGCTCAAACAGAAATACTTCTTTGTCACTGTCAATCTACTGGGTATGAAAAGCTTTCAGATCCGCAACTATTTTCACAACTGAAAATTCCAAGAGCCAATAAGGTGTACTGACTCAGTAGGTGGTGCCCCTTTCACTGGCTGTTGACAAACGTTCCTGTACACTTTCCATCCCAAACTATTACTATATAGGTGCAATTATAAATTCATGATAAAAAAAAAGAGTTTATAATTCTTATTACCCTGGTCTGGGTGATGACCAGGACATGGCCCTCTGCCATCCTAACCATCCCAGAAAGTGCTTCACACTTCGATTCCAAGTAAAAGAGCTGTTAATAGAAATAACATCAAGCAAATGCCCTATTAAAATTCTTTATCGAGCTACAGCTAATTCTACTTACAGATCCAGGTTTGCGAAGATATCAAGACTAACCTTCAGATCATTTGAAGTTCTTTCACCTTAACAAGTACTCAACAAGCATTTGCAATGCAATAGGTCTCGCAGTTACGCAAGTTTGAGCTATTGGCATTGTAAATGGCTATGCCTTTTATTTTGGTATTGGTTTTTAAAACATAAATAAAAGACTGTCATTTATAATGGCAATAGCTTAAACTCGCGAAAATGCGAGACCTATTGCATTGTAAATGCTTGTTAAACCAGTGATGAGCTGCATTTCGGGAGTTGCAGTTTCACTTTTGACATTTCTGATATATGCTCATAAATCCTAGCGTGCAAACTGCTGTTGCTAAGAAGGAAGCCATTATTGAAGGTGCCACACATGATGTGAGGCCTCTTGTCGGCGATGGAAAAACAGGAACTTTGCAGTTGTAACGGGCCCCGCGTACAGGAACTCCTCGGTTGTAACGGGCCCCACGTACAGGAACTCCTCGGTTGTAACGGGCCCCGTGTTTGTAGGAGTTCCTGCCACTTCTATCGAGCCGCGCGCTGCACAGAGGTGCTGACAGTCACAAACTTATAATGAGAAGCATTGAAATACGAGTCTCAAAAGCCAGGGTCGCCGGCTACCTAAAAGGACTGCCAGAAGGTACTCCAGGTAACATGGCACCAAGTAATAATATTGGAAGAAGGCGCCAGGAATGTGGTATAAAGAGCAGTGCGTTAGATGGAAGCAGAGAACGGACCCATTTTTATATGAAGTGCAAAGAAAGTCGTCATTCTTTTTTTGGAGATTTTGGTGAAATGTCTGGCATCTGTCAAATCACTGGATCACCAGAGAAGCTCCTGAAGATAGTACATGAGCTGGGAGAGTAAATGTGCTTTTTGCAGATATATCTGCACACCTTGGAGGCCAAAGGCTACACTTCCAGCAAACTGCAAAGATTGTGGCTGCGCCTTCTGCAGAAATCTGAGATGCACACGCAGCCTGAATCCTCAAGCGGCTATAGCATGGAGGTGATGTGGCTTAACGGCTGCGCTGCTGACCTTGGACCTGGGGGACCAGGTCCGAGTCCGTTTAGTCTCTTAGGCTGAACATCCTATGATTTTGGGCAAATCGCTTATACTGCCCGGGCCTAAAAATAATTCTGACCTTGTGTAATGTAATCTGGGGCTGAGGCAAAGCGCTCTGGTGCCTTTACGACACGTGAAAATGCGCCAGTCACAGGGATTCACATGCAATAAATCATCCGACTGGTTTATTTTGCTAGGTACGGAAATACGTGCGCGCAGACCGCAGTTCACATATTGCAGTTCCAGTGTATACGAGAGCTCACGGCTAGATGAAGCCGGAGAAGTCCGCCATAAAAGTGGAACAAGTAACATCTGTATATTTTGTTCGCCCACAGAACAAAATCCGGTTTAATTCGCTGGCGAAAAATAAAACCCAAGGCATCCGGATTAGTGCCTGTCCTTCAAGTACACCCCAGTCACCTCCTTGGTGACCACCTATGGCCGCTTCTATTCTAACCGCAGGGATGTTTGCTTCAATTACAGGTCACCGGTTCTACTCCTAGTAAGACAGCTCGGTTGGTTAATGTGCGCGCTGCAGAGACCTCCCTGTTAACTGCAGCCCATGGGTTGCCATATTTAGCAAGCTAGTTTATAAGGCTCCTCCCACCTGCTGTACAGTTCAGATGTGTATAATCTGCGGTTTTCCCATTCGGATCGCGGCATGTCCGCCTTTCCATTTCCAAAGGTCAATAAAACAGAACCCCCACAGACGTTCCATTTAATAGTAATAGCACCTAACAGCCCAGTTTGTGGTTCGCGCTGTATAGGCTGTGCTCAGTAGTATTATGGGGTACATTCCTGTAGGCAAACATCACATTTTAGGGGCACTTACCATTTTTCCATGGCGACCTTGAGCTCTGCGCAGGGGGTCTCGGGCGCTTCCGGTGCGGCGTGTGGGTCTCGCTGTCCGACATGCTGGAAAGTGCTTCAGTTTTATGCTTTTTGGTGTCACCTGTTTACTCTCCGCCGTCTGTCCGTCCACTGCTTCCTCCCTCCACTCGCCAGGGCCTGCCTCGCACGCTCCGGCTCTCCACTGGACTGAGAGGAATCGTTCTGGCACCGGGCTCGGCACAGATCCCGCCGACATGCTAGCATCGGCGAGGGCCTCAGAAAACTGGTGCTCGCGACCCTCTATAGCCACCCGGACGCCGAAGATGGGCCCTGACGCCAGGGGAATGACACCCAACCACTCCGGGGCGCCTCGGTTAGATTCCTGGTCCCAGTGATCGGATCAACGTTCGAGGCGGATCCATGAGACCACGAAGGAGCCACCCTGGAACCGATGGGCCACTAGGGCGGACTGATACCTCCAAACTATGCAGACCCTCCTTGCCCCCCTCGCGGACGCCCTTGCACGGAGCCGTCACGAGTGCAGCGGGGGCATTGTCTAAGCGCGTGAAACTGAAAGCGCGGTGGGAGCGCACGAGACGCCGTGAGCGTGCACATCGGCTGTCCCGGCGCAAGCTGAGGATCGCCAGAGAAGACACGCCGTCTATCCGTGCTGAGGCTCCGAGTCTGAATCCGAGGCCGAACTGTTCTTGAGCCTGGCACGCACCAAAACACGCTCCTACGGCAGCACGGCCAGCGTGACGGCGGCCGCCTGGGCAGAGAGGTACACCGAGCACCCCGTGAGCTCTGGGGACACGCTGCAGGGCATCGCGCTGAAGTATGGCGTAACGGTAAGGAATGCGGGGAGGGAGTAGCTGTATGGAGGGGCGTCAGGGGCTGAAAGGTTGTGCCACGATGCCTTCGTCCTGGCGGGGGAAGGAAACGAAGTCTGTAGTCCTGGAAGAATATAGTGGGGGTCGGCAGATGGCGCAGTGCTGGCTGACATTGGAGGGGGTGCAGGGACAGCTGGGAATTGGAGAGGAGCGACCTGGTGAGATACGCAGGAGGGTATGTGGCAGTAGGAGGAAGCGCAGGCAAGTACTACTCACGGCGAGTACACTGTGTGCTACCGGGGCCGCTGCTCTCTTTGCACTGTCTGCCGCCGCGTGTGCTCTTCTGCTGCTGACAATAAATAACAAGCTGTCCACACGTGTTCACGTAAGCGCGGCGCGCACAGACAGGAGATGTGCACGCGTATGGTGCGAGCAGGGGTTGTAATAACCCCGCAAGCCGTACGCGTGCACATCTCCTGTCTTGCCATACGCGTGCACATTTCCTGTCCCGCATCGCTAAGCAAGTCGACAACAATAGATCTCGCTTAGCGAGCAGCGCATGGCGCTGCATCGCTAGGCGAGACCTAAAAATACCGATTTGGCATTCTGTATTTTATTTTGTGCTGCAACATATATCTCTGTTACATTTATTTAATTTAAAGACTACGCTATATATTAGATGCACTATTCAAAAGAACACCACTGGCACTTCCAAACTAAGTAACTCCTCTTTATTAGGCTCAATTGGCAACTCCCTAGTACTAGACAGACAAGTGTGGCTAGTCCTATCACCACTGCAGACCAGATTAAAAAGGCTAAGCTACTTTAACAATGCGCTGTCCAGAAACTGTGGTGTCTTTATCCATATACGTATTAGAAGAGGTGAACTCAAGCTCGTTTTGTTCACAGACACAGAGCATCATGGGTGTGATTTTGTAAATATCGCTACTGAAAGAACAGAATTCACAAAACCCTAACGCTTTTTTTCCCTTGAGTGAGAATGTTTCAGTCCTGCGAATTTATGACTAAGTCATAGGTGCCTTGTAAATAGGGACTTGAAAATCGAAACTAATTAACACACAAGGCAGGAATAAGGCACCTTCACACAGAAAACGTCTTATGAATCAAAGCTAATATACTTCAAGGGAGGTGCTTCTCACAAAAACCTAACCACTCAATCTCCTTTGCTTAATAACAACTGTCTTAAGGTTCCTTTAATCCATTTTCAGATTTGGAATAAATTGTGCACTTCGTAACTCTGCTGCGCGTCCAGATTTTGTTGTTTTCCATTTATGCAGAATTAATCAAACTCAGTGTAACCTTTACTGTATCAGAATAGGAAGATACGCCCTGCCTACTTCATTCTTCCATTCTACAACACTACGTTTAACCTTAACCATCTTTCTAAAATAGCAAAGCAACTTCTATTTCGTCTGAAAGTAATAGATTTTCCACCTCACTCCCACACCACCCACACACAATGCTTATTTTGCTCTCTCCATCCGGAGATCAACCAAGTGTTGGAAACCTCAAACAGCAAACTCTCAACCCCAAATCCTCAATTTTCCTCAGCCCAAATGGTGTCTATCAGAATGATACATTTTTTTAACCTCATAGTAACATATTATACCAGCAGCTAAAGCACACCCACTGATTATCCTGTAAAAACATGATATCACACCACTCACTCCAGAGGTTGAAGCAACAACCTGCATTTTTATAGAGCATTACGCAACCAAAAGGTGTCAGCCTTCTGCACAAAGTGAGATGCTGGTTATCCCTTACAGATAACATTTACACTGTTTAAAAAGGCACACTGTACTACAACTCAGAAATGTAAAATCAGACTACAGTAAATATTTTAAAAGAGTTGAAGAATATGTGAAGTGTAGGGAAGGGAGAAATAGCGAGATGGTGAGCAGAATGAAGTTACTAGGACAGGAGACTTGTTGGAGTGGTGAAAGAAGAGTATTACTAGAACAGAATATAGTACAAAGCGGACATCTAAAGCAGGGGACATGGAAATGTAGCAGAATGAGAATGAGAGATTAGTGACATTAAGGGAAGAGTGAGAGCAAGAAAGGTTCAGTAGAGGTCGGGCGGCCACAAACCGTGGTGTGGTGAGAGAAAAAAAGAGTAGACAAGAGAAAATAGGAGGTCAGTTAGGAAGAAGCTCGGTAGTTCAATCAAAGTACAGTTTAAACAGATGGGTTTCTGCCTTTTCTGAATAGCATTAAGGTCCACAATGCTTCAGAAAAGGCCTGATAAGCCACTTTCTGATTTATGATTTTATTTTGTTTCCAGACAAAAGTTATGAAGACTTCTGATGCTCAAGTTGGGCACCAAATACTTTGAGAGATAAATAGTGTTCAAATAAGATTAAGTGTTCAGCTTTAAAGATAGCGCAAGGTAGTTTAAACTTCAAGTGGGAGCCAAAGGATATCTTTTAGAACTGGTGAAAAATGGTCATGTGCGTCTCTTGGGCCAGATATAACCCTTGGTGCTGTGCAGTTAGAAAGGGTATAGGAGTGCAAGCAAAAAAAATAGTTTTCAGTGCTTAATTTGCTTAAGAATAAGAGCAGGGCCCAAAATGTTTTCAAGAAGCCTGTCAGCGCTGCTGCAAAATGTCAAGGTTGACGAATCCCGAACCTATCTAGTCTTCATTCCATCTTGTGCCTCTTTCATCCACCAATATACTATTTGTGCCTCTATGTCGCACTGTTGAATGTTACTTTTCAGCCCTGCTTTCTCTCTTTGCCTCTGTTTATCTATCTTTTTCTTTCTTCTTCCTTCCTATTTGCTGCTTCTCTCTCTTTTGTTCTGGGTCAAAGTCTGATGATTAAAAATAAATCCCTTTCCCCAAAAAATAATGCCATTGCGTCCCACCTGAAACAACCAGCTTAAATTTAGCACTGGCTAACATAATGAGGTTTGTCTAATATGAAGTCCTGTATGACAAAGTTCAAATCTCCAAAGAGGTCAGGTGCACCTCATTGTCAGTCACTAATGTACTTAAAGAAAATCCCTTCTCCACTTAGTTTATGACATACTGGGTAATAAGACTCAAGGTGAAAGAAAGATCTGGCTAGATGTAGTATTGACTAACACACTTGGATTTCTATTATAACAAACCATAAACAAAATAAATCATTCCAAGACCATACTGGGAACGCAACCAAACTTTACTGAATTCTATCACACTGTACACACTCTGGAAACTCTTGGATCCCTATCAATATTATGAGCCACCTCGCGAGATCCATAACTCACCCCCATTAGTTGATCAGTGTGGGTAACTACCTATGCCTCATTCACAATACTACAATCCTCGTCCTCAAAATATCTGACACCACAACCATGTGGCTTTTTAATAAAATTAAACTCACAATGCATCCTCGACTGTCCAGTAGTCCTTCAATCCTCTTTCCTTTTTGTAGATATCCATTATAAACACACACACACCAGAACCCAAAGTAAGCAAATATCCTAATCCTGTCCCTCAAACCTCCTACCCTTTTAAATTGCTACTTCAACCAGGAAAGGCTAGACTTCTAACAACTCAACCTACTTTCAGCAAACGCAGTCACAAATGGTGACCGTTAGCTCCAGTCTCAATCATGACAAGTGTTGAAATTCAGATATGAATGTTTTGTTGAGGTACCATGTAATTTCAGATTCTAGATCAGGACCAGAAACTCGATCATGCATTTTACCTTTTTCATGTATTGCTCAGCAGCCCAACCAATTAACTTTACAGTAGAGCAAAAGGAATACATATCCCAAGAGTCCTTAAACAGTGCAATCAACACTGTGTTAATCTAAGTAAAGCAGTACTCCAGCAAAAGCACTTCATCTTTCTTCGCAGCTCAGCAGCCAGCTTAGTACTTTTCCTTGGCGGCTGCTTTATATCGCAATTGTAAGTGAGCGTAATCGTCTTTGAATGAGAGGTGGGTGGAACTGGTGCAGATCCTTGCTGAAGGATTGTTATTGTTCTGTGTAGCTTGTGGTACTTTGATGAACATTTTCATTTGCAAGCAAAGATTCGAACAGGAACTGTGTCTGCTCTCGCACCCAGTGAGGATTTGACAAATACTATTAGGACTAGTAATCTGGCTTGGAGAGCTGCCGGCTCTTCCCCGAGAAGGCCAATGTCATCATAACCGCAGGGCACAGCTTATGTTTACGAAGCTATGCTTCAAAAGCACAAATGTGGCTCTGCAGTTTACATGCGAGATGTCTAGCATGGACAACCAGAGGGCGTAGCACCATGATAAGCTTACCCTAAAGCATCTTGCTAGTCCCAGCTTCCACCCGAAAAAGGAGAGAGCCGTAGTGCCAGCGAATCGCACAAAAGTCAAAGGCTATGACTTTTAAATACAGCACGCATAATGAAGTTTATCATTCCTAAGCGGTTCTAGGAACTTGCAAAGTTTTATGGGATATTTCCTCGATTGGTCCAGAAGGCCTTTGTCATCAGAATGGACTCTGGCAGCTAAGTTTACTCAATCCGTGAGCAGCAGATAAGGAATTCCTTGGACAAGAGGGGGTGCCACAATACAAAGTGTCCAAGACCTATGCTGGAAGACAAAGTAGTGTTAACTCCAGAAATAGATGGCAAAATGGCCAAATTTACTACTAAATTTGTGAGAGACCCAAAGAAGGGGATAGAGTGCTCCTGACATCCTTGTCAGGATAAAACTACTGGACGTAGTGGGGAACACTACCACATTTTTTAATATAGCCAATGACTTCAGGAAGTCTTGCACTTTGGTTTCTCAGGATATCTTGTCAGGGTGGGCTCAAAGGGCTGTGTGTTTACTCCAAAATGTGAAACTGTGCACGGTCAGCCGAGAGAAGATGTTCTCGGTTAATAAAACATTGAACAGAAACTGCATGAACTGGTGGCCACAGAGGGGGCCCCAGTGGCAGAAGGGGATCCCTTCATTAAGGAACCCAGTAGGGTCATCACCACGATCTCATTGGATAAGGCCCACGAGTCAATGAGAAGAGTCTTCAGCCGAAAGGTTTTTGGTGGGGCTGGAAGAGGCAGGGAGCGCTCGACCCGCTGACAGTATTTTCCCGCCTTGCAGAAACATCAGAACAGGAAGTATTACAACAGCGGGACTAAAAAATGTTTGGGGATTTTTTCCCAACCCAAGGCGATGGCAGAAGCCAGAGAGGCAGAGGAGCCTTTGGGGATGCTCCAATTCTGCAGGTGGATTCAGGTAAGGTGTTTCCCCTCTTTCCACATTCCAAAGTGGCAGACTTGGGGAAGGGGAGGGGCGGGGGGGAGGGGGGATTGGGGCTTGTTCCTACACATATGGAAATAAACTACAGGCAAAGCCTGGGTTCTAAAAATGGTCACAAGTTTTCAAATAAAATTCTACATAACTCCAGTTTAGAGAAGGAGACCCAAAGGACTTTCCTTCTTGGAATCAGAGAGGCTCCTTTTAGACCAGGAAGAGAAGTTCCTGTTAGTAAAAGGGGTGGGGGTATCAGCTTCATTAATTCTGTGTGATTTTCTCAGCCACTTATTCCTCATAGAGAACAAGGACAACGGTCACCTTCCAATAACACATTTAAAGGAATTCATCAAATAAGCTATATCTCATCCTTTCAAAATGGAGGGGAAGTATCTCCTTAGAGACATTTTGTTGCCATACGATCAGCTAATCAGGCTGGAAGTGAAGTATGAATAACTCATGAGCCCCATTTTTGCACCTCAGACAGTTCCTTCAATTCGTGTGGAGGTAGGAGATGTACAAGTTCAGGGGGTTTCAGACTTTCCTCTGTGCCATGGTGCTTCGACAAGGCTCTAAGGCCAGCAATGAAGTTAGGATCCGAGGGCCTCAGACTAATCGTCTATACATCTGATTAATCAAGACTCTACTTGTCTGAGCATCGATTTGCAAATTACAGTGCTCCTTCTGTAGGGACTGGGATACATGATCAATGTGAAAAAGTTTGAAAACAATCAGATTCAAAAGATAGTCTAGTCTAGTTATGGACTCAGCCCAGCAAACTCTGAAGGGCCCTCAGCGGAAGATGGCACTCATGCTATGTTAGAGTATTTGTAGAGCGCAAATGTCACCCCGAGGAGTATCATGGTGCTATATTAGATTGCGATCAGAGAAAAGGTTGAGAAACTGAAGAAGAAAAAAGACTAGATGAGTCCTCTGCATAGTGCATCTGGGGCGGTGAAAATCCAAGTTTGCAAGGTCTTCCTAAAGAGGGTTTCTGATTGAATCATACGTACGTTACTGGGGAGCTTGTTCCAGGCTTTTGTGCCCAATACTGCAATGGATTTCCCTTCTTTTGAAATACATCTGAAAGCTGGAGGTTTCAAAAGGTTACCATGGGAGGATCTAAGAGTGCAACATGGTAAATAGCGAACTAACCTAGACCGAAGATACTGAGGACCTAAGGAATGAAAGTTTCTGAAGGTAATTATCAGGATTTTGAACAGGATTTTTTTGTGGAAAGGTAACCAGTGCAATGCTTCCAGAGAATCTGATGCAGAAGATTTCCTAGGCCATTTTAATACTTGTCTGGCCGCAGCATGTTGAACCATCTGGAGTTTGTGTAGGACTGGTTTATTAGATCCTGCATAAAGGCTGTTGCAATAGTCAATTCTGGATGTAATTAAGGCTGTTGGAACGGTCTGCCTTGCTGTGATGGGGAGTAGATCAAAGAACTGTTTTAATGATTTGATCAGGTGAAAGCAGGTTCCTGCCACAGATAGCGCTTGCTGGTGGAAGGACAGAGCTGAATCAAATCTGACTCCCAAATTTCTGGTTGCTGTTACTGTGTTAGAGGGGGGGTATCGGTCGGCCACCATAAGCTGGGGCAGAAATCATTCCCTTTCCCCAATTGCATGATTTCAGTTTTTTCTGAGTTACATCTCAGGTGGTTGGTTTTCATCCAGTGAAAAACCGCAGAGAGACACTGACAGAGGTTTTCTTCAGCCAGTGTGGTGTTTTTATCCAAGACTAGGACTAGCTGAGTGTCGTCCGGATATGAGATGGTCTCAATGTTGAAGAACGATATCAAGCCGATCAGTGGGGCCATATAGGCATTAAAAAGCACTGGACTTAGGATAGACCCTTGAGGGACCCCGGAGAGCAGAGGCTTTTCTTCTGACTGGTACTGTCGGAGGGTGATGACCTGCCTTCGGTTTTGGAGGAATGATTTTAACCAGGCCAGAGCGAGGTGGGAAATACCATAGGATTCGAGGCGGTCAAGGAGAATATCATGCGAGACAGTGTCGAAAGCGGCTGATAGGTCCAATAGGACCAACACAGGGCTCTTTCCCTGGTCAAGGGCGGCTCTAAGGGATTCCGCTGTGTGCAGGAGAGCTGATTCCGTAGAATGCTGTGGCCTGAAGCCAGATTGGTGAGGCTGTAGGATATTTGCTCCTTCCAGATAGGTCATAAGTTGTAGGTTTACCAATTTTTCCATGATCTTACTTAGGTAAGGTAGAAGAGAGATAGGACGGAGGTTGGTGAGGGTGGTGGGGTCCGCGAGTTGTTTCTTTTGCAGAGGTTTGACTGCCGCAATTTTCCACTTGTTAGGAACCTCCTCTAAGGATAAGGAAGCATTTATTAGGTTATTGATGATTGGGTTGACAGTGTCAATCAGGGCATGCAGAATCGGGGGAGGGGGGGCAGGGGTCAAAAGGTGATCCTGGTTTGACAGCCAGTGTTGCATGACGGGTTTGATCTAGACTGAGGTTTTGAAAAACTCACGAGGGCAGGTCTGCTTCTGTCAGACAATCTTGGTGTGTGTAAAGGGGGTAGGGGGCCGAGGAAAATCTTTTTGCAGCAAAACGGTCTTTCAGGGTGGCTATCCATAACGTGAAAAGTTTGTTGTCTTCAGTTGGGTCCCCTGTTAGTCTGGGCTTGCATGCTGAGGCTACTAAATTAAGGTCGGGGTGGGCTGCCATATCCTTCCACCTAGGCTTTAAGCTACGGTTGGTGGATATGTGGCCTATATGTTTTGTCAAGTGCTCATACATAATTTCCAGATGTATAAGCTTATGATCAGCCCAAGTGAGGTTAACTGTGTCCTTTACGGTAAGGGTCGTAAGGTTTGAGCAGATGCCATCCAATGTATGACCGGCGTTATGGGTAGGCGTCAGTATGTGCTGTTTTAGGCCAAGAGTGGCTATGGTATCGCGGAACTGTGTTGTTCCAGGATCACTTTGAGCATCTAGGTGTATGTTAAAGTCTCCTAGTACGGTGAAATTAGCAAATCTGAGAAGAAACTGACTTTGATGGTGCAAAAATTAGGTCTTGCCTCACAAAGGTTTTCAATTGGCTTAAGATCAATCAGCTGAAGTGTAACCCTGACAAAACTGAAGTTGTTTTCTTTGGTAAACCGGAAACGCCTGACTGGAGCTCTTGGTGGCCAAAAGATCTGCCGCCCCCGCCCACAGATAGGGAGAAAGTCAAAAACTTAGGAATTGTCATAGACAAGACACTCTCCATGCGCTTTCAGATCCTAAATCTCTTATCGAGGGCCTACAAGTGGTACAAAATGCGGCGGCCAGAGCCATTCTGAGATCTAAACTTAGATCTAGTATGACTCCTATTCTTAAGTCTCTACACTGGCTCCGCATAAAGGAACGGATTGACTTCAAAGCGATGACCATCTTCTTTAAAGCTTTCTATGGCTTAGGCGCCGGCTACCTGAATAAGTGCGTTAATCGCTACATAACATCTAGACCCCTAAGATCTTCAAATGCCAACTTGGCATTCGTGCCTAAAATATGCCGTGCCCGCACGGGAGGCAGACCCTTCGGCTTTCTAGGCGCAAAATTGTGGAATTGCCTCCCCGAGTCTCTGAGACTAACCACAGATCTCCTCTACTTCAGGAAGAGCCTAAAAACCTGGCTTTTTAATAACTAATGGGTCTTTTACGCACGTCTTCCTTCCGCTGCCACGCGCCAGGACACTCTAGTCTGAGTAGCTGTGCGCTATATCAAATACACTATTTCATTTCATTTCAGAATGAGTGTGCTCACAATATCTCCTAAACTTTCTAAAAAGATATTATTGGGGCCTGGTGGGCGATAGACTAATGCTCCTGAGAAGGCAAAGGAGTCCTCTAGTTTGAAACAGAAACCGATACTCTCTGCTCCTCTAAGGTCGGATATTTCAAATACCGAGCATTTCAGTGAACTGCGATAGATAATTGCCAGGCCTCCTCCCCGTTGTTCGGGTCTGTCCTGTCTGTGGATAAAATAGTCCGGGGGGGGGGCACAAACGATATCTGGATTACACCAGGATTTGAGCCAAGTTTCTGTTATAAAAAGACAATCTAAGTTGTCGTTTAGAATAAGATCATTAATGTGGTGGACGTGTTTACATAGTGATCGGGCATTGAGGAGACCTCCTCGTAGGTAGGTCGATTTAGAACTGTATCCCAGCGGTGTGACTTGTATGGGTTCAAGAGCTGTTTTACAATTCCTACAACAGATTGGATCCCTCCATTTAGCCACATCGATGGAGGCTTTACAGTTTTGAGGGATATTTTTAAGTGCCAAAAGTGGGTCTCTGGAGAAACAAGTGCCTTGTGTGAAATGGTCAGCATTTCTGGCCCTGGACGCGTTCCGGACGCGCGCAGACGGGCTTGCCTTCGGCGCACAAGTGGCGCGTCCGCTGTGCGTCTGCGCCATCCCTTGAATAAATACCGGAAAGGGAAGGGGCTCAGGGAAGAAAGACTAGACCGTCTTCTTTCCGATATGGCGAATGCCAATGGCCACCAGGAAGTGAAGGGCAGTAGGGGGTGTCGTCTTCCCTCAACTCAAACAGCATGGAAAAAATGATGCGGTGGACCGGGGAAGCGAGCGAGCGTGAAGAAAGACAATACACGAGTGCAGTAGGTTAGAGAATGGGAGGAAAAGTGCTATAGTATGGCTAAAATATTAAAAACAAGCAAACAATTAACTTTTAAATCAAGCAGCAATTAGGAGTTAGGTGAAAAATGGACCAGTTCCCAAAAAGATCCCTGTCCGCAATTTATCTCATCAGGAGAGAACTGAGGATGACCATGCAAAGGAGCCAGGACTTGTTAAGACTTCTTGCTGGGGTGCTAGCCTCACAATCCAGGCCATAATCCAAGGAATCGTGCACTAGAGGATCAAAGTCTCACACCTTATAGAAAGAAGACAGTGGTGGTTGGTTCACAGGGAAACCTGGAACTGCAAAGTCATTTTCGGATCAGTACCAGATCTTGACATCGAGTCAGACGCAAGCCTCTGGGGATGGACAGCTCACTGTGGGGATAACATTATAGGAAAATTATTGTCACAACAGGAGGAGGATATGAACATCAACAGTCTGGAACTGCTAGGGGGATCCTAACAAAGGACACAGTTTTGTGTTCTATTCTGTTACAAATGACAAATGACAATATATCAGCAGTCCGATACATAAACAGACTAGGAGAAACAAGGTTGAAGGCCTTGATGGAACCAGACAATGATTTTTAGAATTTTTGTCTGAGGACAAGGATTTTAATCAGGGTGGAGAATCTCTCAGGAGGCAGAAATTGGTAGAAGATTGGTACTCCAGGCACTTAAGGGATTTCGGTGCTTGTTAACTGGACCCAGAAGAATTTCAAAGATAACAGGCAGGCGGGGATTATGTTAGATAGACCTCTTTAACTCTTGTGGAGACCATCAACTCCCAACTTTTTTCAGTATGAGACTGGACCCTCTGGAGTTAAACCTTTGGCTATGTGTTCCTGCTGCTCTAAACGATTACGAGATTCACGGAACAGGTCAGACATAAAGCGAACTTGTATATACTGGTGTATAGCTGGATCTTTCCTCGGATTCCCAGTACTACTTCCATAGTTGAGAAACATTCTCAAGGATACTCACACAAATTGTCTTCTTTGATTCGGGAAACACTCCGGTTGATGGCATGGAAGATTACCGAAGACAATGGGACATCCTGGGACTTTTGGTGCCAGTTTTAACTTTAATCAGCTAGGCTTGGTCCGAGTTCAGACTCAAAAGCTATTGGTTCAGTGTGGGGCAGATGGTACCATTCGTTTCTGTGAAGGAACTTGCATCCCCGGAGGGGGGGGGGGATTGCGGTAATGGTGCAAATCTTGAATCTCCTGTTAGAAATGGCCAGTAAACAGTGCATCAATGCCTGCAGGTCAACTATTTAAACCGGCTGCCTGCTTTGTAGCAGATTACCAGTAGGGGCAGAAGTTAGTGGTTCGTAGATTGTTTGGGATCGTGGGTACACCTCCATTTTTGAAGCATATTTAAGAACAGGAGGCCATTGCATCAAAAGCTTTGGGGGGCCTCCTGAAGGATATTTTGAATGCAGCTGATTGGTCTTTACAATTCTACTTTCAAAAGTTGTATTTTAAGCCTGTGATCGGGGTGGCATCGATGGTGAGGCGCAAGCTTTAAACCTACATAATTTGAGTCTGAAGGCTTCAACAGCGACGGAAGAAAGATCACATAAGACAACAAATCAGGTAAGCCCCATTTATTGAACCTCATTCACCAACTCTCTCAAATGGTCATTCCTGCAATACTCAGCAATGAGCATCACTGTACTCCAAAAATGACATCATAGTACTACTACAGATGAGAGGGCTTAAAAGTAAACATCCTTCCTCTAAAAGAAAATCATGAAATATACACTTGTTCAGAAGTAACATCAGGATATATAAATATAATATGCAACTATGACAACAAAAGCAGAATTAAGTTTAGTAATCACGCAAATATGAAGGTTTTTTTAACAGCTCTTGTGTTATCACAAAAGCAATGAGATTTCCCATTTTTACAAGGAGAATTCAGATTCTTATCGAGAGATGAATCCCTTAGCACATTTTGCATTGCATCATCAACTCTCCTAAATAAGGTAACTAATCAAATTCGAACTTTTACCATCCCTGGTCTTAATGGCTTTGCTGAATAGTTAAATAGTTTCTCTAGGTTCAGTAAACAAGAGTTTTCACAGGTATCAATAGGCGCACAAAGTTAATTAAATCGCCAACTTGAAAAATCAAAGTGATTTGGTTTTCATAGTCACATCAAACAATATTTTCCTCTTAATCAAAAGTCTCATTGTCGCTCAACCCCCAAGAATCATCAGTTGATACTTCAATCCAACTTTTTGTCCAAACAATCCAACCCGGAACCAACATGTTATGTGGTCTTCTACCCCTAAAAAGTTGAAAAGGTGTTCTGTTAGTTATTGTACGTAGCAACAATCTGTAAACAACGAGCACCTCATGTAATTCTCTCCTTCAATCTAAATAATTAAACCTTGGCTAGTTGTATAACCTCTTTCTGAGTAAGATTGGGGAGTTCTTCTTTAGGTATACCTCGTTGGTTCAGCAAACTCTCTTACAACTACACATCTTCAACAATGCTGTCCACTCTTGACATGGAATCATCATTTACAAGTCTAGATGAACACTGCTCACAATTTACTTTACCCTGTATACAGTCCACAGTAAAAGTATGTTCCTGTAATTATGTAAGGTAATGCTGACCAGACCTCAGTGGCAGTGCCCTGACCCTTAAAACGTATATGCCTGATTGGCTCACCCACAAATGGCGTAAGTTAACTTACTTATAATTCCCTAAAATTGTGTATATATGGTATATGGTACACTGGGTACTCAGGGCTGCAAGTTAAAGTGTCCCTAATGGATTGCGGCACTTATTGTGTCACAACAAGTGTGACCAAGCAAAACTCCCAGCCTACCATTGCTGGCTGGCAGAGCAGTTTTCGAACTGCTAGCTCGACTTTGCCAATAAAACTAATGACTAAGTCCAGACCTTCCTTTTTAATATATATATGTCACCCCTATGTAGGCTTATCGAGCCCTAAGGCAGGGTGATGTATGTATATCAAAAAGAAGGACATGTGCTTTTATATATCCTAAGAGTAAAAACACCAAATTGTCATTTTGACTGTGGAAAGGCTAGTAGTCCCATTGGCAAGTACAGGGTTAAACACTGACAACTCAGCTGTGCTAACCTCTGAAAGAAATAATTAAGTTGGCACTTCAAGGTATCAAAGGCATTGATACATTTAATCTGACTTGATGCCCAAGTCGAATTTGATGTAACTTTTAGGTAAACAGCAACGTTAGAAAGTTGCACACACCGAGAGAGGGGTCCTGCCATCTTGGGGGTGGGCAGAAGATTACATTCTGGGATAGCTAGATGCCACACGTTGCAGGAAGTCGTCAACAGGCGGGAGGGGACCTGGTAGCCCATTGGCTAGAAGACATCACATTCCCCACCCCCTGAGGGGGGCATAAATGTGGCACCCAGACTTTCAGATCATGTCTGCATTAGAGAGAGGACCGAAGAAGGACTGCCCTGCTGTTCCCTGGACCAGGCAAAGAGCGGCTGCACCACAGACTTGACCACACCTGAAGATCCTTGGGCTAGCAAAAAGAGGACTGAGCCTGTGAGGTTCTGCTCGAGGAAACGGCTCGGGCCCCAGACAGAAGTGACTCCAGGAGTCAGCTGGCTGCGTTCCTGTTACAGGGCCACAAAAGCTGAGGACACCTTCCTTGGCAAGTTCGTAGCCACAACCACTTAATCACCACTGCCCGCCAAAGTGCAATCTAGGAGACCAGATTTTGACGCTCAAAAGTTGCACCCGAGTCCGCTGGACCAAGGAGAATTGTCAGAGTGCAGTTGATCACCCAAAACAGACACTAGCCTCAGTTAAATTGAACCACTGGTTTTGCTGTAGCCCGATATCAGTGGCAATTGGTTTTTGGCTGGACTTCAAAGAACATCGATCCCTGTAGCCAAAGTCGCCTCACTGTTTTTGTGAACGGGGGGTAGCCCCAGGAAGACGCCCATCACGTGATCAGCATCCAAAGCAATGTTCAGCATCATGTATCCCTTCCATTCGGGTCACTCCAGTAATGGCTATGGTGATTTGCTCATGGAAACTGGACTAAAGACTGCTTTGTCTGCAAGGTAACTATCCTGCCAAGCCCTATTTGTCCCTGTGACTTGCTTCCTCCAGGAGTTTGTCGTCCAAAGCGTACCAGAGTAACCGAACACAACTTTACAAAGGTTTTCAAACGTTTTCTAAGTAACAGCTAATTGCGGGAGTTGCTAATGCTCGTTTATGATTTGAGTGAAAAGCAGTCATTTATATCTCTGGCACCCTTAGGTGGATTTTGTTCATTTTGGAGTCTAAAAATTCATGAAAGTAAGTGCATTTTTTTTTTAAGTGGTGTCAAATTTCCTTTGTGACTTTTTGGGTACTTCTAAATGCTTTGCACTTGCTCGTTTGACATAGCCAGACTGCTCGAAGCCACAGTTACCCAGGGTTGAGCTAAGATCTTGCAAACAAACCTGGCTTATCCCAAGATGGGGTTGTTAGTTTATTACACGATGAGGTCACACAATCAAAGTATTACACAAAAGAAAACTCCTAAACTTCTATATGCCGAAGGGGCAGCAAAAGCTTCTTTTTCTATTATTGAGTAATTGAGTTCTACACCATTCAACATGCACGATGCAAATTAAATAACTTTCTCTTTCAAGAATGACCTACAAAAGAACGGCACTAAGACCTTGCATGCTAGCATCAGTAGCAATAATAGTCTTATTGCCTGGAACAAAAGCCTGAAGCTTGGTGTCTTGATAAGCTCTTCCTTCAAAACTACCAAATTCTTTTTGACACAACTTCTCCCACAAAACCTCAAAGCCCTTGCTGCACAAATTACTCAAAGTAAGCGTCTTATCAACTAGATTAGATATTAATCTACAGTAAAGTTCCAGCATTTCTAGAAAAAAAATGTTTCATCTTCATTAGTTGGTCCAGCAAGCTTACAAATGGTGTCAACTAGATACTTTTTAGGTATTAACCCTGCTACCAGATATGATGTGACCGAAATAGTTTGTTACTCATTCCTAACTTGCATTTATTTTAAAGTTGAACCTGCACCCTCTAGAATTCCAAGAACTTGACTCACTCTCAAATTGTGTTCTTTCCAAGTTGCCCCAAATATTAGCACATAATCTTGGAAACTTTTTACACCACTCATATTGGCAAATTGACTGTGCATGAAACTCTGAAAAACTGGAGCTAGAGAGATTAAATCAAATGGCATCCTAAGGAATTTGAAAGGACCCATAGGTGTGCTAAATGACGTACACTCTTACGACTGATCATGCAACTTTATCTGGTGATATGGTGAGGCTAATCCAGCGTGGTGAAATATATGGCTTCATAGATGGTGGACAGCATTTCCACCAAATTTGGTACTGGAAACTTATCCACCACAACCTCTTTATTCCAATTCCTTAGGTCTGTGCATAATCTAATATCACCACTGGGTTTACAGGCTACAACCACAGGAGACAACCACTCTGTGGCATCTATGGGAGTGAATATCCCATCTTCCTGCAGATGCTCTAACTCCTTTTTGCAGACACTTGAACACTTAAGGGAAGTTGTCTCACTTTGGATACTGATGGGATAGCATTTTTAGTACAATCGTGTGAGAATATCCTTTAAAACAATCCACCTCTGATCTAAAAATCTTTGGGAATCTTCCTGGAAAATCTCAAGTTATCTTTCTTTGAATGATAACATATCTAAAACATCTCTTGCGCATACTTGGGGTTCAGTATTGGGGTTAGATTAACACCAAGTTCTTTTTCATGTGGCCAACCTAAAATGTTGTCACCTTTGAGAGCAACATACACTTTCCTTTCAATGTACTTTCCTCTGAATTCAAGAAGTGAATGAAAAAAAACAGACATTATAAAAGAATGCCCACCAGAACTTCCAGACTTAACATCCACTTGCTTCAATACCACGGAGTTACTATAACGGTTTTTGAACACTTTCTGTCAAATAGTAGTCAATCTGGAACAGGGGAGAGGATGTAGCCTTACGGCAAGAGCGGTCGACCTCGAAGCTGGGGAACCGGGTTCGAGTCTCGGCCACGACGCTCAACATCCTGTGATTCTGGGCAAATCACTTAATCTCCCCGTGCTTACCAAAAATGAATATGTCCTTCTGTAACGAAACTGGTGCTCATGTAAAGCGCAAAAAAAAAAAAAAAATCAAACAAGCTCAAAAGATTTCCAATTCACCACAACAGTATCCATCAGATTACCTTTACAGATGCTGCCAACTTGTAAAACAATATGCTCACTAATCTCTTTCACCCCTTCTCTACCACTTGAAACACTTCTACAGCATTTAATGAACTGTCCATTTTAACCACATTTTTTTCAGACTTTTTTTTTTTTTTTTTTTTTTATAGCTGGCCAATTTTTTGAATTGCCCAAATGACCTATGACTCAACAACGAAAACATCTTCCTTTGAAAACCATCCTTTCTTTGTTCATGGTTTAGTTTCCACAAAGTGAACCTCCTCTGACTTTTCTTCCACCTCCCCCACACTTTAGATTTATTGCTTAACTCTTTCCAGGGCTGGGGAATTCCTATTGCCTGACGCCAAGAACATATTGTTTGCTGACAGGGACAACAAGTTGTAATGTTTTTATTGTCCCTCAGACAAGTAGGCTCAGCCTCGTGCAGTAGAAACCTCTCCATGCATAAAAGTCCAAAATCCTTCTCAACTGCTTACAAAGGCGAGCTGTTTTTTAGGCAAAACTTTCTTGGGTTTAATGGTCCTTTGAGCCACTGGCAGCAATGCCCAGAAGGGCTGTCTGCCTCTCTGACCAGAGCGCAAGGCATTGTCACCTATTTGAAGGTCGCAGGGCCAGCCTGGCGCATACTTCTGGGGGGAAAAAATACTCTGTTTACACGGTTTCATTCAGAGTGCAGGCTGCCACTCACAACTGCACACTGAAGGCATATAGGCCCGTCAACGTTGCTTGCAAACAGAATAAGCAAGTACTGCCTTTAACTATAATCCTGTGTGTCTGAGTCTCTGCACTACCCAAAGCCTGCCACGATGGCCTCTCACCATCATCAGTAGAAATCTTTGCCGCTCTCACCTGCACAGTGGCTGTTATTGTGATCAATAGAGCTATTATCAGATCTCACCCCACAAGGGAAGAGAGGCAGAGATAGCATAGTAAAAATATAAATGCTTATGTTGCATTTGTAAAGATGAATATACCACAAACCTCATGAAGGTCATCAACAATAAAGTGCAAGGACCCACATCAAAAAAGTGTTGTCAAAAGTATTTTTATTTATTAAAGTTAATCACAACTTAACTTTTTATATTTTGAATCAAGATTGTGTACCTCAGTCAGATTAACAATTATAGTTCCTCTGTAAAAAAAAATAAGCACAAGTAAACACACGCAACAGGTAACAACTAAAATTAATACATCGTACATAAAAACGTATCCAAATGTAAACATTAAGAGAATGTGACTCATGTAGTGGTGTGCATTTCACACCAGTAGCCTAAGCTAGCTACCAATTCTGGGCTGATGCATGCATTATTTTAAACTTATGTGTGAAGGGTGATGTCAGTGAACCGTGCCCCACTTGTTTTCCTTTCTGCATCAATCTTAATAGATCACAGATATATTTCTGAGCTGGTATCTCAAATAGAGACCTAACAGGTCCCTGAATCCAAACCCATGATCATAGCTCAGCAGTATACTCAGTCCTATGTTAAACTACTGACCTGTTTTGTCTCACCATGAATACATCCCATCTAGTGCTTTGACTGCAGTCCCTGAGAGCTATTTCCATTGTTGAGTGGATTGCGCCTCACATATTCTGTGCTTGCTTTTAGCTGCAGAGCACTGGCTGCAAGCTGTGTCACGTGATTCCATGAGGGTGTCCCTTTGAGATAAGCTTTCTTTATGTGCTGAATCTGTGCCTACATGGCAATGCAGTACACTGCTTCCCTCAGTGCTGATGTCAATCTAACATCTCATGAAGCGACATGGGAGGAGGGCGGCTACTCTGATAAATCTTGCTTTGGCCTTTGCCTTCCCAGATTGTGAATGAGGAAGAAAGGAGGTTTAAATACTGTCCATGGGCTCTTCCAGTCAAGTTTTGAAAATGTGCGTTGCCTGACAGTTCATTCACACACTAAGATTTTATGACAATGGCGCTTTTAATCTCCAGATATCACACTTTATTAAATTAACTTGGAATTCCAAGTGTGCTGTCAGATCCTTTTCATCCCCCTATACACAATCTGGTTTCAAGGGGCATATGAGATCTTTGCGTACATGCTTTGTCCATTTCTACTTAAAGGACTTGTTTTCTACTCCATCAAGACACATTGCTCTGCGACGTGCAGGTCATGATGTCCTTGTGCTGTCACCACAATCATCCACACTTCAATTGTGCGTTTGTGTGCATGGACGTTAGTGGGCATTATTAAGAGTGCATCACAATCTCTGGAGACTTTCATGGATTGAAAGTTTGTGGGGTTATAAAGCTAAACCTACCAACTAAGCCAACCCCCAATAAAGCTTTTCCCTTTTCTTAGCAGCAGAGTGCCTCTGTAAATCAAACATCATAATGATCCCCTCTTTTCATAAGAACCCCACCTTTGCATCACTCAGCATAGATAGGACACTACCTGTGCCAGTGGAATAAGTTGTGCAAGTGTGGGCTGTGCAGAACTTGAGTTGTGCATTATACTGGAGATGCAAAAAACAAGAGTAATGCAGTGTATCTACTGCCGGATGTATGCTATGCCTTACATGATATCTGCACAGGGTACCTGAGCTACGCTGCGTATGATCTTTGCAGTGCCCTGTGAAGGATATGAGCTATCTACTATGCATGAGCAGTGCTGTGCATCATTCATGCAAGGGGAAGGGATTGTGCATGAGGTTTAAAGTGTATGAGCTGAGCTATAAAGGATACTAATTGTTCTATAGATGAGGTGTGCCATGCCCATGGGTTGTGCAGGGGCTATGTATAATACGAGCTGTGTGGAGTTTGAACTTTACTTTGCATGAAGTCTGCATGGTATGAACTGCAAGAGGCAACTGAGTAAATTGCACAAGATGGGAAAGGCATGGCCTTTCTTCTTAACATCTTCAATGAAAAGTCAGTGCCTGTTGTAACCATAGTACGTTAATGTTTTTTCGATGGCCCGTCTCTGGGGTTTTCTAACAAATGCATTTGCCTTGCTGGCTTCTTCGCAACCCCCCACCGCCTCAAACAAAAGGGTAGTTTCTCCGGGAAGTACTTTAGTGACAAACTTGCCTTTGTTTGCTAGAGGTATGGTCGACCACAGTGTATTTGGGCTTGTCGGGGGTGCTAATGTTTAAAACAAAATTGTGTAATAAGTTCATGGGTCTAGTGTATTAAAGTTAGGTCGAGCAGAGATTTCAAGTCAGACACAGTCAAATACAGTGAGCAGGAATCTCAGTTTGCATTACTAACAGGGGTTCCAATATAAAGAGGTGTGCAATTCTCAGCAACATTTAACAATGTGTGCCTAGGTGTATTGCTTCCAGAAGGCTTCTTTATTATATGCAAGTGTATGAAGGAGAATGGAAGCAAGATTGGTGATTTTATTTTGAAAACAATGTACCCCCAAAAATGTGCTCCTTGAAAAAAGGGATGAGGGGAGCAGGTGGTTTTGCTAAACTACTGTACAATTGGTTTGCTTTCAAAATAAAATGTACCCCAAAATATTTGCATCAGAAAAATGGTTTTACTGCGCAGAAAGCTACTATGCAGAGTTTGACAACATTAAATACCATTTAACTAAGGCATCATTTAATACATCAGGTTTGGTGCATGCCAATATTTTAAAAACAAAATCAAGTTGAATCAATGTAAAACCACTTTCAACTTTATTTTTTTTTAATTAGGGCCCCCACTTGTTACAGAATGTCACAAATGTGCATCCACAAATCTATTAACTTGCATGGATGCAGAATTACGACTTTTAGGAATTCATAAGAGTTTACATAAGTTGGCCAGTAAACCTACAACAGTACCAGGTTCCTAAGCATACTCTTTACAAACATGTCTTTTTTTTCCTCTCCGAGGGACATTTATGACCTTTTCCAGGTTGCAAAGGGGGTTAGAGAGAAGTTTGTGGTGCCGTTAAATATGTACGTTGCATGCATGCACACATTTGCACTGCAATCCAGGTCTGGAAAAAACTCTTTGCGGGTGAATTCTTTTATAGGTGCAAAACAAAACTGTGTGTCTAAGCCAAACTTGCATGCATTGATAGCTTACATTTGACACCGGAACTAGATAAAGTCTACAAATTCTTGACAAACTAAAGTTCTACTTATTGGATATAGTGCTTGGTATATGATCACAATTCTAGCAAACCAGGGTAGAGTGAGATGAAGGGGTCTGCCCAAACATTACAGTGTGGATAGTGGCAGACTGGGGTAATATCCTTGATCCTCAGTTGGTAACCAAGGCACTGTACTGCACGTAGAATCTATATTTATTTACAGTAACATTTTGTGAAAATGAGTAAATGTTTACAAATATAATTGTCAGGGCAATCTACAAGGCTCTTCCTCAAACTAGAAAGAGAGCATTGATACAATTAGAGCAATGATCTATCCTGAACGGTGCTATAATCTGTACTCCAACATAATGAAAGTGCTGACATATTCAGAGCCTTACCACAGCCCAATAAACTGAGATATGTAGAGTCGGTGAGTATTCAAATGACATAAAAACATAGTGTTTTGAGAGTCCTATACCATCTGGGTGGCATGAACAGTCCTGAAAGAATACAAGAAGATATTTTATAAAATTCAACACCCCTGCAGACTTAAGAGTCAATGATGAAAGAGAGAGTACTTTCTCTCGAGGATTGTTTTACATGGATTAACAGGATGTTATTTGGGCTGTTGTTTTAGGAACTCATGGGATATGTAGTCCTATTTTTATAGTGCGCTGTTAATTGACCGGGTTGCTGAGCAATAAATGGAGAAAGTGAAATGTATAATCCGTGCTTCTGTGTTCTGTGGCACTTTCCTTCATGAAAGCCAGACAATTTTACATTCTGTGCAACACACAATGTAGTTTATTACACTTCAAAATAATTTTCTAACATGTGCCATATATACTAATAATAACGTTTAATGCCCTGATCATCTTACATTTCTTAATTCACCAAGGTGCCAAACTAGCACCACTTTAGCAATAACAGAGCAGAATAGAAATTTGCATAGCATATGTAACGGTAAATTTCAATTCTATTAAGAACACGGAGGCGAGGATTATGCTTTTCTTTCCACGCTTTAATCAACATACCAAAATCACTGCTGCCGGAAAAGCACTAAAATTCATTTTTTGTTCCAATTATAAGAAATATAAAGAGAAAACAACGAAGTCCAACAACGGAACTACAAATCCCATGAGTCCATATGGGGATATGATAGTATAGTCCTTCTATAGTGTCAACACTGGATAGATAGGGCTTCCATTTTGTATAATCCCCCTCTTTCTTCGCGTGAGCACGCCAACCGACCACTGGTCCTGTTTTGAACCGTCATTCCCTAGAAGAGAGGGACTGCACGTAAGATTTCCAAGAGACTAATTTGACTAAGATCACAGTGACAATGAACCTTGAACAAACAGTGCACTTCAAGGAAAAACGCTGAAACTTTATTACTTACTCAAATACGGGTGGGTTCACACCAGACAGGTGTCTCGGGCGGGATAATCCTCGCCTCCGTGTCCTTAATAGAATTGAAACTTACCGTTACATATGCTAGGCAAATTTCTATTCTATGGCAGGACCGGAGGCTCAGATTATGCTAGTTTAAAGCTTACTTACCACCAAATGCACAATATCCACCACAGGTTTGAAGTAAAACCGTTTAAAGGTGGAATCAGAAGACCAATCCGCTGCTCGCATTAGGCCTTCTAACCGAGCTCCAAGAGAAAAAGCCTTAGAGGCCATTGCACCCCTGGCGGAATGAGCTCCAAACAACTTTGTGTCAATGCCAGCCTCCTGCATGACCCATCGCACCCACCTGGCTATAGTGGGGGAGGAGACCGCTTTGTGCGGTTTTCTTAATGCAATGAGAAGTTGTTGCTCGCCCGGAGGGCGAAATTCAAGAGTCATGTCCTCATAAGCTTTAAGACAATTCACCACACAGAGCTTAGGGACATCCGTAAAGGCTGGGTAAGAAATCGATCGGGACGACGACTTAGTACGTCGGCCCACAGTAAAAACAACCCCGTCTGGGGAGAAGACCCTTGCTGTAATATCCAAAGCGCGAACGTCAGACACCCTGCGACATGAAACTAGACATAAAAGCATGGCTAACTTGGCTGAAAGCTCTTTCAATGAAAGATACTTATTGGGTTGCCAAGAAAGAAAAAGGTTTAAAACCAAATTGACGTCCCATAGAGCCGAATATCGTGGCTCCGGGGGCAAAGATAGGCGAATGCCCCGCAAAAGCCGACAGACAAATGGATGTTCCCCCACTGGGGTCCCATCCACCGGGCAATGTGCTGCCGAAATCGCAGAACGCACGGCATTAATCGACCGGTACGCCAGTCCGTCTGATGCCAACTCGGCAAGGAAGTTTAGAATGGGAACGACGCCTGCGACCACGGGATCCAAGTCCCTTCGAAGACACCAATACATCCATTTGGTCCACGCGGATCGATAGCGCTTTGAGGTACTGTCTGCCCAGGCCTTTGACAAGAGCGTCTGAGCTGGTCCCGAAAGGCCTGGGAGCGACCACCATCTCCTGAAAGCCTCCATGCCATGAGGCGGAGAGAGCCTTGGAGAATGAGGTGATGTTGTTCTCCGTCCGGATTGCGAAGAAGATGAGGGAGCAGGGGGAGTGGGATTGGAGAATCCCAAGAAAGTTCCAGAAGAACTGGAAACCAAACTTGAGACCTCCAATATGGCGTCACCATTACAAGGTCCACTCCCAGGTTTCGGATCCGAGCTGCCGCTCTGACCATCATCGAGAAAGGAGGGAATGCATAACCCTGCTCCTGACTCCAGTCCTGGAGGAATGCATCCGCGGCCTCCGCTAGAGGGTCCGGCCTCCAGCTGAAGAAACGCGGAAGTTGATGGTCGAGGCGAGACGCAAAAAGGTCTACCGAGAAAGGACCCCAGAGGTTGTTCAACCAGTTGAAAACTTGAACCTCTAGCTTCCAGCGGCTGGAGTCTCTGAGGTACCTGGAGTGCCAATCCGCTACCAGATTGACTCGACCTGGGAGATACTCCGCTGTCACGGAGACGTGCTGAGCAAGGCAATATTCCCAAAAGTCCTTTGCTAGGTCCACCAGGGCTCTGGAACGAGGGCCTCGCAGGCGATTGACGTAACGGACCGCCGAGACGTTGTCCATCTTGAGCAGGACACATGAACTGGCCTGATCCTTGGTCCAGCAGCGAACTGCAAACGACCCCGCCAGGAGCTCCAGGCAGTTGATATGCAACTTTTGCTCCTCTGATGACCACGCGCCGCCGGTGGAGAATTGTCCGCAACGGGCGCCCCATCCTGATCTGCTGGCGCCCGACTCGATGACTAAGTCCGGTGTTGAACCGAAGATAGCCCGGCCGTTCCAGGCCTCCATGTGGGCGAGCCACCATGACATCTCCTCCTTGACGTCCGCGGCGAGGGGAACTGATTGATCGTAGGATAGACCTCTCCTGAGGTGATACGCTTTTAGGCGTTGCAAGGCACGGTAATGAAGGGGCCCTGGAAAGATTGCCTGAACTCATGAGGAAAGAAGACCCACAACCCGGGCAATCTGACGGAGAGAGGTGTGAGTCTTGGCAATGGTTTGTCTCAAAATGTGACGGATTTTTGCCATCCTCCGAGATGGGAGACTCAAGGTGGAGTGGACGGAATCCACGACAAAGCCGAGGAAAACCAGCCTCTGAGACGGGGAAAGGACTGACTTTTCACCGTTGATGACGAGACTCTCGAAGAGGGAAACCGACATCTGCAATTGAGCCGTTAGCTTTTGAGGGCATTGGGCCATGAGAAGGATGTCGTCTAAGTAAACTATCATTCGCACGCCCTGGCTTCTTAAAAATTCTATGACAGGGTGGAGCACCTTTGTGAAACACCAGGGTGCTGATGAAAGCCCGAATGGAAGGGCGGTGAACTCGTAAACCTGACCTCTCCAGCAAAACTGGAGGAACCGTCGATGCGGAGGATGGATTGGGACCACCAAATAGGCGTCCTTTAAATCCAGCCTGACCAACCAATCGTTGGGGAGGAGGACATCCCGGAGGAGATGAATCCCTCCATCTTGAAGTGTCGGTAGACCAACCACCCGTTGAACTCTTTGAGGTTGATCACCGGACGTCTCCCCCATCGGGTTTGTCCACACAAAAAATGTTGCTGAGGAAGCCGTTGAGGTGCCGAGCCGATCGACAAATGGCCCCCTTCCTCAGTAGTGCGGCTACTTCTTCGATCAGCTGGGCATCGGCAACGGAAAAAGAAATGGGATGTGGCAGCGCCTGCTGCTGCGGGAGATCGTAAAATTCTATGTGAAAACCTTTGACGGTCTGTAAGACCCAAGCATCCGATGTGATCTCCGCCCAAGCATCCTGGAAAGCCGCCAGGCGACCTCCAATACGCACGTGTTCTGCAGGCATAACACTTACCGCTTGTCTGGCCACTGCCAGAGTTGGTTTTGAAGCCGCCCCGGCCTCTGAAGCGTTGCCCCCTGGTGGGGTAAAAGTTGGTATGATTGGCTGAGGAGTTATACTGCCCTCGCCCGGAGCCTTGTCCCCTGTTACTGTTCTGCTGACCGCCACGGCCGGTCGCTCGGCCACTCCCGCGACCGGCCCCTTGGGAAAAACGAGTGTTTAAGACCTTTTTTATACTGGACTGGGCCCTGTCCAAGGATGTAAAAGTGGCCACAAACTTGCCCAATTCTTTTATGAAAGGATCTCCGAAGAGACCCCCTTGAGCCACCGCGCCTGCTTCAGAAGAGGCCAAATCGCCCAGCTTTGGGTCAAGCTTAATCAAAAGGGAGTGCCGGCGTTCGGTTGACAGGGCGCAATTGGCGTTACCGATAAAAATTACTGCCCTCTGCGCCCAGCTTGAGAGAACCTCGGGGGAAATAACAGAGCCCGTCACCTTAGCCTCCTCTGCCATATCTAAAATCTTAGTTAAGGGTCCTATGGCGTCCAAGAGCTTATCCTGACAGGAGCGCCAGGAACTATCAATTCCCTTACGGGGATCCTTCATATATTTGGCGAGGAAAGTAGCCATTTTTGCATCTAGTTCTGGTGTAAGGGCTACTTTCCCGTCCAGTGAGGGTCGTGGACACTCCGCCCGTAGACAACCCCTTGCCTCCTTTTCAAGCGGCTTGCAGAGACGGCCCGCCACGAACTTAGCCACCTTATCACCAGGTGCCCAGGCTGCTGAACGCGGGTGAACTATGTCATCCGGGTTAAGCATACCCGTGTCATCCTGAGGCAACGTGGCCGTCGTACTGGCCGGGCGCCAAGAACGCGAAGCCCCATCCTCATCGTCTGTTTCCGCCGGGGAACCATCATAATTAGACGGGGAACCAGGAGCAGTAGAACCCTGAGGCGTTGGCGTTGGGGGTGGCGCAGGGGAAGGTGGAACAGTTTTTGCCAAGAAAGCGCTTCTCAGGCGCTCAAAGGCAACCTTGTCCACTCCCTGCGCCCCATCCAAGACCCCCTCATCACATACCCTCTTAGGCGGAGGAGGGCCCCCCTCAAGCAAAGGAGTGGGGGCAGGGGTGGCGGGCCCTAGTTGAGCCTGCGCCAATCTTGCACATTCGGCAATAATGCGGTTGGAAAGCCATTCTTCCATGGGGGCCACCACCTCAGTGACACACCTAAAGATAGAGCTGTCCACCGCTTCAAAAAAATCATTGTCTAACGGAAGGTACTGACTGGACTCTTCCTCCTCGTAGTAAGCACCCTGTTCCATCTCCCTATGGTGTCAATTAACAAGACTGTAAGGCCAAACAAAGGAACAATACCTTTAACAGGGAAAAGGAGCCCCTGCAAATGATGTGGCAGACTAAGGCTGAACCTTTTTGTGGGCAGACCTGAGGACTGCAAGATTATTAATGCGGAACAAAGCCGGTAGGGGCTGCACCTTCCCGGAGCGCGCTGGCCCTCTAAAAGCTGACTAGGCCGATCCGCCACCCGGCGCGCTCGTAATGCTGGCGAAACTGTGCAAACTTGCCCGAAGGCGATTACGCGGTAAAACCGCAATTACAGACCCAGCGGGCGTGCAAGAGGAAATTGTGAAAGTACAGACCCCTGAGGGCGAAACGGTGTGGCGGCAAGGGGACAGGCTCCGGCGACTCGTCTCAACGCAGTGCGGCGCCTCATCTGAGGGAAAACGCGCCGCGAGAGCAGCGAGACGCAAGAGCTCCCCCTAGCGGGCGGGAAACACCGCCGCAGGTGGGCCGGCCACGTAAGAGCGCCGCAACGCTCCCGCGGCCGTAAGGGGAATCTGTGAAGAAAAAAAGACAAGCACAGAAATATACACATACGCTCCCCTCAATAACAATAGCCCACTCTTTGCTGCACGGAAAAAGCACAGAATCAAAGCGAAACCACACAAAATAGGAAGGTGAAGAAAAAAAAAATAGGGACTTAACTGGCTGCGAAGCAGCGAAGAAAGAGGAGGATTATACAAGATTGAAGAACTATCTATCCAGTGCTGACACTATAGAAGGACTATACTATCATATCCCCATATGGACTCATGGGATTTGTAGTTCCGTTGTTGGACTTCGTTGTTTTCTCTTTATATTTCTTATAATTGGAACAAAAAATGAATTTTAGTGCTTTTCTGGCTGCTGTGATTTTGGTATGTTGATTAAAGCGTGGAAAGAAAAGCATAATCTGAGCCTCCGGTCCTGCCATAGAATTGCTGTGCCCCTCTCAATATGCTTCAACAAAACCTAACCACAACTTCACAACAACTGCACTTCTGTATCAAACTATGCCTAAGTGAGGAGCACTGGCATCAGTGATCAATGACATTTTGTCATCAAATACATACCTTTCCAAACATAGCTTCCTTCACTAATTCAAACATCTGTATGTGTACCTGTCCACTCAAATGACACACTGCTATGGAGCACAGCCCTAGATTTCAACGGTGCATGAACACATTTCTTTCAAGTCACAGGCATGAGATTCAGCAAGCCTAATAAACAAAGCCCACTAGATGTTAACTTGACATTGCAGTCCCATCATGAATGGCACTTTACCCAATGCGACCTTGACTGTTGAAGGTACCCACCAGGAGAATGTTCGAGACAGGGGACTGAATGTGGGGGGTCAAGTGACAGCAACTATTTCACATTAATAAGTTGGAATGTGGCTGGGCTTAAAAACAAAGTTTCTAATCCTGAGTGGCTGTCTTTTATTGATAAATATAATTGTGTTGTGTTTCACGAGACTTGGACAGTATCACCTGCTCTGTGTAAAGATTTTCGTGTTACTTCTGTCCTGTGACAGCTTCAACCCATGGGAGAGCCAAGGAGGGTCTTTCTATTTGGGCTAAACTTAACCTCAGATTTAAGTCTCCGTCGTAAACACAGCCAGCCCAGCATACTAAGCCCTGCTTATTCGTGATTGCTCAAGCTCATACAGTTTTTATAACAACGATTTTTCCAATTCTTACTGTTTTTATAATAACGATTTTTCCAATTCTTACTGTTTTTATAATAACGATTTTTCCAATTCTTACTGTTGGTTGTTTGATGAGTTATGTACATTTATTATGGGCCTTGAATCGCTGCGGAAGAGTAAAACCTCCCAACCACGAGTTTTAATATGTGGCGATTTTAATGCGAAGATGGGTAATGAGCTTACAGAGCTTGGCACTACAAGCCATTTCCAGGGGGTTGGAAATGAGGGACTGTGTTACCCGGTTGGATCTTGTGGATGTAATTAATTATTTCCAGGGTCCCTGCCCAAATAAGCCAACGTACAGAGGAGGGGGACGAACATCAACTATTGATTACACATTTGCTTCCAGATATCTCCTGCAGTGGTGTCTGAATGGCGCTCTGATAGACTCAATGGAGTGATCATAATGCCTTATTAGTTGAGGGAGCCTGTCCAGATGTTATAGGCTGATTTCCCTGGTTGACAGTTCGGTAAACGTTCTGGGAAGGGTTAGGTGTAGTGGAGCAGTGCTTGAATTTACATCCAATAGTGAGTAAATGCACCATCAGAAAGTATCTGTATCTGACTTTCATGGATTTGTCAACTGCTTTCGATTGTGTAAACAGGAGCAAATTGTGGTTGATATTAATTAAATCAGGGGTAGATGTCTCTTTAGTCAACTTTTTACACAGTCTCCATGAGCATCTAGGCGCTAAGGTGTGATATGGAGAGTCAGGAGAACTCTTGATGCTTTTCCACTCGTTAGCGGGGTACGACAGGGGTGCGTGCTGGCACCCCTGCTTTTTATCTTGTATATTAACAATGTGAATGTCCATCCATTAAGTTCTACTGGGGATGCACCAAAAATTGCCACCTCTGCTGTCCCGGCATTATTATATGCAGATGATGCAGTTTTGTTGGCTAGAACACCTTGTTCACTCCGTATCTTAGTAGAGTCTTTTGTGTCTTTTATGAGTACCCTTGATATGAAAACTAATTTGGGGAAATCTCATAATGGCATGTGGGCCTGGCAGAAAAACCCTGAAAGTCTTAAACTTGAATGAGCAACAACTTAGCACGGTACGGAACTTTTGCTATTTGGGCTTGGTGTTTGACTCAGGCAAATCCTGGTAGCCACAGCTCGTCTGAGAATTGGAAGAGCAGCAGGCTCTATTTTTAATTTAGCCAAGAAGGATGGTAGGTCCACCATTTACCCCTTTCCTAAAGTATATAAAATGCAATGTGTCCCTACAGCATAGTAAGGAGAAGGAGAGTGGGGACACCATAATGTTTCTCCCACACAGACAGAAGAAAACAGAATCTGTAGGCGTTTAATGAATCTCCCGCCTTCTAGTGCTACTTTTA
This sequence comes from Calotriton arnoldi, assembly GCA_963921515.1. Taxonomy (NCBI): domain Eukaryota; kingdom Metazoa; phylum Chordata; class Amphibia; order Caudata; family Salamandridae; genus Calotriton; species Calotriton arnoldi. The sequence continues at coordinate 682,369 of CAWUFW010003006.1, read as the reverse complement.
TCCTGCACTCTAAATTGAATTTAGAATATATCTTAGACACCATCAAATTGGCAGCTCTCCTGCTATGGGTTAGTGTGTGGAGTAACACGGAGGCAAGTTTTAATAGAGCAGAAATAGTGGACTGCCTTAAAAAGGATAAGAGACACTCCATCCCTTGGCTGAAGTATGTCAGCAAATCTTTTTCTGACATTGGTCTCCCTGAATTATTTAGTACCCCTGGTTTAGTTATTAAATCCGATTAGAGGGTGTTTAAGGCTGGGTACAATGATCCTCACAAACAAACCAAGCAGCTACAACTAAACAAACTATTTGTGATTACTACCTCACTCTCAACATCTAAATGGCCCCCCTCGCAGCCATCGTCCGACAACACGGCCTCAACATCGTATCCTACGCCGACGACACCCAGCTCATCCTCTCCCTCACCAAAGACCCCACCACTGCCAAACTCAACTTCCAGAAAGGAATGCAAGACGTCGCAGGCTGGATGACCAACAGCTGCCTGAAGCTCAACGCCGAGAAGACAGAAGTCCTCGTCCTCGGTACCACCCCTTCTGCATGGGACAGCACCTGGTGGCCGACCGCCCTCGGAAGCCCACCTACCCCCTCAGACCACACCAAGAACCTCGGCATCGTACTCGACTCATCACTCACTATGAACCGACAGGTCAACGCCGTCACCTCCAGCTGCTTCAACACCCTCTGCATCTTCCGCAAGACCTTCAAGTGGATCCCCCCTGAGTCAAGGAAGAGTCACCCACGCACTCATCACCAGCAGACTGGACTATGGAAACGCACTCTACGCCGGCATCAACAAATCCCTACTCCGCAAACTCCAGACAATACAGAACACCGCCGCCAGACTCGTCCTCGGCATCCCCCGACACGAACACATCAGCCAACACCTACGAAGTCTCCACTGGCTCCCCGTGGAGAAAAGAGTCACTTTCAAAATCCTCACTCACGCCTACAAATGCCTACACAACAACGGACCCAAATACCTCAACGACAGAATCAACTTCCACGCACCCAAAAGAAACCTCCGATCTTCCAACCTCGCACTGGCCGAAACCCCGCGCATCCACAGAGCCAGAGCAGGCGGAAGATCCTTTTCTCACATTGCAGCCAAGACCTGGAACGAGCTACCGGCAGACATCAGACGCGCCCCCTCCCTGAACACCTTCAGGAAGACCCTCAAGACCTGGCTCTTCGGCTAAACAGATCTGAGGACCCCCCCTCCCCCCCCCCTCAGCGTCTTCAGACCCTCACGGGCGAGTAGCGCGCTTACAATTCCCTGATTGATTGATTGATTGACTCTTGCGACAGGAGACTCCACTGTATCTTACTCTGGAGCTTACGCAATGGGAGAGCTGGAACTGTATGGCGTTTAACATGCTTTTCTGGCGATGCAAAGATGTGGGATAGCTTGTGGCCCGCTTGCAATTGTATGGCAGAACAATCTCGGTTGCATTTTACCTTTTTTTGCAGCTTCTACTGCAATTTTTTTCAGCTCTGCGTTAAACACACGCTGTAAAAAGTTAGCTTTTCAGAAATGCAGCGAGGCCTTAATCTATCTTCAAACTCTAAACAGCCCGGAAATTTGTTATAATGTGTGCTGTTTTCTGAATATGGCAATCCCCTGCAGAAAGTCTATGGAGGGAAGTTAGGAGGGCAGGCAGGAGGTTTGCTGGGTTATCTGTTGTCTGTTATGTATGAATAGTAGGAGTTTTTAATTGATTTTTAGGGGGTTTTAATATGCACATAATGAAAATGTTATCTGATGGATTATTTGTAATTTATGACAATTGCTTTTAAAGCCATTTGTTTTTAAAGCTGTAATGTACGGTGGTGCTTTTTATCTTGTGCGTTTATGATCTTTTTTTTAATGATCGAATAAAGATTTTCAACTGAACTGCACTAGCCACACTCTGGGGTTTTTTTCCCACATTTTATCTATCTGAAGCAACGAACATTCTGTCTGGTCTTTGTTCTCTGCCATAGGATTTTTTTCTTCTGTAGATTTTAAAAAACACTTCATGTTTAACTTCATACACATACAATGTACCTAAATACTATCCTGGAAGAAAAACTCCAGGGACTGTATTAAACATTGAGTGCAATGTCCCTGTTTGCACTATGGTGCACCTTTAACTAGGTACACTGGGCACAAACAGGGACAGTGCACCCTACTGCAGATAATGCACTGCCCCATGGCGGAGCAGTTGTTTTAGGTACAGATCTCCCTGCAGGCTTGTGCAGTGAGTGACTGCATCCATCTGTGTGGGGATTCCTGGGTAGTCTGTAGGATACCTTTTTCCCCTTTCAGGGAGCATCCTCGGAGGCACGCTGTGTGCCACCCCTTTGTGTTGCACAGTCAGTGTGCCTCCTGACTGCCTTTTAGCCTCTATGCCCACATCCATATTATGGCAAGGGTGCAGAGGGAAAGTGTTTCCCTCATTTGCATGAGGCGTGCCCGGGAATGGCCCCTTAGGATTCAGCTGGTGCTATATTTGCACTAGTGCAATCTGGATTACAGAAGGGACATGCAAGCATATTCGGCCCCTTTTGTAATACCAAAGTGCTCAGGGGCAGAGAAAGTAGGTTTATATGCATGTTGCCCCCCTGGGGCACTTTATGTAGCATGGCCCCAAGAATCTCTTTGAACAAGATACTCATTATGCGCGGGAAAAAAACATTGTGAACACCAATCCAAATGCATCCTCTTAAATTCAAACACAGATGGGACAAAAGCAGCCAATCCTTATGTAAAGTTATGCAGATTAATCTGGAGACATCACCAGTGTAACGACCCGCAGCAACACAGGTGAACAATAGAAACTTCTTGCCTGAAATATGTTCACCGTAAACCATACAATTAGAGTGTTTCTCCCAATCTCTTTAATTAGAATGCTTAATCATGTCAAAATGCTGTCTTTTGCTTGCTCATTTTCTCCTTCACCTCTTGCTAACGGATGCTTAAAAGGAACGTACTTCTGGATGGCGCCCCTGCCATTTCCACCACAGCATATGGGGGAGTCATAGGATCTGTGACTTTACCCTGCCCGTCATGAAGTCATTTAAATTATTTGAATGGACAACTACACAAGCACTATATAAGCAACGTTTTCTGTATCCCAGTTTCATCGATTAATTTGGCTTAATTGTTTTTCTCAACCTGTTAAATCGCAGCCTCAAGTGAACTTATACTGGCCCAACATAAAGCGCTTTATGCTTGCCAATCAGTTTATACCGGACAGCAACACGAGAAAATCAAATTCAAGTATATGAGATTTAATTAATATTAATTCCAATAGTTCAAGTCTATAGACGTTCTTGTATTTCCAACACTTACCATACAGCTCCAGCTCACTTATCAAAAATCTACTTACTAGTGAGTTAAGATCATTAATAAAGTTGAGGCAAGAAATGCAAGGAATCAGAATAGGCGGAGCAAGACTTATGTCGAAGGGATGCTCATGCATGCTTTCAATTATCTTTTTTATACACCTTGGAAGAGGAGTCTTTAGGCCTCAAGCAAAAGCCATGGGGTGATTAGAGGAAGAAACCCACTGACTGTGTTTAAGTTTAGCAGATATAACCTTTTATAAATGTATTTTACAGAATGCTTTATATGTTCATAAGTGATTTAGATTTGCCATTTCTGCATATTTGAAGTCCCATACATAGGGATACCTCTCATGCAAGCTTAGTTTCCCAACATAATTAAATTGTACGGGGTGTTTTGTATCTAGCTATGTTCAATAATTAAATTAAAATCACGATTACAAGCAATGTTGCTATCAGCAATGTGGAAAATCCCACCAGCGTCAAACCCTTAAAACCCAATGAGCATGATACGGTAGCTCCACTTTTAAGCTTTGTAAATACATGTGCTGGAAAGACAGTATAAGTACCCCTTTACATTCAGTGAAAGGGTATGTTTTTAATGTGAAAGGCAGACTCTGCATTGGGGTATAAGTTTATTTTAGTTTACCCTACCCTAATTCTCCGGACTAGCCATACACTATTAAGTCTAAAGTTTGGTCATGCCTTTTATATTAGGACTGGAAGATATTAGGAAATATCAAACTTCCAACACATCCCAAACTAATGGAAAACAGAAATTAAGATTCCTGAATTAGACCTTACTTTTAACAACTTTAAGTTTCCGTTTTGCAGTAAAAGAAAAAGTATTACAGTATATATTCAGCATAAAAACAAATATGTAGGTAAAGACGATATACCTTTACTTTTTAATATAAAGTTACTGCAACTCAGCACTCTGCTTTAACAAGGGAGTCTCAGGAGATTGCTGTCTCCATGATCATGGTTATTCTTGGACCACTGGCTACATTGAGTGAAGCTTCACTGGTAGTGCTCACATAACTCATTTAGCCATGCTTTTAAAGCTCTATTGTGCACGACATCTACTGTGCTGCAGCTCCTCCCTCCCAGTTACCATGTAAACAAATCTTGGCCCCTCACTGGCACCTCTGCACAGCTCATGTTCACAGTGTGGAGGGCTAGCAGATGGACATTCAGCTGGGCTGCTCGATCCAATCAGTTAGCCCCTGTTCGTCTCACAGCCTCTTAATGTGCGTTTCTCAGACTCATCCTTTCACAGGACCATAAAGGGGACATTTGGCGTCCCTCATCGAACGGGACGGGATGTGGGAGGGAGAAACACCCTACCAGGCTAGCCACTGGGACTTAGCAATTATCACTGAACTGCTGCTCAGCTTACTGTGGCAGTGCCCCGCCCGTAACGCAACCAATGGTTAATGGTGCGGGGGCTGCCAGAAATCTGTGTTGCAGCGCGGCCCGCCGAAAACACCGAGTTCCTCCCTCACTGACCTCTGATACATAATTTACCGGCTGCACGTCCCGCGTTCAGTGTATTGCCTTGATGGACTCGCTGATCCTCCTCTGCAAGACTTTGCCTGTCCCTCCTCAGTGAACATCCGGGCCTGAGACAGATGGGAGACCCATGTGAACGGGACCGGTATTGGTGAGAATACTTCCGCCGACGAGAGCCATCCGGCCTCTACCTTGCGTCACGAGTGCGTCGCCTCCTGTGGCCCTTTACCACTTCCTTCCGTGCACCAACACTTCCTCCTGTGTTTCGCCCTCTGTCACCTGTCTGGTGCGCGTAACTTGTGCTAGCAGGATGGGCAAATGTAAGGTGCTACTGTTCGCAGCCGACCTCGGATGGCACAGCCGCGAGGACAGTGGGTATGACGTAGTGCGCCCCCGTGAAGACAGCCAGTAGTGGCGTTCTGCGCCGCCGCGAAGATTGCGAGGTGTTACGTGATGCCTGCACCTCTTCTCACTTACTGCTCCACCAGGGACGAGGATGCAGCTGTTCCCATTTCCACATCCACCGGTGCTCTGGTTTTGGTGCTTTTAGTTTAAGAAGTCCGCTCAGAGAGTGCAACAATTTTGAAGGATCTGTCAAGAGTCAGGAATAGCCTAATGGAATGCACCAGGAGCGAGGGACCATTTACTTTACTTCTTCGTGTTGGGCATCCTGCTCGTTCACTTATTAGACCACGTGTCTGCTCTCATAGTCGACTGTGTGTTTTTTGTCTGAGGTTATGTCTCCATAGGGAGTTTGAGGGAGGTGGGTGTTGTTAGAAGAATATTACCACAGGCAACTGCCGGTGGACTACCTTAAAACTTCTCGTTATCATCCTGCTCTCGCCCAGATAAGCGTAACGGACTATTTGTCGTAAATAGTGGAAGTTGTAGTGTGGCGGGCCCTGGGCACACATGCTACTAATAATGAACACATGCACAGTTTAGTAGGGTACTGGAACTTGCCTGGGGCACGTGCGCCCGGCCCCTTTTATTTGCAGGGTAACCTGACCGGTGACGTCTGTGATGGGTTGGTGGACAGTGTGGGTTAACACCAGGCGGAACACTAGAACGTGTCCAGCAGGACACTACATCCCTCCCAAATTTTAATGGAAAAATAACAAACAAAAGTCCAACCTATGGGAAAAACAACATAACGAAACATAGCACCAGTGAGTCTCTTCAGGCTGTCTGCCAGGCAGTGCTGGAGCTCTGGACCGCACGGAGAGGAAGCTTTAGTCCACCGCGGCGATGTAGTTCAGACCAGCCTGGTCTCGCGGTGTTGGAGTCTATTTACATAGTTCCAATAGAGTTGCATCTGGAGCAGTGGTGGAGTCCACTTTGGAGATCTTCTTGCAGGTGCTCATGTTCCGGTGGATGGCAAACCTGCAAATATTGGGGCTGGCCTTTGTGGATGAGGGACTTCTTTGGAGGCGACGGTGCTTGATGGTCTTTAGGTGATCAGTCTGTCTTCGACCTCCATGCTTCCTGGTGCTTGTTGTGGAGCTGCTGCCGACGCATCTCTCCGATTGGGATTCACCTCTCACAGGAACTCCGTTGAGGCCCTTGCCCCTGAGGGGTCTCTGCGGAACTCCCAACAGGGCCACGGCCAAGCCTTGTGCAACCCCAAGTGTGGATAGTCTAATGGTCAGGTTTGCTCTTCTTCGGCAGGCTTCAGGTTTATGGGGGCCCACAGAAGGTTCCTGGGTGGCTAGCCTCCCAAGGCACCAGGAGTTCCTCGTTTAACTCCGGATGTCTTGAGCCTTTGGATCCACTCTGGTGGTGTGATCCTCCTTAGATGTTCTTGGCAGCGATGATGCACCTGGATGATGAACACGATAATTTTCTTTCAGTTGGGCAACAGATGGCGTTCTCTTGCTTTAGGTGACCTCGTGAAGTGAGGAGGACTGGAGGGACTTTGTGGCCACTTACTATTGTCTTCTGGCAGGTGCACTTGCTAGATGTGGTGCCATTGATGCCAAGCAGGTGAGTGGACGGTCGCACTGTGAAGCACGGGGCCTGGACGCAGATCTCGTGTCCTAGCGGCCTACGGTTGGTCCTCCCGCAAAGCTGTCTCCAGTGCCATCTCTGTACCCCGGTGGCTGGCTTGTGCTGATGAACACCTTCTCCATTGCTGGCACGAGTCCTCCGTCCTGTCACTCTTCTCAGGGGTGTGGAATTTAATAAAATATCTACTTATCCATGGGGCAGGTTGCTTCATAAATCTACTTGTCCTGTAACAAAATCCACTTGACCCTTTGTTGCCATGTAGTGCAGCGACAAATTATGGCTGTAATCTCAATCAATCAATCGGGGATTTATAGAGTGCACCACTCACCTGTGAGGGTCTCAAGGCGCGGGGGGAGGGTATTCGGGCAGCTCCGATCATCTCATTGTATAAGAGCTCTGATATAGCCTCTCTGATTATGCCAGGGCTCATACCATAGTAGTGTTTGAATACTTGCAATACCCTTATGTTGCCACATTTCCACAGATCTACATACTGGAGCTGAAGGTAGTGGTAAGCAATAGTTCCAGGGTTAGAATGCCCTTTTGAGTCTGTGCAAACCTACTAACTTGCATGTTTTAAGGGTTTTCAACAAGTCTAATCTTTTCCCATACTGAGAAATGTTGGAAATTTACTCCTGACATTGGCAGACGTAAACCTTCTTCCAGAGTTGGGAAAAAAAGTGGTTGGAGGGAAAGTGAACTTGCAAACACTCAGATTTTCGCATGAGCAAATCTATACATGCATATTTGCTCATGCTAAAATGCAGTTCACAAATATTTTCAAGGAGTACTATTTCTTGTCCTACTTCTGTAAATTCTTGGGAATACACGAAAGTCGTATAGCTGCACTTAATGCAAGGACATATACCATGGGTGCACTTTTGAGACTTTCTTTAATAATTGGGCCCCTAATTTGGTCTGGCGTTGACCGTGACCTTTTGTGTTTATTAAAATTCTGTCTCTCTCTCTCTCTGTATCGGCTGGCTTCACTGTGAGTGACAGCATTCTGCTCTTTCACAAGTAGCATATCGGCACACAAAGTAGTTTTGTTCAGTGCCAGTAACTACTGTGGCAGTGTGTGCTTTTTGAGACCAAAAACTATTTTTGCTTTTGCCAATGTTTGTTATAATTGTGAGGGCCCAGCAGCTCCCACACCAATAAGGTTTTACAAAAACCATGCCAAAACTAGTCACACACTAACAAAACTAACAAGCATTGGCATAGCCAATAGGTCTCGCTTTTGGGACCTTATAAGTATTTAGTTATGCAGCACAATATCCTTGGTGCAACAACAACTGTTGCATGGCTAAACACTTATAAGGTCCCAAAGGCGAGACCTATTGGCTATGCCAATGCTTGTTTTTCTTTTTATAGCCGCTTCCCCAGCTTCCTCCTGCCCCGACCCCCTACCTCTGATCCGTGCTCGCTGTTGAGTCTGGTAATGCATGCATTTCTGAGCCTCTATTACAATATCTACTTTGTCCTCAGGGTGAAAAGTATCGTGCCAGGACAGGGAACAGATTTCACCTTTCTTACAGGTCATCAGTTTGAGTTTCAGACTTTATGAAAACCCATCTCCTCTGCTGACCTGTAAAATGTTCACAGTGGGGCCCGAACACAAACTTCGTGTTGTGTTTCTCACCTCAAATTCCTAAATTGCATGCCGCCTAGCAGTGACTCTCCGTAATGGCCCCCGACAATGTGCCAAAAGGTAGTGCTGTTTTCACTGTGCACAGCTGCCTCTCTTTAGCTATGACTGCCAAGCAATTATTACCTCGGCGAGCCAATAGATATTAATTCCTTTAAAAAATATCTGATATTTCTAGAAGTACAGGAGCCAGTCTGATTAATCCGCGAGTTATCTGTGGTATGCCAGGGTGAACAAGTTAGATCTGTTAAGAATTTCGGGATTGCCCCAGTAAGCGGAGAATGGGAAAGAAACTATAGTTCAGTGTGACCTTTTGTTTTAAAAAAATTTAACATAAAACTATCCACGCCTTAAAGTAGGCAACCGTTTCCATCAATAACGTGTGATTTGCGAATGCTATACTTGTGTGTGACAGGTCATGGTCTTAGCAGAAAACTTCCATTATGAGTTATGACCTGCAACAGTCTGCATCAGAAGCTTCTTCGACAAAATAGCTTTGCGGTCGCAAAAGGAAAATTTTGATTCCTTTCAATCTGTGGATGTCGGATCCCATATGGCCCGGATTGAAAGGCACACGCAGACTGCAGTTGTATATTGCGCACCTGCTAATTACTGACGTATTCATATGAAGAGCAATTTCCGCCCAATTCTACATTATGTATGCGGCAATCAAGAATTACGGGCGTTCTGCGTATCAATTTTGGCGGTTCATATGTGTGTAAATCAGAATTGCATGCAATTTGCACCCGCAAAATATGGTAGGAAGGTTCCCATAACACACACAGTTTTTAGGAGTGTAAAATAAGTGATTTATCAACATTGAAAAATACTCCCGTGGACAAACAATTAACAGAGGCAATCCGGCAACATATGACGGACGATCTAAATGATGAGTGTGGAATGCGCCCAGAGCAATAATCGCCAGCAGTTCCGATTAATTCAAGCATTTTCGTGCATCGAAGTTTGCAGTCTAAAGAGAAGATGAACAAATCTCATAACGCCAGGCTCCATCAATTGGCCCAGAGCTTGCCAGGAGGGTGTGATGCTAGTGGCCTTTTTGCTAGTCTAAGTAAACTGTTCCAGTTGACAGAGGTCTGGTATTAGCTGGAATCAACCCGAATGTGGACAGGACTCTATAATTGGTACATTTACATGACATGATTACTGTGCCATAATTAAACGCTGCAGTGGTGCTGGAAATAAATAGTTGTCAGGGTGGGGGTGATGCCATCAATGTTGTATAACTGAAATCAGAGGGATTGTAAACAAGCGCGCGCGGCAGCAGGGGGAGGGGGCCTGCGCGATTCCCTTGCGGGAGCGTGCAGCAAGGCGCGATGATTGTGACCATATGGCGCCACCATATGGCTCCGCGCGCTCCCGTAAGGGAATCGCCAGACGTGCACGCGTTGCCATTGCAAGCAATGCAACGCGTGCACGTTTTTGCCCCCAAAGCTGTGCCGATAACTAAAGGTCTCTCCTAAGCACCGCATGCGCGCTGCGTAGGCGAGACCTAAAAAGCTGACCACCAATTTCAAACCTACTGGCTTTGCCAATGCTTGTTTATTTTTGTTTCCCATAATCTTATTGAAACTGGTTACACTGATTTTCCATTATGAATATTTTTGGGAAATACTAGCATGCATCACCACATGTTATTAAATGATGCTGCCAAGAAATGGTACCTGAATTTTTACAGTAATTTAGCAAAATATTTTTTTCCTTTCATTTTTTTATGAACATTTTATTTTGAAAGCAAACAATCATCAATCTTGCTTTCAAGCTTCTGCAAATATTTGCATCAAATCAGAGAGCATTCTGGGAGCATTATACATAGCCTCATATTGCTAAACTTTGAAAAAGTGTGTACACATTTTTATACTGGAACCATTGTCGGAGCTTACAACATTTACTTCGAGTGCTCACCCTAATAATAAAGGCTTTCAATTAATGAACCATGAAAAATATTGCCTTAACTGCAGACAGTGCACTTCCCTGATCCGTAATGTGGTACTGCAAACTGGCAGCCAAAGGGTTTGTGCTGCAGGGGGTTGGGCCTACTTGTCCCACGGACAAAATACACATAAAAACTTGTTGCCCTTGACCACAAACAATATTTCCTGGGCGTCGGGCTATAGGAATTCCACATCCCGGTCTTCTCCTTTTCCCTCTTGCGCGCCTGTGGTGGTGGTTCGCCCTGTGGCGTCGTGCCACTCTCCTCCGCGAAGTGGCGTCCTGCCACGCTTTTCACCTTCGCTATGTGGCGTTCAGCCACGCTCTTCTCCTCCTTCCGACCAGGTTCCTCCCTCGGATGTGGTGTCCTGCCTCATGTTCGCGCCACATGGACATCTCATTGGTCGCGCCCTGCTCTTAGGACTGTCTTTGCTTTGCTGCTGACCTGTCGCTGGTCTGTCCTGTCAGTAGGACATGCTTCTTCTCCTTGAGGACCTTTCATGGGCCCCATCCCCTCCTCAGGGATTTTCGCAGTGCTCCTCTGCCAGGATGGCAGGTTACCTCTTCGCTCGAGGGCGTTGTGCTTGCGCCTCGAGCCTGCGCCGTCGTGGCGCTTGATCCTGCCTCGTTCAGGCATGCTTGGCAGGGTTGGTCACTTCACGTGAAATGCATAAGGCTGGGCTAATGGTGACCATACTGTGTCGCAGGCGGCCGCTGGCGCAGCCTCTAAAGTTTAGCATTGCTTCTTTTCTGTGGAGAACTCTCGCTCTCCGGGGCGCCTGCCCGTGCTGTCAAGTTTTTGAGTGCAGCTCGCTGCGCACCTCTGACATCTTCATGGGCGCCCTCTTCTGGCACTTGGAGTGCTTGCTCTTCTTTCTTGCAGTGGTGGCCGTTCACCACCAGGGTGGGTGGTGCAATTTCCTTGCTTGCGGTGGCGTCATATTTACTCTCCCACACTACACCGCCCAGAGTTGGATGTTTGATGGAACCAACGCCATACCACGCTTAACCTTTACCATGCGTTTTTTGTAACTTAACTTAATAAATGTTTATTTTGGCACAAGACCATAAAAGAATAAATAGACATAATACAATAAAAAAGAAGAATAAAACAGTTTGCAGAGAACTCCAACTCATGGATTAGTCCAGCCAACTTTTAACAAGGCGCCTTACATACATCATTCCATACTACCTAAAAATCACATATACATAAAACGCGAGATGCAAATTAAAATAACCTTAAAAACACATTACTTATAAAAAGAACAGGAATTGGTCAGCATAAATACTACTCCCACTAACTTAGTGAATTTTTCCGTCTATACCTCCACATATGCATCAAAAATTGAGAGACAGAGAACACAATACATTGACTGGTGTTACTACTTAAAATTCTAGATTCAGTCCTCTAATTTCTTATCCCCAGGTTGTAGCAGACAGGTAAAATCCACTTTTTTCTAATTGCTTGATAACCAGGGCAAATGAAAATAACATGCTCAACAGTCTCATCAATAAGGGGCAAAATAAAAGCTGGAGCTAACCCCAACACCAGGGTGATGGTTCCATTTGGCAGTAAAGACACGTATGGGAAAAATCCCTAAACGGGATGCAGTGCAGGTTTGATCTCATCCAAATATGCTTCCATACAATAATCCGCTTTAAATTCTAGAAAAGTGTCAGTAAGCGATCCTTCCCTTGAGGAGCACAAACCTGGTTATCTATAAAACGCCAGTAGGTGCATTTTAGCTCAGATTTGGGGATTGACCTGGCATCGTCCGGGGAAGACCACAAATCGGAGTACCCAATCTGACCCAAACAGACTTCCATAGACCGCAGCCAAGGAATCTTATAAGCCCCAGGTTGCCTCATAATATCTTCTAAGGAAAGGACAGAGTTTGGGAGTATAACCCACAGCGTTCGCAAGTGCAGGAGTGGCCTAAGCCCAACAACATCATTAAGCTGTGGAAGGCCATCATCCTGCCGTAACGGGACGAGCGGGGTACTCCCTTGTAGACCACACTGATTCCTAGCAAATCGGTTTTCAATTAATACTAGAGAGTGGGAGTCCTGAAAACCCCATAGTTCTCTGCCATACAGGGAAGCCCCCAAAGTCTGACCTTTGTAGATCTCAAGGGTGGGAGTCACTGGCCGAAAGGAGGAGCCACGGTACGCCTTCAGGATAACCCCACTTAGCTGCTCTAGTTTAAGGCCACGTACCTTGATGTGGAATGACAGGTCAAAGCTCTCCGAGAGCGTAACCCCAAGATATTCAAACACCTGTACTCTTTCCAGGGCCGCTCCATTGATGGTTGGCAAGTTGTGGGGAAAGTGTTAAAAACCATAAACTTAGTCTTGCTGAGGTTGATCTAGATCCAGCAGAAACGGCGTAAATTTTATAATCATTTATGTTATCCCTAATTTATTAGAATCAGGAACTTTTCTTATTACTAGATGTTTGGGCCCATATAAACTCAATAACCACTTACATATATCAGGTCCTCCGATAGATCTTTGGTAGAGCTAATAGGGACTTGATAATAAGAGACCGATGCTATTTCCCTCACGAGGACATATAATGAAGGAAAAGCCTGTCCAGCAATCGTAATCACAGTATACATTATGTCTAATAATTATTAATAAAGACAAACTCTGAAATACTTATCAAGTTACTTTTATCTAAAATATTTCAAAATATGAATGGTCAATACACATGTACATAGGAATCATAAATTCTGTGTTATGTCAATGTTACAGGTAAGTTCACAATAAGGAAGTACAGTTCATTGACAAATACATCATATAATCAATAACAGCATGAGAGGGGAGAGAGAGCGAAAGACAAAGAATAAATCATTGCAATATCAGTATGCAATTCAGAATTTCATACAAACCTAGATCAGAGAATACTAATGCACAGCGTGCAATAGTCAGAAATAGCTAACCCTTCGGCCGAAAAGGTATAGCTTAAGCAACGACACCTGCCAATGAAGTGTAAGATAATAAAGATAGTCTCGCTCAGGATTTGCAAGGTATATAGCCAGCCAGAGTAGCGTAGAGAGTACAGCAGCAAAGGCTCTCTTCTCATAGAAACAGCTACTGCCAAATTATTTTATCTCGGTAACAATTATACCCAAAATGCAAAAAAAGTTCAACCCCCCTAAAGTTGCAATTTCACAGTTCCACGGGATTTCATTGTTCAAATTTATGAGGTGATCATAGTCTGTCAATTCATCCGGATTTCTCTGTTAAGGTTCTTTGTTAAAAATGAATGTCATCATCGCTCTTCGTAAGTAGGAAAAGACAATTTGATATCTTCATGTCCTCGCGCTCGCTTCTACATCAGCTTGCAACATAGTTGACACAATTATTCATAGAAAGAAATACTCAAACCATAGGACGGAAATCCTGGTGATATGCTTCGTGCACAACTAAACAAATAAATCAGCATTTTAAAAATAATGAAGGACAAAATGCATTCTTCTATGGCCTACGTTGGAAGAGAAAAATTAACTCTAGCAGGGTTTGAAACCTTCATAGAGAAACCAGGGAAACAGTTGGTTTTCTGAAGAATAAAACACGCTTCAGTTTGGGGAAACAAAAGAAAATACATAAGAAAAACAATTACTCAAGGTTCATTGTTCTAATCAAACCCACAAGTATAATTACATTTTTAATAATCAAACTATTAATAATAATTGTTTCTCTCATTTTATGGAAAAAGGATAAACATTTCATAAACATTTTCTGTAAGCGTTTTCTATTATTACTATTTCATATTTCTACGTGCAAGTTTTAAATGCATATTTATTCAAGTCTCTCTCATAATATTTTAGTTAATGTAAAAACACTTCATATACTTTTCCATGCTTTCAGCATATTAAACATTGCAGTTTCTATTTTACTAAACATGTTGTGCCTTTCTTGCACATTTTCTCGCTGTACTTTCGAATATCCCCATGTACATAATGTTAAAAAATTTCACACCATTAGTCATTGTTTTGTTAATAACAGTTATGAGCAGATTTGATCAAGCAAGATTATTTCACAAAAATCATGCTTCATCAATCTCGACCACTTGCTGCCTGCTGAACTACCCAACGCAATCCAAAAGATTCTGAATCTCCATGGGGCATTTCGGTAGCAAAAGGCTTTAGTCTGCAAAGAGGAGGGTTGGGACCTTAACCCCGGCAAGCCACAGGGCATCTCCCTCACATTGCTCCAGTTTCAACACCAAGTCATTGATCTATAAGAGAAAAAGAGTTGGAGCTAACACATTCCCCTGCCTGACTCCCCGACCAACGGGAATGGGGTCAGATAATTCACCATGCGGTCCACATCTAACTTGAGGATAATTATTCAGATGTTATCGGCTAAGGATGTCCACAAGGTACTCCGGCGCCCCCATCTCCATCAAAACCTTCCACAACAGGTCTCTAGGAACTAGGTTAAAGGCAGACCGCAAATCCACAAAGATGACATGTAGTCTGCCTCCTCTCAGGAGCACGTTTCCAATATAACATTTGCAGGCGAAACACCTAGTCCATTGTCCCTATACTATCCCTAAAACCAGCCGGCAGAGGAGTTAAAATGTTACTGTTGGTTACCCACTCAGCGGATTCAGGATGACCCGACTAAACAGCTTCTGAGCGCTGTCAATGAGGCTGAACGGCCTATTGTTTTTACGGCAAGGACCTAGAACCCTTTTTAAATATTGTAATAATGTCTGTCCCTGCCCAAGTAGGGGGCATAGGTGCACCATTCATTATGGCACTACAATACACTGAGAAATAAGGGCACCAAACGTCCCTGTAAGACTTAAAAAGGTCACTCGGCACCTTGTCTAGCCCAGGGGTCTTATTAGGTTATATCCGATCCATGGCTCTAGAAATTTTGGAAATTGAAATATTAAAAACTTCTCACAACGCTGGCTCAGTCAGAGGGACAATTAAATTGACAGATGTTAACGTGGGTCTCATCACCCCGAGGGCCGGGCCATTGGAATTTGCCTGTGTCAATCCTTGGCTCTATGTTCCAGAGTATAACTTTGAGAAGTGCTCTACTCATGCAGATACAGAAATGTTACTATTCAAAGGAGCCTGGGCACCGGGGTCCTTGTTGGCAAAAAGGTGCCAAAATGTCTGATAATCCTTGTTGCTAATGGCATTCAACATGTCCTCCCAGTTAGACCACTCCCAATTCCTTTTAGCTTCGGAGATCGAACCCTTACACAATAACCTGGCTGTCTGAATGGTAGCTCTAGACCCTGACTTAATTGCACGGGTGAGGGCACTCCTAGCTAACCAACAAGATTTTGTATACCAGCGGGCTACTTTCTTCCTCTTGGGAATAGACTGGGATTCAACCATGAACATTTCCCTAAGCGATGAGAGCATGCGATTATTAATTTCACCCAACCTGGAAGACAGATCTACATCAACTAGAGTCTCGATTACAGAGACTACAGCATCCAAGCCTGCAGTCACGATCTTAAACACATTACCCAGGGCATCCTCTGACCCTGCCAAGGAACCCCACTCATGCCTATGCTGAGTATTGGTAGGAACCAACCTTCTATCAAGCAGCTCATGCTGGGGACAACTGAGGGAGTTGCCAAGGGCATGCAGCGACGGCCCCAGAGCACTGTGATCGCTATCCTGCCTCATAACTACAGCCATATCTACCAGAGATTGCCATAACCTTATATCTAGTAGAATATAATCTATAAGGCTAGTACACTGGGGACGGTGGTAGTATGATTCCCTAATCAATCAGATACAGTTCTCCCATTACACGCCCTAAGGCCATTGCTATATGTGAAGGCATTAAGCTGGAGAATGGCAGCAGTCCACCTCTGGACCTGAGCAAGGGAAAGATCGGGAATTCCCCAACACTGGTCCTCATCACCCATGGAGTTCTCTTGGAGGTCAGACAGCATCTCAAATTTACAATTAAAGTCACCTGCCACAATTTTAAAGGAGTTAGGGGGAAGGGTAGCCATATGTGTTCCAATTAGATCAATTATTTTTAACTCTGCACTTTTACCCTCATGCCTGCAATACACATTATACAAGAAATGCACCCTGCCTGAAGGAAAGGAAAGGGAAACACTCTGAGCATCAGTAGTACCCAAGGCGATCTCCTATGTACAGCAAAGGGAGGTTTTTAATCCACACTGCCTGTCTACTCCACGGTCCACCCCTCCCCAAAGAAGCAGCCACAAAAAATTAACAAACCCAGCTCAATACTGTGGAACAACTGACCAAGTCTCCTGAAACACACATATGTTATAGGCGTCAATAAATGAACCCCAATTGGGGCACTCAAGTTTGGATACCAAACCGGCAACATTCCAGGAGATAATCTTGGTAAGAAGAGGCAGGACAGAGGATACCAATTCTACGGGAGACTCAGCTTGAGACCCCACACAATGATTTGATGGAAAACCAGGATCTGGAGTAATAGGTTCAGGACGTGGTAGCACAGGGGATAGAGGCGTGATTGGCCCATCCTTGGGAAGGGGGTAATTAAAAAACGCCGTCCCACCAGCCAATCGATTGCCATGACTGACCGGCAAGGCTGGTCGTCAGTCGAGACCATCCAGATCAGATAATGGGGGAAATCTATTAGAAGTTGGAACTGAGAACTCCTCTCCGCTAGTATTCCCATTGTTTTACAATGCTAGAATACCTACGTTCTCCTCTACTCAACGGAGGGCCCTCGTTAAGGCCCTTGACACCAGACGGCCTCTTCTCCCCGACGGTATCCCGCGCTGGATGCCTACTTTTTCTGTAGGACACCGTGCTTCTTCTCTTCCACGTACCACTTCAGAACACCGTGACTGACAGTGCACCCCCGGCCTTCATGCGCTTTTCATTGTCCCTATTCTTGGACCCGTGATTGCCTTATACTTGGGACCCCACTCTCCGTTCAGCACGATAACCTTGTAACCTGGTCCTGATAATGACCTGAACTCGTAACAGGTCGAAACGTTGTCGACTGTCCAGTGCAAATATTGGCGCATCTCCACAGTTCACCTAAATTGCCTAAAGTGCTGCATTTTTGCAAATCAATAATCGTGAACCAAAAAACCTTTGTAAATATTGTCACTACTTTTTAGTTTTTGCGCCGCCTCTCGCTGCCACACTAGTCACTTGCGCCGTTTACCTTTTCACGAGCACTTCTGTGCACAAGTACCTTCGGGTTACTTAACTCATTGTAAATAGTGCTGATACTGTTCCTCTGGCCCTTATTTGCTGTAATATAAACCACTCGCAATTTTTCTCAAACAATTGCTTCGGTCTCCCTGTTCTCCCTTTCTGCAACGTAATATGCTTGTTTTATTAACTGTCTTCTCATTGTTACCTGTTGAGACATTGTTGTTTGTTACATAATAATTACACCCGGTCTCAACTGGGTTTACAGGGTGCCTCCTGTTGTTTGTTATCCAGTTAAAACAGATACTGGTGCTAACATCCCAAGTGCATACTATGTGTCTGCTTGTGTGGCTTGTGTGTTACATACCTTAAGTGCATGAGTCAACCAGAGCAATGGGAGGCCTGCAGGTTCCCTTTTTGCAGTCCCTGGCCTTTTCATGTGCAGGTAAAAGATCACCACCCTACTGTCTAATTGTAATACTTCTACGTACTCTCTAGTATTGCTCATACTGCATTGGCTCTGGAAGTAATGAGCACTACAGATCCATTAGTGTTTTTTCACTATCTGAAGACAACCCTGTTGAATACGTTCTGGGGCTTGCATTGTTCATACTGTTGAGGATCAACAGGGCTAATTACTTTTGGGGACCATTAATGCTCATTCCTTATCCCAGGTAGTGAGAGGCACGTATGTACATCACAGGATAATGATGTGCAAAGAAAAGGCACTGTTGGGTTTGAAGTACTGTACCCTGAAGAGCATATAAACACACAAGGGTGGCTGAAACTACAACAAAAAAGCTCACTTTTTTAAGGCAGAAGTGCATGTGATCAGGGGAAATGTCATCATTCTCTGAGCAAGAGAGTTAGTGGCGGAAATGGACTGCCCAATGTCTTGTGGGTGGAAGCAAAACAAAAATGAGCAGACCAGTGTATAAAGAGAGCTTACCAAAATCGGCTCTGTATGTGGTTAGAAATATTATTTATTTATACAGTTTGATTGCAGGCCAGGCCTAAAAACATATGATTTGAGAGCCTGTCCTTGTTTCAAATGTATTTGAATGTGCAGCATTTATTTATTAATTACCCAGTACTTTGTCACACAGTCAAAAGGTTGAACCTTAAATTAACCATTCTCCACTTGCCTTTTCAATGTCACAGTTATCATAGTACACTACTTTCTCAAAGTAAATATAAGATTTCTTAATAATAACTATTCTTGAAATAAAATGGATTAAAATCTTCCAGCATGGAAGTGAAAAGTGACAAAATAAGAAAACTGAACCCAAAAAACAAGCATTTCTCTGCTGCATTTCGCATTTGTACTCTTGGTTAGGACTAAATCCATATTAATCCTCGTATGCCTGGGTTCATACATTGCAGACTTTGCCTTTCCTTCTAGGTAGAAAATGGATTGTATGCTTTAACCCCTTCGCTGCTAGGCCTTTCCCCCCCTCCTCCCCCCCTGTGCTAAGCCTTTTTTTGGCTATTTGGGGTAGTTTGCGCTTAGGCCCCTGTAACGTTTTGACCACATAAGGTATCCACGCCAAATTTGCTTCCTTTTCTTCCAACATCATGGGGATTCTAAAGGTACCCACGGTTTGTGGATTCCCCTGGAGGGGACCCAGAAATTAGCCAAAATACAGCTACATTTTGTTTTTTTTTGGGAAAAATGGGAAAAAAGTGCTGCAAATGAAAGCGTCTGTTTTTTTCCCTGCAAATGGTATCAACAAAGGGTTTGTGGGGCTAAAATCACCATTTTCCCAGCTTTCATGGACTGACAGACTTTTGTCAGAAAACCAACATTTTTAACACAGTTTTGGCATTTTACTGGGACATAGCTTATTTTTGCTATTTTTTGTGCTTTCGACCTTCCAGTTAATGGTAGAAATGGGTATGAAAGCAATAATGGATCCTGGAAACCTATACATTTTAGAAAAGTAGACAGAATTCTGAATTCAGCAAGGGGTCATTTGTGTAGATCCTTCAAGGTACCTTTATAGCAACTAACAGTTGAAAATAGGAAAAATTGAAAATAAGTTGAAAAAAACAGCCATTTGTGCCAACATTTTCACCTGTAACTTCTTCTAATTATGACAGATGTTTGAAAGCAATATACCGTTACATCTGCTAGACCTTTCTGGTTGTCTGGATATATAGGACTTGTAGGTTCACCAAGAACCCGACGAACCCAGAGCCAATAACTGAGCAGCGTCTTGCAATGGTTTTTTATTATGTACCGGGTATATAGCAATTAATTTGGGAAAATATATACAATGAAAAATCGGGATGGAAGACACCTATGTATTTCTGAAATTGGAACAAAATATAGAGTTTAGAAACAGTAGCTATTTGCACATTTCCGAAATTTTGAGTACCCATACTAGCATGAGAATTATAGGACATTTTTCAAAGTGACTTCTTTTTTACACATTGTCTTTCATTTGGAAGGCAGAAATGCATCGAAAGTCAATAGGTAATAACAGTTGCTCTACAATTCTGTGTTGCCCTAAGTCTCCCGATAAAAATGGACCTCACTTGTGTGGGTAGGCCTAGTGGCCGCTACAGGAAACGGCCCAAAATGCAACGTGGACACACCACATTTTCACAGTGAAAATTGACCCATTTTTTGGAAAGTGCCTAGCTGTAGATTTTGAACCCTAGCTCTGCCGGCACCTAGGGAAACCTGGCAAACCTATACATTTTTAAAAACTAGACACCCAGGGGAATACAGGATGGGGTAACTTGTCTGGCTCTCACCAGGTTCTGTTACCCAGAATCCCTTGCAAACCTCAAACTTTGTCAAAACAAACACATTTTCCTCACATTTCTGTGGTGGAAAGTTCTGGAATCTGCGTTGATCCACAAGGGCCCAAAACATATTGAGGAGACATCAAAATGACCTATCACAAAACAACCTGGTTTTGCAAGGGGGGTCACGGCGGCCTTCTTGGGAAACTACCAAACCCACACATTTCTGAAAACTAGACACCCGAGGGAAACCAGCGAGGTATGACTTGCGTGGGTCCCCCAACGTTTTCCTACCCAGAATCCCCTGCAAACCTCAAATTTAGCCTAAAAAAATCAAATTTTTCTCACATTTCTGTTTGGAAAAGTTCTGGAATCTGTGTGGATCCACAAATTTCCTACCACCCAGCGTTCCCCCAGGTCTCCCGATACAAATGGTACCTCACTCACGTGGGTGGGTCAAGTACCTGCGACAGGCAAGGGCCCAAAACGTATTGAGGAGACATCAAAATGACCTATCACATAACAACCTGGTTTTGCAAGGGGGGTCACCTGGGTTTTTGGCCCCGGGCTCGGCGGCCATCTTGGGAAACTACCAAACCCACACATTTCTGAAAACTAGACAACAGGGGATTCCAGCGAGGTATGGCTTGCGTGGATCCCCCAACGTTTTCCTACCCAGAATCCTCTGCAAACCTCAAATTTAGCTGAAAAAATCAAATTTTTCTCAAATTTCTGTGTGGGAAAGTTCTGGAATCTGCATGGATCCACAAATTTCCTACCACCCAGCGTTCCACCAGGTCTCCCGATAAAAATGGTACCTCACTCACGTGGGTGGGTCAAGTACCTGCGACAGGCAAGGGCCCAAAACGTATTGAGGAGACATCAAAATGACCTATCACATAACAACCTGGTTTTGCAAGGGGGGTCACCTGGGTTTTTGGCCCCGGGCTCGGCGGCCATCTTGGGAAACTACCAAACCCACACATTTCTGAAAACTAGACAACAGGGGGATTCCAGCGAGGTATGGCTTGCGTGGATCCCCCAACGGTTTCCTACCCAGAATCCTCTGCAAACCTCAAATTTAGCTGAAAAAATCAAATTTTTCTCACATTTCTGTGTGGGAAAGTTCTGGAATCTGTGTGGATCCACAAATTTCCTATCACCCAGCGTTCCCCCAGGTCTCCCGATACAAATGGTACCTCACTCACGTGGGTGGGTCAAGTACCTGCGACAGGCAAGGGCCCAAAACGTATTGAGGAGACATCAAAATGACCTATCACATAACAACCTGGTTTTGCAAGGGGAGTCACCTGGGTTTTTGGCCCCGGGCTCGGCGGCCATCTTGGGAAACTACCAAACCCACACATTTCTGAAAACTAGACAACAGGGGGATTCCAGCGAGGTATGGCTTGCGTGGATCCCCCAACGTTTTCCTACCCAGAATCCTCTGCAAACCTCAAATTTAGCTGAAAAAATCACATTTTTCTCAAATTTCTGTGTGGGAAAGTTCTGGAATCTGCATGGATCCACAAATTTCCTACCACCCAGCGTTCCACCAGGTCTCCCGATAAAAATGGTACCTCACTCACGTGGGTGGGTCAAGTACCTGCGACAGGCAAGGGCCCAAAACGTATTGAGGAGACATCAAAATGACCTATCACATAACAACCTGGTTTTGCAAGGGGGGTCACCTGGGTTTTTGGCACCGGGCTCGGCGGCCATCTTGGGAAACTACCAAACCCACACATTTCTGAAAACTAGACAACAGGGGGATTCCAGCGAGGTATGGCTTGCGTGGATCCCCCAACGTTTTCCTACCCAGAATCCTCTGCAAACCTCAAATTTAGCTGAAAAAATCACATTTTTCTCAAATTTCTGTGTGGGAAAGTTCTGGAATCTGCATGGATCCACAAATTTCCTACCACCCAGCGTTCCACCAGGTCTCCCGATAAAAATGGTACCTCACTCGCGTGGGTGGGTCAAGTACCTGCGACAGGAAACGGCCCAAAACACAACTTGGACACACCAAATCTTCACAGTGAAAACTGACCCTTTTTTTGCAAAGTGCCTAGCTGTAGATTTTGAGCCCTAGCTCTGCCAGCACCTAAGGAAACCTAGCAAACCTATACATTTTTGAAAACGTGACACCCAGGGGAATACAGGATGGGGTGACTTGTCTGGCTCTCACCAGGTTCTGTTACCCAGAATCCCTTGCAAACCTCAAACTTTGTAAAAATAAAACACATTTTCCCCACATTTCTGTGGTGGAAAGTTCTGGAATCTGTGTGGATCCACAAAATTCCACCCACCCCGCATTCCCCAAAGTCTTCAGAGAAAAATGGTACCTCACTTGTGTAGGTAGGCCTAGTGGCCGCAACAGGAAACAAACCAAAATGCAACGTGGTCACACCACATTTTCACAGTGAAAACGGACCTTTTTTTTGCAAAGTGCCTAGCTGTAGATTTTGAACCCTAGCTTTGCCGGCACCTAAGGAAACCTAGAAAACCTATACATTTTTGCAAAGTAGACGCCCCGGGGAGTCCAGCGAGGTATGGCTTGCGTGGGTCCCCTAACGTTTTCCTACCCAGAATCCCCTGCAAACCTCAAATTTGGCTGAAAAAATCTCTTTTTTCTCAAATTTCTGTGTGGGAAAGTTCTGGAATCTGCGTGGATCCACAAATTTCCTACCACCCAGCGTTCCCCCAGGTCTCCCGATAAAAATGCTACCTCACTCGCATGGGTGGGTCAAGTACCTGCGACAGGCAAGGGCCCAAAACGTATTGAGGAGACATCAAAATGACCTATCACAAAACAACCTGGTTTTGCAAGGGGGGGTCACCTGGGTTTTTGGCCCCGGGCTCGGCGGCCATCTTGGGTAACTACCAAACCCACACATTTCTCAAAACTAGACAACCGGGCTAGTCCAGCGAGGTATGGCTTGCGTGGATCCCCCAACGTTTTCCTACCCAGAATCCCCTGCAAACCTTAAATTTAGCTGAAAAAACCACATTTTCCACATATTTTTGCGTGGAATCACCGTGCCGGCACAAATGTCCTACCCCACAGCGTTCCCCTCAGTCTCCCGAGTAAAATGATATCTCACTTGTGTGGGTGTCCAATGAAGAATTGGCTAAAAACGTACTTTTAAAAAAATGTAACGCTTAGATTCTCGGTGCTATACCCTTAATCCCTATGTTTTGGGCTCTTCCCAGTCACAGGCCTTTGGCCCACCCACACAAGTGAGGTATCATTTTACTCGGGAGAACAAGGGGAACGCTGGGTGGTAGGACATTTGTGCCGGCACGGTGATCCCACGCAAAAATGTAAGGAAAATGTGATTTTTTTCAGCTATATTTGAGGTTTACAGGAGATTCTGGGTAGGGAAACGTTGGGGGATCCACGCAAGCCATACATCATTGGACTCCCCAGGGTGTCTAGTTTTCAGAAATGTGTGGGTTTGGTAGGTTTCCCTAGATGGCGGCGAGACCGGGGCCAAAAAACCAGGTGCCCCCCCCCAAAACCATGTAATTTTGCTATAGGTAATTTTGAAGTCTCCACAGTACGATTTGGGCCATTTCCTGTTGCAGCCACTATGCCTACCCACACAAGTGAGGTACCATTTTTATCGGGAGACCTGGGGGAACGCTGGGTGGTAGGAAATTTGTGTCTACCCAGTGATCCTACAACTTAGCCACACAGAAATGTGTGAAACATTATTTGATTTTATCAGCAAAATTTGAGGTTTGCAGGGGATTCTGGGTAGGGAAACGTTGGGGGATCCACACAAGCCATACCTTCCTGGACTCCCCCGGGTGTCTAGTTTTCAGAAATGTGTGGGTTTGGTAGGTTTCCCTAGATGGCCGCCGAGCCCGGGGCCAAAAACTCATGGGACCCCCCTTGCAAAACCAGGTTGTTTTGTGATAGGTAATTTTGATGTCGCCTCAATAGGTTTTGGGCCCTTGTCGCGGGTATTTGACCCACCCACGCGAGTGAGGTACCATTTTTATCGGGAGACCTGGGGGAACGCTGGGTGGTAGGAAATTTGCAGATCCATGCAGATTCCAGAACATTCCCACACAGAAATTTGAGAAAAATTTGATTTTTTTCAGCTAAATTTGAGGTTTGCGGGGGATTCTGGGTAGGAAAACGTTGAGGGGTCCACGCAAGCAATACCTCGCTGGACTTCCCCGGGTGTCTAGTTTTCAGAAATGTATGGGTTTGGTAGTTTCCCAAGATGGCCACTGAGCCCGGGGCCAAAAACCCATGGGACCCCCCTTGCAAAACCAGGTTGTTTTGTGATAGGTAATTTTGATGTCGCCTCAATAGGTTTTGGGACCTTGCCTGTCGCAAATACTTGACCCACCCACACAAGTGAGGTACCATTTTTATCGGGAGACCTGGGGGGAATGCTGGGTGGTAGGAAAATTGTGGCTTTTCTGACACCAGAATAATATGACACAGTAATGCAAGGAAAATGCGTGACTATAGTCCCATTTTTAGCTTTGCCTGGCATTGTGAGTAAAAAACTTGCTGGGATCCATGAGAGGCACACCACCCAGCACTCCCCATTTTTTTTTTACTTCACAGAAATATCTAAAGTTGGTAAATTTTCCCTAGAGACAGACTACACCTTAGCACAGAAAGACAGATGAGACAAATATGACTGCCTATCCATCTGTTCCTCAAGTGCACACACATACTGGTTGGATTTGGCACAAGGGTGAGTGAAAGGTTCAAAATGTATATTTTATTAACAAGAGATTTCACAAAAAGGAAATGCACTGTTAATAATTTAAAGGTTAAAAACCTGAACCAATGACTCACAGCTCGTGAGCTGTAAAGCCAGGACAAGGCACCAACCTCTTTATAGGCCATTCACACACCTTTCATACTTGACACACACTTTCACACCACCAGCTGCGGCCCCAGCACATTACAACACTCACATCCACAGACAATGTGGAGACAATGTACACCCTGGCAGAGAGAGACAGAAAAGACAAATATTACTTCAAAATGAACAATTCCTTAAGTACTCACACATACTGGTTGGATTTGGCACGAGGGTGAGTGAAGGTTCAGAGCGTAAAATTCTATTAACAAGAGATTTCACAAAAAGGAAATGCACTGTTAATATTTAAAAGGTTAAAAACCTGAACCAATGACTCAGCTCGTGAGCTGTAAAGCCACGGCAAGGCACCAACCTCTTTACAGGCCATTCACACACCTTTCATACGTGACACACAAGACCATTCACACCGCCAGCCGCGGGCCCAGCACATTACAACATTCACATCAACAGACAGCGCCATTCAAGGGCCCATCACTTTCATACGCCCATATGACTGACACAGCAATCACACCGGCTGGTGGTTGACATAGTGTCTGCAGTGGCGTTTGACTAGCAGAGTGTGTAATGACCAGGAGCAAGTCACTACTCACACACTGCCAGCCAAATGCCAGCCCACGCACACCACCAGCCAAACACCATCCCACCCACACTGCCAGCCAAGCGCCAGCCCACGTACACCGCCAGCCAAGCGCCAGCCCACGCACACCGCCAGCCAAGCGCCAGCCCACGCACACTGCCAGCCAAGCGCCAGCCCACACACACTGCCAGCCAAGTGCCAGCCCACGCACACCGCCAGCCCACGCATACCGCCAGCCAAGTGCCAGCCCACACACACTGCCAGCCAAGCGCCAATCCACGCACACCACCAGCTAAGCGTCAGCCCACGCACACCGCCAGCCAAGCGCCAGCCCACGCACACCGCCAGCCCACGCATACCGCCAGCCAAGCGCCAGCCCACACACACTGCCAGCCAAGTGCCAGCCCACGCACACCGCCAGCCCACGCATACCGCCAGCCAAGTGCCAGCCCACACACACTGCCAGCCAAGCGCCAATCCACGCACACCACCAGCTAAGCGTCAGCCCACGCACACCGCCAGCCAAGCGCCAGCCCACGCACACTGCCAGCCCACGCATACCGCCAGCCAAGCACCAGCCCACACACACTGCCAGCCAAGTGCCAGCCCACGCACACCGCCAGCCCACGCATACCGCCAGCCAAGTGCCAGCCCACACACACTGCCAGCCAAGCGCCAATCCACGCACACTGCCAGCCAAGCGCCAATCCACGCACACCACCAGCTAAGCGCCAGCCCACGCACACCGCCAGCCCACGCATACCGCCAGCCAAGCGCCAGCCCACACACACTGCCAGCCAAGTGCCAGCCCACGCACACCGCCAGCCCACGCATACCGCCAGCCAAGTGCCAGCCCACACACACTGCCAGCCAAGCGCCAATCCACGCACACCGCCAGCTAAGCGTCAGTCCACGCACACCGCCAGCCAAGCGCCAATCTGCGCACACCGTCATTACATTTTTTTTAACAAGAAAGAAAACACAAACCAATTGCAACTAGATACAAAACTATAACTACAAAAACAACAGCAGTAACTAAAGACATAATTCTAATGCCAACCGTGAAACTGAACAACTATATAAAACCATACAGACCAGGCAGTACACTACTAGACTCACGGTTGCTCCCAAAAACTCTTTTGAATGTGATACAATCTGAACCGTGGGCACACACAGCCCAGGATTAGAAGGACAATCAGCACAGTGCATACGACTCTCCTTCTGCATACCTCTTCGCAAGCAGACTCTACATCTCTTACAGGGATTGCTTTTTTTGGGCGTGAGAGGAATCAAATCAGGAAAGTGGCCATCTTTCAATCTAGCCACATCCTCCACCACTCCAACTCTAGGAACACTTGCCTGTCCCACTACAACAAGGCTGCCTATCACAGAACCCTGAAACTGGACAAAAGTCATCTTTGACGCAGGAGAACACTCCTTGAACACAATAAAAGCATTAAAAGTTGCTAAATTGAAGAGATGGATGGCCAACGTCTTATACCAAATGTAAGCCTTACGAACAGCAGTGTAAGGTTCCAACCTCTGATCTACTCTATCGACACCACCCATGTGCTTATTGTAGTCTACAATGCACACAGGTTTGTGCACTTCAGCAACCTGACCCCAAACAGTCACAGGTGAAGTACTCTCATCATGGATGGTAGTCAGCATGTACACATCCCTCCTGTCCACAAATTTCACAGCTAGCAGTTCCAAACTACGCAAGGCACTGCACTGTCCCCTCTGAAGCTTTTTGCAAACAAGCTCTTTTGGTTAACCTTTACGGTTAGAGCGGATTGTGCCACAAGCAAAAGTGTCCACTTTGAACAAATCCTTAAACAATTGCACAGCAGTGTAGAAGTTATCAAGGTACAAATGGGGACCTCTGTTAAACAGTCCTCTAGCAAGATCCCACACAATTTTCTCTGAAACTCCAAAAGTGGATGGACAACCAGGGGGGTCAATAGTGGAATCCCTACCAGTGTACACCCGGAAATTATAGACATATCCTGTCCTACTCTCAGACAACATATACATCTTAATTCCATAACGTGCCCTCTTGCTAGGAATGTACTGCCTAAAAACCAAACGGCCCTTGAACAGGACCAAAGACTCATCAACAGCTATTTCTTTCCCTGGAGTATAGATCTCGGAAAATCGATCTACAAAGTGATCAAGAACAGGCCAAATCTTAAAAAGACGGTCACAGTCGGGGTGATCTTGTGGCAACGCCAAAGCATTATCAACAAAATGCAGCATCCGAAGCAAAAGTAAATACCGATCACGACTCATAATTGCAGGAAATATGGCCGTTGCCAGCATAACATAACATGTGTATTTGTAAAGTGCACGTTCACCCGTAGGTCTCTTGGCGCTGAATAACAGATGTTTATTGTTACCCAACTCAATGGTACTCATTTTATCGACCTCAGATGGATGAAAGGCTGAGTGGACCCGCCGGGATTTGAACCTGTGACCATGAGGTCAAACACAGGCCCCTGCATTGAACGCATTAGTCCACTGAGCCAACAGACCATCAAGGGACTGGTAGACCAATATGAAGCCAGGGACGGCTTCCTTATCAAGCCCATCAAAAAAGTAAAAACCAAAAACTTCTTCATCTCATCCAGATTTGTGGGAGTCCACCGGGTAGCTCTAGAGCGGGGACTAAGTCTGGCACTGTTGTCCCTCAAAAACTGTTCAGCATACAAATTAGTCTGCTCAACAATCTCAGCCAAAAATACATCATCCATAAACAACTGAAAAAGCTGTATAGGCAAATATTTTTCACAATCCACTCTACACCCTGCATCACCACTAAAGGTAGGCAACACCGGCTGCACCATGTTTGGATCAACCCAGAGTCCAGCACTTCCAGTAGGAAGCCTTGCAGCCTCAGGCTGCAATCCCGATGTCTCTTGCTGCACCATCGACACATCAGTGTCCTCCTCTAAAACAGGCACTTCATCCGCACTGAGAGTAGCTTCATCTGCACTGAGAGTAGCTTCATCATCAGATGATTCCTCGTGGACAGAAAACTCACTGCCAGAATTTTGCACTCCCTCCTCTCCCTCAGACGCACTGTCAGTCTCATAATCCTGCTCAGAGGAAGATTCAAAAAGCATACCAACCACCTGCTGAGCAGTAATTCTACGGCTAGCCATAATCCTTACTAATAAAGGTAACTTGTCAAACAAGTCAACAACAACAAACACTTTGTAAAATGAGTAATAAACAAAATGTGGCTTTATCACAAAGACCTATATACTCCAAAACTATACCACTCACTTGCCAGAAGCAGCTAGACTCACCACCACCTACTCTGCACAGACACAGTAAGGATCAACAATATCCCACTAAAAAAGAAAAGAAAATTACACATAAGACAATGCAAAACACATCGCAAGAAATTTCATGCTCAAAACTAACTAAATATGCTGCCATTATGACACCACTTCCAAAATAATTCATTAATGCATGACAATAATACTCATTTGGAGTAAACACAACAAAAAAAATTTTCTTACCAAATAAATGCAACTACGCAAAACTGCAGAAAACCACTGCCGAAACCGCAGACAAGAATCAAAAGCTTTGCACTAGAATAAAAAGGAGAAAAAAACATTACAATCACATATGCAAATAATGCACCAGTCCACACACAATCCACCAGCCAAGCTAAGGGGTAGGTGGGCCTAAGAGTATAAATAAAATATTCACCCCCGTAAAAGGGGAGCAACCCTTGCCCAAGAGGCCAATCACTAACACCAAAATTTAAAAAACCCTGGTGTCTAGTGGCTTCTGCCCCCCTTGGGGACAGATGGGCCTAAAAACATACTGTTGATCTGCCACTCAAAGAGGGCAGAAATGGCCACAATCACCCTCCCATAAAGGGGAGCGACCCTTGTCCAAGGGGCCGCTCCCCAACATCAAAAAAATTAATCCCTGGTGGCCTAGTGGCCATACAAAAAAAAAGAAAATTAGCCGATTCGCCCCCCAGGGGGGCAGAAACTGACAAATTAATGCTCCCCTAAGGGGAGCAACCCTTGCCCAAGGGGCCACTCCCCACAAACAAATCCCTGGTGGTCTAGTGGGCCCGATTTAAAAAGAAAAATGGCCAGATCTGCCCCCCTTAGGGGGCAGACACAGCCAAAAACATTGCCCCCAAAGGGGAGCGACCCTTGCCCAAGGGGCCACTCCCCACAAACAAATCCCTGGTGGTCTAGTGGGCCCGATTAAAAAAAAAAAAAAATGGTGAGATCTGCCCCCCTGGGGGGCAGACACAGCCAAACACATTGCCACCAAAGGGGAGGCACCCTTGCCCAAGGGGCCACTCCCCACAAATACATCCATGGTGGTCTAGTGGGGCCGATTTTTTTTTTAAATGGCGAGATCTGCCCCCCTGGGGGGCAGACACAGCCAAAAACATTGCCCCCAAAGGGGAGCGACCCTTGCCCAAGGGGCCACTCCCCACAAATAAATCCCTGGTGGTCTAGTGGGCCCGATTTTAAAATAAATGGCAAGATCTGCCCCCCTGTGGGGCTCACACAGCCAAAAACATTTCCCCCAAAGGGGAGTGACCCTTGCCCAACGGGCCACTCCCCACAAATGAATCCCTGGTGGTCTAGTGGGACAGTTTAAAAAAAATAAAAAGGCGAGATCTGCCCCCCAAGGGGGCAGACACAGCCAAAAAACATTGACCCCAAAAGGGGAGCGACCCTTGCCTAAGCGGCCACTCCCCGCAAACAGTTAATCACATTTCCAATAAAAAGAAAAAAATTCTCTTGTGTTTAGTGGGCATTCCTGCTGATCGATCGCACGATCGTGTAGCAGGAATGCTCAAAAGAGGCATCAGGCGAAAGGAAAACCCTTTCCTTTCCCATGATGCCTCTTTTGTTTAAATGCCCCCCTCCCCCGAGGAGAAACTCACCTCCTCTCCTCCGGATGCACTGGAAGCAAATGGCTTCAAGTGCATCCGGTATCCTCTAATGACGACAGCGCGCCTCGCGCGCTGACGTCATTAGGTGACGTTTAAGGGGGGGATGGGGAAGCAAGGGAAGGGCTTCCCCTGCCTTCCCCGGTGGGGGCACTTTGAAGGGCGGCCCACGGGGGAGGGCCAGCGCTTTGCCCGTGGGTGGGTGCTAGGACGGCCGGGAGCCGTCCAACGCACACGCCCACCGTGACGTCAGACGGCTCCCGGCCGTCCGACGCACAGAAAGGGTTAAAGAGCTAAATGCGCAGAGTTGCACTTACCCAAAATGCTCTTCACTGCAGCACAGTGAATGCATTTGCCGAACAGAAAACACCAAACGGTTAATAGATTTTTTATCTTTTAAATGTAGACTTCATATTCACCTTCAAGACAAATGGTTTGAAAAAGCTTTAATAGGTGCTTTCTCAGTCAGTAGTTTTTACATAGATACCCATGGCTTTTCCAACACGGAGGTTGTGTTCTGTTCTAGGTAGAGGAGGGTATTTACCTTATCAGCAGACCTTTAATTTTTTTTATAATTCTTTTTGTTGATTTTTTTTGCTTCTAATTCCTTTTTTCTGTTTTTTTTTATTTTCTAAAGTTTACTGAGGGGCCGATTCCGATCTCGGCCGGTAGTGCTCCGAATCGGATTCGGATTCACCGGATCCGATTCGGAGCCCTGTTTCCCGACCGAATCGTACGCGGGTCCGGCCGAGCGAGTACGGTGCAAGCACCCGCGAAATCTCCGACCGACTCGAACGCGGCTTCAACACGCTCCGACCGACTCGCATGCACACGACTCGCACCGCGCTATGGAGACGTTTCCCGGCCGGGTAAGTACGATGCGCGCCGCGAGCAGTCCGACCGACTCACGCCGTCCGGCTCGAAAAAGCTGTCGGAGCCGGACTTTGGGGGTCCGCGTCGGACCCCCCTGTATGCGTAGGCGCGTGAGTCGCACACAGGGGGGACCCATGGGCCCCCCCTACCTGTGCATGTATGCCGCGATGCGCATGGACGCGTACCCGCTGTAGGGGGCGCCCTTGTCCGCCTCGCACCCATTGAGTCAATGGGAGCCCGCGTACGCGTTGTACGACCGGCTCCCATTGACTTCAATGGGAGTCCGACCGACTCGAGTCCGATAGCATGCGAATGCATCGTACTCGTCCGGTCGGACTGCTAGGGTCCGATTCGGTCGGAATTCTCTCCGGGTCCGGCTCGGTCGGAGAGATTTCCGGCCGGAATCGGAATCGGCCCCTGAGTCTGGAAATAAAAATTTCAACCACTGTTACTGCCTCTTTCTGGTCATTTTGTACAAAATATCGACAGTTTCATATCAAACTATGGAATCTTCATTGCTTCCCATTTAGGCAAATAAAATGAGTAAAGCTCATTCCATCTTCAGCATCACTTTAATGGGTTATAATAATTTTGCATAAGCCCACAGTGTTACCTCCATGCCCATCATAGTTTGCTAGATTTACCCTGGTAACCTGTGCACCAGTAAATCACACTCTCGGCTTCCAGACAACAGTCTTGTTACTGTACCACCAACCCCGTAAGGTCGTCATTGGACTGTGTACACTTGTGCACAACCACCTAGCTGTAATGGGAAATGTCTTCCCTGTCACCTCACATTTTCATCATGCATTGATGTAATGGGCCATGTAGCATGCTGTTCTACCTCCTATGCCAAGTTTACAAATAGTTTGATGCTTGTAGCTTACCAGGTTCCCATGTTCCCTGAAGAGTCAGGGTTAGTGACATAAGTTGCAGGGTGCCAAGTATATGTAATAATTATCCCATTAGTGTTCTACAAAAAACTGCATCTTAGGGCAGAGCCGCATTGTATGTTAGAATTTACCTCTGTGCCACATCCTTGTAGGCACTGTCCTGATTTGGTATGTGCAAATTATTTCAGCTGTGTTCTGGAATAAAAGACCCTTGTAGAACTTTGATTCATGTAAGTCTGAAACCTGCTTCAATAGCCAACTCATGGATACATTATGGCCTGCTGCCTATCATCAGGCAAGCCTCCTACTCCCTGTTCCCATTTGGCCTTCAATTTCATGAGCGTAAATATGTTAATAAGACTGCTTTGGACTTCATCTCTTCAGCAGGTAAATGTTTTTCACCTAGATGTAATAGGTATGTCTTCCCTGCCACCGCACGGTTTCATCATGACATGATGTAATTGTTACTAAAAATGGTGCTTGTGTCTTCCAAACATAATTCCAGTTCAGTTGATAAACCACAGCCTGTGAGTTTGATTTAATTCTGGTCCTTTTCTGGTGAGAGTTCCCTTATGACCTCCCCCCCCCCCCCGTTCACTGGAGACTTTTCCAGCATTATATATGTCTAGGCCTGGCATATCCCGGTCAGTCCTGTGTCCTTTGTGGTCATCATCTAAAGTTACAAAAACTGTGGTAGTGCTTTCTGATGGTTTGCTCTGACTCTGGAGGCATGGCGGTCACTACGCTTCATCACCCCACGTATTTCTTTTGCACTGAACACTAATAGTGTATACACTTTAGTTGTATCACAAGTACACATCTGCTTTTCAAAAATATTAAACCTTCACTAACAATATCCTGTTCTTTCAATTTCAGATTGTTTACTACATACCTTTTTCCATTGACTGTCTTACGTTTGGTTGATCAGGGTACGTTGTTAGGTACTCGTGTTTTATGTTTGATAAAGTATTATAAAAACCTAATAAAATCCAAACGTTTTGTGTGTGTTTTAGTGAAATATGTAAGTAAATGTTACTGTTTCTTATTGTCCAAACTGTTTTGAATGCTGTTGTTTCTGATCCCGACATGGCCAAGGGGCATGTCATCATGCAGGGTCGATGAACTTTGGTAGAACTATAGACTTTCACCGGTCTCGTTTTGAGAAATTGTTTGGTTTTCTTGACATAAGAACAACAAAGTTTTGCTAGGAACAAATGCAGCATGTTATCAAGGTAGAAGCTAAGTGTCAGTTGCCATGTCTGGAGATTCTGTTAACCCCTTCGCTGCTAGGCCTTTCCCCCCCCGTGGTAATTTTTTTTTGGGGCTATTTGGGGTAGTTTGCGCTTAGGCCCCTGTAACTTTTTGACCACATAAGGTATCCACGCCAAATTTGCGTCCTTTTCTTCCAACATCATGGGGATTCTAAAGGTACCCAGAGTTTGTGGATTCCCCTTGAGGGGACCCAGAAATTAGCCAAAATACAGCTAAAGTTTTTTGTTTTTTTTTGAAAAATGGTAAAAAAGTGCTGCAAATGAAAGCTTCTGGTTTTTTCCCTGCAAATGGTATCAACAAAGGGTTTATGGGGCTGAAATCACCATTTTCCCAGCTTTGAGGACTGACAGACTTTGTCAGAAAACCAACATTTTTTACACAGTTTTGGCATTTTACTGGGACATAGCCTATTTTTTCAATTTTTTGTGCTTTCAACCTTCTTCCAGTTAAAGGTAGAAATGGGTATGAAAGCAATAATGGATCCTGGAAAGCTATACATTTTAGAAAAGTAGACAGAATTCTGAATTCAGCAAAGGGTCATTTGTGTAGATGCTTCAAGGTTTCTTTATAGAAACTAACAGTTGAAAGTATGAAAAATTGAAAATGAGTTGAAAAAAACAGCCATTTGTGCCAACGTTTTCACCTGTAACTTCTTCTAATTATGACAGATGTTTGAAAGCAATATACCATTACATCTGCTAGACCTTTCTGGTTGTGGGGATATATAGGACTTGTAGGTTCACCAAGAACCCGACGAACCCAGAGCCAATAACTGAGCAGCGTCTTGCAATGGTTTTTTATTATGTACCGGGTATATAGCAATTAATTTGGGAAAATATATACAGTGAAAAATCGGGATGAAAGACACTATGTATTTCTGAAATTGGAACAAAATATAGAGTTTAGAAACAGTAGCTATTTGCACATTTTCGAAATTGTGAGTACCCATACTAGCATGAGAATTATAGGACATTTTTCAAAGTGACTTCTTTTTCACACATTGTCTTTCATTTGGAAGGCAGAAATGCATCGAAAGTCAATAGGTAATAACAGTTGCTCTACAATTCTGTGTTACCCTAAGTCTCCCGATAAAAATGGTACCTCACTTGTGTGGGTAGGCCTAGTGCCCGCGACAGGAAACGGCTCAAAACGCAACGTGGACACACTTCATTTTTACAGTGAAAACTGACCCTTTTTTTGCAAAGTGCCTAGCTGTAGATTTTGAACCCTAGCTCTGCCGGCACCTAGGAAAACCTAGCAGACCTATACATTTTTGAAAACTAGACACCCAGTAGAAACCAGGATGGGGTGACTTGTCTGGCTCTCACCAGGTTCTGTTACCCAGAATCCCTTGCAAACCTCAAACTTTGTCAAGTAAAACACATTTTCCTCACATTTCTGTGGTGGAAAATTCTGAAATCTGTGTGGATCCACAAAATTCCACCCACCCCGCATTCCCCAAAGTCTTCCGAGAAAAATGGTACCTCACTTGCGTGGGTAGGCCTAGTGCCGGCGACAGGAAATGGCCCAAAAAGCAACGTGGACACACTTCATTTTCACAGTGAAAACTGACTCTTTTTTTGCAAAGTGCCTAGCTGTAGATTTTTAACCCTAGCTCTGCCGGCACCTAGGGAAACCTAGCAAACCTATACATTTTTGAAAACTAGACACTCAGGGGAATCCAGGATGGGGTGACTTGTCTGGCTCTCACCAGGTTCTGTTACCCAGAATCCCTTGCAAACCTCAAATGTGTGGGTTTGGTAGGTTTCCCAAGATGGCCCCCCTTGCAAAACCAGGTTGTTGTGTGATAGGTAACTTTGAGGTCTCCTCAATTCGTTTTGGCCCCTTGTCTGTCGCGGGTACTTAACTTACCCACGCGAGTGAGGTACCATTTTTATCGGGAGACCTGGGGGGAACGCTGGGTGGTAGGAAATTTGTGGATCCATGCAGATTCCAGAACTTTCCCACACAGAAATTTGACAAAAAGTGATTTTTTTCAGCTACATTTGAGGTTTGCATGGTATTCTGGGTAGGGAAAGGCTGGGTGGCCCAAGCAAGCCATACCTCGCTGGACTCCTCCGGGTGTCTAGTTTTAAAAAATGTGTGGGTTTGGTAGGTTTCCTGTTAGAACTGGGGGTCTCTAGTTGGCAGAGGTAGGTACCTTTGTCCAAATAGGGACCCTTGCTTCTAGTCAGGGTAAGGGGGCTACACTACTAAAATAACCCCTGCTCACCCCCTTGGTAGCTTGGCGCGAGCAGGCAGGCTTATCTCAGAGGCAGTGTGTAAAGCATTTGTGAACACATACAGTAACCCAGTGACAACACTACAGATGGACACCACACAGGTTGTAGTATAAAAATAAGTATTTTTATATAGACTTAACACAAGACCCAAACGACAAAAATCCACAATACAATACGAAAAATATAACTGTCAAATGATAGAAAATAGCTCAGTTCAATAAAGATGATAAATGCAACACTTTACTCTCAATGTACCTTTGGATGCGTAACGCAAAACAAACAAAAAGGGTCGCAGGGAAGGTGATGCTTCGATTCCTTACAGGCAGAAAGGAGGATGCGTCGGTTTCTTATTGCGGCCCGGTTACGATGCGTCGAGATGGCGCTTCGATGCAATGCGATAAAATGGCATCTTGCTTCGGTGCGACAATGTAGACGGGATGCGTGCACGCCCGACGGCCGTGCGGTGACTCGGCGATCTTCTGAGCCGCGACAGGCCCTGCGACGCGCTTCCCCGGTGATACGCCGGCGTCCTCTGTGGCGGCGGCACGCTTCTCCGGTGATGCGAGACGCTTCGGTGATGCGATGGCGACAGCGGCGGCACGCTTACTCTGCGATGCGACGACAACTGCTGCGGCGGCACGCTTCCCCGGTGATGCAGGGCGCTTCGGTGATGCAACAGCGGCAGCGGCGGCACGCTTACCCTGCGATGCGACAACAACTGCTGCGGCGGCAACACGCTTCTTCTTCGTTGGGTCGCGCTTCCAGCTCCCAGCGACACGCAGTCTCTCAGAAGGCCCAACAGCAGTAGGCACTTCAATTCCGAGCAAGGGAATTCAGGAGGGGAGCTGGGGGTGAAGTCTTGTATCCCTGAGGCTTCAGGCAGGATGCAAGCTCAATGTTCAAGCCCTTGGAGATCTTCTTCGAGATGATGAAAGCACACTCAGTCCTTTTCTCCTTTCTTTGGCAATAAAGTAACCACTGCAGGCCAACCCCAACAACACGCAGCATAGGGGTAGTCTCCTCCTTCAGCTTCCTGGTTCTTCTCCTCAGCAAAGGTTTGTCTTGATTCCCAGAAGTGATCTAAAATCTTGGGGTCTGGGTCCCAATATTTATACTAGCAAATCCTTTGTCCTCTGAAGGCAGAGGGTCCTGTACCTAGTCCAAACCAGTTCTGGGTGCATTCTGCCAGTGCACACCTTCTTCCTTTGTCAATGTGGGCCAGGGACATCAGACGCATCACAGGAGGTGGAGCCAGCATTGTCGAAGGCAGGCACAGCCCTATTCAGGTCCAGGTGCTACTCCTCCCACCACTCTACATGCAGCTAGGTCTATTCAGCCCTGTGCTGGCTCACCCTGTC
This sequence comes from Calotriton arnoldi, assembly GCA_963921515.1. Classification (NCBI taxonomy): domain Eukaryota; kingdom Metazoa; phylum Chordata; class Amphibia; order Caudata; family Salamandridae; genus Calotriton; species Calotriton arnoldi. The sequence continues at coordinate 644,997 of CAWUFW010003006.1, read as the reverse complement.
TCCTGGAGTCCCCCAGCCCCTGTCAATCACAATCCCAGACATACAATACACAAGCTAGCAGAGGCAGGCTGGATGGTTAGGCAAGAAAATACCTACTTTCTAAAAGTGGTATTTTCAAACAGAGAATGTTAAAACCAACTTCACTAAAAGATGTATTTTATCATTCAGTTCAGGCATACTAAATTCGTTTTTCTACCATGTTCCCTGGGTCAGTTAGGATTATAAGATGTTATAATCAAACTGCCCATTCTGGCCTATGGGGACAGGTAGCCTTGCAATAGTGAAAAACGAAATTGGCTGTAATTCACTATCAGGACATGCCACACACATCAGGGCATGTCCTACCTCTTACATACAATGCACACTGCCTGCAGGCCTACTTTAGGGGTGACTAACATGCAGAAAAGGGAAGGTTTGGGGACTGGTAAGTGGGTGCACTTACCAAGTCGACATGGCAGTCCCAGACTGCACACAGGCTCTGCAATGGCAGGCCTGAGTCACACTTTACAAGCTGCTCCGGTGGGTGGCACAACCAGTGCTGCAAGCCCACCAGCAGCATTTGATTTACAGGCCCTGGGCACACGCGGTGCACTGTACTAGGGTCTGACAAGTAAATCAAATAATCCAATCATGGAATCCCTAATCCTGGGGAGGACTTGCACTTTGGCACTGATTAGCAGTGGCAAAGTGCCCAAAGCATCTAAACCAGCAAAAGCATGTCAACAACAGAGGAGGCATAGCGAAAAAATGGAATGGAGACCCACGCCAATGGTATCAGGTCTAACACGTGTCCCCTCATCTGCATCAACCATCTGAGGGGCCTGTGGTCTGTCTGAACCCAAAAGTGAGTCCCAAACAGGTATGGTCTCAACTTCTTCAGCGCCCAGACCACAGCAAATGCCTCACTCTCAATAGCACTCCACCTCTGTTCCCGTGGAAGAAACCTCCTACTGATGAAGGCTACAGGTGGGTCTAGGCCCTCCTCATTTAACTGTGCCAGAACAGCCCCTACACCATGCACTGAAGCGTCTGTTTGAACAACAAATTCTTTTGAGAAGTTGGGCGCCTGAAGCACGGGGCCATGCACATGGCAGTCTTCAAGGCGTCAAAAGCTCTCTGACAGGTGTCAGTCCAAATCACTCTCTTGGGCTGCTTCCTGGAAGTCAGCTCTGTCAAGGGTGCAACGATGCTGCCATACCCCTTGACAAATCTCCTGTAATACCTTGTGAGTCCTAGAAAGGCTCTCACCTCTGTCTGGGTCTTGGGGGGCTCCCAAGCCAGAATGGTATCAATCTTGGGCTGTAGGGGCGCCACCTGGCCGCTCCCAACCTGGTGTCCCAAGTACACCACGGAACCCTGCCCGATCTGGCACTTACTCGCCTTGATCGTGAGGCCTGCCCTCCGCAGCGCCATCAACACTTCCCAGAGGTGGCGCAGATGTTCTTCCCAACTGGCGCTGAACACTGCGATGTCATCCAGGTAGGCGGCACTGAAATCTTCCAGTCCAACCAACACCTGGTTGACCAACCTCTGAAAGGTGGCAGGGGCATTCTTCATCCCAAAGGGCATAACCCGGAACTGGTAGTGCACATCTGGTGTGGAGAATGCTGACCTCTCTTTGGCCCCATCAGTCAAGGCGATCTGCCAGTACCCAGACGTTAAGTCAAACGTGCTGAGGTACCGGGCAGCCCCTAACCGATCAATGAGCTCATCAGCTCTGGGGATGGGGTGCGCGTCAGTCCTGGTGAGCGAATTGAGTCCTCGGTAGTCCACACAGAACCGGAGTTCGGGCGTGGCACCAGGCGCAGCAGCCTTTGGGACCAAGACCACTGGGCTAGCCCAAGGGCTGTGAGAGGACTCAATCACCCCCAATGCAAGTATCTTGGAGACCTCCTCCTTGATGCAAGCTCTCACCCTGTCAGTCACTCTGTAAGCCTTGTGCTTGACAGGAGGACTGTCCCCAGTGTCCACATCATAGACGCACCAATCAGTGACACTAGAAGTCAGGGAAAACAGGTCAGGAAACTGTCCCAACAGTTGGCGACAGTCTTCCTGCTGCTCAGGTGTCAGGGAGTTAGAGAGGTTCACACCCTCCACTGACCCATCTTGCTCCGTTGCAGACAGGAGGTCAGGAAGAGGTTCTGTCTCCTCTTCCATTCCATCATCTCTTGCTAGGAGCATGCCCACTTCGGACCTCTCAAAATCGGGCTTTAGGCGGTTGACATGTAGGACCCGCAAAGGGTTCCTGGGAGATCGCAAGTCCACCAGGTAGGTGACCTCACTCTTGCGCTCCACCACCTCAAATGGTCTGGTCCACTTATCCTGGAGCGCGCAAGGCTCCACGGGGGCCATGACCCACACTTTCTGCCCAGGCTGAAACTCGATCAGAGTGGCATTCTGATCATACCACCGTTTCATCTCCTCCTGCTGGCTTCCAGATTCGCCTCAGCGAGTTGTCTGAATCGCCTAGTCTGGTTTCTAAAGGCCAGCATGTAGCTAAATACATCCTGGGGAGGTTTACTGGGAGCTTTCTCCCAGCCTTCTTTCACCAGACTCGGAGGTCCTCTTACCGGGTGACCATAGAGCAGTTCAAAGGGACTGAACCCTAAGGACTTCTGTGGCACCTCACGGTAAGCAAACAAAAGGCATGGCAAGAGGACGTCCCACTTACGCCTCATGGGTTCTTCCAGACCCATAATCATGCCCTTCAGGGTCCGGTTGAATCTCTCAACAAGCCCATTTCCTTGGGGGTGGTAAGGAGTGGTGAACTTGTACGCTACACCGCACTCCTGCCACAGGGACTTCATATACTTGGAAATGAAGTTTGTACCACGGTCAGACACCACCTCCTTGGGGAACCCCACGCGGGAGAAAATCCCCATCAGTGCACGTCCCACCACGGGGGCCGTCACTGTCCGAAGAGGAATGGCTTCCGGGTACCGGGTGGCATGGTCCACCAAGACCAGGATGAACCTGTTGCCCATGGCTGTCTTGGGGTCCAGTGGCCCCATAATGTCAATACCCACCCGTTCAAAGGGGGTGCTGACCACAGGGAAAGGCTGGAGGGGAGCCTTGTGCTTCCTCCCACTTTTTCCACTTGCCTGGCAAGTCTGACATGTCCTGCAATGAGTGTCTGAACTCTTGCGCATCTGGGGCCAATAAAAGTGGGTGACAAGCCTTTCAAAGGTCTTGCCCTGCCCCAGATGTCCTGCTAAAGGCACATCATGAGCCAAACCCAGTAGGAAGGCTCTGAAGCGCTGGGGTACCACCAGCACACGGGCTGACCCAGGCTCAGCAACCTTAGGCTCGCTATACAGGAGACCATTCTCCCAGTAGATCCAATGTGATCCAGACTGATCACCTGCGGCCTGGTTTGTGGCCTGTTGCCGCAAACCCACAAGAGAAGGGCACTTGTTCTGCTCCTCACAGAACTCCTCCCTGGAGGGTCCTCCTTCTTGCTGCCAATGGGTCAGCTCAGGCAGGTCCCCCAGTTCGGCCACTTGCTCCCCTGTAGGTTCCAGAGCATCCCCCTCAGGTTCTGCTTCCTCCTGGACCGTGGGAACTACGGGGGCCGGTTTCCCACGACCCCTGCCTCTTCTCTTCAAGGCAGGCACCTGGGCCACCCTCTCAGGCTCCAGGTCCTCTTGAACACCTCTACTGGCTGCCATAGACCGAGTGGTCGTGCATGCCCACTCAGGCAGACCCAACATCTCTAGATAAGACCTTCTCTCCACCTCTGCCCAAGGTGAACTTTCTAAATCGTTGCCCATCAGACAGTCTACAGGCATGGCTGGCCTCACAGCTACTTGAAAGGTACCTGCGACCCCCCCCCACTCAAAGGGAACCTGAGCCACTCTCTGAGTTGTCCGCGGCAACTACCGGGTAGAATGCATTGGGGATCACCTGCTCTTCAGACACCAGCCGACAACTGACAGCTGTCACACTGGCTCCGGTGTCTCTCAGAGCCTCCACCCTTTGGCCATTGATGGTCACCCACTGCCTGTATTTTTTAGTGTTATCAGGCAGTGTGCTGTCTTCCCATACAAGGGACATTTTTAATCATAGGAGCAGTGGCCCACTTGACCACACTTAAAGCAGTTCCTGGGCCCCCTGTGAACAGGCTTATCTGTCGGGGCCCCTGGCTTCTCAGGGGGAGGCTGGGAACCCTTCCCTTGGTTCCCTTGGGGCCCTTTCTGGAACTCCCTCTGTTTACCCTTGTCCCCCCCACTCCTCTGCTGGGGACCCTGCCCACCTTTGGCGGAATCTCCCACGTGACCCTTGTGGACCCGGGTGCTTACCCAGCGGACCGCCTCCTCAGCAGGCTTCCTAGGGTTAGTCAGCCTACTATCAATAAGGTGCTGGCGTAGCTCTGGAAAACAATTTCCTGACAAGTGCTCCCATGCAATCAAATCAAAGAGCGCGTCAAAATCATTCACTTTGCTATCCTTCACCCAACCATCCAATGCTCTGCAAAAAAAGTCACATATTCCACCCAAGTACTTGACTCCAACTTTTTGCAATTTCTGAACCTCTGCCTATACAGTTCAGGAGTCAACCCATACCTAGACATCAATGCTTCCTTCATGTGGCTATAAGAATTGTGGACTTCAGAGGGCAAGTCTAACAAGGTATCCCTCCCCTCACTAAGGAACCGTCCCCGCAACCCCGCTCCCCAATCCTTCTCAGGGACCCGGTGGGAGGACATAGCTACCTCATAGGCCTTGAACCACTGACCAATATCATCATTCTTATAAAACTCTTTCACCACATCTTTAGGTATATACACCCTGGCTTCAACAGGCATGGACGGTGTGCTGCCACCAGAGGGAGTAATCTCTAAGCTCCTAGCTTTCAACTCCAACTCCCTCAAACTTTTCTCATGCTCCATTTGCATCCTCTTTTCCTCTAGGGCCAAATTCTTAATTTCCAATTCTAACTGCCCACCCATCTTAAGCTTGGTCAGCTCCATTTCATGCATCCTACTTCTCTCCCTGTCCTCCATCTCTCCTGGGGACAGGCCCTTGGAAGAAACACTGCTGCCTGCTGGGGAAGGTGCTTTCCTCCCCCCTGGACCCAATGGCCCATCTAGCTGCCCTTCTGCATCCTCAGCCCCCTCCTCATGCTCTTCCACATGCTCAGGGGTACTTCTTGCTTCCACCCAGGCCCTCAGCGCCTTTTGGTACTCATCCTTCTTGGTGAGACCTGTAGTAGCAACTTTCAATTTCCTGCAGAAGTACTTTAGCAGTTTCACATTGTAACTTTCCAGCTTTTCTTCTTCAAAATCTAAATCCACAGATGCGATGGATGCTGTTTTGCTCATGGTGACTAAACTTGGCAGTTCTTGACAAAAAATAGAAGTCCCAGGAAAAACAATATACCAGAAATGTATGTGGTTGCGTTTGGTCTGCACTCACTAGTAGTGTACACCAATTACTGTATATGAGTCACAAATGCAAGTCCAGAATCCTCACCGCTGACCACCAATGTTAGAACTGGAGGTCTCTAGTTGGCAGATGTAGGTACCTTTGTCCAAATAGGGACCCTTGCTTCTAGTCAGGGTAAGGGGGATACACTACTAAAATAACCCCTGCTCACCCCCTTGGTAGCTTGGCACGAGCAGGCAGGCTTATCTCAGATGCAGTATGTAAAGCATTTGTGAACACATACAGTAACCCAGTGACAACACTACAGATGGACACCACACAGGTTGTAGTATAAAAATAAGTATTTTTATATAGACTTAACACAAGACCCAAACGACAAAAATCCACAATACAATACGAAAAATATAACTGTCAAATGGTAGAAAATAGCTCAGTTCAATAAAGATGATAAATGCGACACTTTACTCTCAATGTACCTTTGGATGCGTAACGCAAAACAAACAAAAAGGGTCGCAGGGAAGGTGATGCTTCGATTCCTTACACGCAGAAAGGAGGATGCGTCGGTTTCTTACTGCGGCCCGGTTACGATGCGTCGAGATGGCGCTTTGATGCAATGACGATCCGGTGCGATGCGATAAAATGGCGTCTTGCTTCGGTGCGACAATGTAGATGGGATGCGAGCACGCCCGACGGCCGTGCGGCTCTCGGCGATCTTCTGAGCCGCGACAGGCCCTGCGACGCGCTTCTCCCGTGATGCGCCGGCATCCTCTGTGGCGTCGGCACGCTTCTCCGGTGATGCGAGACGCTTCGGTGATGCGATGGCAACAGTGGCAGCGGTGGCATGCTTACTCTGTGATGCGACGACAACTGCTGCGGCGGCACGCTTCTCCGGCGATGCGGGGCGCTTCGGTGATGCGACAGCGGCGGCATCCTTACTCTTCGATAAGACAACAACTGCTGCGGCGGCGACACGCTTCCTCTTCGTTGGGTCGCGCTTCCAGCTCCCAGCGACACGCAGTCTCTCAGAAGGCCCAACAGCAGTAGGCACTTCAATTCCCAGCATGGGAATTCAGGAGGGGAGCTGGGGGTGAAGTCTTGTATCCCTGAGACTTCAGGCAGGAGGCAAGCTCAATGTTCAAGCCCTTGGAGATCTTCTTCAAGATGATGAAAGCACACTTAGTCCTTTTCTCCTTTCTTTGGCAATAAAGTAACCACTGCAGGCCAACCCCAACAACACGCAGCATAGGGGTAGTCTCCTCCTTCAGCTTCCTGGTTCTTCTCCTCAGCAAAGGTTCGTCTTGATTCCCAGAAGTGATCTAAAATCTTGGGGTCTGGGTCCCAATATTTACACTAGCAAATACTTTGTCCTCTGAAGGCAGAGGGTCCTGTACCTAGTCCAAACCAGTTCTGGGTGCATTCTGCCAGTGCACACCTTCTTCCTTTGTCAATGTGAGCCAGGGACATCAGATGCACCACAGGAGGTGGAGCCAGCATTGTGGAAGGCAGGCACAGCCCTATTCAGGCCCAGGTGCTACTCCTCCCATCACTCTGCATGCAGATAGGTCTATTCAGCCCTGTGCTGACTCACCCTGTCTCCTGGAGTCCCCCAGCCCCTGTCACTCACAAACCCAGACATACAATACACAAGCTAGCAGAGGCAGGCTGGATGGTTAGGCAAGAAAATACCTACTTTCTAAAAGTGGTATTTTCAAACACAGAATGTTAAAACCAACTTCACTAAAAGATGTATTTTATCATTCTGAGTTCAAGCATACTAAATTCGTTTTTCTACCATGTTCCCTGGGTCAGTTAGGATTATAAGATGTTATAATCAAACTGACCATTCTGGCCTATGGGGACAGGTAGCCTTGCAATAGTGAAAAACGAAATTGGCTGTAATTCACTATCAGGACATGCCACACACATCAGGGCATGTCCTACCTCTTACATACAATGCACCCTGCCCGCAGGCCTACTTTAGGGGTGACTAACATGCAGAAAATGGAAGGTTTGGGGACTGGTAAGTGGGTGCACTTACCAAGTCGACATGGCAGTACCAGACTGCACACAGGCTCTGCAATGGCAGGCCTGAGTCACACTTTACAAGCTGCTCCGGTGGGTGGCACAACCAGTGCTGCAAGCCCACCAGCAGCATTTGATTTACCGGCCCTGGGCACACGTGGTGCACTGTACTAGGGTCTGACAAGTAAATCAAATAATCCAATCATGGAATCACTAATCCATACATCAATTTATCACAGGGAGCACTTGCACTTTGGCACTGATTAGCAGTGGCAAAGTGCCCAAAGCATCTAAACCAGCAAAAACATGTCAAACACAGAGGAGGCATAGCGAAAAAATGGAAGGGAGACCCACGCCAATGGTACCAGGTCTAACATTTCCCAAGATGGCCGCCGAGCCCGAGGCCAAAAATCCAGGTGACCCCGCTTGCAAAACCATGCTGTTTTGTGATAGGTAATTTTGATGTCTCCGCAATACGTTTTGGGCCCTTGCCTGTAGCGGGTACTTGACCCATGCACGCGACTGATGTGCCATTTTTATCGGGAAAGCTGGGTGGTAGGAAATTTGTGGATCCACACAGATTCCAGAACTTTCCATCACAGAAATGTGAGGAAAATGTGTTTTTTTTTTACAAAGTTTGAGGTTTGCAAGGGATTCTGGGTAACAGAACCTGGTGAGAGCCAGACAAGTCACCCCATCCTGGATTTCTCTGGGTGTCTAGTTTTCAAAAATGTATAGGTGTGCTAGGTTTCCCTAGGTGCCGGCAGAGCTAGGGTTCAAAATCTACAGCTGGGCACTTTGCAAAAAAAGGGTCAGTTTTCACTGTGAAAATGTGGTGTGTCCACGTTGCGTTTTGGGCCGTTTCCTATCGCGGTCACTAGGCCTACCCACACAAGTGAGGTACCATTTTTATCGGAAGACTTTGGGGAATGTGGGGTGGGTGGAATTTTGTGGATCCACGCAGATTCCAGAACTTTCCATCACAGAAATGTGAGGAAAATGTGTTTTTTTTGACAAAGTTTGAGGTTTGCAAGGGATTCTGGGTAACAGAACCTGGTGAGAGCCAGACAAGTCACCCCATCCTGGATTACCCTGGGTGTCTAATTTTTAAAAATGCATAGGTTTGCTAGGTTTCCCTAGGTGCCGGCTGAGCTAGGGTTCCAAATCTACAGCTAGGCTTTTTGCAAAAAAAGGGTCCGTTTCACTGTAAAAATGTGGTGTCTACTTTGCGTTTTGGGCTGTTTCTTGTTGCGGGCACTAGGCCTACCCAAACAAGTGAGGTACCATTTTTATCGTAAGACTTTGGGGAATGCGGGGTGGGAGGAATTTAGTGGATCCACGCAGATTCCAGAACTTTCCATCACAGAAATGTGAGAAAAATTTGTTTTTTCTTTTACAAACATTGAGGTTTGCAAGGGATTCTGGGTAACAGAACCTGGTGAGAGCCAGACAAGTCACCACATCCTGGATTCCCCTGGGTGTCTAGTTTTCGAAAATGTATAGGTTTGCTAGGTTTCCCTAGGTGTCGGCAGAGCTAGGGTTCAAAATCTGCAGCTAGGCACTTTGTAAAAAAAGAGTCAGTTTTCACTGTAAAAATGTGGTGTGTCAACGTTGCGTTTTGGGCTGTTTCCTGTCGCAGACACTAGGCCTACCTACACAAGTGAGGTACCATTTTTCTCTGAAGACTTTGGGGAATGCGGGGTGGGTGGAATTTTGTGGATCCACGCAGATTCCAGAACTTTCCACTACAGAAATGTGAGGAAAATGTGTTTTTTTTAAAACTAAGTTTGAGGTTTGCAAGGGATTCTGGGTAACAGTACCTGGTGAGAGGCACACAATTCACCCCATCCTGTATTCCCCATGGTGTTTAGTTTTAAAAAATGTACAGGTTTGCTAGGTTTCCCATACGTGCCGGCTGCGCTAGGGCCCAAAATCCACAGGTAGGCACATTGCTAAAAACAAGTCCGTGCCTAGTGGGCTTTCTGCCGCCCTGGGTGGGGAATCGGGGGGAGGGGGATGCCCCGATATGCCCCCAAAAGTGGAAGGACAACCAGGGGGGTCAATAGTGGAATCCCTACCAGTGTACACCCGGAAATTATAGACATATCCTGTCCTACTCTCAGACAACATATACATCTTAATTCCATAACGTGCCCTCTTGCTAGGAATGTACTGCCTAAAAACCAAACGGCCCTTGAACAGGACCAAAGACTCATCAACAGCTATTTCTTTCCCTGGAGTATAGATCTCGGAAAATCGATCTACAAAGTGATCAAGAACAGGCAGAATCTTAAAAAGACGGTCACAGTCGGGGTGATCTTGTGGCAACGCCAAAGCATTATCAACAAAATGCAGCATCCGAAGCAAAAGTAAATACCGATCACGACTCATAATTGCAGGAAATATGGCCGTTGCCATCATAACATGACGTGTATTTGTAAAGCGCACGTTCACCCGTAGGTCTCTTGGCGCTGAATAACAGATGTTTATTGTTACCCAACTCAATGGTACTCATTTTATCGACCTCAGATGGATGAAAGGCTGAGTGGACCCGCCGGGATTTGAACCTGTGACCATGAGGTCAAACACAGGCTCCTGCAGTGAACGCATTAGTCCACTGAGCCACCAGACCATCAAGGGACTGGTAGACCAATATGAAGCCAGGGACGGCTTCCTTATCAAGCCCATCAAAAAAGTAAAACCCAAAAACTTCTTCATCTCATCCAGATTTGTGGGAGTCCACCGGGTAGCTCTAGAGCGGGGCCTAAGTCTGGCACTGTTGTCCCTCAAAAACTGTTCAGCATACAAATTAGTCTGCTCAACAATCTCAGCCAAAAATACATCATCCATAAACAACTGAAAAAACTGTATAGGCAAAAAAAATTCACATTCCACTCTACACTCTGCATCACCACTAAAGACAGGTAACACCGGCTACACCATGTTTGGATCAACCCAGAGTCCAGCACTTCCAGTAGGAAGCCTTGCAGCCTCAGGCTGCAATCCCGATGTCTCTTGCTGCACCGACACATCAGTGTCCTCCTCTAAAAGAGGCACTTCATCCGCACTGAGAGTAGCTTCATCTGCACTGAGAGTAGCTTCATCATCAGATGATTCCTCGTGGACAGAAAACTCACTGCCAGAATTTTGCACTCCCTCCTCTCCCTCAGACGCACTGTCAGTCTCATAATCCTGCTCAGAGGAAGTATCAAAAAGCATACCAACCACCTGCTGAGCAGTAATTCTACGGCTAGCCATAATCCTTACTAATAAAGGTAACTTGTCAAACAAGTCAACAACAACAAACAGTTTGTAAAATGAGTAATAAACAAAATGTGGCTTTATCACAAAGACCTATATACTCCAAAACTATACCACTCACTTGCCAGAAGCAGCTAGACTCACCACCACCTATTCTGCACAGACACAGTAAGGATCAACAATATCCCACTAAAAAGAAAAAGAAAAAAGAAAAGAAAATTACACATAAGACAATGCAAAACACATCGCAAGAAATTTCATGTTCAAAACACTAACTAAATAAGTTGCCATTATGACACCACTTCCAAAATAATTCATTCATGCATGACAATAATACTCATTTGGAGTAAACACAACAAAAATGTTTTTCTTACCAAATAAACGCAACTACGCAAAACTGCAGAACAACCACTGCCGAAACCGCAAAACAAGAATCAAAAGCTTTGCACTAGAATAAAAAGGAGAAAAAAACATTACAATCACATATGCAAATAATGCACCAGTCCACACACAATCCACCAGCCAAGCTAAGGGGTAGGTGGGCCTAAGAGTATAAATAAAACATTCACCCCCGTAAAAGGGGAGCAACCCTTGCCCAAGAGGCCACTCCCTAACACCAAAATTTAAAAAACCCTGGTGTCTAGTGGCTTCTGCCCCCCTTGGGGACAGATGGGCCTAAAAACATACTGCTGATCTGCCACCCAAAGAGGGCAGAAATGGCCACAATCATCCTCCCATAAAGGGGAGTGACCCTTGTCCAAGGGGCCGCTCCCCAACATAAAAAAAAATTAATCCCTGGTGGCCTAGTGGCCATACAAAAAAAAATCAGCCGATTCGCCCCCCAGGGGGGCAGAAACTGCCAAATTAATGCTCCCCAAAGGGGAGCGACCCTTGCCCAAGAGGCCACTCCCCACAAACAAATCCCTGGTGGTCTAGTGGGCCCGATTAAAAAAATGGCGAGATCTGCCCCCCTGGGGGGCAGACACAGCCAAAAACATTGCCCCCAAAGGGGAGCGACCCTTGCCCAAGGGGCCACTCCCCATAAATAAATCCCTGGTGGTCTAGTGGGCCTGATTTTAAAATAAATGGCAAGATCTGCCTCCTGGGGGCAGACACAGCCAAAAACATTGCCCCCAAAGGGAGTGACCCCAGCCCAAGGGGCCACTCCCCACAAATAAATCCCTGGTGGTCTAGTGGGGCCGATTTCTTTTTAAAAATGGCGAGATCTGCCCCCCTGGGGGCAGACACAGCCAAAAACATTGCCCCCAAAGGGGAGCGACCCTTGCCCAAGGGGCCACTCCCCACAAATAAATACCTGGTGGTCTAGTGGGACTGATTTTAAAATATATGTCAAGATCTGCCCCCCTGGGGGACACACACAGCCAAAAACATTTCCCCCAAAGGGGAGTGACCCTTGCCCAAGGGGCCACTCCCCACAAATAAATCCCTGGTGATCTAGTGGGCCCAATTTCTTTTTAAAAATAACACAGCCACAAACATTGCCCCCAAAGGGGAGCTACCCTTGCCCAAGGGGTCACTCCCCACAAATAAATCCCTGGTGGTCTAGTGGGCCCTATTTAAAAAAAAAATGGCGAGATCTGCCCCCCAGGGGGGCAGACAGCCAAAAACATTTCCCCCAAAGGGGAGCGACCCTTGCCCAAGGGGCCACTCCGCACAAATGAATCCCTGGTGGTCTAGTGGGCCAGTTAAAAAAAAAAAGGCGAGATCTGCCCCCCAGGGGGGCAGACACAGCCCAAAAACATTGCCCCCAAAAGGGGAGCGACCCTTGCCTAAGGGCCACTCCCCGCAAACAGTTAATCACATTTCCAATAAAAAAAAAAAATCCCTGGTGTCTAGTGGGCATTCCTGCTGCACGATCGCACGATCGTGCAGCAGGAATGCTCAAAAGAGGTATCGGGGAAAGGAAAACCCTTTCCTTTCCCCCGATGCCTCTTTTGTTTAAATGCCCCCCTCCCCCGAGGAGAAACTCACCTCCTTTCTTCTGGATGCACTGGAAGCAAATGGCTTCCAGTGCATCCGGTATCCTCTAATGACGACAGCGCTCCTCGTGCGCTGACGTCATTAGGTGACGTGTAGGGGGGCGGGGGAAGCAAGGTAAGGGCTTTCCCTGCCTTCCCCGGTGGGGGCACCTTGAAGGGCGGCCCACGGGGGGAGCGCCAGTGCTTCGCCCGTGGGTGGGTGCTAGGACGGCCGAGAGCCGTCCGACGCACACGCCCACCGTGACATCGGACGGCTCCCGGCCGTCCGACGCATAGAAGGGGTTAAAGAGCTAAATGCGCAGAGTTGCACTTACCCAAAATGCTCTTCACTGCAGCACAGCGAATGCATTTGCCGAACAGAAAACACCAAACGGCTAATAGATTTTTAATCTTTTAAATGTAGACTTCATATTCACCTTCAAGACAAATGGTTTGAAAAAGCATTAAGAGGTGCTTTCTCAGTCAGTAGTTTTTACATAGATACCCATGGCTTTTCCAACACAGAGGTTGTGTTCTATTCTAGGTAGAGGATGGTATTCACCTTATCAGCAGACCTTTAATTTTTTTTTAAATTCTTTTTGTTGATTTTTTTTGTTTCTAATTCCTTTTTCTGTTTTTTTGTTTACTGTTACTGCCTCTTTCTGGTCATTTTGTACAAAATATCGACAGTTTCATATCAAACTATGGAATCTTTAATGCATCCCATCTAGGCAAATAAAATGAATAAAGCTCATTCCATCTTCAGCATCACTTTAACCCCTTCCATGCGTCGGACGCGCGGGAGCCTTCCGACGCATACGTTCTAATGTGCGTCGGACGGCTCCCGTGCGTCCTACGCCTTTGCAGAAGAAATCCCTCTGGTGCAGGCACCAGAGGGATTTCTTTTACTCCCCCAAAGCCTCGGGAGCTGGGGAAGAGCTTCCCCAGCTCCCGAGTCCCCCCCCCGTTTCTGTGAAATGACGATCAGCGCGCACGTAAATGTGTTTTTTTGGACAATATTTGAGGTCTGCAAGGGATTCTGGGTAATAGAACCTGGTGAGAGCCAGACAAGTCACCCCATCCTGGATTCCCCTGGGTGTCTAGTTTTCAAAAATGTTTAGGTTTGCTAGGTTTCCCTAGGTGCCGGCAGAGCTAGGGTTCAAAATCTACAGCTAGGCACTTTGCAAAAAAGGGTCAGTTTTCACTGTGAAAATGTGGTGTGTCCACGTTGCGTTTTGGGCCGTTTCCTGTCGCGGGCACTAGGCCTACCCACACAGGTGAGGTACCATTTTTCTCAGAAGACTTTGGGGAACACGGGGTGGGTGGAATTTTGTGGATCTATGCAGATTCCAGAACTTTCCACAACAGAAATGTGAGGAAAATGTGTTTTTTTGGACACATTTTGAGGTTTGCAAGGGATTCTGGGTAACAGAACCTGGTGAGAGCCAGACAAGTCACCCCATCCTAGATTCCCCTGGGTATCTAGTTTTCAAAAATGTATAGGTTTGCTAGGTTTCCCTAGGTGCCGGAAGAGCTAGGGTTCGAAATCTACAGCTAGGCACTTTGCAAAAAAGGGTCAGTTTTCACTGTGAAAATGTGGTGTGTCCATGATGTGTTTTGGGCCGTTTCCTGTTGCGGGCGCTAGGCCTACCCCCACAAGTGAGGTACCATTTTTCTCAGAAGACTTTGGGGAACACGGGGTGGGTGGAATTTTGTGGATCTACACAGATTCCAGAACTTTCCACCAAAGAAATTTGAGGAAAATGTGTTTTTTGGGACACATTTTGAGGTTTGCAAGGGATTCTGGGTAACAGAACCTGGTGAGAGAGCCAGACAAGTTACCCCATCCTGGATTTCCCTGGGTGTCTAGTTTTCAAAAATGTATAGGTTTGCTAGGTTTCCCTAGGTGCCGGCAAAGCTAGGGTTTAAAATCTACAGCTAGGCACTTTGCAAAAAAGGGTCAGTTTTCACTGTGAAAATGTGGTGTGTCCACGTTGCGTTTTGGACCGTTTCCTGTCGCGGGCACTAGGCCTACCCACACAAGTGAGGTACCATTTTTCTCGGAAGACTTTGGGGAACACGGGGTGGGTGGAATTTTGTGGATCTACGCAGATTCCAGAACTTTCCACAACAGAAATGTGAGGAAAATGTGTTTTTTTGTACACATTTTGAGGTTTGCAAGGGATTCTGGGTAACAGAACTTGGTGAGAGCCAGACAAGTCACCCCATCCTAGATTCGCCTGGGTGTCTAGTTTTCAAAAATGTATAGGTTTGCTAGGTTTCCCTAGGTGCCAGCAGAGCTAGGGTTCAAAATCTACAGCTAGGCACTTTGCAAAAAAGGGTCAGTTTTCACTGTGAAAATGTGGTGTGTCCACGTTGTGTTTTTGGCCGTTTCCTGTCGCGGGCACTAGGCCTACCCACACAAGTGAGGTACCATTGTTCTCAGAAGACTTTGGGGAACACGGGGTGGGTGGAATTTTGTGGATCTACACAGATTCCAGAACTTTCCACCACAGAAATGTGAGGAAAATGTGGTTTTTTGGACAAATTTTGAGGTTTGCAAGGGATTCTGGGATACAGAACCTGGTGAGATCCAGATAAGTCACCCCATCCTGGATTCCCCTGGGTGTCTAGTTTTCAAAAATGTATAGGTTTTCTATGTTTCCCTAGGTGCCGGCAGAGCTAGGGTTCAAAATCTACAGCTAGGCACTTTGCAAAAAAAGGGTCCGTTTTCACTGTGAAAATGTGCTGTGTCCATGTTGTGTTTTGGGCCGTTTCCTGTCTCGGGCACTAGGCCTACCCACACAAGTGAGGTACCATTTTTCTCGGAAGACTTTGGGGAACGCGGGGTGGTGGAATTTTGTGTATCCACGCAGATTCCATAAATTTCCACCACAGAAATGTGAGGAAAATGTGTTTTTTTTTACAAATGTTTAGGTTTGCAAGGGATTCTGGATAACAGAACCTGGTGAGAGCTAGTCAAGTCACCCCATCCTGGATTCCCCTGGGTGTCTAGGTTTAAAAATGTATAGGTTTGCTAGGTTTCCCTAGGTGCTGGCAGAGTTAGGGTTCAAAATCTACAGCTAGGCACTTTGCAAAAAAAGGGTCAGTTTTCACTGTGAAAATGTGGTGTGTCCACGTTGCATTTTGGGCCGTTTCCTGTCGCGGACACTAGGCCTACCCACACAAGTGAGGTGCCATTTTTCTCAGAAGCCTTTTGGGGAACACGGGGTGTGTGGAATTTTGTGGATGCACGCAGATCCCAGAACTTTCCACCACAGAAATGTGAGGAAAATGTTTTTTTTTACACATTTTTAGGTTTGCAAGGGATTATGGGTAATAGAACCTGGTGAGAGCCAGTCAAGTCACCCCATCCTGGATTCCCCTGGGTGTCTACTTTTCAAAAATGTATAGTTTTGCTAGGTTTCCCTAGGTGCCCGCAGAGCTAGGGTTCAAAATCTACAGCTAGGCACTTTGCAAAAAAAGGGTCAGTTTTCACTGTAAAAATAAAGTGTGTCCACGTTGTGTTTTGAGCCGTTTCCTGTCGCGGGCACGAGGCCTAGCCACACAAGTGAGGTACCATTTTTATGGGGAGACTTAGGGTAACACAGAATTGTAGAGCAACTGTTATTACCTATTGACTTTCGATGCATTTCTGCCTTCCAAATGAAAGACAATGTGTAAAAAAGAAGTCATTTTGAAAAATGACCTATAATTCTCATGCTAGTATCGGTACTCACAATTTCGGAAATGTGCAAATATCTACTGTTTCTAAACTCTATATTTTGTTCCAATTTCAGAAATACATAGGTGTCTCTCATACCGATATTTCCATGTATATATTTCCCCAAATTAATTGCTATATACCCAGTACATAATAAAAAACCATTGCAAGACGCTGCTCAGTTATTGGCTCTGGGTTCGTCGGGTTCTTGGTGAACCTACAAGTCCTATATATCCCCACAACCAGAAAGGTCCAGCGGATGTAACGGTATATTGATTTCAAACAGCTGTCATAATTAGAATAAGTTACAGGTGAAAATGTTGACACAAATGGCTGTTTTTTTCAGCTAATTTTCAATTTTTCCTATATTCAACGGTTAGTTTCTATAAAGAAACCTTGAAGGATCTACACAAATGACCCCTTGCCAAATTGAGAATTTTGTCTACATTTCTAAAATGTATAGCTTTCCAGGATCCATTATTGCTTTCATACCCATTTCTACCATTAGCTGGAAGGAGGTTGAAAGCACAAAAAATAGCAAAAATAGGCTATGTCCCAGAAAAATGTCAAAACTGTGTAAAAAGTTTTAGTTTTCTGACAAAAGTCTGTCAGTCCCTGAAATCTGGGAAGATGGTGATTTCAGCACCACAACCCCTTTTTTGATACCATTTGCAGGGAAAAAACCAGATGCTATCATCTGCAGCCCTTGTTTCCCATTTGTCCCCAAAAAAACAAAATGTAGCTGTATTTTGGCTAATTTCTGGGTCCCCTCCAGGGAAATCCACAAACCCTGGGTACCTTTATAATCCCCATGATGTTGGAAGAAAAGGACGCAAATTTGGCGTGGATACCTTATGTGGTCAAAAAGTTACAGGGGCCTAAGCGCAAACTACCCCAAATAGCCCAAAAAAGGCCTAGCACAGGGGGGGAAAAGGCCTAGCAACGAAGGGGTTAATGGGTTATAATAATTTTGCATAAGCCCACAGTGTTACCTCCATGCCCATCATAGTTTGCTAGATTTACCCTGGTAACCTGTGCTCCAGTAAATCACACTCTCGGCTTCCAGACAACAGCCTTGTTACTGTACCACCAACCCCGTAAGGTCGTCATTGGACTGTGTACACTTGTGCACAACCACCTAGCTGTAATGGGAAATGTCTTCCCTGTCACCTCACATTTTCATCATGCATTGATGTAATTGGCCATGTAGCATGCTCTTCTACCTTCTATGCCAAGTTTACAAATAGTTTGATGCTTGTAGCTTACCAGGTTCCCATGTTCCCTGAAGAGTCAGGGTTAGTGACATAAGTTGCAGGGTGCCAAGTATATGTAATAATTATCCCATTAGTGTTCTACAAAAACTGCATCTTAGGGCAGAGCCACATTGTATGTTAGAATTTACCTCCGTGCCACATCCTTGTAGGCACTGTCCTGAATTGGTATGTGCAAATTATTTCAGCTGTGTTCTGGAATAAAAGACCCTTGTAGAACTAGGAATCATGTAAGTCTGAAACCTGCTTCAATAGCCAACTCATGGATAAATTATGGCCTGCTGCCTATCATCATGCAAGCCTCCTACTCCCTGTTCCCATTTGGCCTTCAATTTCATGAGCGTAAATATGTTAATAAGACTGCTTTGGACTTCATCTCTTCAGCAGGTAAATGTTTTTCACCTAGATGTAATAGGTATGTCTTCCCTGCCACCGCATGGTTTCATCATGACATGATGTAATTGTTACTAAAAATGGTGCCTGTGTCTTCCAAACATAATTCCAGTTCAGTTGATAAACCACAGCCTGTGAGTTTGATTTAATTCTGGTCCTTTTCTGGTGAGAGTTCCCTTATGAACCCCCCCCCCCCTTCACTGGAGACTTTTCCAGCATTATATATGTCTAGGCCTGGCATATCCCGGTCAGTCCTGTTTCCTTTGTGGTCATCATCTGAAGTTACAAAAACTGTGGTAGTGCTTTCTGATGGTTTGCTCTGACTCTGGAGGCATGGCGGTCACTACGCTTCATCACCCCACGTATTTCTTTTGCACTGAACACTAATAGTGTATACATTTTAGTTGTATCACAAGTACACATCTGCTTTTCAAATATATTAAACCTTCACTAACAATATCCTGTTCTTTCAATTTCAGATTGTTTACTACATACCTTTTTCCATTGACTGTCTTACGTTTGGTTGATCAGGGTACGTTGTTAGGTACTGGTGTTTTATGTTTGATAAAGTATTATAAAAACACAATAAAATCCAAACGCTGTGTGTGTGTTTTAGTGAAATATGTAAGTAAATGTTACTGTTTCTTTGTTAACGGCTTCTTATTGTCCAAACTGTTTTGAATGCTGTTGTTTCTGATCCCGACATGGCCAAGGGGCATGTCATCATGCAGGGTCGATGAACTTTGGTAGAACTATAGACTTTCACCAGTCTCGTTTTGAGAAATTGTTTGGTTTTTTTGACATAGGAACAACAAAGTTTTGCTAGGAACAAATGCAGCACGTTATCAAGGAAGGAGCTAAGTGTCAGTTGCCATGTCTGGAGATTCTGTTAACCCCTTCGCTGCTAGGCCTTTCCCCCCCCCCCGTGCTAAGGTTTTTTTTGGATATTTGGGGTAGTTTGCGCTTAGGCCCCTGTAACTTTTTGACCACATAAGGTATCCACGCCAAATTTGCGTCCTTTTCTTCCAACATCATGGGGATTCTAAAGGTACCCAGAGTTTGTGGATCCCCCTTGAAGGAACCCAGAAATTAGCCAAAATACAGCTAAAGTTTGCTTTTTGGGGGAAAAATGGGAAAAAAGTGCCGCAAATGAAAGCTTCTGGTTCTTTCCCTGCAAATGGTTTGTAGGGCTGAAATCACCATTTTCCCAGCTTTGAGGGACTGGCAGACCTTTGTCAGAAAACCAACATTTTATACACAGTTTTGGCATTTTACTGGGACATAGCCTATTTTTGCTATTTTTTGTGCTTTCAACCTTCTTCCAGTTAATGGTAGAAATGGGTTTGAAAGCAATAATGGATCCTGGAAAGCTATACATTTTAGAAAATTAGACAGAATTCTGAATTCAGCAAAGGGTCATTTGTGTAGATCCTTCAAGGTTTCTTTATAGAAACTAACAGTTGAAAATATGAAAAATTGAAATGAGTTGAAAAAAACAGCCATTTGTGCCAACGTTTTCACCTGTAACTTCTTCTAATTATGACAGATGTTTGAAAGCAATATACCGTTACATCCGTTAGACCTTTCTGGTTGTGGAGATATATAGGACTTGTAGGTTCACCAAGGACCCGACGAACCCAGAGCCAATAACTGAGCAGTGTCTTGCAATGGTTTTTTATTATGTACCGGGTATATAGCAGTTAATTTGGAAAATATATACAGTGAAAAATCGGGATGAAAGACACCTATGTATTTCTGAAATTGGAACAAAATATAGAGTTTAGAAACAGTAGCTAATTGCACATTTTCGAAATTGTGAGTACCCATACTAGCATGAGAATTATAGGACATTTTTCAAAGTGACTTCTTTTACACATTGTCTTTCATTTGGAAGGCAGAAATGCATCGAAAGTCAATAGGTAATAACAGTTGCTCTACAATTCTGTGTTACCCTAAGTCTCCCGATAAAAATGGTACCTCACTTGTGTGGTTAGGCCTAGTGCCCACGACAGGAAATGGCCCAAAATGCAATGTGGACAAACTTCATTTTTATAGTGAAAACTGACCCTTTTTTTGCAAAGTGCCTAGCTGTAGATTTTGAACCCAAGCTCTGCCAGCACCTAGGGAAACCTAGCAAACCTATACATTTTTGAAAACTAGACACCCAGGGGAAACCAGGATGGGGTAACATGTCTGGCTATCACCAGGTTCTGTTACCCAGAATCCCTTGCAAACCTCTAACTTTGTCAAGTAAACTCATTTTCCTCACATTTCTGTGGTGGAAAGTTCTGGAATCTGCGTGGATCCACAAAATTCCACCCACCCCGCATTCCCCAACGTCTTCCGAGAAAAATGGTACCTCACTTATGTGGGTAGGTCTAGTGCCGGCGACAGGAAATGGCCCAAAACGCAACGTGGACACACCACATTTTTACAGTGAAAACGGACCCTTTTTTTGCAAAGTGCCTAGCTGTAGATTTTGAACCCTAGCTCTGCCGGTACCTAGGGAAACTTAGCAAACCTATACATTTTTGAAAACTAGACACCAAGGGGAATCCAGGATGGGGTGACTTGTCTGGCTCTCACCAGGTTCTGTTACCCAGAATCCCCTGCAAACCTCAAACTTTGTCAAAAAACCCCACATTTTTCACACATTTATGTGGTGGAAAGTTCTGGAATCTGCATGGATCCTGATTGCTGGATGTGGAGAGGGCGCTCCCGACACAGCCCCTGAGGCTGGAGGAATGGCGCAGTCTCCAAAGCACGGTTCTTGATGACTGGCGTAGACTGGAAAAATACACCTATAAAGCCCATAGACAAAGACTTCATGCAGAGGGGGACAAGACGGGTGCTATGCTAGTGAGAAAACAGGACTCCCGTGAGCCCATATTAACGTTGCAGGACTCAAGGGGCCGAACTGTCACCTCTCAGGCAGCTATTAATGAGGTGATGCAAGCCCATCTCAAGAGTGTATATGCCACTGGGGGGATGACTTCAAGCCAAGACGGATTAAATTTTCTAGCGGATGTAGAGCTCCCCCGCATTGGCCCAGAGGAGTGTGATGCGCTCGAGGCAGAGTTGACTAAGGAGGAGATTTTAGCCTCTCTCAAGCACCAGAAGACGGCAAAAACCCCAGGAGGTTTTGGATTCCCAGCAGAATTTTATCTCAAATACGCTGACTTGGTGGTCGACAAGTTGTCGGAGGTGTATAATCAGGCTTTTCGCTTACGATGCTTCCCGACACTTTAAGTGAGGCATTCGTTGTGCTGGTGCCCAAACCAGGCAAAGCAGCGGACGAGGTAATATCCTACAGACCTCTCTCAATGCTGAATGTTGACACCAAGATACTTAGTAGTCTTCTGGCGGCCCGGTTGTCTCCCCACTTACCCGCTCTAATACAGGAGGTTCAGTGCTGGTTTATCTCCAAGCGGAGCACCCTGCATAATCTATGTAGACTATGTCATGTTCTTCATGCTCCTGAGATCCTAGACGGTCCCTATGCGCTTGCATTCCTAGATATTGAACAGGCATTCGACTCAGTGGGGTGGGGATATCTCTGGCATGTCCTGGGTAAAATGGGTTTTGGGCTTGGATTGAGTTACTGTATACAGCGCCAAGTGCCAGGGTCCGCCCAGGCAGCTACGGTCTTTCAGTTGTGCCGTGGTACTAGACAGGGCTGCCCGCAATTGCCTCTCCTCTTTGTGGTGGTGGTGAAGCCGTTAGCAGAGCTTCTGAGACGCAGACTCGCACCTTGGGGGATTGAGGTTGGTGGCGCCATACGCACAATTTCATTATACGCCAACGATGCCCTGGTATATTTACGGGACCCAACCGAGGCACTGTCGGTATTACTGACGGCAATGTCAGAATTCACTGAGGTGCCTGGACTCTCTGTAAATGCCCGGAAGTCCACGCTCTTGCCACTGGGAACACTAGCGGCGATGGATCCCGGCCTGCTCCCGATCCTGGCGCTGAGGATAGGTTATCTGAGAGTCAGGATTGCCACTGAGAAGCACATATTCCCAGATATAAACATTGGTAGGGTGATTACTGGATTACACACGTCAGTGCAGTTCTGGAGAGATCTCTTCTTAACATTGATGGGGAAAATGGCCTTGGTAAAAATGATAGTACTGCCTTGTTGCCTTTACGCCCTACAGAATACTTTCTACGAGATTTCTAATAGATATTTCAGGGAACTGGACAGTCTCCTTGTTGACTTGCTGTGGTCCACGAAACGGAAAAGGATAGGGCTGCACATGTTACGACAAATATGGGAGCGGGCGGGTATTAAACTCCTAATTTGGAATTATATTATTTTGCAGTCCACCTCCAACACGCGGTCCACTGGTTTGACGAAGGAGATAACTGGGAGAAGCGACTGCTTGGCGACCCTGATGGCCTCCGCACCCTTCCAGAGCTCCTCGTGTGTGGGGCGCGAGTCCCGCTCAGGTGCCCCACCTGGTCAGGCAAATGGGTTGTATATGGAAGCAGGTGGTAAAATCGGTCATATGTAGAGCACCATAGGCACGTGACATGCCGACATTGACACTTAAGCCATTTTTGGGCATTGAAGCCACTATGTTGATGCGCAAATGGAGAGACAGGGGCTGTGAGGTGTTGGGAGATCTATATTTGGGGGGGCCTCTTCATCATCCGGGATGATGCGATAGACTCCTTTGCTTTGGGCGCGGGGCAATACTTACAATATAATAAAATATCGGCCACTGCATGTGAACTATGGCCTAGCTTTCCTGACGAGCCCATACCTTCTCAAACACTGAGCAGATTGCTGGATATAGTCGGGGGACGACGACTCATAACTCACATCTACAGAGCGATGCGGGAGGAATCCCCTGCGCCCACCCCAAAATCACATGCACTCTGGGCTGTGGGGTTGGAAGAGGACTTGACAGTACGGGATTGGGGCAGGATTCTTGAGGAAACTCGTGTGGGCAGCTCTAATGCCCGTTTTAAACTAATCCAGTATAATTATGTACACCAGCTATAACTCACTCCAAAAACGCTACACACTAACTTCCCTACGAGATCGACTTATTGCCCACGTTGTGGAACACTAGACATAGACTTTTTACATATGGTGTGGTGCTGTGCGGAGATCCTGCCCTATTGGACAGAGGTCCTCCAGAGCTTATGACAGGCCACTGGCTGGGAGTTAGAGGGCGCACTCTAGAGAGGTACTGTTGGGCCTCCTGCCTGCCCCATAAAGAAAAACGTAGCCGTAAATTCCTAATGCTAAACGTAGCTAAACGTAGCTAAACGTAGCTAAACGTCGGATAGCCATCAAGTGGATGAGGGAACACCCACCTAAATATAATGAATGGTTGCGAGACATGTCTGAGTGGGCGGTGGTTGAGGAAGTCCGTATGAAACTGTCCGAAGGGATGACAGAGAAGTAGAGAATGAGGGGGTTAATGCTATAGCTTCTATAACAATAATGTTGGTGTATTTTTTATTGTTTACATTACTTATAAACTTCCTTACTGCTTTTATTGACTATACACACAAAAGGAATGCATTTGTGAACACAGTTATAATCCTTTAAATTTGAGTGGTGCCAGTGAACCACCTTATTTTTTAACTGCACAGTCAACTCTGAAACATATGGAGCTACTGGGAGGAAATAGCCAACACAACAACATACGAGCAGGCAGCTGGGGGAGGTTGATTACAGTTCAGTTACACCACTGTGGATTACTACCCTCTGATATTGAAGCTGCCACATCAGGGTTTGTGGAGATTTTCTGTCATGCAGGTCCCTCAGGCCAAGGGCCCCAAGTCCTAATCGGATGGCTCTCTATCCTTACCCTCTCAACAGATAGATCATGTGTAGTCAAAGAAATATGATAAACTACTGATGGGGCCGGGGGCGTGGCTTGGCAGCTGACAATGGCGGACGCGTGAGCGAACAGCTCCGCACCGACCGTCCATTTATCAGGGTGAAAACGCTGTTCCCTGATACCGACCACGCTCGCTAGCGCGACCGGAGTACTCCTGGTGTCCCGCTGCCCCCGCTAATGATATTTTGAAGACAACAGGACCGGGCCGTCACACAGCTATTGAGGCCTGCGTAGCTGCCGGATGGGGCCCGAGGAGACGGCGGGCGGCTTGTCTCGGGGGCTGGGCCGAGGCTGAAATCCGGAGCAGACGTGCCACACCAGGTCAGAGTGGTGCGGTGCGGACGCAGACCCTGAGGCATAATTTCCACATCGACGGAGACCGAGTGCAGCCAGAGGCGACGCGGGCGGCCAGCGGAGCGGTGCCCAAGCCGCGAGCAACTCGAGAACCCCCCCGTGGGGGAACTTTGCTGAACTGTGGCGAAGCGGACCCGTGGGACGGCCCGCTTGGTGGTCGGAGCAGAGCTTCCTCGGCGCCCTACTGGCAGTGATGGCCACATTTATGTGGTGGAAAGTTCTGGAATCTGCATGGATCCTGATTGCTGGATGTGGAGAGGGCGCTCCCGACACAGCCCCTGAGGCTGGAGGAATGGCGCAGTCTCCAAAGCACGGTTCTTGATGACTGGCGTAGACTGGAAAAATACACCTATAAAGCCCATAGACAAAGACTTCATGCAGAGGGGGGACAAGACGGGTGCTATGCTAGTGAGAAAACAGGACTCCCGTGAGCCCATATTAACGTTGCAGGACTCAAGGGGCCGAACTGTCACCTCTCAGGCAGCTATTAATGAGGTGATGCAAGCCCATCTCAAGAGTGTATATGCCACTGGGGGGGATGACTTCAAGCTTCAAGCCAAGACGGATTACATTTTCTAGCGGATGTAGAGCTCCCCCGCATTGGCCCAGAGGAGTGTGATGCGCTCGAGGCAGAGTTGACTAAGGAGGAGATTTTAGCCTCTCTCAAGCACCAGAAGACGGCAAAAACCCCAGGAGGTTTTGGATTCCCAGCAGAATTTTATCTCAAATACGCTGACTTGGTGGTCGACAAGTTGTCGGAGGTGTATAATCAGGCTTTTCGCTTACGATGCTTCCCCGACACTTTAAGTGAGGCATTCGTTGTGCTGGTGCCCAAACCAGGCAAAGCAGCGGACGAGGTAATATCCTACAGACCTCTCTCAATGCTGAATGTTGACACCAAGATACTTAGTAGTCTTCTGGCGGCCCGGTTGTCTCCCCACTTACCCGCTCTAATACAGGAGGTTCAGTGCTGGTTTATCTCCAAGCGGAGCACCCTGCATAATCTATGTAGACTATGTCATGTTCTTCATGCTCCTGAGATCCTAGACGGTCCCTATGCGCTTGCATTCCTAGATATTGAACAGGCATTCGACTCAGTGGGGTGGGGATATCTCTGGCATGTCCTGGGTAAAATGGGTTTTGGGCTTGGATTGAGTTACTGTATACAGCGCCAAGTGCCAGGGTCCGCCCAGGCAGCTACGGTCTTTCAGTTGTGCCGTGGTACTAGACAGGGCTGCCCGCAATTGCCTCTCCTCTTTGTGGTGGTGGTGAAGCCGTTAGCAGAGCTTCTGAGACGCAGACTCGCACCTTGGGGGATTGAGGTTGGTGGCGCCATACGCACAATTTCATTATACGCCAACGATGCCCTGGTATATTTACGGGACCCAACCGAGGCACTGTCGGTATTACTGACGGCAATGTCAGAATTCACTGAGGTGCCTGGACTCTCTGTAAATGCCCGGAAGTCCACGCTCTTGCCACTGGGAACACTAGCGGCGATGGATCCCGGCCTGCTCCCGATCCTGGCGCTGAGGATAGGTTATCTGAGAGTCAGGATTGCCACTGAGAAGCACATATTCCCAGATATAAACATTGGTAGGGTGATTACTGGATTACACACGTCAGTGCAGTTCTGGAGAGATCTCTTCTTAACATTGATGGGGAAAATGGCCTTGGTAAAAATGATAGTACTGCCTTGTTGCCTTTACGCCCTACAGAATACTTTCTACGAGATTTCTAATAGATATTTCAGGGAACTGGACAGTCTCCTTGTTGACTTGCTGTGGTCCACAAAACGGAAAAGGATAGGGCTGCACATGTTACGACAAATATGGGAGCGGGCGGGTATTAAACTCCTAATTTGGAATTATATTATTTTGCAGTCCACCTCCAACACGCGGTCCACTGGTTTGACGAAGGAGATAACTGGGAGAAGCGACTGCTTGGCGACCCTGATGGCCTCCGCACCCTTCCAGAGCTCCTCGTGTGTGGGGCGCGAGTCCCGCTCAGGTGCCCCACCTGGTCAGGCAAATGGGTTGTATATGGAAGCAGGTGGTAAAATCGGTCATATGTAGAGCACCATAGGCACGTGACATGCCGACATTGACACTTAAGCCATTTTTGGGCATTGAAGCCACTATGTTGATGCGCAAATGGAGAGACAGGGGCTGTGAGGTGTTGGGAGATCTATATTTGGGGGCCTCTTCATCATCCGGGATGATGCGATAGACTCCTTTGCTTTGGGCGCGGGGCAATACTTACAATATAATAAAATATCGGCCACTGCATGTGAACTATGGCCTAGCTTTCCTGACGAGCCCATACCTTCTCAAACACTGAGCAGATTGCTGGATATAGTCGGGGACGACGACTCATAACTCACATCTACAGAGCGTTGCGGGAGGAATCCCCTGCGCCCACCCCAAAATCACATGCACTCTGGGCTGTGGGGTTGGAAGAGGACTTGACAGTACGGGATTGGGGCAGGATTCTTGAGGAAACTCGTGTGGGCAGCTCTAATGCCCGTTTTAAACTAATCCAGTATAATTATGTACACCAGCTATAACTCACTCCAAAAACGCTACACACTAACTTCCCTACGAGATCGACTTATTGCCCACGTTGTGGAACACTAGACATAGACTTTTTACATATGGTGTGGTGCTGTGCGGAGATCCTGCCCTATTGGACAGAGGTCCTCCAGAGCTTATGACAGGCCACTGGCTGGGAGTTAGAGGGCGCACCTAGAGAGGTACTGTTGGGCCTCCTGCCTGCCCCATAAAGAAAAAACGTAGCCGTAAATTCCTAATGCTAAACGTAGCTAAACGTAGCTAAACGTAGCTAAACGTCGGATAGCCATCAAGTGGATGAGGGAACACCCACCTAAATATAATGAATGGTTGCGAGACATGTCTGAGTGGGCGGTGGTTGAGGAAGTCCGTATGAAACTGTCCGAAGGGATGACAGAGAAGTAGAGAATGAGGGGGTTAATGCTATAGCTTCTATAACAATAATGTTGGTGTATTTTTTATTGTTTACATTACTTATAAACTTCCTTACTGCTTTTATTGACTATACACACAAAAGGAATGCATTTGTGAACACAGTTATAATCCTTTAAATTTGAGTGGTGCCAGTGAACCACCTTATTTTTTAACTGCACAGTCAACTCTGAAACATATGGAGCTACTGGGAGGAAATAGCCAACACAACAACATACGAGCAGGCAGCTGGGGGAGGTTGATTACAGTTCAGTTACACCACTGTGGATTACTACCCTCTGATATTGAAGCTGCCACATCAGGGTTTGTGGAGATTTTCTGTCATGCAGGTCCCTCAGGCCAAGGGCCCCAAGTCCTAATCGGATGGCTCTCTATCCTTACCCTCTCAACAGATAGATCATGTGTAGTCAAAGAAATATGATAAACTACTGATGGGGCCGGGGGGCGTGGCTTGGCAGCTGACAATGGCGGACGCGTGAGCGAACAGCTCCGCACCGACCGTCCATTTATCAGGGTGAAAACGCTGTTCCCTGATACCGACCACGTTCGCTAGCGCGACCGGAGTACTCCTGGTGTCCCGCTGCCCCCGCTAATGATATTTTGAAGACAACAGGACCGGGCCGTCACACAGCTATTGAGGCCTGCGTAGCTGCCGGATGGGGCCCGAGGAGACGGCGGGCGGCTTGTCTCGGGGGCTGGGCCGAGGCTGAAATCCGGAGCAGACATGCCACACCAGGTCAGAGTGGTGCGGTGCGGACGCAGACCCTGAGGCATAATTTCCACATCGACGGAGACCGAGTGCAGCCAGAGGCGACGCGGGCGGCCAGCGGAGCGGTGCCCAAGCCGCGAGCAACTCGAGAACCCCCCCGTGGGGGAACTTTGCTGAACTGTGGCGAAGCGGACCCGTGGGACGGCCCGCTTGGTGGTCGGAGCAGAGCTTCCTCGGCGCCCTACTGGCAGTGATGGCCTGATCACGATGCAGGCGCTCACACCCCTCTGATTTTCGGGGCCATTTTACCACCAGGGCTGGAGCTGGTGGATGGTGAGAGACTGTGGGAGACGTGCTTGGCCCGGTCCTACTGCTCCCCCCCTCTTCTCTTTAAATTTGAACTGGCTGACTGCATTGGGAGTGGCTCGCGGGCAATTGGGAGACCAGGGTACCCTGATATCCAAAAGCGTGCATTGATGCGCGGCTGGACACGCCTGAGCTACATGGACCTCAGGATCTTGGAGACCCCTGGCCCAGGCCCCTACTGAGAGACGATGCCCGGCTGTGGGAGGTTGGATCTTGGGCCAGATCCGGAGGGATATAGCACAGATGCCCCGGACCTGCGGTTTGGCCCCCCCTAGACTTGTGGATCGAGTGGAGCCAGAGAATGCCTGCCTGCCCCCGGATGCTGAAAGGGGGGTTATGTATGGAACGGTAGGTGCATGGTGTATGGCGCTAAGGTGACCCGCAGACGCGCCACGGACTCTCATTGGGGAATAGTGGCCCGGGGCGCGACTGACGACAAGGAGTGCGTTTCACACGAGGTGACACCACTGCGCCCCACAGCGGTTAGGGGTTATATACCCGGGGACCCTGCTAGCTGTTCCTACAGTGCCTGGTTTTGTGGTGTTTGGGCCGAGGAGCGTTTTGGACTGTACTAGGACGCTGACGGCCTGGTGGCGCCGCCATGGGCAAACCCAGAGGGACGGCCCAGGAGTCTGCCCCGGAGCTGAGAGAGAGCCAGAGGGGGTCAATCTGAAATGCCCCGGAGACGCAAGGAATGGAAGATCCTGTGCAGCAACAGTTAGCGGAGATCCTGGAGGCAATTTCGGACACTAAGGAGACACTGCACCAAGATATCAGCACGAAGTCTGTGGGACTGGGCCTCCTGTGTGCTGAACATCAGAAACTTAGTGACGGGGTGAAGGTGGTGGAATCCTCCCTTGGGGAAATGTCCCTGGCCCACATAGGCGACAATCAAGCAAATGGCGGACCTCGCCGACAGGGTCAAACTACTTGAGCGCAGAGCAGAGGACAGTGAAGGGCACAACCGGATGAACAACATTCGCGTCCTGGGTCTCCCGGAGGGAATTGAAAATGGAGACATGATGTCCTACCTTGAGCCCTGGCTGCGCACAGTTGTGGCTCCGGAGGGGTTAACACAATTTTACACTCTGGAGAGAGCACACCGGGTCCTGGCAAGACCGCCGGCGCCGGGCCGTCCCCCGAGACCGGTGGTGGCCAGGCTGCTGCATTACAGGGACAGGGACATCCTATTCCAGAGAGCTCGCTCCAATGGTCCGTTTGAGGTGAACAATAGCAAGGTCTCAATGTTCCCAGATTATACCCTTGAAGTGCAGCGGAATCGAGCCTCTTTTCTGGAGGTCAAGAGGGCGTTGAGAGCGGAGGGTCTTCAATACTCTCTTAACTTCCCTGACCGGCTTCGCATCATCGAGGATGGCAAAACGCACTTTTGTGATACTGCCTCTGCAGCCTGGGATTGGCTGGAAGAGTACAAGACTGGGGTGCCTCGGACGGCGCAGGAGCAGCTATCACCTCATCAGACCCGGCGATCTCGAAAACGATCTAGAAGACGACCGCAGCGGAATGCCCCAAAGAAACCGAGCCCTTCACAGACGGAACGCGAACGGGCGGCGGCACTACAGGCGGTGGCAGAAATGATGCAAGATGACAAGCAGCAGTCTGAGGTGGGCTCACGCTCGCTGAGGGGCAGGGGGGATCGAACACAGACTCCTCTAATGTGGACAGATTAATTTTGCCAGAAGTCACCCCGCGATCAGCAGATGAGGTCATATAGAGGGGACTGCCAGATGGAGTGGACCTGCTTGTGGAGTTTGGGCTTCGGGAGGTAGCGGGCCTCACGAGAACAATAAGGTAACACGGTTCAGGTTTGATTGCTTGGCACGTCCCTTTGGCATACTACCCAAACACTTAAGACTCTTGCCTGGTTTACGACCCCCCCTGTAGGACCATACCATAGGTGGTTTGGGCCTCGACTGACTGTACATGATGTGGAGGGTTTGTGTGGGTGGCTGTTGCCATGCTGCTCTGGGGATGGGGAGTTGGTCCATGTTGGGATCTGTTAATTCCTTTTTGCCCTTTACTCGTTTTACCTTGGTTTCTTTTTGGCATAAGACCTGTCTTGTGAATGATGTGGACGCTGTGTCGCATTTCTGGCCGGGGGGGGGGGGATGGGGGGGCCGGGGGGGATGCTTAATTGGTAAATGGCTGCACAACCACAGACACTGAAATTTCTTACGTGGAATATTAGGGGGTTGGGATCAATGTCCAAGCACCATAGTATTCATAATTATCTTAAAAGGCGGGGGTTCAAGTAGCCTTTTTGCAGGAAACTCATTCGCTCCAAAAGGAGGTGGAGAGGCTACGTAGGCGATGGAGGGGGCAAGTGTATGCTACGTCTTTCTCGTCCTACGTCCAGGGGGCTTTAATTTGGATCCGAGCAGGAGTGCCTTTTGAACTTATACGATCTGTTATAGATAAGGAGGGCAGCTATGTCTTTCTATTGGGGAGGCTGTATGGAAGGGAGGTTACTCTGGGCTGTATGTATGCCCCCAACCAGGACCAATTGGCCTATATGGCTGACATATCGACCCGTATAGCAAACATGATGGTAGGCCCAGTACTTATAGGAGGGGATTTCAATGGGGTAATCGACATGAACCTGGATCGCTCACCTCCCCCTCTGCCCGGAGCCCAGACCTGCAGAGTGGCGGCTGGTCTGTGTGATTGGATGTCCCATTGGGGGCTGAATGATGTCTGGAGGTTACAGCACAGAGACGCGCGAGAATACTCCTTTTACTCCCCCATGCACCAGCTCCACACCCGCTTAGATGCCTTCTGGTGCTCCCCCGCCCTTAGTGACTCTATCACACATACAGAATATCTGGGGCGCACCTTGTCTGACCATAGCCCATTGTTGTTGACGTTCCGACCACATGCGGACAGACCCCCAATACCAACATGGCGCCTCTCTCAAGGGTCCCTTGAGGATGTTCCCTTTGCTGACGCCCTGCAATCCTTAATTTGTGACTACTTCGTTGAGAATGAGCGGTCGGCCTCTACTGCTCTGATTGAATGGGAAGCTTTTATGGTGGTGGTGCGGGGACATTGCATGGGGCAAACTGTGGGTGTGCGTAGAGAGCTGCACCGCGAATTGCTAGAACAGGAGGGGAAAATACGGGAGTTGGACATTCTCCAGGGGCGTGACGCCTGGGCCCGGGCGCGCCTCTTGGATAAACGCGAGCAATACGCCTCCACAATGTAACGGCTTAAATCCCATGATTACAAGTCTTACATGGATGGGGTACTGGGAGAGGAGGGACGGGCTGGTTGCTTGCTGTCCTGGCTGCTCCGGCCAGAGACACAGGGATCCCCGATTATGCGCATAAAGAGGTTAGATGGTGTGACCCTGCACGACCCAAGCGCAGGGCCGGACTGGCCATAGCGGGCACCGGACGTTTCCCCGGTAGGCCGCTAGGGTGGGGGCCGGTTTTGGGCCTCTGGGAGGCCGTTTTTGTTACCGGGGTCGACAATATCGGCCCCCTGTAACAAAATCGGCCAAAACCGGCCCTCGCAAACTGCTCGGCTGCACTCCCCCTCACCCCAGGGGGGGCCGGCTGAGCAGTTTGCCAGGGCCGGTTTCTGTTCCCAGTCCGGCCCTGCCCAAGCGATATCAACACACTGTTTATGGATTACTATCAATCCCTGTATGCTGCCCCCCCGGGCCCTCCCAGCATAGCTGTTGAGGCTTTTTTACAACCGCTTGGTCTTCATACACTAGACGAGGAGGCGAGCGTAGACCTGGGTGGGCCGGTCACTCTGGAAGAGGTGCAGGGTGCTATAGCCGCTATGGCTAATGGGAAGACTCCCGGCCCAGTTGGCTTGCCGGGGGAATTCTATAAGAAATATGGGGGTGAGTTAGCACCAAGGCTGGTGACGCTGTATGCAGAATCTCTTCAGGTGGGTTGCCTGCCGGATACTACACTTGATGCGTTGGTGGTCCAGCTTCCTAAGACGACGTCCCTAGACGCTGAAGTTACAGATTTTAGGCCCCTCTCCATGCTCAACACTGATTTTAAGATCCTTAGCAAAGTGCTGGCGTCTAGGCTACTTCTGCACATGCGGGACCTGGTCCACCAGGACCAAAAAGGATTTATCCCGTCCCGCAGCACCTCGTACAACCTCTGTCGATTGTATGCAGCACTTTACCACCCTGAGGCGCCCGCTCTTCAACAGGCTGCTATTCTATCAATTGACCTAGAAAAGGCCTTTGATACCATAGGATGGGACTATCTGTTGGCAGTTATGAAGCGTTTTGGTATGGGGGATGACTGGGTGGCTTGGGTACGATTGTTATATACTCTCCCCACGGCCAGGGTCAGAACTGGTTGGACTATTTCCTCCTAGTACCGGGTAACATGTGGCACCCGTCAGGGTTGCCCCCTGTCGCCACTTTTATTCGCCCTGGCGATAGAGCCTCTGGCTGAGTTGTTTCGGCAGGGAGATGAGGGTATGGGGTTGACCCTAGGAGGAAGGACACATATTATCTCCCTATACGCCGATGATTTATTAGTGTATCTCAGTGATGCGGCTGGGGTGACAGACA
Source organism: Calotriton arnoldi (assembly GCA_963921515.1). Classification (NCBI taxonomy): domain Eukaryota; kingdom Metazoa; phylum Chordata; class Amphibia; order Caudata; family Salamandridae; genus Calotriton; species Calotriton arnoldi. The sequence continues at coordinate 612,110 of CAWUFW010003006.1, read as the reverse complement.
CAGCTCTGAGACATTTGGAAATGTTTGGGGACCTGTCCGGATTACGAATCAATAAACGTAAGACATATCTCTTCCCCGTGGCTGGACCTGTAGCGCGTCCGCTGGGGGTGCCTGCGGATATAAATTGGGCGTCGGAAACCTTCCTATATCTGGGCATTCAGATCTTCCATTCTTTGGAGGACCTGAGAGAAGGGAATTTGGGGAAAGCGCTGAGATCCCTTAGATCTAATGTCCAATTTTGGGGCACATTGTGTCTCCCCATCATGGCCAGGATATCCTTCATCAAAATGATTATGCTCTCTCGGGTGTTGTATTATTTTGCCAATATGCCAGTGCTATTGCCCACGGCATGGTTTCGTACCTTGGACTCCATGGTGAGAGACCTGATATGGGGGGATGGTAGGCGCAGAGTGTCACTTTCAATACTGAAACGCCCTATAGATGCGGGAGGTTTGGGAGTTCCGGACTTCGAGCTGTATTTGCTCGCGGCCCAGATGCAATGGCTGGCCCAATGGCTGGACGGTGCAAATGTGGATGGAACCTTTTTAACAGAACCTGGCCAGACACACAGTCTGTTGCTGGCAAAACTTCTAACGCACAAGACAAGAGTTCCCTACACAACTGTATTACAGACTACGGCGTTGCAGTGCTGGAGGCGTTGCCTCAGGAGAATACCCACAGTGGTTCTGCCACAACACACTTTTAAAAGCTAAATAATTTACAAGTTTTTTTATCCCTTTCACCATTGGGATATCAATGAATGTTTATACAAAACCGTCCAAACACATATTCAAAGTAAATAGCACAAACTGATTGTGTTATTCTGTAATTTATTTTAAGCAAAAAGTTTTTTGTATTATCTCAAAGAAATAGGTCTTACACACATTTTTGGTGCAAACAAGTGGGACAAGGTGAAACAAAGTGTATAATATACATAAATCATAACAAATGCATTAGATACATACATAAGTGACATAAACATTCAGGCCCGGAGTGAAAACATATATATGCTCACAGTGACCTAGAAATTAATTCTGATCGATTTATAATGGTCAAAATGGAATTTGATGCTCCTAATTATGCGTCGACGTTTCGACCCCTGTAAATCTGTGCTACATATAAGCATCACACGTGGGTCTTCTTCAGGACAAAACAGAATAGATTGTGTGTAGCCTTGTTGATATGGTTCCAATGGAATCTAATCTGTGGACACTTGTCTAGTTTCTTCATGGAGCTCCTAAGTAACTCAAGGTCGATGGCAATCAACACTGGATGGGCATGACGTGCTCTCTGATTATCTCTGGCGTCATGCGCACAGTGCCTCGTGGAATAATGAAAAGGAAGGGGTACTCCGCTTCTCACTGTCTCAATATGTCCGTGTGGTAAACATTTTTTTGAGTTTCATGAGTTATCTCCGATTAGTTGAGTTAACCTCAGTAACTTGATGTGGGCGTTTCAGTTCTCAAGGAGAGGACGCATTGACGGTGATACAGACCGCGTGCCGATCTAAGAGCCCACAGGAACAAACATTACCGGGACATTACCGGGACTCGAGTGTATTTACTATATATTTGGAACCGAAACGCCCACATGGTTATGATCCAGCGGTGTACTAACAACAGATACTCCACTACCGTATACTCACCTGGGCCCATATAACTTCTTCCACTAATACCAAGTAGACCGCTGGAGCTTGTAGTTTATAAAATTCATGTTTCAGGAATAGTTATATTTCTGTGCTAACTAAACCTTTCACTGATCAAAAAGTTCTTTCCTCTGGTCGGTGGACCTATTAGTTGGAACTAATTGATGGTGACAACAGTATTTTGCAACTCGCATTGATTTAGCGAAGAACTCAGCAAAAGAGTTGTTTAGAACTGTCTCCAGCCTGGCCTCTCCCTGCCCGGTCAAAGTTCAATCAAGCCAGAAACTTTGCGAAGATATCGCCAAGTTTTTCTTGACAAAAGTGGAGTCTATTTTCCTAGCCTTTAATGGGCCAAGCACTGGCGGATTAGCTGTGGCTAGGGAGGAATCCAAGTCAAGCAGGGCTCCCATTTCCGTCTTCGAGAACTTTTCTCCAGTGCTTCCTGAAGAAATTCAAGGGCTTCTCAGGGCAGCTAACTCAGGGTCTCCCTATGATCCTTGTCCGGTGGCAGTGGCCAAATTAGCTGCGGTTCCAATTGCATCACGGCTATCTTCTATTTTTAACAGCATGTTTGCAACAGCGCAGTTCCAGAGATGCTGGAAGTTAGCTTCCATCTTACCCCTCTTAAAAAAAACTAGTTTGGACCCCAAGGATCCAAATAATTTTCGTCCCATTTCTAGGCTCTTGCTCCCAGCAAAATTAATAGAAAAAGTTATGAATAAACAACTTAGTACCTTTCTAAAGGAGGCACAAGCGCTGGATCCCTCCCAATATGGCTTTAGAGAAGGCCATAGTACTGAGTCCGCTCTCATCAAGGCCACAGATGAGATTAGGGAAGCAGTAGATCGGGGCGGCAGGGCAGCTCTGGTTTTACTGGACCTGTCCGCAACCTTTGATACGGTCCACCATGACATCTTAATGGACCGTCTAAGGGCATGTGGAGTCCAGGGGAAAGCCTGGGACCTTTTAAGAGCTTTTTTATCTAACAGGAGGCAAATTGTGGCACTGGGTGACTATCAGTCAAAACCTTTTGTACTGCCCTGTGGGGTTCCACAGGGGTCGTCTCTCAGTCCCACACTTTTTAATGTGTACGTCTCCTCGTTAGCCTCTGTCATCAGCGCCTTTGGATTCGGCCTCACCTCGTATGCGGACGACACCCAAATTGTGGTGTCTCTGTTACCCGATGAGGAGGCAGGAGTGGATATACGTTTCCAAGAATGTATGATGTCAGTGGGGAATTGGATGGCACAGAATTGCCTAAAGCTCAACACTGGAAAAACTGAGGTCATAATATTCGGCAATGATGTTAACTTCTGGACACCCAACTGGTGGCCAGATTCGATGGGCCCTCTCCCTTCACCCGTAAAAAAAGTCAAAAACTTGGGAATGATTGTGGATGATGGGCTCACTTTCAATCATCAGGTAAACTCAGTGGTATCAAAAACTTTTTATGTGATCAAAACACTGAGGAAAATATCGCCATTCTTGCCTTCAAGTAGCCGACAAACAGTAGTCACGACCCTTGTTATGTCAAGGTTGGACTATTGTAATAGCCTGTATCTAAATGTTCAACAAAGGCTGATGAACAAACTTCAGATGCTGCAGAATGCAGCTGCCAGACTGCTCACGGGCATATCTCGATTTGCCTCAGTAGCCAATGAAATAAAAAAATTGCACTGGCTACCGGTTAGGAACAGAGTTCGCTTCAAAGCCCTCTGCCTGGTTTTTAAAGCTCTGCACGGCACGGGTCCAGAATACCTAAGACCGCAGCTCCACTGGTACATACCAAGGAGACAACTCCGGTCACTGGAGGCCAGGTGGGTCTCAGTACCCCACATAAAAAAAGTACGGTGGGGAGGCAGAAGTTTTGCTTACTGTGCAGCTAAAGCCTGGAATGATATGCCGTTCCAATTAAGAGATGCCTCAAATCTGTTGGCCTTTAGAAAAAGCTTAAAAACCTGCCCAATAATGTTTTTCCCGCGCCTTGCCTAAAGGAGATGTAACTGGCGCCAGGACACCCCCGGGTAACCGCTGCGCTGTATAAATATCATTAACATTAACATTAACATAATTAACCTAACTTATTTAACATTCTTTAATTAAAGTAAATAATCACAGACTCGGGAAGTTTTAAAATCTTTATCTAAATTAATGGAATGTGAACCATCTCAAAGTTTCAGTACAAACACCCTCATTCGCAAGAGTGTCAATTCAATCAATACTCAATAAGCAATAACAATTTAGATTCACACAATAACTATGCTCTGAAAGGAGAGGACAGAGAGAGAAGAACATCTATCAATACGATGAATTTATAGTTACCAAGAATGGTGTGAAGATCAACCCTCTGGGATAGATCAGGAGACAAAGACTTCAGGACAGGAAACAGGACAGGATACTTCACCTCTCTAAATACCGACGACTGCGTCGCACCCCTCTCTGACACTCTCTACCTCCTCGTGGTTCTTCCGCGATCTTCTTTCTTGAGTTCAAAATATTTTATTTAATTTTGTTCATAAACAACTAATAAAGACATTACATAAAATGTTATTATTTAGCAACCAATTACCTAATAACAATTCGCAAATTGACCAAAATTATTTAAAAATTGCAATAGGTATTGAAATATTACATATTGAAAAGATACATAAAAGGGGAAGGAAGGAAAGGAGGGGAGGGGACAAATATAACAACTAATGCATAAGATTTACACAGAGCTACTATATTTTATCATACGTATAGCCTATTTGAGTTAAAATCAAAATTGGAGATATAAATACAACATTAAGAGGATAGATATACATCAACAGGTAACCAAAAAGATTGATAAGCGAGCGAATTATGTGAAATCCCATTCATGGATAATTGAGCACCTCTTCTAGTAAAGATAACCCACGACCACCAAGCATTAACAGATAATATAGAAACATCTTTCCAGCAAAAAGTGATGGATTTTATAGCTGCTGAGATTAGGAAATTAAAAAGATTACTTTCTAAATCATGTAAGCTTTGTAAAATAATAGCAGATTTACATATTATTAATTGATAGGAAACATCAATATGGAGTTTAAAAATCTTTTTATGATAGCCCAAACTTCAGACCAAAATTTAAAAACCAGAGGACAGTCAAAAAGCATATGTTGTAACGTACCAGGATGTAATTTACAATGCCAACAATCTGCAGAGGGAAGAAGTTTAGCTTTAAATAAACGTGATGGAGTCCATAAACAATTGTATAGGATATATGAATTGGTTTGGTAGATTGAAACAGGTAGCCAACCAGATATGCTACCAAGCCAAATATCCTTCCATGTGTCAATAGATAAAGAAAGCGAAAGTTCATTGTTCCAAAAAGATGAAATCATCTCTAAATTGCTACCTAGAGTATCTGATAATTTTTTATATAGAATGGAAACCCCATGAGACGATCTAGAGACTGTTTGAATGTAAACTGATAAATCTGCTGTAACATTGGACGGAATAGCATTGGGAAAGGAGTCTAAGATTGAATTGCACAAATATTGATACTTAATAAGGTCAGATTTAAGTAGACCAAATCTTGCTTGCAACGTTTCAAAAGCAATAAAGGTATTATTGGAATAAACATCTTTAAGATAAAAATACCAGCTCTAATCCATGAAAACCAAAAACTAATATTCCTGTTTAATTTAATGACATTACTATACCACAGTGATAACTCATCAGTATTATTCATGGGAAAAAGAAAAATTAAGTCAAGATCATTAAATAACATTTTAGTAGATTTAATAATAACTGATTTATGAAAAAATGTGGTATTATTATGCATAGACATTAAAGTAGGTAAAGGAAATGGACTTACTATAGATTTCTCAATAGATAGCCAAGCAGGAGGAATATTTAAAAAGGAGTGGTTAAACCATAATGAGCTTTGTTTTAAAATAAAAGCTTTATGATAAAGAAAGAAATCTGGGATACCAAAACCAGCATTACGTTTAGACACTTTTAACTTTTTATAACTAATACGAGGAGATTTGTTGTTCCATAAAAACTTTGACAAAAATTTATCAACCTCTTTATAAAACTTTAATGGAAATTGAGTAGGGATCATGGCAAGGGTATAAAAGATTTTGGGAGCAATAGTCATTTTGATAGAATCCATTCTGCCCCACCATGAAAGATGTAATGACGCCCATTTAGACGTTTTATTTTTAATGTAATTTAGGATGAAATCACAGTTTAAATTTATTGTTGATTTTATGGATGAGGAAAATAAAATTCCAAGATATTTTAACTTATTCTTTTGCCAAATGATTTCACGCATGGGAAGCATATCATGAGTGCAATAAACATTAAGGGGAAAAAATTCAGTTTTGCTGGTATTTAAAGTGTAGCCCGAAACTGTAGAGTATTTTGTTATAATATCCATTAATGAGGGGAACGAAGATATAGGGTCACTAACAAATAAAAGCACATCATCCGCATAAGCAAGAGTTTTAACAGTAACATCCTTAATATTAATTCCTTTAATATTGTCACATTTTCTTATAGAGGCAAGAAAAGGTTCAATGCCAATTAAAAATAAAAGAGGGGAAAGAGGACATCCTTGCCTTGTACCTCTAAAAAGCGAAAATTGATTTGAGACTTGTCCATTAATAAATAAACGAGCAGTAGGAGCGAAATATAGAGCTGAAATCATGCGTATAAAAGTATCTCCAAAATTAAATGAGGACAACGTATGAAATAAAAATTGCCAATGGATTTTATCGAATGCTTTCTCAGCATCTAAGGCTAAAATTCCAGATGGCAACGTTAAAGTAGGACTTTGTTCAATAATATGTAGCAAGGTTCTTGTATTATGAGCAGAATATCTATTCTTCATAAAACCAGATTGATCCGGGTGTATAATAGAATCTAATATGGGGCCCAATCTAGTAGCAAGCATTTTAGCATATAATTTACAATCTTGATTAATTAAGGATATAGGGCGATAATTAGACACAAGAGTGGGATCCTTATCTGGTTTTGGAAGTACTATAATTAACGCTTCTGTAAAAGAACCAGAGGTAGATCCTGTGGATCCAAAAACATAAATAGTTGGTGTAAAAAAGGTAAAAGATATGACTGAAATTCTTTGTAGAATTCCGCTGGAATCCCATCAGGACCAGGAGATTTGTTCTTTTTAAGGGATTTTATAGCTGATAAGATTTCATCTTTGGTAATAGGTGCATCAAGTCCAATTTTATCTGATTGTGGAATCTTGGGTAACTCACAGGAATTTAAAAAGGAGTCGATTAAAGAAGCATCCTGAAAATCGGGTTTATTATATAATTTAGAATAGAAATTCAAAAATTCATTAACGATTTCATTGTGAGAGAGAGCAATTTTACCATGGGCACCATGAATTGAGTTGATTTGAGATTTATCCTTTTTATACGTAAATAATTAGCTAATAGTCTTCCAGATCTATTGGTATTAAAACTAAATCTGGCCTTAGCATTAGAGATTTGGATACCTGCTCTTTTACTTAGGATTGAATTAAATTCATAACGCAATTTTTGTAGTTTAAATTTATATTGAGGATTGTTGGATGTAATAAAAAGTCGCTCAAATTTTGCAATCTGTTTTTGAAGATTTTTAGCATTTGCATGAAAGGTTTTATTTTCGTGGGCCATAATAGATATAGTTACACCCCTAATATAAGCTTTAAAAGCATCCCATCTATTAATCATAGAAGTAGAACCTTCAGGGTTGAGTATAAAATATTCTTGAATGGCGGATAAAAGTTTAGGCTTGTTAAACTCATTTAAAATTATACCAGTGTTCATACGCCATCTAGATTGTTTAGTAAAAGATGAATCTAAATTCAAAACCAAAGAAATCATAGCATGATCTGAGATGTCAATGTTACCAATAGTAGGAGCAGTTATTGAACCAATTAGATGCCTAGAAACCAATAAACAATCAATTCTAGAGTGGGAATTGTGAGGATTTGAGAAGAATGTGAAACATTTTTCTGTAGGAAAATGTAATCCCCAAATATCAACTAACTTAGTGGCTTGAATAAATGATTTGAAAGCAAAATAAATTTTAGAAGGGTGAAACTTAGTAAGAGATAATCTATCCAATAAAAGGTCCGAGATAACATTAAAATCACCTCCAACAATTAAAGGGGCATTACCGACCTTTAGAACCTCGGTTGTAAGATTAGTCCAAAAACTGGGTCATCTGCAGTAGGACCATAAACATTTAATAAAAATAGAACTGAGTCATGAACTTTAATTTTAACTAGAATGTATCTACCATCCTTATCAGAAATTTTACTCAAAATTTGACAGTGAAGTTTTTTTGCAAACAAAATAGCTACACCATTTTTTTACCATTAGCAGGGGAAGAAGCAATCACATCCACCCATTTCTTCTTCATATAATCTAAAATGTTATCATCTATATGAGTTTCTTGCATAAAACAAACATCCGCTTTGCAACTACTTAGATAATCTAAACATTTTGTACGTTTAACTGGATGGCGCAATCCTTTAACATTTAATGAAACTATTTTAAAATTATGTGTATTAGCCATAATAGAAGAAAGGAGAAAAGGAGATCAAAAAGAGGAAGATAAAGAAGATCAAGAGAATGAGAAAAAGGTAGCTCCAGATAAGGAAAAGGGAAAGGAAAAATGAAAAAGGATGGAAAAAACGACAAACAAAAGACATAAATGTGAAATGTGAAACGCACACACGCTTTACAAGCATGACCGGAACCGCTGGAGCCCTTCACAAAGAGATTTCAGTACCTTGTCAGAAAGGACATAACTGATAAAAATCGTAACTGATAAAAGTCAAGCAGCAGAGTCATTGGTATCCATTGAGAGCTGTGACTGATGAACCAAAAAATTTCTCAAATCTTCTGGACGTTGAAAAGATTTCGAGAAGTTATCCTTTCAAATGCGCATCGTCGACGGCTCAAAAAGACCATATTTGTAGCCTAGACTTCGTAGTTGAGGACGAAGAGCAGTGAATTCTTTGCGAATTGAGACAGTTTCTTTGGCGAAATCCTGATGAATAAATATTTTATTTCCATTTACCATCAATGAAGGTATTTCTCTAGCTGCTTTTCTGATTAAAACCAAATGGTGGTGTCGAAGAACTTTAAAAATCATTTGTCGCGGTTTTGTGTGTAGAGGGTTCCTATGTGAGGGAATCCTGTGAGCCTTATCAATTTCAAACGTTTCTGAGAATTTCACTTGCAAAAGACCAGGCAATAAATTCTCCAAATATAATCTACAGTTATTTCCCTCAACATCTTCAGGCAAATTAAATATGCGTAAATTATATTGTCTGTTACGGTTTTCCATGTCCAATAATGCTGAGCACATAGGTGAAATTTTTGCCACAAGTGGAGAAAATGTGTCAATTTTGGCCTTATTATCCTGTATTTTGATGGAATTATCTGATATTTTCATTGACAGGCTGGCCATTTCTTTGCGCACATGTTTAACTTCAGAAGCAATAGTGTCTGTATTGACACGAAGTGCCTGAATTTCCTCCAAAATTAAAGATAGTGAGGGTTCAGAAGACTCCACTACTTTAGATTTAGCAGGAGGAGGAGAAATTTGCTGCCTCCTTTTATTATTAATCGCACTTTTATTTTCCATTTTGAGTAAAAAGAGACAAAATGAGACTTGCAGAAGCAAAATAGTGTATGAAAAGCGAAAGCTGTGGAAATAACCAGGAAATGACTGGTGCAGCAGCTAAAATGGGTAGGGGGAGTGGCTAGGCCCAAGCCAGGCCCTTTCCTGAAAGTTCACTCCGCCCCCTTGACAGAAAGCCTGGCTGTACCTGAAAGCAGTGCAAGGAGCAGGAACCAGGCGATGAAAAGACCCACTTCCGCTGCGCAGAATCGTCTAAAAAGCTCCACAGCAAAGGTAAGTTGTTTAGGGATGCAGTGTCCTCCACCAGAATGCCTTTTCTGACAGGAATTCGTCGTTTAACCCGAAAAAACGGTCTGAATTAGCGTGAAGTCTCTCACGCGGCGGCCATCTTGAATCGCGCGCTCGCGCGTCTCTGGCGCGATCTTCTTTCTAACCCAATTAAGTTAAATAGATGGTTCTGCATTCGATTTCTTTATCAGCGTCTCACAGCATCAGCACCACCCCCAGCACCAACAGCATCCCGAGCTCTGCTTCTACTGCTTCTGCTCCCGTGTCAGCTTCCGTGTCTGCCAATCTAACTAACTAAAACTACTACCTCAGTTATACCTTTCCATAACCATGTACCACCCATTAATGTTTCAATTTCATAAAATACTAACTCTGGACAGGCGAAGGGGGATGATCGTCACACCATGCTTACATTTCACTTATTTTCATTGAACCATTGTCTTTTAAACCCATCCCCTCAAACTTTATTAAATCATTTCCTTTCCCATACATCTCCAAACTTTATTAACACAAAATGTTTCAACTTCATGAACAAGTCTTCTTCATATGAACTCTTCACCCTCATGTTCCGAGGGCACATCTTCTCTGGCCTTGGACGCGTGACAAATCCTTAGTCATCTTTCCTTATTCTCTCTCTGGTGCGCATGCGTGGGGTCAAGTCAGTCAGCTCAATTCAGACAAGTGTGGAAGGCCCAAATGCGCACTAATAATAAAGTCAAAAGAAGAAATGTTATTCTCAAAAATAAATGGTTTCACTGTACACCACCAACCTCTACTCTAACCCACTTAAATTATTATTACCCTTTCTGCATTTGCATTAGTATAAAAATTATTTTCTATTTCAGCCAAGCAGATGCCATACATGTGAGCTTTCAAGCTGCCATTTTAATATCTTTTGCGCAGGCGCAAGATTTTCCCTCCAAGCATTAGTACGTCATACTACGTAGATGCAGTAGACGCATGCGCAGTAAAGATCCCTTGTTAGAGTGCGTTTTAGTCCTTCGTTCATGTTGTTATGGTTAGTAAACACATATGCAAGCTTCGTTGTCCTGTGTGTCTTTCGAAAATGCGAATTATTAATTACAATCACATAGTTAGTAATTCGTTAATGAGTTTAAAACGAAAGGATTGCTTCCGAGCAAGTCTCATTTACGAGTCCTTGCTCCATCAGTTACTTAGGAGCGCCATGAAGAAACTAGTCAAGTGTCCACAGATTGGATTCCATTGGAACCATATCAACAAGGCTACACACAATCTATTCTGTTTTGTCCTGAAGAAGACCCGCGTTTGATGCTTATATGTAGAACAGATTTACAGGGGTCGAAACGTCGACGCATAATTAGGAGCATCAAATTCCATTTTGACCATTATAAATCGATCAGAATTAATTTCTAGGTCACTGTGAGAATATATATGTTTTCACTCCGGGCCTGAATGTTTATGTCACTTATGTATGTATCTAATGCATTTATTATGATTCATGTATATTATACACTTTGTTTCACCTTGTCCCACTTGTTTGCACCAAAAATGTGTGTATGACCTTTTTTTGAGATGATACAAAAAACTTTTTGCTTAAAATAAATTACAGAATAACACAATCAGTTTGTGCTATTTACTTTGAATATGTGTTTAGACGGTTTTGTATAAACATTCATTGATATCCCAGCGATGAAAGGGATAAAAAACTTGTAAATTATTTAGCTTTCAAAAGTGTGTTGTGGCAGAACCACTGTTCGTTTCATGCAATTGTCCCCAGGTTCTGCACTATACTGGGTATCCCCATTGATTAATACTGACTCTCAGGAGAATACCTGACACTCCAAAATACTCCCCAGAGCTGCCCCTGATGGGACTGCCTCACGGCGATCCACAACAGGTCATGACTGCAGAGCAATTGGCCTCTTGGATGGCAGTGGGACTCGAAACCGTGGGGGACTGTTACCAAGAGAAGATTCTGCTTTCCTTTGCAGAGTTGGTGGAGGGGTGAGGACTACCCGCGGGCCAATTCTTGGTATATGAGATACTGCAGAGGACGTTTGCTCAGCTATGGGGCCGAAATAGAGAGGAACCAGAAACGCATGCTGTGCTGCATTCCCTGATTACATTGGGCACAGCGAGACACCAGATTAAGTGGTTCTATGCGTCTTTGCGCGAGGCCTCACTGACCCCCTTGACCCGGTTGCGTGAGAAATGGGAAACACACTTGGAGAGGGACCTCACAGACGCAGAATGGGGCAGGATCATGGCATCCCCTAAGAAAGTAGCACGGAGCACACGGTTGAAGTATATACAATTTAACTACGTACACATGACGTACTTAACTCCGCATCTGATTTTTGCAATTTTTGGGGGAGAACTAAGGCGGTGCCCGAGATGTAGCAGGGGGGACGCAGACTTCCTTCGTGCGCTTCCCTGCACTATGGCTGTCTGCCTGCTGGGACTCTTCCCTAGGCCACCCAAACGTAAAGCCGGAAATAAATTCATAGATTTGGCCCTGGCGTTGGCAAGACAGCGCATAGCAATCACATGGAAAGCACCTGCGGGACCGCAGGCCGCCATATGGAGGGGGGAGGTAATGACGTGGGCTGGGGCAGAGGCGAGAGCGCTGCATAGGGAAGAGTTGAGAGGGCTGCGACTGCGTCCGATAGCAGACCAATGGAGAGGCAGATTAAATACCTGGGTCCATCCGGAATCCCCAGACGCCACGAGCGGAGACAGCGACACCTCCCCGGAGCCCGGAGGGAATGACTGAATGGAGTGGATTCCTCAGCCCCCTCTCCCTCCTCCCCCCTTTCCTTCCTTCTCTCCTTTCCCCCCCTCATCAGAGGGGTTGGTTTTGTTACGCGAGAATGATTGGTGGGGCGAGTCGGTTTTTTACCCCGCCCGCCCTCCCCTCCCCCTTTCTTCTTCCCCTCCCTTCCCCTCCCCTTCCCCCTTTCCCCCCCTACCCGGGTGCTAACTGAGACCTACGGCGCACTATGCACGTTTAGTGCCCTAATAGACACTGACAGGCAGCTATCTTCCCAGTTCTTAAACCCCTGTTTGACGTGTTTTTATTCTTTATTAAGGCCATAGGGCCATGACATGGTGGAGACTCCGCATGCCCAGATCTAAATGCGTTGCACGCCTCCGAGAATGTTCACTTATATGGGACCAGGGAGGCAGAGGAGCAGGCACATAAAGTGAGGGTCCTGAAATGCCTGAATGGGTACTTGTAATTGTTGGTATGCATACCTGCTGGCTCAGTCAAATGTTGAAATGATTATGTTCCGGAGCAATTGGCTACTGTACTGACCTTTGTAATAATCCTTCTCCAAGAACGATTGTATCATATATGTTATGGATACTGTATTATGGAGAAAACACTAATAATGTATGTGGATTAATGTATGACAAAATGTTAATAAACACGTTTAAAACAAAAAAACTACTGATGGGGCCAAAACAACATAATCACGGCTAGTAGAGGGCATGTGGTTCGGGGGAGGGAGGGGTGCCACCCTGCAGATGTCTGTCCCAGTCCTAGCCAGTTGCTTATCGAATATGTCCAGGCAGTTAAAGATGGGATGGAGACTGGGTACAAAAGCGGGCTGAACTTGCTATTAAGATCCACAACAAGGTCACTCAGGAGACTGTGCTCTCAAGACAACATATTGGCCCACAGCTCAAACGATTTCATGGGGATTGCATTTATGTTAATTTTATGTACGCCACTTTAGCCGAGGGTCTCTTGAGTCATGCGAGGAGAGGTATGTCCAGAACTGGCCAGATGTCTGTATTACCCTTAGGCTTTTTTTTATAGCCATCTGGACCCCTCTTCATTCACCTTAATTCCTGAGAATTCCAGTCCTCCCTCTGTGCCTGATGCTTTTAATGTTGCAACTCTTAACCTTTTTTCTGTTCTCTCTGATACGATGTCTAATGATTGATTTGTGGGCCGCAAGCTTTGTTGCTCAGCTCCTAGGATTTCACCCCTAGAAACTGTTTCAGAGTAATCCTCTCCAGTGTTATCTGGTGGAAACTCCCCAAGTCCTGCACCAAGCCTTTTGAATTGTCCAACTAGCCTAAGTAATCGAACTTTTTTTTATTAAGGATAATAGAAGAAAACTTGTTTGAGGAGAAAAGTACATATGGGTCCGCTTTTTCGTCAGTTTATTACTGATCACCAGGTGAAGGTATACCGATGCTTATCTTTGAACCTGGTTGTTGAATGCTATGAAATCCTGATTTCAAATATAAGGTCTCTAGTTTTGAAGCTGCAGAGGTTAATTAGAGGGGGCCAGGATGTATTGCTTGGTGGGGCTTGCAGAAAAGCAAATGCCAGGCTGCAAAGGGCCTTGAAGACCTGGACTAGGAACGAGGACGATATAGACTCCTGCAGAAAGATCTATAGGTTTGCTTTGAAATAGAGGAAGTCTGTGCTCGATTGCAATGCTTAGGACAATTAGCTCAGTTCCTGCAAATGAAGAGATACTAAGGCTTTTTGGCAGGTGGTTAGCTCTAACTTTCTTTCTCTCTCTTTTTTTTTTTTTTAAATATATTTTTATTGATTTTGTCATTTGTAACAACAGCAGTTAGCACATCGTACATTAGTATTTAGTGGTATCAACTTTGTTACATCATTACATTTTTGGCGATTACAACATCACAGTTGCTTATACTACGGGCATGGTTGTGTGGTGGCGCCCATGAGTTTTGTGTGGCCAGTCTCATAGTGTGCATCCCAAACAACTAGACTGGCTTTATTTTATCGTGTAATGAGTAACATATAAGGACTAGTACTGCTTAGGTGACCACGATGAGTAGTGTATTTGATAACTGGGGGAGAGGACATAAAACTAAGAGCTGAGTTGGAGTATCCCATATGTCTGTTTGTGTGTGTGTGTGTGTCGCCTATTGCGCCTCTGCCCGTTGCCCTGTCAGCTGGCCCCTGGTGTGCGCGCGCGCTGGAGCGCGGGTGTGTGGCAGGTGGTGACAGATCAAGTGTCTTCGGGTAGTATGGAAGTACAGGTCGCGTGCGCGGTGTCACTCAACCGGGTCAGACTCCTGTAGGGTCTGGTCTGGCAGGCCTGCGCTCTGCTGTAGCGCTGTCAGGATTGCGTCCCAGTTTGAGGCCCATGGTTTCTTCACGCCGGATCACTATGCTTTTTGCTCTGGCCCATGCGAGTTTTCTAGTGTCTCCATACCTGTATGCGCGGGTGGTCGGGCGCCTTCCACTTTTTTGCGATTAGTCTTTTGGCCGCTACTATGCCTAGGTCTAGGAACATGGAGGTTACCTTAGTGTTACGCGTTCTACGGAATTTGTGTAACAGGCATGTCGGCCAGTCATAGGGTATGTCTCTCTCGGTGCAGTTATGGAGAACGTCCGCTACCTCCCTCCAATACGCGCTCAGTCTGGCGCAACTCCAGAGCATATGTATAAGATCGGCATCTAGGGTGGCGCATTCAGGACAGGCGGAGTCAGCACGGTGGAAATATCTGTTGATTTTGGCAGGCATGAAGTATGCTCTCTGAGTGATGTAGTACTGTATTTGTCTGAATCTCATGTTCCTGGGGATCTGTACTGGGCTGGTCAGCACTTGCGCCCATTCTTTGTCTGAGAATTGCCGGCCCAGATCGTGTTCCCACTTGTGCCGAAGGGAGTCTAGACTTATCGCTGCGTGTTGTCTCAGTGAGGCTGCGAACCACCGCGTAAGGTGCCAACCTTGCCCCATGACATGCAAGTATTGTATAGTGAGGTGCGTTTGTGGGTCAGTGGTAAGATTGCCCCATTTCACCGCGAGTGTAGCTCCCAATGAGCGATGCAGGCGGAATTGACCTGCAGGGAGTCCCTCATCCTCCATCAGTGTCGCATAGGGAACAAGCGAGCTGTCGCGATATAGATCCCCTAAAGTCTGAATTCCAGCATCGTGCCAGTGTTGTAACTCGACGGCTGTGAGTGCAGACTGGCCTCTGGGAGCACCTTCTAAGGGGAGCGTGGGGGCATAGGGCGTTGTACTACAGGTTATGTAGAGGCTCCTTCGGTAGCATCTGTATGCTACATTCAGCATCAGGGGTTCTGGGGGTCGCGTCCTCACGCCTGGGTGGAAAAGCCTTAGGAGCTGGGGTAGCGTGTATGGTTGGCATGTGGTCGCCATGTCGTCGCGTTGGCGGTCTGCCATCCATCTGGCGATCCATTGGAGTTGGGGTGCCAGGTAGTAGTGTTCGAAACATGGTGCTGCTAGGCCCTCCTGGTCCATGGGCAAATATAATTTCTTTGCCGCCACCCTGTGTCTGCTGGAGCCCCATATGAAGTCTCTAATCATCTTCTCTAGAGTGGCGAAGAAGGAGGTGGGTATATAGGTGGGTAAGTTGGCAAAGTAGTACAGGAACCTCGGCAGGGCTGATGGAAGTGACCCGTATAGGGTCACTCGGGTTACTACACCACCTCTCGGCCTTACCTATATCAATGAAGAGTCGGTCAATCAGTAGAGAATGCAAACAAGCAGTTTATTATCTATACTCTGCAGAGGAGCCCAAATACAACATGCACCATGCAATGCTTGCTAATGGACTGACTCAATAATCATGCGCAGCATAGTATGATACATCAAACACGTCATAAACATCTAGAGCACTCCTACAAGGGAAAGTTACAGGTTTAGGGATGCGTACTTTAGGGAGGCAGAGGGGTGTACATCACCAGCCCGAGGCAGGCACACGGTATCTCTTAGCCAAGGTCAGCCAGCTGCATCCCTGCTCCTCCCAACGTAGGAGAGGTGCTGCAAATAGAATATTACTTACGCACACAGAAAGGCTTATTCATAAGCGAGGCAACGCCCCTTATTGAATAAAGAAACGAAACTGGGCGTATATTTATCAGGTGAACAACAAGTGTCATGGCGCAGCTGTCTGGGCCTACCTCGTTCGCAGTTTAGAGCTCACCGCGTGCTTAAACATAGCCATAATACAGATGGCGGCCAGTATACAAAATGGCTACCACCTGTCCAAGACTAACCTATTCTGTAAAACATCATCTTTCTTAATATAGCTCAGTGGGTTGTCAATATAGATGACTACCACTGCTATATTTAGCTATATAAGGCTAATCTAATAGCGGAACATAAGGGGCATAGCCCTATGATTATTTTGAAACCTACAGACCCTCCGTTTAGTGTTATAAGCTAAATATAGGAGTACAGAGGCCATCAGGCAGGGTCTTTATCAGTCGTCAGCATGAGGAAACCGGGGGGGTATGCAACTGTGCAGAACTACGGCGAGATTCTGTTGAATTCGAATCTTTAGTCCTCGAAAATGCCTTCGTCGATATCCATCAGTTCTTGAAGTTCTTTCAGCATCATAATCGCATCCCTGGCTTTAGACTCACTTATTGGAACAGAGGGGGTGAGTTTAGCCATGCAATAAGTTCAACAGGATGGAAGACAATTCACACAAATGCAACAAGTGAAGATGATCCCTGCAACTACTACTAAACTCATGAGAATCTTCCATCCCCATGCGGAGATTAGGCCCCAGAACCACTGTGTCAGAGACCCTGTACCGTTATCTTCATGTTTTTCAGAGGCTAACCTATGGAGTTTCTGAATAGCTGAATAAACGGTAGGGGCGTGGTCTGGTATGTAAACGCAGCAGCTGCTACCAATCACACGACAGGCTCCACCCCTGTCTGCAAGAATGACGTCAAGGACAATCCGGTTTTGAAGAGCAACGAGCCTGGTCGCCTGAAGCTCAGTTGTAATATTCGTGAATATACCAGCAGTAGTGTTAATGACCGCTTCCACTACTCTAGTAAGATGACGAATTCGCCTACTATTATACATAGGTCCCCATAGAGGCGACAATCCCTTCATAGCATCAGCAAATTGCTGCATCGTGGTATCTGTCTGATCAACATCTTCAGTGTTGATAATCCTCTTTACTCGTGACAATGAGGTACCCCTTTGCTGCAAGTTATGATCCTTATGATAATTGGATGGGGCTAAGTAAACTGGGGGTAGAAGGAAAGAAACATAACAGCGTCCTGCCCACCCCCTAGGGAGCCATATATGAGCATGTGTCCCACAGATAAAATATACATTTGGGGGTGTAAGCAAGAGTGGACTACTTGTCGTGGTCAATGTAAACGTATAATTACAATGACTCTTCCCCACAGGAACACTCCCAAACCCTTCTACACAAAATGGGGCTGGTGTATCAATTATTGGAATGGGTAGGACCTCACTATCTGGAATTTTTCTCTCATGAAAGGATCTAAAATACTCTGTTATATTAAACCCTTGGAACTCCATCATCTCATCTTTTACCCAAGAAATGTTTGCACTTTGCTCATAAACATTCATACAGGCATCTGGATGCAAAGTACCTGCCTTCCCTTCTTTTCCGGGAGTGTATCCCTGGTGCATCACTATGTATTCCAACACTGCTTCATAATCTTCTTTAGTCAGTTGGGCAGTATCTGCATGTGAGTGGGTATACACTACAGTAAGGAGCTGGAACCATGCTTCACAACTCCCTAGATATGACAGAGGCAAGGATATAAGAAGATCATTCTTATGAGTCATAGAAGGAAGTAAACCACAGATCCAACACTTTGTCGCATTAGTCGTTTGGTGTACTTCATGGAGCATCTGAAGAAAAGCATTTCCAAAATACGTCTGCCTATGTCTTTCTTTATGTGGAGCTAGGGAAACAAATGAATGCTCAGGCGGATCAGGAGTAGTCCCTATCAGAACATGCTTTGGATGCTTAATTTCTAAATAAAATATCACACCAAACAATATAATCATAACAACAAAAATGCAGAATAAAACCACAACTTTGGTTTTAGTGGTCCAACTAGGCCATCCAGGATCATTTTGACCTAAGGGCGGGGCCGCCAGAGGCTGCTCCTCTTGCGCAACAACTCGCCCAAACGGGAACATATCTAACACCTACTTTCTACAATAATGATGGAGTCACTTGCGACCTTCTTCAATCAACGATCAACTACGCCAAAGTCCGTTCTAAGCCTCTTTGGTAGGCTTCTATTGTCCATCATACTGTAACAGGTGACTTCCTCCGCGTGGGGCCTCACAGTCTAGGCCTACTCGGTAATCCAATCCTTCTTTGTGTCGGTTGGGGTGCCCTCCTGGCAAACACCCACAGCTCACTCGAAAGTCTAAATGTTCAAAGCAGTGCACCAGTGTCTCTCTTTTGTGGCAGGCACTACAGATATTGTGCTCTTACCATAAACTCAAATCCATAACTCTCTATTTCCCTCTGGTGCTCTTCTTTTGTCGTGGGCGTAGATCATATCTTACAGACCCAGGCACTGTTTGATCAGAAAAAAGCAACGAAGGCTCAGGCTCAACAAAGCTCCCAGACTCAAACACTCGTTGTTCAGTGTCAGAGGACTCTCGTGCTGCCCTTATTTCGGGAGGGACAGCTTCCAATAACACATCTTCGTTCTCTTTTTCTGTCTCCGTCCAAGTTAGCTGAGCATCCGAAAACGGGATGAACCTTGGTACGTGCTCACATTCATGATCTCCGATTCCTTCTTGGACCCATCGGTCATAAGGGAGTGGCAGCGGTATTCTTTTGGTACGGTTGGCATGTATCCAATTTTTTCTCCCATCCACCTTCACCGCAGTCCTCGTTGCAAGGAGGACTTGCTTCGGTTCATGCCAACGGGGCTCCAGAGCCTTTGTCCTCACAAAGTTTCGGATCAGAACCCAGTCACCGGGCTGCAACTTATGTCCGGGACTCTCTGGAAGTGGTCGCAGTGACTCTCCGATCTGCTGCAACAGTCCTACGTCCGTTTCACCTGTAGCCCAAAGCATACTAGGCACGTCCTTGAACTCATCGGGGAGAGGGGCGTCTTCTGCAAAGTTTTGCTTCGCCCGTGCCACATCAGGTCCAATCGTCATGTAAACACCGTCTGGGGAACAGAAAATGGTTGCATGCAGCCGTTTCAACAGATCAAGCCCCATTACATTTTCCCCACAATTTGAAGTCAAAAGGAATGAGGATTTCACTGAAAATGGACCAATTGTCAAAGCAAGGGGCTTAGAGATGGGACTAACAACCGGCGTACCTGAAAATCCCACCGAAACATTATTCTTGCCAGACAGAGCTGCCCCAGGGATCAGCGAACGGGAAACGGAGCTGTTCATAGCACCCGTGTCAATCAAAAACTTTTGAAAGGTACCAAGCAAACCCGCAGCAACATAGGGTCCGCGTTGATCTACATTCACTGAAACTGGTCCCCCACCCTGTCCGTCGCTGTCCTAGCTGTGGATGGACATCCCTCCTTCATCTACATCATAATCCTCGCGACAATACTGTCGTCCTCTAGGATCATCAAAGTAATTCTGATCCTTTTCAACATTCTCAGTTCGTTCTGGTCTTCTCGCACCCTGACTTCCTGTTCCTCTACCACGTCCCCGAAAACCCCCTCTTCTAGGGATCCCACCAGCCTGTAGCAATTCAGGGCACTCATTTCGCCAATGCCCCTCCTTCCGACAATATGCACATTGATTAGGTCCCACAGGTACATATGGAGCACTCGTTCCACCACCTCGCAGTACGGACCATCGCTGCTGCACTTGCGGCTGACCCCTTCCTCTTCCACTACTTCCCTGCACCTGCTGCAACAACACCTTTGTCTTCAATTCCTTCCCTTTCTTCTCTACAACCTGCCTTTGTTCGTTCTCTCGATGTTCATAATATTGCGCCATACTCAATATTCCCGGGAGTGGACGTGGACCAGGTACTTTCCGCTGCCTTCATCCGGGCTGCAATCTCAGGAAGCAAATTATTAACAAACCTGTCGACAAACAGCCGGACTCCACCATCCACTGACAAATCCTGACCACTGAAATCCAAAAACACCCCCTCGTACCTAGTAAAGAAATCTGACACACTCTCCTCTTTCTTTTGACAACATGCTGTAAGTTTATCCCAATCCACTTTCTTGGGAGCAATAAACGAATGCATGTACGTAATAATTCGGCCAGGTAAAGCTAACACTTCCGCTCTTGGCTTCTCACCTGGCTTACGTTCTTGATCCCACAGCTTTATCTGATCCCATGTTGCTCCTAACTCTACCACGTGATCCACCAAGTGCACCTGCCTCCATATATCAATCGGCACCAGGAACCCAAAAAACAACATAATGTCAGCTAACGTCATAACTGTCGAATCAGCCACTTCTGTCAGTTCTTTATAATAAGCAGTCGGATTCTTTCTGGGATCTGGCAACTGATTTTTAAGAGAAAGTACTTCGCTTCTCTTCCATGGGGTATAAACCCATTGTTCTTGAAACCGTGCCCCCTCACGGGGCCGAACAACGTCACCCACTGCATTTATTTCTGCTGGTGTCTCAGGATGATATATGGGGTGAACTTCTCTCATAGGGAACTGCGCTCGTGCTGTGGAACCCTCTTTAAGCATCCTACCTCGATATTTTAACAAAGTAGTAACTTTATTCAACACAGCAGCAGGATCCATACCGGAACCATACACTTCATCTCGTATCTCAGAAACCTCCCTTGGGACCTCAGCATTAAAGCGCTGCTCCCACAAACTCATCAGCATTGTACACATATGCTTAAGCGCAAGTTGTTGCATAAGCGGTTCATACTGTCTCATCACACTCCATACATCCTCAACCATATAGATCGGATTTCGAATCCACTGCGCAGCCTGATTCACCACCATCTCCTTTTCTTGATTACTTACTGCAGAACGCACCAACACCCTACTCACGCGTTCTTGCACTTTCACTCGACTTCCCGGGGACATTCCACTCACAGGCGTTCTGTCAAATTGCATCATGGGAAGTGAAACATCCGCCGGTGAAAGAGTGGATGAAGAGACAGGTACCATCAATGAACGATCTTGACTAGAGGGAGTAAAGAAAGTCGAACCAGAAAATGCAGAAACAGGTGCCACAGACGGAGAGCTATAACCATCCAACCCGGACATCGATAAAGCAGTATAATACCCAGAAGGCGTCAAATGTAGACCCGGAATGTTAGGAGGAGGCGGAGGACTGGTGGGGCCAAGAACCGGAGCCAGAGCCCTTGAAGCCGGGGCCTGGGAAGCTGGAACAATAGGATATATCTGTAGAGGAGCATAAGGTGGTGGGGGTTGGGTATCTAACAAATCTTCAACAAAAGCATCACCTTCATTTTGAACGACATAACTCTTCTCAGCTTGCAGCCGAAACGCCCTATCTGCGCACTCAACACCTTTGTTTACTGTCGCTTTATCATAAGCCATGGCTTTCTGCGCGATCGTCAGTGCCTGTCTTTTCCTCGTATTTTTTTCCTCTCTAATTCGCCGCTGCTTTGCCTCCTTCTGCCAAACCCTCAACATATCAAACATTGACTGCCTACTCTTCTTAGCAAACAGCTTTCCTTCTAGAAAATTCAACTTTTGTTCATCGAACGAGCCAACAAGTGGCCACTGCAAATCAGCATTGTCCTTCGTATATTTATGCCATAAGGTGCTAAACATAATAAGGCCAATACCGTGCTTTATGTACATATCAAAATTCGGGGTAGCCTCTGGAGGAGCAGCTTGTCTTTCCTCCAGTCGATCACTTGAACAACAACATCGACATACAAAACATCCAAGTTTACTAAAACACAACATCTTAATATAAGATACTTACACAATTCCCACTGCGCAAGCGCAAAGCAAATCCACTTTTCTGTCCGAAAATCATACACAAAATACACTCAAAAATCAGCACGAACAGACCTCTTAAGGTATGCGATACAACACGGCCCAAACAGCCTTTCACTAAGCACCACCTAAGAATCTCTGTTACGTGTATGGATAGCCCAGCTCGACCCTGTTGTGATTAGACACGATCTAAAGCCTATCCCGCATCTTGTAGCTTGTAGAGCCGTTAACGACTCTCAAACCACCACGAGATTCAGCCCCAGCACTCGTTCACACAATACAGTTCAAACTCGCTATTAAAGCACAGCCCAAGTATCTTGTCCACAATACTTAAGGGTACAACTCAAGGTTCTGCCTTGTCAAACGCGGTCCGGCACTGCCCGTGAGGTTCGCCACTAAGGCTCATCTCATCTGTGGCTCCACACCACTGAGATACAGCTCGATGGGCGACCTCACCCTCACAGTTCGGTACCACTTATGGAGCACAGACCGATCGGTTCTGTCTCCCTCAAGTCAGTAGTGTGGCTCCGTCCACGAAACACGCCCGAAGGCCCTGACCCTCCTGGTGCTACCCGAGAACCACTATGAGACGGGTCTCAAAAACCCGAATCACCCGGAGCAGTTCAAGTTCACACCGAAAGGCGGTCAACGGTCTGCCTCGCACGGTTCAGTCCAACACCACCTCAGGACTGGCGCCAGTACATTTTCAAGTACTAAAACATACACAAAGTCACTCACCTGTCAAACGCAGGTTTCACACATGATTCTCTACCGCCGACTCTCCAGACCAATCTGGTCAGCTCCAAGGCCTCGCTGTCTCTGGACCCCGGCGTATCACCACTAGGCAGGGCACCCTCGATCAGACGGGTGGGGCAAGCCACAGAAACAGAGCTCTATCTTGTGGGGGCCCCCGATCCGCCCGCTAGACCAGCCTGCACCCCGACCTCACAACCCGTTTACGGGTGTGATGGGTGATTAACCGCGGGGTCCCTGTTCGGGCGCCAACTGATGGAAGTGACCCGTATAGGGTCACTCGGGCTACTACACTACCTCTCGGCCTTACCTATATCAATGAAGAGTCGGTCAACCAGTAGAGAATGCAAACAAGCAGTTTATTATCTATACTCTGCAGAGGAGCCCAAATACAACATGCACCATGCAATGCTTGCTAATGGACTGACTCAATAATCATGCGCAGCATAGTATGATACATCAAACACGTCATAAACATCTAGAGCACGCCTACGAGGGAAAGTTACAGGTTTAGGGATACGTACTTTAGGGAGGCAGAGGGGCGTACATCACCAGCCCGAGGCAGGCACACGGTATCTCTGAGCCAAGGTCAGCCAGCTGCATCCCTGCTCCTCCCAACGTAGGAGAGGTGCTGCAAATAGAATATTACTTACGCACACAGAAAGGCTTATTCATAAGCGAGGCAACGCCCCTCATTGAATAAAGAAACGAAACTGGGCGTATATTTATCAGGTGAACAACAAGTGTCATGGCGCAGCTGTCTGGGCCTACCTCGTTCGCAGTTTAGAGCTCACCGCGTGCTTAAACATAGCCATAATACAGATGGCGGCCAGTATACAAAATGGCTGCCACCTGTCCAAGACTAACCTATTCTGTAAAACATCATCTTTCTTAATATAGCTCAGTGGGTTGTCAATATAGATGACTACCATTGCTATATTTAGCTATATAAGGCTAATCTAATAGCGTAACATAAGGGGCATAGCCCTATGATTATTTTGAAACCTACAGGGCCACCATTTTCATAAGTGCCACTCTGCCTGTAACAGCAAGCGGGAGTGTGCTTCAAAACTGCATCTGGGATCTGGTGGCTGTTAGCGTCCTGCCTAGGTTGCCGTAAAAGAGGTCCAGTGGCTGGCGATATATTCGTATGCCTAAGTAGCGGAATGTGTCTGCACTCCATTGCACTCTCTCGCCATTGAGCACAATGCCTGGGTCGTGCACAAGGCCTGGGTCGTGGTTTCCTTCGCCGAAGGCGTATAGTTTAGATTTGCCGGCGTTCACCTTCAGTCCTGATATGGCTCCAAAGTCCCGGAGGATCTGAGCCAGCTGTTCCGGCACGTCATTTATGTCCCTGAGATAGACCAGTAGGTCATCAGCGTATAATGACACTTTGTGTGTGCCATCACCTAACGGGATGCCATCGTGCAGCTGCGTCCTTATCGACTCTGCAAGTGGCTCCACCGCAAGCGTGAAGAGGAGGGGGGACAGCGGGCAGCCCTGTCGCGTCCCTCGTCGCACTGAGACTATGTCCGATACGTACGGTCCCGTCTTCACCCTTACCACTGGGTTTTTGTAAAGCAGGCGAGTCAGCTTCAGGAAAGTGGGGCCTAGTTTCTATCTTTCAAGGGTTGCAAACATATAGTACCATTCTAGAGAGTCAAAAGTTTTCTCGAGATCAAGTATTAGGCAGCTCGCTCTTGCCCATGTGCATGTGGAATAAGCTGCGACTCGAAAGAAGCGGCGCAGGTTGAGTGAGGTGTTTCGGCATGACACAAAGCCATTTTGGTCTGTATCGACCAGGGTGGGGACAACTTGCGCTAGCCTGTCTGCCAAGACTTTTGCTAACAATTTATAATCGATGTTGAGTAGGGCGAGGGGCCTATAGGAGCTCATGTCCGTTGGGTCCCTATCAGGTTTGGGCAGTGATATCAAGTGTGCTTCTCGCAGGTAAGGAGGGAGCTGTCCCGCCTCTACAGCGGCTGCATAGAGGGTGTGTAACCGCGGCACTAGCGATACCTGATACACCTTGTAGTACTCTGCCGGGAGCCTGTCAGGCCCCGGAGTCTTCCCCGTGGCCAGGGACGATATTGCCTCTGTGATCTCCTCTAGTGAGATTGGCTCGTTTAGTATCTCATTATGCACCGGCGTCGCCTCGGGTAGTTGTATTCAGTCTATGAAGGCTGTTAGGGTATGCGGATCGCAACAGCTTTGGGACTGATACAGCTGGTTGTAGTGCTGTGTCACAGCTGTGTGAATGTTGCGCTGTGCGTGTACAATGAGTCCTGTGTTAGTGCGCCTATCGGTTTGCGAGTGTGTTCTTGATGAATTAGCCAGGCCAGAAGTCGGCCCGCCCGATCAGCAGTGGCATGGGTGCAGGCCGTGTGTGCGGCGTAGTTGTGACAACAGAGGCGTTCTATCAGTTCAGCGTGCTCTGTGCGCAGCGTCCCCAGGCGATGCATGTTTCTCCCCCCTCCCTCCCTATCCGCTTCATATCGCAGTAGCTGTGCTTCTATTTTGCTTAGGTCAGTGGTTAGTTGTCTATGTATGTTCCAGGATGTACCCATGCAGTGTCCCCTTGTTGTGACTTTAAATGCTTCCCATTCCACTAGTGTGTCTCCTACTGTAACTTCGTTGACCTAAAAAAATTCGAGGAGTGTTGTTCCTAGTGACGAGTGGAATGCTGAGTCTTCTATCGCTGCAGTTTGGAGTCTCCACGTGGGGGCTGGGGGCGTTCAGGTTCCCAGGTGAGTTGCAGTATTTGGGGGTTATGGTCGGAGTGCTTCCGGCCTAGATATTCTATCCGGTGGACCAGAGGGAGCAGTGTGGGGGATCTCACTATTCAGAAAAGGCGTACGTGCAGTCCATGCACTGCCGAGTAGTATGAATAGACTCGGGTGCCAGGGTTGAGGGTGCGCATATATCTAATAGTGCCCAGTGAGTTAGCCAGTCCGTGAGGGCCTGTGCTTTGGAGGCTGCTGTGGTCCGGGTCAGGGGCGGAAACGACCTTTCTAAATCTACGCTAAGCACAGAATTAAAGTCCCCTCCAAGGAGCCAGGGGATCCATTTAGCTAATATCTTTGTTAGGCTGTCTAAAAAGGAGGGCTGGCTGAAATTCGGGGCATAGATGGAACCGATGAGTATCAGCTGGCCGTTGAGTCGTCCCCTAACTAACGTGTACCTTCCTTCGGGATTGATCAGTAAGTCCTCGCTTGTGAATGGGATACCAGCTCTCACCCAGATGAGTACACCCAGTGCATGGGCCGAGTAGTTTGGGCCGTACACTTGGCCTCTCCATCTACTGCGCAGGCGCTCTAATTCCGTTTGGGACATGTGCGTCTCTTGAAGTAGTGCAATACCGGTAGACCTGCGCTGTAAATTGAGTATCTACGTGTAGGTGTGTGTATGCCGCGCACGTTCTATGTAACTACGTTGACCTGTACCATGTCTCGTCTTTAAGCTGACCAGGGTGGCAAAGGGAGGGCAAGGCGCAATGGCTCGTGGCGTGGATGGGTGTGCTCCAATACAGTAATGTTAAAAACAAGGCATGAGAGCTAACAAAACCGTGTATAACTATCAAGGGCGAGTTCCAATTGTATGCTCATTCAAACTAGGGTGCCCAACTTATGGCAATAACTGTGTCAATCTGAAGTGTGGTATGGGTATGTGAGGCGTGTGACTAGGTGGGGTTGTTTCGTCCCTCGGTGCCGCGTTCTGATTGCATGCCACCCCCTGCCAATCCTTCGCACAGGGGACGCGTGTGTGTCGCGTGTGTCCTTTATCGCGGCGTTTTGCAAGTGCTGTTTGCGGCGGCGTGCGGTGTGGCGTTGTTCTTTGAAGCAGATGTGTAGACAACATGCTGATTACTACATAACATTTTGCCAGGTTGGCAGGTACTTGCATGTGCTGTTTTCTATAGGGCACAGTAGTTCACGGAAAGTCATATGATGCCATCCGCCGTCTGCGGTGTGACATCCGGCAGCTGGTATTCTGCAGGGTCATCGATCCTGGAGGGCGTGGAGGCACTAGTGTCCGAGGATCTGGTCGAGCTCGGGTGTCGGTCCAGGTGTTGTACCGCAGCTCCAAGTGTTGCTGCCACGAGTATCGCTCCTGCCTCTCCATTCTTCTCTGTTCTAAGTTGGGGGCAGTGGAAGTTGCGGTGGCGTCTGTTTGGGGACTGTTGCACCCGCCCCGTTGTCGTCTCCGTCTGTTGAGTTTCCTCTGCCTTTCTTCCACTTGCGGTCTAGGCCCTGTCCATGTCCCTGACTCTTCCAGCCAGTCCCAGACTTCGGAAGGCGAATCGAAGAAGCGCACCACACCTTTTGCGACCACTCGTAGTCTGGCGGGGAATAGTAGTGAGTAGTTGAGGTCAAGGTCACATAGTTGCCGCTTCACTGCGGTGTAAGCGCCCCTGCGCCGCTGCACTTTCGCTGTGTAGTCCGGAAATATCATGACCTGACTGTGGCCTATCTTTATGTCTGCCAACTTGCGGGTTTCTCATAGGATCATGTCTCTGTCCCTGTAGTTGAGGACTTTGAACAGGAATGGGCGCAGTCGGGCTCCTGGTGGGTGCTTCTGCGCAGGTACTCGGTGCGCTCTTTCAACTACGAAGTGGGGCGACAGTGTGCCAGTGGGCAGTAGTTCTCTGATCTAGCGCTCAGCATACTCTTCAGGATTACATCCTTCTTCACCCTACAGGAGGCCTACGACGCAGACGTTATTTTGACGCGAGCGCCCTTCTGCATCTTCTACTTTGTCTTCCAGCTCATGTACATGGTCTATTAGGTCTTGTAGGGCTGCGGTGTGGCTTTGTGTACTGGGGTTCAGCTCCGCGAGTGATTGCTCCTGTAGTCGTACTTTTTCTCCTAGTTTGTGATTATCGGCTCGTAGCAGGGTGAAATCCGAGGTGACCTTTTCGATTTTGGACTCCAGCGAGGAGCGGGTTTGGTCTAAAGCAGATCCGATCTTCTCTACCGCCGTCAGTACTGTGTCTAACTTGGTGGTGAGCGCAGTATGTGGCGCCTCTGTGGCAGTACCGACTTCCGCGGTATCCGGTTCTGAGTTGCCATTACGTGTGTTGAGCTGTTGCGTATTTGTGCGTAGGCGGCCCATTGCTAGTTGTTGTGCTGTCGGCATTCGTTATCAGTTCGTGGAAGCAGCACCGATTACTTGGGCCGTGGTCCCTCGAGTGTAGTCGTCTCGATCTGTGGGTTCGCTGCGCACTCGCGGCTGTGGGCGAATAGCTGTGTGGATGGATGTGAGCGTCTCTCACTTGTCCTCGCCCTTTGATTCCGCGTCTCAGAGTACGCAGCTTCGGTGGGAGAGGAAACAATGGCACCCCTGTCGCTGTATCACCGCACTCTGCTGCGGGCTTGCAGTCTTTGCTGAACTTCACTCTGCGCTCTTGATATGGCTGCAAGGCTTGCTGTTGCGTTGCGGGGTTCTCGTCGCCCGTATGCGTGAGGGGCGAAGTGGCGGGGGTGGAGGGATGCGTCCTGTCTCAACGTCAGCGCCTCAGCGCATTCTAAAGTGTGCCCTCCGCCACAGAGCTAGGCCCGGGCCTGGGTTGACCCACAGTCTCAATGTTCTCAATAGGGATAACGCTATGTAAGGGTTGATGGAGTTGTCAGCGCCTTCTGCGCTCACTCGTCAGTCATTGTTGGTGCTTCCTCTACCTTCCTCTGTCTTAGCCTGGGCCCGATCTGACCCCCGTGTTCAGCGTGAGTTGGACCTGCACTGCTTCCCTGCTTCACCTGGACGCTATGCCCATCTGCTTGCGTGCTTGTATGTGCCTCGGGCTACTGATTGCCCACTCAACGTTTTTGACCGTTGCCGCACCGATGAGTCAAATCGTTTGCCTTATGGCGTTCAGGGCCGGTCGCGCACTTCGCATGTGCTCACTACCCCTTAGTTGCTGACTCTGCCTTGCGTTGCCACGGCCTGGGCCCGATCCAACTCCCGTGCCTGGAGCGGGGCCGGTCTGCACTGACTCCTCGCCTCCTTGCAGCTCTGTTGCGGGTTTGCTTGCGCTTGTGTGGGCGCCTCAGGCCTCTACCTGGTGCTTCAGGGCATGCAGGGCCATTATCGTCCTCCGCGCTCACCCACCTCTCCCTGGACGCCTCCACTACCCCTCGCCACCGCGGCCCGGGCCCGGTCCGACCCTCATGCCCAGTGCAGGGTGGGCCTGCGCAATCCCTCACTTCCCTTCAGTGTTACTTCGGGTTTACTTGCTTCCCAGCAGTTTGTCGAGTTATGCTCACCTTAGGACAGGTGGGGAGAGTTGTTCGCTCTGCCTCCTCGTAGCCGGGGCCTAGGCCGGATCCAGGCCCGGTGCAGGGCGAGTCTGTGCTTCTCTGGCGCTCTGCAGCAGCTCTTCTGCTGATCTTGTGTGTGCACGTCCTCCCCCTGCTCCCGCACTCTGGCCCCAGTCGCTCACACTCTACCGGATGAGGGAGCGAGGGGGAGGGGGGCCGGGGTGATGCCGCCCACCTTGTGCTCGGTTCGGCGCTCTCTGCGGCTACGGGGGAGGCGCTCTGTCACCCGGCACTATTTTCAACTTTCCTCTTTATCGAGCCACGTTCGCCCCAGGACAGGTGGGGGGGAGTTGCTCGCTCCGCTCCCTTGTGGCCGCGGCCTAAGCCCGATCCGGCCCCCAGGCCTGGTGCAGGGTGAGTCTGTGTCTCTCTGGCGCTCTGCAGCCGGACAAGGGAGCGAGGGGGAGGGGGGTGCGGGGAGACGCCTCTCACCTTGTGTTCAATTCGGTGATCTCTACTGTTGCAGGGAAGGCGCTCTGTCGCCCGACGCTATCTTGTACTGTCCCCTTTTGCAAGCGAAGGCCCGCCTGGAGATTAGGAGTGTAGGGCTGCGACTTCCCTAGCGGCGCGCGAGTGCTCTGGGCGAGTTCAGGTAGCCATCGTCCGCCGCTCCGCGTTGGCGGCAGCTTTGACAGTTCTTGGGTGGGGGTTACTGTTGCCTCCGCTGCGATTTGCCCCTGTGCAGTGCGCGCCATACCTTGGCGGCTTCGTCGGCGCGAGCCTGCGTCTTCTGGGTTGCGCTTGCAGGTTCCGGTGCCTCGCCGCATACGAGTATTCCGCAGCCAGGCCCTGGGGTGTCCATAGATGCGGTTCTCCGTGCCTCTTCCTCTCGTTTTCTGGCCGCAATTTTGGATCACCGCGGTCCAGGTTCGTTCTCATGCCCTGGATGTGCTAGGATGGCGGGGGATACAGGGGTTAGGCAGGATAATCGAGGGTTCATATATGGAGCTCTAACAGCTCACATCCGCCATGTTTGGCTGGCTAGCCACGCCCCCCTAACTTTCTCTCTTCAACACCCACAAATGTCCTTGGACTGCACATTGGCCCTGATACCTGCTTATTCCATTTTTGTGGGATTTGTTTTTCTTTGGATAATGATAATGTGAATGTGCATACACATCTAAAGCTACCTAGACTCCCTAATAACATCTTGTTTGATTTATTGTAGGTGATGGAGGTCATATGTAAAAATCCATCGAACAGCGTTCCAGGCCCTGTCCTGGGTTCCCATGGATCTCTAGAAGGACAATCCTCAGTATTGGGTTCCCCTTTTGACTAATTGCATCAAGGCAGGCTGTACGTCTGGCTTCCTGCAGTCCTTGAGATCGTTGATTATTGTACCAGTGTGCAAAAAGGGGAAACGACTGTACCCCAAATGCTACCGACCAATCTCCTTACTAGACTCCACTGTAAAGATAATTGTCTGTGTCATCCTTTACAGGCTCCTGTCTTGGTCTCCTGAGTCCAATATTCTCTCTGAAGTGCAATACAGCTTCAGGACTGGGCTGGGTACTTTGGAGCAGTGCTTAAATCTACATTTGCTCACTAGCAAATACACTGTTGCTAAGCGCTGTCCTATTTATCTGGACTTAATGGGACTTTCCTATGCAATTTCAATATCATTTTTTTATTGTTTTAAGTTAATAAATTCCGTCACAATATTTTACAGATTATACAAAATGATAAAACTGTTTTGAATAAAATACTTCAAGGTTACTGATCTGGTTTGTCATCTTAAACGTTCACTTTGTTGCTTCGACAATATGAAATAATAAAATCCTTTAGCAACTCGGGTATTATTATTTCGTTTTCTTTCCTATGCCTTCAACAGTGTGAGTTGGTCAAAGCTATGGGGGAATCCTACTTCTCATGGGTGTGGAGGCTAGGTTGGTAGATTTTCTTCATGCACTGCATTCAGATTTTTCAGTCGCGGTGCAGTACAGGGATAGCGGAGAGTGTGCAGGTTCTTTCCCTGTATCAGCGGAGTGCGACTGGGTTGTGTCCTTGTTCCCATCCTAGTTTTGCTTTACATCAATGGCCTTGAGGCTGCTTTAACTAGTAGGAGGAAAGCCATGCAGCTAGTTAAGTGTAACCTTGTACCTGTGCTCATGAATGTAGATGACGCGGTACTACTAGCAAGAACCCCAAAAGGCCTTAAAGTCTCCCAGATACTTCATTTGATTCCGTAGAGAAGCTAAACCTGGAGACTAATCAATCCGAAACTTTTATAATAGTTTGTGGCCCCAAAAATCTGAAAATGCATCAGCTAGATATCTAGGGGAACCTCTTGCAAATGGCCGCTCAGTTTCCTTACCTGGGGTTCACCATGGTGGCTTGTGGGCAACATGCACCTCAAACCAGAAGGCACACTTACACAAGAAGTGGGTTCTATCTTTAATAAAACAACAAAACTGCGCAAAACACCTATTCCTTTGTTGGAGATTATAACGGTAATGCATCCCCGTTTTAACCTATGGTGCAGAAATATGGGATTACATGGATGTAAGTGCCCTCCAACTAAAAGAGAATAGGTTAGTCAGGCGTTTACTGGGTATCCCAACCTCTGATCCGCAGCAGGAGTGGAGCTGGAATATTTGGAGGACCGCAGTAAACTTGCTCTAATATTACTCTGGGCATCAGTATGGCACAATGACCATGCCTCGTTAAATAAGGAAGTCATTGAAGACTGTTTAGCATGTGACGGGGGGATTAGAATGTCAGACTGGATATATTGCCAAGAATTTTGGGAGTTTTTGTCCACAAAGAACTATTGCAGAGAGAAGGCAGAACTGCGTAAATCGTATTTGCAGAGCTGTATAATAATTCAATGCCCTTCCGTCGTGGAGCTCCACTTGGAGCTGGTCACTGACTCATGGGAAAGGGTGCTTTTGACTAGGATCCAAATAGGCTCGATTCAGTGGCTATTGAGTTTTCCCCTGGTGCTATCTGACCGCTCGAGTATTTGCTGCTGTCTGTGTGACGAAGAGTCTGCCCAGACTCTTTTACATTTTTGTTTCCTCAGCAAGCTTTATAAACACCCCTATGCCACAAGTTTCTTGTCCCTGTCCTATATAGATAGCACTTTGACAGGTGCAGGCCAGCTTGGCTTTACCTTCAATTTTTTTATATTCCTGAAGTATGCTGTAGGATTAGTATGTTTTTAAAATCAGCCGTGAGACTTGGTAACCCTTTACTGTTCCGACTTGATAGGGGCTGATTTGATTAACGTCCCTTGTTTTTACTTTATGATCTGTAACCTATAGAATCATTTTTATCAAATGTTTTTATTTTGTGTTTTATGGGATTTTAATATTATGTACATATGTATTTTTATATTTATGCTTTTATTACTTGTCAAAAATGAAATAAAGAAGAGAAATGTGGTATTTCTCATATTTATTGTAGTGAAAATTCATCTTCTGTGCACTAGACTAGGATTTTAGTTTTAAATAAAGGTTTTTAAACGTGTATCCCAGGTTCTAGTGATCTTTGAGTGTGTAGTTCATTTATGAAAGAGGATTTGGTGTTACTAACTGTCCCTATCTCATGGGGCTGCATGTTACCTGAAACTCGTCTTACACAAACTTTGCTCAGTGAGTTGTGTATGGATTGAAGTTTAACTGGTTTTCTGACTCGGGTTGGCACATTGAGTTTTTAGTACCGGGGGTCAGAAATACAAACCTGCAGCTCTAGAAGGCTCTAGACAATGCAACAGTTGCAAACAAGAATAAGCAGCCAGTATTCCAGGGAGGCACGGTATTTCAGTGAGTCCATCACCATAAGTCGAAATGTTCCAGCATTAGTCTGATCAGAATGTGAGAAGGTAGTACATCTGTCAGGATTGAATTTGGAGAAAAAGACCGCCACAACTACTTATGTTATCTAGCGTTCCAGCATGACCAAATTTGTGTAAAACCTATTTATGATTCTAGGTGCTTAATAGCTCAAGAACTGAAGAAAGAAAAAAACAGATGCCAATGCTAGTGAAAAGTTTTCTAATTCGTTCAGGGCTCATGGGGCAGAGATTGAGGGTTTTGATAAGAGTAAAGGAACGTCATCCGCTTAACCGCTTGAATTTAACACCTTGAACTTTTATTCTTTTAATCTTTTTTCCATGTAATTTTCTCTTTCCCAGAAGAGGTTTAGTGATATTAAAAAAAGTACAGGTGTTAGCAGGCAGTCCTGAGAAGTTACTCAATTAAAGTTGCTGCCGAAAGAGCCATCAAACAAAATGCTAGGGGTAAACCTATGTTAACTGTGCAGCAAGCCCTCCTGCCTTTTCTGCCAGTCCAGTAATGTTTGCAAGAAGTCTAGTATTGGGAGATGCAAGTCATACTTTGATTAATCCAGTCTTATCAGGCTTTACCAATGTAGGTTTGATAGACTCTATAGAAGATAATTTTGACAATTTTCTGTGTATGTTAATAGGAGAAAAAGGCTGGTAATTCTAAGTACATTAAAGAATCTTCATCTTTGTAGTATTAAAGTTATAGTGTTAGTTTGGGTGGTCTCATTTTACTTAGAAGCAGTGATTTAAGAGAAGACCTTGTGTAGGAAAGATATGAACAACTTTGGAAAGGTAGCATAGAACTCAATGAGGAGACCATCTGGTCCTGGTGTGTTGTCCTATTTTTCATACCTCTAACGCCCTGCTTGTCTTTATCTTAAGTGTGGGGAAGCAGAGCCTCTCAAGGTCTGTAGCCGACTTCGGTGGGATCTTCTAAAAATATTTCTTAATGTCCTCTTCATTGACCTCCTGCTTCGTGGTATAGATGTTCTTGTAACATGCGAGTAACAGTTCACGTACGTATGTTTTTTGAACTGAGGTTGCATTTTTTCATCCCGGATGGCTTTAATTGTTTTTCTATTTTTAACCTTTTACCTAATTAGCAATAGGTTTGCTACTTTTTTTTTCACCAGCCCCTGACCTTTGCATTGATTCTGAATAAGGTGTCTTCTGCTGCAAAACATCATTCACCATTGAATATGATGACAAAGTAGCACCTATGCTTTCTTTAGGCTCTGATGGTGCAAATAACTTTTTGATTTCATTAATCATAGAGTTTTTGGATCTATCCATTTCTTGGTCCCCATATAGTTTATTATTTTGCCAATTAGCTGCTTCATAGGCAACTCAAAGTTGTTCTGAAGAAATGTCAGCATTGGTAATGTGGGCAAAGAATTCCTTTAAAATGCTTTGATTTGTTTTCTTTTCATAAGTGAATTTACATTTTTCTTACAAACAGAAACGACCTACTGCGGTACAAAATTAGTGTTAAGGAAAATGTAATCTAGTTAATTAAAATTACATTTACACCTTTAGTTGCCATCTGTCCTGATTGGGGGAAGGTGTTTCAACATAGCCGCCACATGTTTTGTCATCCAGACAATGCATTTGATGATGCAATGTACATTGAGTCATGAAATGACATGGCCATCTTGAAAGTATAGAAAGCAATGTTTCCATTGCTTTCTACACTTTTACCATGGCCGGTCGAGCATTGGCAAAGCAGATCGTGTTGTTCACTCTACGTTGGCAAATGAGACTAACTGGCTTTGTCAGTGTTTGTTTAAGTATGCCGGTGACACCAAGATTTGTTAGCTCCAAGATTTTTTTTTATCCCATAGTGGCAGCAACATTAAAATTCTGTCATGCAGCAATAGCTTACTGGAAGAAATGCAGCTTCCTTAAGTTAAATTGCAACAAAACTGAAGTTTTTGTATGTGGTGACAGATCCTGTGGACCATCGACATGAGGTGCTTAGAACTTATCCAATGCTTTCAGGCGTTAAAAGAATCTTAATTGATGAAGTCCCGAATTCTGCCATGCCAAATAAGAGAGTAGTAAAGTCATGCCACTTGTAGTCTTTTTTTGTTATACAGCAGATGTCATTGCACCAAGAAAAACAACAGAAGCATTGTATAGTGTCAGGTGGTGCAGAAAAAGTGGCATGCGTGTGATTGGCAAGGTGGAAAGCACTGTGCAATGGGTTACAGAGGTATGTCCATGCCTCTATACTATTAACTTGGGGGAGGCGATATAATCGAGAGGGGAGATGGGTGGTGCCGTGGCATTGGCAATGAGTGGAACTCTGTCTTGGGAGTTGCATGTGTTATGGAGCATGGGTTTTCGTGTCGTGAAGGGAACTGACATGATGGAGTCCGGGGCGCCTACTAGGGGGTGTCGACAATGGGGATAAAAATTAGAAGGGGGAAGAGGAGGGGAAGGATGCGAATGGAGGCAACGGGTGTGAGAGATAGGTGCCAGGGATGCTAGCTGTGCGGCGTAGGGGGTAGCAGTGTAAGTGGCAGTATTATAATGGGGGCATATCATCCTTGCTCACTTTCTGTTGAAAATCCATGAGGAGTGTGGCCCAGTGGGGAGAGATGGGTGTTTGAGAAGGTGCCGGCCCTCCTCGTAGCTGCGGGGTTCATCCTCAGTAGTGGCCCACTTGCGCAGTGCCCCATGCCACACTTCCACCGGCGGGGGCGTTGGGGAGCACCATTGGAGTGTGAGTGTGCGCTTAGCGAGGAGGAGTGCTAGAGCTGCAAAATGGGTACGCACTCTGTTTCTCTTCCTGTGCTTGAAAATGGCCAATGCGCATGCCTCCCACATGTAAATGCCTGTGATCTCCGTGACCTCTTGTAAGGTAGTATGTACCATATGCCAGTAGCCCTGCAGCATTACACCGGAACATATCATATGCTCGAGGTCAGCATCTGGGACATGATAGCGGGGACAGGTAGCATGTATGTCAGGGTAATATTGATTGAGCTGGGCGGGGTGAGGTACACTCCATGCAACATAAAGAATTGGATGTTCTTGAATCAGGAGTTCCGTGAGACCTGCTGGGGGCGCTCTAGAGCCTGATCCCATTCCTTATCACGTAGGGCTCTCCCAAAATCCTCCTCCCAATTACTTCTCAGCGCGATGAGGGGGGCATCCCAGAGGTCGTGAATGGCTTCATAGAGCCAGGTAATGAGGTGACGAACTGCGCTCATCATGAGTATGGCCTGCAGGACAGGATAATTGGTCGGTTCTGATTCAAAAGTGCCCAAAGGGTGTGACAGGTGTTGCGGATTTGCCTGTATATAAGGAACTTGCCTTGGGGGAGAGCATGGTCTGTGGTCAGCTGGTCAGGGGAGAGGAATTGGCCCTCAAAATAAAGGTCGCCGATCGTGTTTAAGGAGTGTGTCGTCCAAGCTGCCAGGTCATCCGACAAAAAGAAACCCGGGATGCGGGAGAGGCCGATCAATTGGCATATGCCGGTTTGCCATGGGATAGGCGA
This sequence comes from Calotriton arnoldi, assembly GCA_963921515.1. NCBI lineage: Eukaryota > Metazoa > Chordata > Amphibia > Caudata > Salamandridae > Calotriton > Calotriton arnoldi. The sequence goes on along the minus strand of CAWUFW010003006.1, from coordinate 575,514 downwards.
TGCATTCGAAGCATGCATGCACGTGCAACCATCACCTGAAGAGGCCATGGGAAGGGGGGGGTGGTAACACCTGCAGAATGAGAATATTAGTTACTGTGGCAATTGAGAGAACTCCTTGGGAGTCACTAGGTTCAATACAAAAAATCAAGTACATGTACTTGTTCCAGTGTGCACTATAGCAAAAAAGCAAATGCTCACAATTTTGACATTCCTTAATTTCTTTATGTTTGAATAAACATTATTCTGCACATAAATTCAAAATGATGTATACATTTTCATAACAACCACATAATTTTTCCCCGAGGTTGAATTAAAAAACGAGTGCTCCACTGATTCATATATCTAGTCACTAGGTTCACCCACGTATCGCCCCGAGGTCCAGCGGGAGAGTCACTGCAGTTGCGCAGCTAGATAGTTTGCTTCAAAGGAAGGGGAACCCAGTCCCCCTCAGCCCACCGGTGGTTGCAACTTCTTGAGTGCTCCTCAACGCCGTTTGGAGTCCCAAATAAGCACACATAGAAGGGAGTCTAGGTCAGTGAAGAACGAGTGAGGGGGGGGATGACAGGGAGGGTGGCGAAATAATATAACAGCTGAGGTAGAATAATGATATTTGCTTGGGCTATTTTGCCAATTGGGACAAGGGGGAGGATTGCCAGAAGCTGACTTGAGATCGTATGCCCACCAGAGCTCTGCATAGCTTCCTTTCATACAGGTCAAGAAGAGCATGGTACAATCAAATGGACAGGTAGCGGATCGCCTCCTGGCTGGGGCAGAGCAGGTAGATCACCGACTTAGTCCAGTTGACCTATAGTCCGGAAACCGTGGCAAAGCTGGACAAAGTGTCATGGAGTGGATTGAGATCCGTTGTCACGTCCCAGAGACATAGAAGCAAGTCATCTGCATATAGTGATATGGCATGCATGCAGTCTGCTAGAGGAATGCCCCATGTTTGGCCCTCACTTTGAAGCTGGATGGCCAGCGGCTCCATCGCTAGAGTGAAGAACCAGGAGTAGAGTGGACACCCTTGTCGAGTTCCACGACCGACCAAAAAAAGAGGCAGAGATAAGGGGGCCTAGCCGAATCCGTGATGTAGGATTTCTATAAAGCAGTAGAGTGTACTCAGGTAGGCGTTTTCCAATGTCCATACGGGTGAGCACCAGAAAGAGATAATTCCAGGAGAGCATATCAAACGCCTTCTCTAGGTCCAAAATAAGACAAGCAGAATTTGGAAAGCGGCCCTGGATCTGGTCTTGTTTATGGAAAAGGCGCCCTAGGTTCTAGGATGTTTTGCGACCATTCTGGTCTGCATGTATAAGCTCCGGGACAACATGAGAATACGTTAGCAAGAATTTTGCTCAGCATTTTGTAGTCGGCCCCCAATATGGCTATGGGTCTATATGAGCTTAACGGTGTGGGATCCTAATCTGGTTTTAGGATAGAGACCAGGAGAGATTCCTGAAGCATTTGGGGAGCTCTACAGAGCTGAGGGCGACTTCATGCATCTCTGTGAGTTAGGGAGCGAGGATTGTAGAGAAAGTGGTGTTGTACTCCAGGGGGATGCTGTCAAGACTGGGGGCCTTGTTATGCGCCAGGTCACGAATAGCCTGTGTCACCTCCTGTGTTGAGATTGAGGCATCAAGGGCTGCGCTAATAGCGGCAGGAATATGTGGGAGAGCTATATCCGCCAGGAAAACTTGTTTGGTGGAGAGATATCTATGGGAGCCTGGTAAACAGCAGAATAATGTGTGGAATTCCTGCAGAATCTCGCCCTGGGCATTCAATACAGTGCCCGAGTGAAGGCGGATTTCTGTGATAAGGCCAGCAGAAATGTCCTGCTGGACAAGCCAGGTGAGCAAGCTCTTGGACTTGCCCATGTGGGCTGTGAAGTTAAACCATCGGAGACGCCTGAGAAGGACGTCATGATCAGTTTTTGCATCTGAGTAGGTGGAGACGATTTTTGGGTCATAATCTGCCTTTTTCCCAAAATTCACAAGACGGCTCTCTGTGTGGACTTCAGTTATCTCCTGCAAACACATACCCCTGGTCACTACTTTAAATGCAACTCATTCTATAGTTCTAGTGGTGGCTGTATTATGATTTTCTGCGAAGTAGTAATGAATGTATGCCTTTTGCAAAGCACGGAAGACTGGGTCTTCCAAGTTGTAGCAGGAATGGCGCCATGCCGGTGTCAGAGGATGTGGAGGGAACCAACTCAGGTCCACCGTGTGAGAGTCATGGTCGGAGATGATGCACCCCAGATAGTCTGAGTGACGCATGAGGGGTATCAAGGAGGATGAGCATAGGAATCAATCTAGCCGAACACAGAACTTGTGAGTAATGGAGTGAAAGGAGTAAAGCCAAGAGTCGGCTAGGGTCCAGTGCTGAACCCAGTGCTGAAGTCGGGCCGCCTGCATGCATGGGGTGGGATCTGTACAGGACAGAGTTTAACACACTGTTATAATCTCCACCTACAAATCCATGGCATCTGGGTTCTGTGGGCCAAGTCAGCGGAGAGAGTATCCCAGAAGGTCCTTTGCTCTGTGTTGGGTGCATAAATGCTGCCAATAAGGATGGGTCTGCTATCCAGGTGACACTCTAGCAGCACATATCTGCCACCTCTGTCTATGGTAACACCGGTTTCCTGAAAGGGGACACCAGGCCTGACCCATATCAAAGCGGCAAATGCATACGCCGAGTATGTAGTGGCTTGTAATGTTCCTCTCCAGTACTCGCGCAGGTGCCCTAATTCCTCGGCAGTCATGTGGGATTTCTGGAGGAGGATAATGTACGCCCATTGTCGCTTAGCATAGGAATAGATGGCATAGAGCATTTTGGCCGTGGGCATCCCTCGTACGTTAAGGATAAGGAATCTAATGTCTGTGGTGGGTGGCATGATGGTGGCAGTGAGATGGACCAGGGAGGGATGGGGGAAAGTGCTACCGTCTTGTCTGCGAGACCTACCCATGCCCTTGCACGTGGGAGGAGCCCGTCTGCCATGTGAAAGAGAGGAAGTGAGGAAGTATCTAAACGGGGCAAAACTGTGGGGAAACAACTGGTGGAGCTCACCACAACCGGTGGTATGCCCAAACTGGTCATTGTGTAAAGGTGCTCACTATAGTTAAATGGGAAAGTGTCATATTCGTATAATGGGGTGGCGTGTCTAGTGCACCCTGTGTATCAAGGTGAAGAGTGTGCCAGGCCCAGGAACGGTGAGGAGATAGCCCCAGCTCGCATTAGGGAAGTGCAGTATATGTGGGACCTCTGGGTCTGCCCGGAGACTCCCAGGTTAGGGGTGATCAGGAGGCCGCAGCGGCCAGGGGGAAGAGGGTGGGTGGGGGCCTCAGTGTCAATGGAATGGGATTGTGAGTGCCATGTTGGGGACCACATGTGTAGAGGCACGCATGATCACAAAGCATGTTGCAGAGAGTTTGTGCGATAAGATGGTGGGGATGTTAGGGTACACAGCAGTTACCAGTTTAGAAATGCCTAAGGTTAGTGATAACTTCAAAACAGTCGAACAAGGTTGTTGGCTGTCTGCGGGGTCACCGATGGGAGTGGCTGCAAGTCCTGGCAGGTGTCGTTGAAGGCAATGGAATCATCCTCAGACGTGAAGATGTGTGGGTCAGTCTCTTCATCTGTGGGCGCCACGGCGGAGCCCAGATTTGCCACTGCTTGAAATGTTTTTTTATGGCCTGCTATGATTTGTTCAAAATCTGGGGAGGCGAACAAGGAGGGGCAGGGACACTGTTCACTCATGCTTTGCCCATGCAATGTCGTCGTGGGCTTGATGAGTGTAGGGGGGGGTCCAGGTTGCTGATGGAGGTGGTCTCTGCTGTATTAGTCCGCTCAATCCCAGGCGTCTTTTGGGTCTGTGAAAAATTTAGCCGTTCTGTTGGTAATGATCGTCAGGCATGTGGGGAACAGTAGTGAGTACTGGACCTCCAGAAAGGAGGTCCATTGTCGTTGCACTGCTCGTGTACAGTCTGGGAACAACATAACTGTTTAATCCTTGAAGTGCAGTGGACCCGCATGCCTGGACACTCATAGTATGGTATCTCGGTCCGGAAGGTACAGTAGTTTTGCCAGCATAGGGAGTGGGGGGGTTCTCGTTGGGATGTGGCGAGTCGGTTCCCTGTGGGCTCTCTCAAGTGTGTAGAAGGGGTAAGATCCGCCACTGGGGTGAACATCTTGAACTAAACTTCCAGGTAGGAAAGGGGGTCTAGAATCCAAATGTTGCCCCTCCGCGAGTGTCCCTCCTCGTCTTCCACTCGATCTTTGAGTTGCTATACTCTGATTTGCAGATCTCGGATCACCGCATAGTTATCGATGACCAAGGATGTAAGGCAGCTGGGGTCTTTTCTCCATCTGTTACTTTGTCTGCCAATTTGCGATGATCATCATGCAAAAAGCTCAGTTCACGGATTAGTTTACCAAATCTGGTTTCTATGGAAACTCTGGAGTGTTCAATAGCTGCCAGTACCTGATCCTGCTTATCGAATATGGAGAGTGATGGGCACGAATAAGACGGAGTCACAACAAAAGAGAATGTTTTCATCAACAATATGATTTGTATTTTTGTTGGCTGTTTTCTGTATATATCCAAATGAACCTAAATCAATTACTATGAGTGATTTTCTCACAATCATGTATGTGATATAAAAATAAAGAAAACAAGAAAAAAATTGTCAATGACTATGTGGTCGTAATTTATGTTGTTAATTAGATAAAGTTTGCTGTGCACACAGTTATTCAGGTACATGCTTTACTTGAACTTCATTCACACATCCCTGTGTGCCATGCCTGCAACCCACTGTCTGCGACCTAGGTAAGTCACCCCTCTAGCAGGGTGCACTAGCCCCCAGGTGAGGGTACAGTGGCAAGAGTCCTGTACCCCTACAGTGTCTAAGTCCATTCTTAGATATTGTAAGTGTAGTAGAGCCTTAAAGAGTATAAGGTCTGGGAGTTGGTCATTAAGAACTCCACAGCTCTATAATGGCTTTACTAAAACCTGGGAAGTTTTGTAGCACACCTCTCAGCACATTAAACCCACACTGATGCCACTGTGGGATTTAATGTGAAATGCACACAGAGGGCATCTTAGCGATGTTCCTTGAAAAGCGACCAGCCCTGGTGTGGTTCCTGAATGGCTGCCCACCATTTGCCACCACCAGACAGGTTTCTGGCCTCCTAGGTACAAAGCCTCCACTCTCTGGGTCCAGAAACAAAGCCCATCCTGGGCAGAGGTGTTATAACACCTCCCCCAGGATGGGCTGGGTCCACGTAAGGGAAAGCTTCAAAGGCCTGCCACCTTTGTACACTGTCCCTGCCTTTTGCTGCCCCCAGCAACTGGCTCCCACCATTTCTGACCCCCACTTTGGGCGGGAAAACCGAGCTAGGAGGAGAGGTGTGCCCACCTTTGCGAACCCCACCCCTCAAGTGAGGAAGGTGAGGTGAAGCACACATCTCAGCCCTCTCACTCTTTGAGATGAGGGGACCCAACCAATCAGGAAGAGGCTCATGCCCCGTTCCCACTTGAGGTTGACATAATATGGGGTGTACTCACCCCAAGGAAGGGACCCATTGGTCCCGACCTGCACACCCCTGTAATTCCCTTAATATTTAGTATTTAGGGGCAATCCTGAACCTTGCCTCCTCAGATTCGAAGAAGAAAGAAGAAGGACCGAAGAGCTGTGGTGACCCAAGAAGAAGAGGTCACCTACTGCTTTGGTCCCAGCCCTACCGACCTGTCCTGACTCCGACGTACCTACAGAAAAGAAACCGGCATGTCCATCAGCACCCCAGACACCGGAGGACCTGCCCTGCACTCACCTTACAGACTCTGTCTCCCGTGAGCACCGGATTTGGTCAACAAAGACTCCAAGACCAGAACCCGTAACCAGGCGGCTCCGCAGTTCTGCACCACTCTGCACCAGACTCCCACGACCCGAGTTCAAGTGGCCCAACACTACAAGGAGGTCTCCGCAGTAATCCTGACCTGGGATCTGTTGATTCCTGACCTCCCTCAAGCTTCAAGACGAAGCCTGCAGTCTCAACCTGGAGGGTCCCCCCGACTGCGACCAGAGCTGGTAAGAAGACCCAACGCCAAAAGTGTCAGGTTTGTTATTTTTTTAGGTCCTCAGGAACAGTACCTCCAAGAAGCCCACCTTCCGGCAGTTCTGACTCTGCGTACAATAAACCAGAGGATCAGAATGGCCAGATGAGGGGAAGGGAATTAGGGAGGGTACTGCGGGGAAGGAGATCTGGAACAAAAACAATTGCCTGATTACAACTTTTCTGTAGGAGGAGAAACAATATGCAATTCTACAGAATATACTTTTGAGCAAAGGAAATAGTACCTGTGAAACAAAACTATATTGTGGTATGTTTCTTAATTCAGAAACTTCTTATTCCAGAATATTCTTGTTATCAACAGAAAGATTGTTCATCAATGAGTTGGCTAAGAAATTGCCAATCGCTGTTATTTGCAATTATTATTAACGCAACTTGCCCCAGTTTTTGTTAATACAGATTATTTTGATAACGCTCAGGACTTCCAATAACTGTTCATATCAGTCTTTCAACACTATTCATATCACAGTCTTATATTCAGCATGATGAGTTTATATTTACAGATTGTCCCATGTTGTCTTTTTTCTGCTTTTTCCACTTTAAATAGTCTACAACAGGATTCCAAAAATAACTGAAGATTTGCCCTACCTGCGCGGTGCGTAATATGGAAGATTAAGCCTACCTCGATGTCAGGAATCAGCAGGAGAGCCGAAGAGAAACTCTGGACCGGTCCGATTGAACTACGATGCGCGGCACCAACGAGATCACCGCGATGTCAGGAATCAGCAGGGGAGCCAAAGATGAATCACCAAACCGCTCCCTTCATCCGAGAAGCCTACCGCAACACCAGAAGCAGCAGCGACGATGAAGGAAAGAACAAGGAATCGCTCTGCTCCGAAACCGCCGATAATCTGCGGTGCGTGCTGGGGCCTGGTCGCTTTTTATACGTGACTGTGAAGAAGACGGAGGCCGCATTGGGTCACGTTTGACCGTAACAAAAGGGACAAAATACTAGTAAAAGAAAAAGAAAAGCAGGCACAAGGCACATTATAGGGCAGTACAACATAAGTCAAGATTCTTTATACTTTCCTTTGGGCCAAAACATAATAAAGTGTTTTACTGCTACTACATGGTGGGTTATTGTCAATATATATATTAATGCACTCTACTGGCATCATATTATCAATACTTTCATCATGTTATCAAAACTTTCTACTGGCATCATGGGATTCATGACAGTCCTCCCCATCTAAAATGGAGTTACCCACTTAGGTGGAGGCGTGTGGATGAGTTCTATGAAATTTTGCAATTAGAAGCGGAGCATGGATAGCTTCCTTGGGTTCCCAGGAATCTTCTTCTGGTCCATACCCTTTTCAGGATATGAGTTACCATAGTTTACCTCATTGTCTTTTGCTCTTTTTAATGGTTTGCACTTCGTACTCTATATGGTTATCTACCACAACTGGTGGAAGTCTGGTTTTTGTCTCAGTTGTAGCTTTCTTTAACAACGAGGTGTGAAAAACTGGGTGGATTTTCATGGTCTTTGGAAGAAGTAATTTGAATGCTACAGGGTTGATACATTTGAGGATCTTGAAGGGGCCAATATAACATGAATGAAATTTATCAGTTCTTTTAAAACGTACATTTTTTGTGGACAACCACACTTTATGCCCTGGTTGGTATTGTGGACCTGGTTGTCGTTTTCTGTCTGCAAATTTCTTTTAACTTATTTTTGCCTGGGATACGTTTTACGTAATTGTTGTACTAAGTTCACCATTTCATGGATTCTGTCGGCCAGATGTGGAATTTGAGTATCACTTTGTATATGTAACAGTGGAAGAAAACGTGGGTGGCAACCATGATTGGCAAAGAATGGTGACATCTTGGTGGACGCATGGGAAAGATTATTATATGCAAATTCAGCTTCCCATAATAGACTTACCCATGACCCATGACCCATGCGTGATTGATAAATAACATCGTAAGTACTGTTTTAGTGCTTGATTAACACGTTCAGTTTGACCATCGGATTCCGGATGGAAACTGGTTGATAAATTACTTTTGATTTGTAAAGTCTTACACCAAGCTTTCCATAGTCGAGAGGTGAATTGTGTACCACGATCTGAAGTAATGGTTCGTGGTAAACCATGTAATCGTACTACGTTATGAAACAACAAGGTCACTAATTCAGTTGTTGACGGTAATCCTTCACAAGCCACGAAATGAGCCTTTTTTGACAATCTATCCACAATGACTAAAATGGTAGTCTTACCTTGGTCTTTTGGTAAATCTGTAATGAAATCAATAGAGATGTCTTCCCAAATCTGTGTTGGGGTTGGTAACGGAAGTAACTGGCCTTTTTTACAGGAATGATCTGATTTTGAGCATATACAAATCTCACATTGTTGCACATAATGAATTACGTCTTTTTTCCAACTTGGCCACCAGAAGTTGCGACTTACTAATTCTAAAGTTTTTGCACGTCCTGGGTGACCAGCAAAAGGATGTGTGTGACACCAATTTAGGACTTGTTTCTGCAGAATTTTAGTAGGAACATACAATCTTTTTCCTTGAAATGGAAGTCCATCAATCATGGAACGGGTTTTATCTTGTTGTTGCCAGAGTGTCATATCTTACCTCTCGCCCGTAGGAGTGAATCGCTGTTGCTTCCTCGGTCCAGAACGGACTAGCGGGAGGAGCAGTTCCGGACTACATCTCCCATGAGTCCGGGTTCTGCTTCCTGTTTCCGGGGTCATGGGATGAAAGGATTTCTGGCCGGAATCCTTGAAGGAGCGGCTTTGCGACTGGCTCGAGGCAGATTATTCATTCCTGCCGCTCGAGCGTTTCCTGTGCTAGGAGCAGTTCCCGGAGACCCGTGTTAAGTCTGCACATCGACGGGTAACGTATTTGGTGGTGCGCGGGTTGCTTACTCGCGTACCTTCTTGTTCATGACTATTTGCCTTGCACATTCCCGCCTCAGCAGTTTTAGAGCAGTTGTGTTTCCAAGGCTGTGGCTTCTTGTTTCTTTCCTCACCGCTGACACCTCAAGGAGAGGTTTCTAACACACTTTAGACTCAGAGGAGTCTGCGCATTTACTAACCTCAAGGAGAGGTATTTCGTGGCAATGTAAGACTCGGAGGAGTCTATTTGCATTAACCTCAGGGGAGGTATTTGTTTCCGTTTAAACACGGGCGAAGTCTGTATTCACTCTGGGAGATAATACTGTTAATTGGATCATAGTGACATTGCTTCTTTCTCCACTGCATGGGTGGGAACAACCCTGCAGGTGCGTACTTCGTGTGACTTGCTAACATGAATTATGGTGCATGGCACGGACCAATTGAGGCTTTAACAGTACAATATTTTCTCTATTGCCATTTAACAGGGGAGTACCTATTGTGAAGTATCTTCTTTTCCCCTGTGATGCTGGGCATTGTATATCTTTGGGTAGGTACTGGACGTTCTTATGTAGATTATACAGGGTATAGCGAGACTTATTGAGGGTGCTTGTTCATGCGCATTGTTTATGCTTTCTGTGTATTACAGGATTAAATCCTTTTTACGTTACTTAATTGAAAGCAAAAAGGACGTGGTACTTTGCAGCCTGCCTTTATTTTCTTTACAGGTATAAAGAAGTCCTTACTTAAGTTTGCATTACTGTGGTGCTGGTAAAGATAGCTAATGTGTGCTTTTCTTTTCTAGATCTCCTTCCCCGCTGTTCCCTTCCCTTCCTTCCCTCACTTGATCCGATCAAGATTCTGTGTTGTTTATTGCGGCAGAATTGAGACGATCAAGAGGTAGACCCTAATTGAGCATCATATCAACTCCGAGGTGTTCGCAGATGACACCGAGGATTATTTGTCTCATGGGCATGCTGTTTTTGAGAGTGTCCAAGAATTGAGTGGACATGGTAACTCCTATAATGTGCTTTTCTGGGATTATTGGGGGTGGTTCTCTCAATTCATTTACCCTGGATGTTTCGTTTTCTGTATACCTCGACAGGGTGTCTGCTTTGTTGTTAGCAGCCCCTGGACTGAAGGTGATGGTGAAATCAAATTTAGAAAAGAAAAGAGTCCACCGCAGTTGTCTTGGTGTTAGAGCCCTCGCACAACGAAGAATTTGCAAATAGCGGTGGTCAGTGTACATTACGATTGGGTGTTTGGTACTGAGTAAATAATGACGCCATTCTTTAAACGCTAATCTGATGGCTAATAATTCTTTTTCAGCTTCTGTATAGTGGTATTCCGCTGGTAAGAACTTTTTTGATAAATATGCCACAGGGTGCAATTGGTGTGTCGTGGTATCCCTTTGTGACAATATTGCTCCAATCGCTGTGTCCGAGGCATCAGTTTCCACTATGAAAGGTTTCTCTACATCAGGATGTTTTAACATAGGTGCTGTGATAAAAGCTTGTTTTAGTTCTTGAAAGGCCTTATTAGCGTCTGTTGTCCATTGGAAGGTAACTTTTTTTTTTAACTATTTGGTCAATGGAGTAGCTTTTGTAGAGAAGTTCTGGATAAAACGTCTATAAAAATTCGCAAAGCCCAAGAATCGTTGAATATCTTTGACAGATTTTGGTTCTGGACAATTCTGGATGGCTTGCACTTTTCGGGTTGCCATAGTGATACCTTGTGGTGAGAGAATGAATCCTAGAAATTCCACTGAATCAACGTGGAACTCACATTTTGACAACTTACAATACAAGCCATGTTGGCGCAAGGTGGATAAAATCGTCTTTACATGTGTTACTTGATCTTGTTGGGACGGAGAGTATATTAAAATGTCGTCAATATAAACGATAATGAACCGATCAAGGTATTCATGAAGGACATCATTTACAAAGAATTGAAAGGCCGCTGGGGCATTGCAAAGCCCAAATGGCATCACACAGTACTCAAAACGGCCATATCGGGTTCTAAATGCTGTTTTCTATTCATCCCCGGAACTAATACGTAGTAGATGGTAAGCCCCTCGCAGATCTAATTTTGTGTAAATGGTGGCTGCTCTTACTTGATCGAGTAGCACAGGTATGAGAGGTAATGGGTACCTATTCTTAATAGTGATGTTATTTAGTGCTCTATAATCGATGGAAGTTCGTAACTCACCATTGCTTTTGGGCACAAAGAAGAGAGGTGAGGCTGCTGGGGCCTTGGATGGTCGGATAAAGCCATTTTTTAAGTATTTATCCAAATATTCACGGAGATGTTGGTTTTCCGATTCAGTAAGGGCATAGATTCTACTGCACTGTATTTTTGCCTCTGGAATTAAATCTATGGTGCAGTCATAAGGGCGATGTGGTGGTAACATTTCTGCACTAGTCTCGCTGAACACGTCTTGAAAGGATTCATAGATTGCTGGTAAAGTTGTGTTCTGCTCTGCTGCAGTAGCTATGAAATGGGCTTTACATAAATCTGTTGCTTGTTTAGGTTGTGCATTTGGTTTGTTTGCTTTTCTCAAACATTCTTGCTGACACCAGAAGATTGAAAAGCAATGCTCCTTTTGGCCCAATCAATTATGGGGTTATGTTTTGTGAGCGAAGGCATACTCAATATGACTCCAAACTGTGGTGCATCAATAACATCAAAACGTAAAGTTTCTGAATGGGTTTGTGTTAGAACTGGCACCATTGGCGTGGGTCTCCCCTCCATTTCTCGCTTTTTGTCTCCTCTGTGTTTGCTGGTGTTAGATGCTCTGGGCGCTGTGCCACGGCCATTCCGTGCCACCACGCGAATGCTCCCTATGGTAAATTGACTGTATGAATTGATGTTCCCATAATTGGCTCATTTGGTTTACCTGTTAGTCTCTAGTATAGGGCACCGTGCGTGCCCAGGGCTGGTAGACCGAATGCTGCTGGTGGGCCTGCAGCGCTGATTGCGCCACCCACAGAAGCAGCTTGTAAAGTGGAAAGTGGAATTTAGTATGCCTGAGCTCAGAATATTAAAGTACATCTTTTAGTGAGGGTTATTTCTAAATTCTGTGTCTGAAAATACCACTTTGGGAAAGTGGGTATTTTCTTGCCTAAGTCTTCCAGTGTGCTCTGCTGTTATGTGTATTGGCCGTCTGGTTTTGGAGGGACAGGGTAGGCCGAACCCGACCTGGGTCGAGTAGAGGGATCTGCAGCTGGAGTATGGGGAGGGGTGACCCTTTGATCTAAGCAGGGCTGCGCCTGGCAAGGTGAATGATGGCTCCCCCTCCCACGGTGCGTCTGATGGCAGACCCCTCTCCTAAAGGGCAGGATGCCGCCTCGTAAACAACGTGCCCCCAGGACCTCCCCGAACTGGTTCTGACTGGGTTCAGTGACTTGTGACTTTTGAGAGAACAAAGGCGAGGGGGTATAAAGATGTGCGCGAAAACCCCACGAGTGTGTTACTTCTGGATGCCAAGACGAACCTCTGTCCGTGTAACTAGAGGGAAAGGACTTTGAAACTTTCATCCTCCTTGCTGAAGCAACTACCCAAGGGCCTGATTTGAGCTCGCCTCCTGCTGAAGTCTCAGGGACATTAGACTTCACCCATCAGCCATCTGGATTCCTATTTGAGGGGGATTCTACCCGCAGGTGAGGTCTCTGTTGAGAATTCCAGAGCCTCTGGCTCTACTGCGGGGAACATACTATCGCTATTGTGGGCAGCTGCAGCTGAGGAGCTGTGCCGCTGAGTACCCGCATTTGCCATCCTATGAAAATCATCGCTATTGTGGGCCGCTGCAGCTGAGGAGCTGTGCCGCTGAGTGCCCGCATTTGCCATCCAACGGAAATCATCACTATCGCTATTGTGGGCCGCTGCAGCTGAGGAGCTGTGCTGCTGAGTGCCCACATTTGCCATCCTACGAAAATCATCGCTATCGCTGTTGTGGGCCGCTGCAGCTGTGGAGCTGTGCCGCTGTGCCGCTGAGTGTCCGCATTTGCCATCCTACGAAAATCATCGCTATCGCTATTGTGGGCCGCTGCAGCTGGGGAGCTGTGCCGCTGAGTGCCCGCATTTGCCATCCTACGGAAATCATCGCTTTCGCTATTGCGGGCCGCTGCAGCTGAGGAGCTGTGCCGCTGAGTGCCCGCATTTGCCGTCCTACGAGAATCATCGCTATCGCTATTGTGGGCCGCTGCAGTTGAGGAGCTGTGCCGCTGAGTGCCCGCACTAGTCACCACTTCCAGGATCTTGTTACCACCTGCGGGTACCGCTGGGTGCCCGCCTTTAAGCCCCGTCCCAGGATTATCGTGAGTGCACGCCGCGGACCGCTACAGCCGGGAGCTGTGGCCGCTGCGAGTCCGCCTGTCATCACCGCGGCTTCCTTGTGAGGCTGCGTGCCGTGCCCCTTTACATCTCAGGTACATTGTGCATCACCGGGTCGCGTGGACCCCGGCCCCGAACTAAGTCTGTTCCACCCCTCGTTTCGAGTGCCTTTATTACTTTTGAAGTGAATCTGTAATTGTGTGCATTGTGGCTCCTTGAGTGCTTTTAGCCTCGTGTTCAGTCTATATAAAGATAACTATTTTTCTATAACTACTTGTGGTGTTCGTTTGTAGCGTCTCTCCTGTGTTATTGTGTATGGTCATAAATGCTTCACACACTGCCTCTGAGATAAGCCTGTCTGCTCGTGCTACGTTACCACAGGGTTGAGCAGGGGTTATCAAAGGGTGTAGCCCCCTTACTCTGACTTAGGAAGAAGGATCCCTATTTAGACCTCGGCGCCAGCCGCGGCCAACTGGAAATCCCCATTTCTAACATTGGTGGTCAGCGGTGAGGATCAGGACTTGCATTTGTGATACACATACAATAACCAGTGTACGCTACTAGTGAGTGTAGGCCTAGGCGCAACCACGTACGGTTTGATTTTGTTCTATTGTCGATTGTAATTGCCAGTTATGTCTGCAACGGGTAGGCCAACGTCAAATGCTTCGGAGGATCTCATCTTTGAGGAAGAGAGGTTACAAACCTACACTGCCAAACAGCTAAAGTCTTTTTGCAAGCGATTCACAGTCCCTGTTGCGGGTCTCTCTAGGAAGGAGGAGTATCAGAAGGCCCTTAAGGCCTGGTTAGAAGCGAGAGAGTCCGCTAGGAATGAGGGAGAGAATGCTGGAGGGCAGCAGGATGACGAAGTGGATTTAGTGGGAGGTAAAGCACTTTCCAAACCAGGTACTAGTGTGTCCTCAAAGGGTCTGTCTCCAGAAGAGATGGAGGACAGGGAGAGAGATAGGAGGCATAGTTTGGAGATGGCCAAATTAGAAGGTCAGAAGGACCTAGAGAGTAAAAAATTGGATATTGAGAATAACAGGTTGGCATTTCAACTTGAGAAAATGAAACTGGAGCATGAGAGAGTATTGAGGGAGCTGGAGATCAAGGCTAAGAGCTTAGAGATCTCCCCCTCTGGTGGCAGCATACCATTAGTACCTACCGAGAGTAGAGTGTATATACCCAAGGATGTCATCAAGGATTTCCATAAGAGTGAGGATATTGGGCAATGGTTTGCCGCATATGAGATATCTATGGTGTCCCACCGGGTCCCTGAGAAGGATTGGGGAGCGGGGTTGTGGGGACGCTTTGTGAGTGATGGGAGGGATACCCTGTTGGATCTGCCTGAAGAGAGCAGGATGGTGTATGCCCATATGAAAGAGGCCTTGATGACGCGATATGGTTTGACCCCAGAAATGTACAGGCAGAGATTTAGAACCTGTAAGAAGTTAGAAGGTACCACTCGGGTCGAATATGTGTCTTTTTTTGCAGAGCAATGGATCGCTGGGTAAAGGGTAGCAAAGTGGAAACTTCTGAGCAACTGTATGAGTTGTTTGCATGGGAGCATTTATCTAGTAACTGTTTTCCAGAGCTAAGCCAGCACCTTGTTGATAGCAAGCTAACTAACCCTAGGAAGCTTGCTGAGGAGGCGGACCGCTGGGTGAGCACCCGGGTTCGCAAGGGTCCTGTGGGAGACTTCGCCAAAGGTGGGCAGGGTCCCCAGCAGAGAAGTGGGGGGACAGGGGTAAACCGAGGAGTTCCAGAGAGGGCCCCAAAGTAATTCCCAAGGGAACCAAGGAGTGGTGTCCCAGTCTCCCCCTGAGAAGAAGCCAGTGCCCCCGACGGGTAGACCTGTTCATAGGGGGCCCCTTACTTGTTTTAAATGTGGTCAAGTGGGACACCGGTATTATGATCCCCAATGTCCCCAGAGGGACCTCAATGCCACACCCCGCGCACCACCCCGCCAGCTTGCTAGTGTAGCCCTAGGAGGGGAGGAGATGGGTGCCCAAGGTGGGTGGGATCCCATGGAATTGACCCTTGTCTCGCTAGGAGACTTTGAGAAGGTCCCTAACCCCACGCTGCCTGATAACACTAAGAAGTACAGGCAGTGGGTGACCATAAATGGCCATAGGGTGGAGGCTCTGAGGGACACCGGAGCTAGTGTGACTGCTGTCAGCTCCCGGTTGGTGTCCAAAGAGCAGGTTGTCCCCCATGCATTCTGCCCAGTAGTGTCAGCAGACAACTCTGAGAGCCAGTGTGAGGTGGCTCAGGTTCCCTTTGAGTGGGGGGGGGTCTCAGGAACTCTTCAAGTAGCTGTGAGGCCAGCCATGTCAGTAGACTGTCTGTTGGGCAACGATCTAGAAAACTCCCTGTGGGCTACGGTGGAGAGGAAATCTCACTTGGAAATGTTGGGTCTGCCTGAGTGGGCGTGTGCGACCACTCGGTCCATGGCAGCCAGTAAGGACGTTCACAAGGACCTGGAGCCTGAAAGTATGGCCCAGGCCCCTGCCTTACAGAGAAGGGGTAGGGGGTGCGGGAAACCGGCCCCCATAGTTCCCACGGTCCAGGAAGGAGCAGACCTTGAGGGGGATGCCCTGGAGCCTACAGGGGAACAGGTAGCCGAACTGGGGGACCTGCCTGAGCTGACCCATTGGCAGCAGGAAGGAGGGCCCACCAGGGAGGAATTTTGTGAACAGCAGAAAACGTGCCCTTCTCTCGAGGGGCTGCGGCGACAGGCTGCAGCCCAGGCAGCAGGTGATCAGTCAGGGTCACATCTGATCTATTGGGAGAATGACCTCTTTTACAGCGAGCCTAAGGTTGCTGAGCCTGGGTCAGCCCGTGTGCTGGTGGTACCCCAGTGCTTCAGAGCCTTCCTACTGGGGTTGGCTCATGATGTGCCATTGGCAGGACCTCTGGGGCAGACCAAGACCTTCGAGAGGCTGGTCACCCACTTTTTTTGGCCCCAGATGTGCAGGAGCTCAGATGCTCACTGCAGGACATGTGAGACTTGCCAGGCAAGTGGGAAGAGTGGGGGGAAGATCAAAGCCCCGCTCCAGCCCTTTCCAGTTGTCAGTACCCCGTTCGAGCGAGTGGGCATTGACATTGTGGGGCCTCTGTACCCCAAGACAGCCATGGGCAACAGGTTCATCCTGGTCTTGGTGGACCATGCCACCCGGTACCCTGAAGCCATCCCACTCCGGACAGTGACGGCCCCCGTGGTGGGACGTGCACTGATGGGGATTTTCTCCCGTGTGGGGTTCCCCAGAGAGGTGGTGTCTGATAGGGGTACTAACTTCATTTCCAAATATATGAAGTCTCTGTGGGAGGAGTGTGGGGTAACTTATAAGTTTACCACCCCTTACCACCCCCAAGGGAATGGGCTGGTTGAGAGATTCAACCGGACCCTCAAAGGCATGATTATGGGCCTAGAAGAGACCATGAGGCATAAGTGGGACGTCCTCTTGCCATGCCTGTTGTTTGCTTACCGTGAGGTGCCACAGAAGTCCCTAGGGTTCAGCCCCTTTGAACTACTCTATGGTCACCCGGTGAGAGGGCCTCTGAGTCTGGTCAAGGAAGGCTGGGAGCAATCTCCCAGGAAACCTCCCCAGGATGTGTTTAGTTACATGCTGGCCTTCCGGAACCAGACTCGGCGTTTCAGAAAGCTTGCTGAGGCAAATCTGGAAGCCAGCCAGGAAGAGATGAAACATTGGCACGATCAGAATGCCACTCTGACTGAGTTTCAGCCTGGTCAAAAGGTTTGGGTCATGGCCCCAGTGGAGCCTTGTGCGCTCCAAGATAAGTGGACCAGACCATTTGAGGTGGTGGAGCGCAAGAGTCCTGTTACCTACTTGGTGGACTTGCGGTCTCCCCGGAACCCCTTGCGGGTCCTGCATGTCAACCACCTGAAGCCCCACTTTGAGAGGTCCGAAGTGGGCATGCTCCTGGCCACAGATGCTGGGATGGAGGAGGAGAGTGAGCCTCTTCCTGACCTCCTGTGTGCAAAGGAGCAAGACGGGTCAGTGGAGGGTGTGGTCCTCTCCGCCACACTGACCCCTGAGCAACAGAGTGATTGTCGCCAACTGTTGGGACAATTCAGTGATCTGTTCTCCCTGGTGCCTAGTGTCACTGATTGGTGTGTCCACGAAGTGGACACTGGGGACAGTCCTCCTGTTAAGCACAAGGCTTACCGAGTGACTGACCGGGTTAGGGCATCCATTAAGGAAGAGGTTTCCAAAATGTTTGCTTTAGGGGTGATTGAGTCCTCTAGCAGCCATTGGTCCAGCCCAGTGGTCTTGGTACCAAAAGCTGCAGCCCCTGGTGCCACCCCAGAACTTCGGTTCTGCGTGGACTACCGAGGTCTCAATTCAGTCACAAAGACTGACTCGCACCCCATCCCCAGAGCTGATGAGCTCATAGATCGGCTAGGGGCTGCACGGTACCTCAGCACGTTTGATTTGACGTCTGGGTATTGGCAGATCGCCTTAACTGATGGGGCAAAGGAGAGGTCCACATTCTCCACACCAGATGGGCACTACCAGTTCAGGGCGATGCCCTTTGGGATGAAGAATGCCCCTGCCACCTTTCAGAGGTTGGTCAACAGGGTGTTGGATGGGCTGGAAGATTTCAGTGCCGCCTACCTGGATGACATTGCAGTGTTTAGTTCCTCATGGGAGGACCACCTGCGCCACCTCTGGGAAGTGTTGATGGCACTGCGAAGGGCAGGCCTCACAATCAAGGCAAGTAAGTGCCAGATTGGGCAAGGTTCTGTGGTGTACTTGGGACACCAGGTGCTATTGTGGGCCGCTGCAGCTGAGGAGCTGTGCCGCTGAGTGCCCGCATTTGCCGTCCTACGAGAATCATCGCTATTGTGGGCCGCTGCAGCTGAGGAGCTGTGCCGCTGAGTGCCTACATTTTCCGTCCTACGAGAATCATCGCTATCGCTATTGTGGGCCGCTGCAGCTGAGGAGCTGTGCCGCTGAGTGCCCGCACTAGTCACCACTTCCAGGATCTTGTTACCACCTGCGGGTACCGCTGGGTGCCTGCCTTTAAGCCCCGTCCCAGGATTATCGTGAGTGCACGCCGCGGACCGCTACAGCCGGGAGCTGTGGCCGCTGCGAGTCCGCCTGTCATCACCGCAGCTTCCGTGTGAGGCTGTGTGCCGTGCCCCTTTACATCTCAGGTACATTGTGCATCACCTGTGTCCGTTCCACCCCCCGTTTCAAGTGCCTTTATTACTTTTGAAGTGAATCTGTAATTGTGTGCATTGTGGCTCCTTGAGTGCTTTTAGCCTCGTGTTCAGTCTATATAAAGATAACTATTTTTCTATAACTACTTGTGGTGTCCGTTTGTAGCGTCTCTCCTGTGTTATTGTGTATGGTCATAAATGCTTCACACACTGCCTCTGAGATAAGCCTGTCTGCTCGTGCTACGTTACCACAGGGTTGAGCAGGGGTTATCAAAGGGTGTAGCCCCCTTACTCTGACTTAGGAAGAAGGATCCCTATTTAGACCTCGGCGCCAGCCGCGGCCAACTGGAGATCCCCATTTCTAACAGTTTGACTCTGTGTTTGGTACGCCATAACAATATTACTGGTATCATATGTAATTAACCCAGAGGTAAGTAATGTCCCATCCACGGCTTGAACCATTTCTGGTCTTTCTTTGGGTTGTGTTGGGATTTTTAACTTTGTACAAAAACTAGAATTGATAAAATTTCCCGTAGCCCCGGAAAGTACCATGACAACAACGTCTTGATCTAGTGTTTCTGAGATAAAAAATAGGTATTGAGTGTTAAATGAGGAACTGAGACTTGTAGTGTGTTAGCCAGAGATTGATCAGGAGATACCGTACAAGTACTTGAGGAGGTCTCCTGTTTGATCCCCGAGTTGACTAGTTTCCCTGTTTTTAGCACCACCAGTGGAGGATGAAACATATGATGTTTTAGGACGAGCGAGACATTCCTTAACAAAATGTCCTCTTTTTCCACAATAAAGACATAACCCATTTTTTCGCCATAAATCTTTATCTTCTTGGGTAAGTGTTTTTCTTACTCCACCAATTTCCATCGGTTCACTATGATCATGATTTCTAGCAGAGAGACGATGATCCAAACGCAATGCTAAAGCAATGAGGTCAGCACAAGTGTGGGGTTGAGGTTCTACTGGAGCTATTAAGTCTTTTAGTTTGTCTCGTAAACCCTGATAAAATAGTGCCGCTCTTTTTTCTTCGGGCCAGTTGGTCTCAGCGACAAGACGATTAAACTGTGTTAAATAGTGGACCAGGTCTTTTGTACCTTGTTTTAATTCTAATAGTTTGCGATCTGCGGAACCAGTTATGGTCCTACGGTCGAACACTCGTTCAAATTCTTGTTTAAAAGTTCTCCAATTATATAAAAGGGGGTCATCAGAAGCAACCAAAGGTACTGCCCACATGGCAGCATCCCCACTAAGATATGAAATGATGAATGCTATACGAGACTGAGGGTCCGGGAAGGAAGTTGCTTTGACCATGAAATGTAATTGAACTTGAGTTAGGAATGTTTTAAATTTTGCAGGGTCCCCTGAAAACATTCTGGAGGAGCCAAGGGTACTGTAGCTGGTACAGTTACAGATACCGTAGGATTCGATGTGACAGATCCTGAAGCAGGGGAAGTGTGGCCGCTAGGAATTTGTGATTGTAACTGTACCACTTTGTTAGCCAACGTAGCGGTTTGCAATCTAGCAGCAGTTATGTCTTTCTGCATGTTTTCCATCATTCTACATAAATCATCTAATGTGGCCATCTTGTTGATACTGTTTAGGAGGACCTGAATTCGTGGGCAGATTATCCTGTCAGGTTTTTTTTTTTTTAGGTCCTCAGGAACAGTACCTCCAAGAAGCCCACCTTCTGGCAGTTCTGACTCTGCGTACAATAAACCAGAGGATCAGAATGGCCAGATGAGGGGAAGGGAATTAGGGAGGGTACTGCGGGGAAGGAGATCTGGAACAAAAACAATTGCCTGATTACACCTTTTCTGTAGGAGGAGAAACAACATGCAATTCTACAGAATATACTTTTGAAACAAAACTATATTGTGGTATGTTTCTTACTTCAGAAACTTCTTATTCCAGAATATTCTTGTTATCAACAGAAAGATTGTTCATCAATGAGTTGTCTAAGAAATGTGCCAATCGATGTTATTTGCAATTATTATGAATACAACTTGCCAGTTTTTGTTAATACAGATTATATTGATAACGCTCAGGACTTCCAATAACTGTTCATATCAGTCTTTCAACACTATTCATATCACAGTCTTATATTCAGCATGATGAGTTTATATTTACAGATTGTCCCATGTTGTCTTTTTTCTGCTTTTTTCCACTTTAAATAGCCTACAACAGGATTCCAAAAATAACTGAAGATTTGCCCTACCTGCGCGGTGCGTAATATGGAAGATTAAGCCTACCGCGATGTCAGGAATCAGCAGGAGAGCCGAAGAGAAACTCTGGACCGGTCCGATTGAACTATGATGCGCTGCACCAACGATGAGATCACTGCGATGTCATGAATCAGCAGGGGAGCCGAAGATGAAGCACCAAACCGCTCCCTTCATCCGAGAAGCCTACTGCAACACCAGAAGCAGCAGCGACGATGACGGAAAGAACAAGGAACCGCTCCGTTCCGAAACCGCTGATAATCTGCCGTGCGTGCTGGGGCGTGGTCGCTTTTTCTACGCGACTGTGAAGAAGACAGCAGCCGCGTTGGGTCAAGCTTTGACCGCAACAAAAGGGACAAAATACTAGTAAAAGAAAAAGAAAAGCAGGCACAAGGCACATTATATGGCAGTACAACATAAGTCAAGATTCTTTATACTTTCCTTTGGGCCAAAACATAATAAAGTGTTTTACTGCTACTACATGGTGGGTTATTGTTAATATATATTAATATGCTCTACTGGCATCATGTTATCAATACTTTCATCATGTTATCAATACTTTCTACTGGCATCATGGGGTTCATGACAAAAAGACACCCCTGCACCCAACACCCCACGGCCTTGTTTGACCCAACCGATGGTGTCCAGGCATCCCCCAAGAAGCCAACTTACCTCTCCAGCTGATGGTCACCTTCAGGAAGTCGTCCTGCTCGAGCGTGCAGCCTCTTTGTCAAACCGAAGGTCTCCACTGGCATCCACAGGGTCCGTGACATCTCCTTGGCACTCTGCACACTCGGCCGCCCCTGTCCCGCTGGTAGTGCAGTTCCTGTGCTGATTGTTGGCCCCTGCAGTGCTGACCTTAACCCCAGGAGCTTTGCTCCCACATTCGAGTGGCGTGCTCATAAGCAGCCCCTGACAGAAGCCCCCCTTAGCCCCATTGGCTAACTTTGGTCCCCTGCACTCTGCACCTGGCCGCCCCAGTGCCGCTGGTGGTGCAATTTGAGTGCCTACCTAGACCTTGGTCCTAACCTCCAAAACTCCCACATATAAGTCACTTACTTACCTGTGAAACCAGTAACCATTTTTCTCCCATAGGAACCAATGTTACGAGCTTTTGTTCCTAAAATATTCTGTCTAGTTGAACGTTTGTATGAAAAAGAAATAACTGCTTTAAACCAAGGAAAGTCTTACCTACCTTGTATTGTGAGATCCCCAGTGTGGTATCTAGGCATACCACCCTGAGTAGCCATTGTATTCTAAAAGTAATCCAAAAGTATTCCAAAAGTAGTTACTGTGTAATTTAAACTGTTTTTTGAACCAATACAAACCTGTAACGATTGTAAATTAATTCCAATTTGCACTTCTTGAAATGTTCTATGATTGAAAGTACATTTTACCTACCTGTGCCAAGTCTTGCTTGGTTCTAGAAATAAAACATAAGTATATATTTTGTATACTTACCTAATTGGTCAGGATTCAGTCTCTGAGTGTGTGCCATCAGTATTGATTGAGTGAATACAATAAATGCTTAACACACCTTCTGGCTAAGCCTAACTGCTCACCCACACTACCACAAAGAGAGCTGTTAGTACTTACCTAATTTAGCCTCTACAATACCTCTGGGGACTCCCTGGACTCTGTGCACATTATAACTTACTTTAGTATAGCATATACAGAGTCAGCTTCCTACATTGGTGGACCAGCGGTGGGATGTGAAGCCTTGCATTTATTGGACTAACTTGGTCAAATTCTGATCACAAGACAAGAATCCAAAAAGTGACTGTAGTACAACTCATTTTTTTAATTGACTATTTTCCAACTTTCTAAAAGTCTTGTTAGGGCCTTGCATTGAGCCCCTGTAGTAAATTGTTTAGAAAAAGTAAAAGTCACTGAAGTTTAGGGGCGAAGTACTTAGAACTTTTGTGTAGGTCTTCCAAAAAGAACCCTACTTTAGAAAAAATAATGAGCAACACAGCGAATATGGTGAGCAGCTCAACCTCGTCCTTTATTCCAACCTAAGGGTTAGGGGGCTAAGGATTCTCTGTAAAGCTAGAAAAATAAGAACACGGTCCAACCCTACCAGAATAGAACTCCTGGAGTTTCTGGCTGAGTATGAAAAGGACCACCCCTCCCCTGATGAGGAAGACTCCCAGGGAGATGGGGAAGGGAGTGAGGGGGATGAGGTCTTTAACCCTCCACCTCAACTACTTAGGGAGGAAGGGAACTTTGAGTTCCCCACCTCCAAGCCAGGGAGTTGAGGGTCTAGAACAGAAGTCTCCAACCTTTTCTGTAGTGAGAGCTACTTCTGATCAGTGAAAATAATCATGAGCTACTGAAGGCTAAACAACTTGTGCATTGTTACCAGATACCCCCTCGCCCAGCTTCATTGACTTTAAGCCTAATGTCCATAGACCCAGATACTATGGTTTGAACAAAATACTTTGACTAGGGGCACTATGACAGGGCTGCCATGTGTGTCAGTTAGAGTGTGGTCTTTGAGGATGTATGAGCATATGTGCGTATGACTAGGAATTATTTGTATAGGTGACTGAGAGCCTGTGTCATATACACTTGCAGCACAGGACATGCCTTTCCCCTTATGTGGCACAGTTACATGCATGACATACAATAATATTTTTTTTGGGGGGGGAGAAAATTGAAGTGCAAAAAAATGTTATGCAAAAATGTTTGTAAAATGGAAAATTTTTCTGCACTTTTAATTTCTCTCGTTTTAAAAAGTGGCTGTATTTTTCCAGTTATACTTATGGCACATTGCCTACTAGCCACTGGCAGTAAGGGGCCTGCTGATTGTAAATGCAACACTTTGAAATGGGAGAAAATTAAAATGAAGAATTTACTTAATCATTAAGATAACTGTTCATTTTAATGTTCTCCCATTTAAAAGCATCCAGAAATATTATTTTATTCTCAAGCTCCAATATTCAGTTGACAAGGACTTTTATTTAAGAGATAAATATTTCATTACTTCACCTCTGTGCCCCAGTCTGGGTCATAAATTTGACTAGGCATTACTTATTATCAGGCCCTGCAATCTGCAGCCTGATGATAAAATTGTAAAATAAACACAGTCTTCCCTTAACTTTAAATGGAAATATGACCTTGTGCTTATTTATAAATGAACTTGAAGCTGTGAGCTACTCTGAAGGTGTCTGGGAGCTACTGGTAGCTCACCAGCGACTGGTTGGAGACACCTGGTCTAGAACCTACAGAGATAGGCTAGACTCTGTACAATACAGTGAAGACAACTTCACTGAAGAGGACAACCTTTTAGCAAGGTTGACCAAGAGACTAGAGCTAGAGACTAGGCTCCTAGCCCTAGAAAAAAAGTGAGTAGATATGGGCCAATAACCCATCAATGGTGCCAGCAATACTACAAACCAAGAAAGAGAAGGATCCTATGATCTCAAAATCCCTAAAGGGAATGTCCCTACATTTGAGGATGGTGATGATATCACCAAGTAGTTCACAGCCTTTGAGAGGGCTTGTGATACCAGAAAAGTGAGAAAGTCTCCCTGGGGGGCACTCCTTTGGGAACTGTTTTCTGGTAAGTGCAGAGACAGACTTCTGACCCTCACTGGGGCAGAAGCAGAGTCCTATGAACTCATGAAGGGTACCCTTATTGGGGGATTTGGACTCACTACTGAGGAGTACAGAATTAAATTCAGGGGGCTCAGAAATCCCAGAGTCAGTCCTGGGTGGAATTTGTAGACTACTCAGTAAAGACTGGTGGCTTGTTGACTGGAAGTAAAGTGCAGAATTATGAGAGACTTTATAACTTGTTTATGAAGGAACACATCTTAAGTAACTGCATCAATGAAAAGTTGCATCTGTATCTGGTAGACCTAGGTCCAATTTCCCCCCAAGAATTGGAAAAGCAGGCAAACCACTGGGTCAAGACAAGGGTGACAAAGACAACCACTGGGGGTGACCAAAAGAAAGAGGTTACAAAGCCTCCCCAAGGGAAAGAGGGTGAGAAACACAAAGACAAAAATGAAGAGTCTTCTAAAGGCCCCTATAATCCTGTCCAGGGGGTGGGCCCAGGAACTCTTCCCAGCCCACTGATGGGTACAAGGGGAAAATGTTTGATCCTGCAGAGGCCTGGGGTTGCCACTGTAACAAGAGGGGACAGCGAACAGGTGATCCTGCCTGTCCCAACAAGAAGGCCCCTATTCCTCCTCCAGTTTCTACTGGTGTAGCAGATCTCCAGATGAGATCAATAGTGTGCCCAGAGCAAATCAGGGTTCACACTGAGGCAATTTTAGTCTCTGAAGGGGAGAGAGGGTTTGTAGCTTTGGCTGTCTGGCCCCCTAATTTAAAATAATACCTGTAGTACCCCTTAGTGAATGGGACTAAGATAGAAGCCCTGAGGGGTACAGGTGCCAGTGTCACTATGGTGAGAAACACACTGGTTTCTCCAGAACAATATACCTGACTGAAAAACGTATCCAGTTACCAATGCTGACAGTGTTACCACTAACCATCCCATGGCAATGGTGACATTAGACTGGGGGGATGGTTG
The DNA here is from genome assembly GCA_963921515.1 of Calotriton arnoldi. Lineage (NCBI taxonomy): Eukaryota > Metazoa > Chordata > Amphibia > Caudata > Salamandridae > Calotriton > Calotriton arnoldi. The sequence continues at coordinate 550,260 of CAWUFW010003006.1, read as the reverse complement.
GGGGGGGGTCTGGCCTGAAACAGGTAGTGGTCTCTCCAAAGCTCACAGCCGCCTGTCTGCTTGGAAATGATCTGGAAACCTCAGCATGGGCTGAGGTAGAAAGAAAGACACATGCAGCTATGCTGCAAATCCCTGAGATAGTGTGTGTGAAAACAAGAGCACAATGCCTAGCACAGGGTGAAAAAGGAGAGTTGGAGCCTGACATGATGGCCCAACCTCCCAAGAGAAAAGGTAGGAGGACTAGTGAAGCAGCTTCCCCACAGCAGAAGGATCAGGACCCCTCTCCTCAGGGAGAGGCCTTGTCAGCCCCAGAGGGAACTGAGCCCATGGAGCTTCAACCTTACAAGGTGGAGCTCTTGGGCCCTGGGGGACCCTCTAGGGAACAGCTGTGCCTTGGGCAGCAGGTCTACCCTTCTCTTGAAGGTCTGAGGCAGTAAGCTGCTGCACAGGAGCAGAAAGATGTCAGTGGCTTCCACAGGGTCTATTGGGAGGAAAGACTCCCGTACATTGAGACCAGAGACCCCAAACCTGGTGCCACACGGAGAGTGGTAGTGTCTCAACTGTATAGGGAGCTCCTACTCACTCTATCCCATGACATCCCCCTAGCTGGACATTTAGGCCAGACCAAAACTTGGGAAAGATTGGTCTCCCACTTCTATTTGTCCCAGATGTCCCAAAATGTGAAGGAGTTTGTAAGCTCCTGTGTTACCTGTCAAACAGCCAGTGGCAAGACAGGAGGATACCCTAAGGCCCCCTTAATTCCACTACCAGTGGTTGGGGTCTTCTTTGAGAGGGTAGGTGTGGATATAGTGGATCTACTTGAACCTCCCACCGCCTCAGGAAACAAATTCATACAGGTGGTAGTGGATCACACCACCAGGTATCCTAAAGCCATTCCTCTTAGGACTACTACAGCCCCTGTAGTAGCCAAAGCACTCATTGGTGTCTTCACCAGGATATGGTTTCCTAAGGAGGTAGTATCAGACAGAGGTTCCAACTTTATGTCTGCATGCTTAAAGCACATGTGGGATGAGTGTGGAGTGATCTATAAGTTCACAACACGTTACCAACCACAAGACAATGGCCTTGTTGAGATATTTAACAAGACATTGAAAGGCATGATAATGGGGCTCCCTGAAAAACTCAAAAGGAGATGGGATGTTCTGTTGCCCTGCCTGCTTTTTGCCTACAGAGAGGTGCCTCAGAAGGGAGTAAGGTTCTCACCATTTGAACTTCTGTTTGGCCACCCTCTCTCTTGTGAGGGAAGGATGGGAGAAACCCCATCATGTACCAAAACAAGATGTGGTAGACGATGTACTATGACCATAAAACTGCACTGGTAGAAATATAACCAGCGCAACAGGTATGGGTTTTGGAGCCAGTGGCACCAAGGGCTCTCCAGGACAAATGGAGTGTACCTTACCCTATCCTAGAGAAAAAGAGTGAGGTCACCTACGTGGCAGACCTGGGCACTAGCAGGTCCCCCAAAAGGGTGATACATGTGACTCGCCTAAAACTCTATTGTGACAGGGCTGCTGTAACCATGCTGATGGTTACTGATTAGGACCAGGAGACAGAGAGTTAACATCTCCCTGACCTCCTTCTTACAGCCCGAAGATGGGTCAGTAGATGGAGTTGTCTATTCAGTCACCCTCTCTGCCCCACAGCAGGCTGATTGCAGACAGGTTCTGCAACAGTATGCACAGCTCTTTTCCTTGACCCCTGGTCAGACTCCCTGGTGTACCCATGATGTGGACACTAGAGACTGCTTGCCTGTCCAAACCAAAGCTATCGCCAGTCTGACGAAGTCAAGTAAAGCATCAAGGCTAAGGTCAGCAAGATGGTGTAGTTGGGAGTCATTAAACCTTCTGAGAGTCCCTGGACTAGCCCTGTGGTCCTAGTCCCCAAACCTCATCCACAGGATGGAAAGAGAGAAATGAGGTTTTGTGTGAACTACAGAGCCCTCAATACTGTCACCAAGACAAATGCAAACCCCATCCCCAGAGCTGATGAACTGATGGATAATTACGGGGCTGCCAAATACTTAAGTACCTTTGACTTAACTGCAGGGTACTGGCAGATTGGCATGACCCCAAGACGAGAAGAAAAGACAGCATTCTCCACATCTGATCGGCACTTCCAGTTCACTGTGATGCCATTTGGTCTAAAGAATGCCTCTGCCACCTTCCAAAGGTTGGTGAATCAAGTCCTTGCTGGGTTGGAAGGCTTTAGTGCAGCTTATCTTGATGATATTGCTGGGTTTAACTCTTCCTGGCACGATCACCTGGTCCACCTGGGGAAGGTTTTACAGGTCCTGCAAGCTGCATGCCTAACTATCAAGGCATCCAGGTGCCAGATAGGGCAGGGAACTGTTGTGTACTTGGGCCACCTTGTAGGTGGAGGCCAAGTCCAACCACTACAACCCAAAATCTAGACAATTCTGCATTGGGAAGCTCCAACCACCCAGACCCAGGTTCCTTGGCTTGACTGGGTATTATAGGAGGTTTGTGAAGGGGTATGGATCCATTGTGACCCCCCTCACAGAACTCACCTCCAACAAGATGCCCAGGAACGTGAACTGGACAGTTGGCTGCCAAAAGGCTTTTGACACCCTGAAAGAGGCAATGTGCTCAGCACCTATTCTCAAGGATCCAGATTACTCCAAGCAGTTCATTGTGCAGACTGATGCCTCTGAGCTAGGCATAGGAGCAGTCCTATCCCAGACCAATGATGATGGACAAGACCAACCTGTTGCTTTTATAGGCAGAAGGCTACTCCCCAGGGTGCAGATTTGGAGTGCCATTGTTGGACTTGGTCCTTTTTGCGGGGTTATACCCAAACTTTTTGCTTCTTCCTCCTATTTTTTCCTGACCTGTTGTTGTTGGTTTGAGGACTCTGGGCACTTTACCACTGCTAAACAGTGCTAAAGTGCATATGCTCTCTGTGTAAATTGTTATTATGATTGGTTCTCCCTGAGTGGCATATTTTGATTTACTGGTCAGTCCTTAGTAAAGTCCACTGGGTGTGCCGGGGCTGGTACATCAAATACTACTAGTGGGCCTGCAGCACTGACTGTGCCACCCACATGAGTAGCCCTCGAAATATGTCTCAGGCCTGCGATTGCAGTGCCTGTGGGCAGTTTGCTAACTGCCATGTCGACTTGGCAAGTGCACCCACTTGCCAGGCCCTAACCTTCCCTTTTCTTACATATAGGACACCCCTATGGTAGGCCCAAGGTACCACCCTGTACCAAAGGGGATGATGGACGGAGCGTTTGAGCAAATCAAACACTCACCCCCAGTCAACTGATCTGGGTTTAATCCATCATCATTCTTTAGCTCACTCCACCACCCCAGTTCAGACAAGGCCATATGCAAATCAGTCTGACCCTGTGCCTCATGGGAACAGTCCAGCCCGAACTGCCAAACCATGTCTTCCCTGGACCGGAAACAAGCATCATGGGACCGGTTTTGGGTTCATAACCCTCACAGCCAGGCTATCTTGAATCCAGTGGCAAAGTGAGCAAGGGACCCACGTCTGGGCATACCCTGCCAACTTAGGGCGAACAAAGCAATACCAAAGGGGATGATGGACGGAGCGTTTGAGCACATCAAACACTCACCCCAGTCAACTGATCTGGGTTTAATCCATCATCATTCTTTAGCTCACTCCACCACCCCAGTTCAGACATGGCCATATGCAAATCAGTCTGACCCTGTGCCTCATGGGAACAGTCCAGCCCGAACTGCCAAACCATGTCTTCCCTGGACCGGAAACAAGCATCCTGGGACTGGTTTCGGGTTCATAACCCTCATCAGCCAGGCTATCTTGAATCCAGTGGCAAAGTGAGCAAGGGACCCACGTCTGGGCATACCCTGCCAACTTAGGGCGAACAAAGCAATACCAAAGGGGATGATGGACGGAGCGTTTGAGCAAATCAAAAACTCACCCCCAGTCAACTGATCTGGGTTTAATCCATCATCATTCTTTAGCTCACTCCACCACCCCAGTTCAGACATGGCCATATGCAAATCAGTCTGACCCTGTGCCTCATGGGAACAGTCCAGCCCGAACTGCCAAACCATGTCTTCCCTGGACCGGAAACAAGCATCCTGGGACCGGTTTCGGGTTCATAACCCTCATCAGCCAGGCTATCTTGAATCCAGTGGCAAAGTGAGCAAGGGACCCACGTCTGGGCATACCCTGCCAACTTAGGGCGAACAAAGCAATACCAAAGGGGATGATGGACGGAGCGTTTGAGCAAATCAAACACTCACCCCCAGTCAACTGATCTGGGTTTAATCCATCATCATTCTTTAGCTCACTCCACCACCCCAGTTTAGACATGGCCATATGCAAATCAGTCTGACCCTGTGCCTCATGGGAACAGTCCAGCCCGAACTGCCAAACCATGTCTTCCCTGGACCGTAAACAAGCATCCTGGGACCGGTTTCGGGTTCATAACCCTCATCAGCCAGGCTATCTTGAATCCAGTGGCAAAGTGAGCAAGGGACCCACGTCTGGGCATACTCTGCCAACTTAGGGCGAACAAAGCAATACCAAAGGGGATGATGGACGGAGCGTTTGAGCAAATCAAACACTCACCCCCAGTCACCCGATCTGGGTTTAATCCATCATCATTCTTTAGCTCACTCCACCACCCCAGTTCAGACATGGCCATATGCAAATCAGTCTGACCCTGTGCCTCATGGGAACAGTCCAGCCCGAACTGCCAAACCATGTCGTCCCTGGACTGGAAACAAGCATCCTGGGACCGGTTTCGGGTTCATAACCCTCATCAGCCAGGCTATCTTGAATCCAGTGGCAAAGTGAGCAAGGGACCCACGTCTGGGCATACCCTGCCAACTTAGGGCGAACAAAGCAATACCAAAGGGGATGATGGACGGTCAGTGTGCAGTATATGTGAAAGGTAGGACATGTACTGATGTGTGTAACATGTCCTGATAGTGAAATACTGCCAATTTCATTTTTCACTATTGAAAGGCTATCTTGCCCCATAGGACAGAATGGGGAATACTTTGTAACATTTTACAAGCATATCTTCCCATAGGGATAAGATAGAAAAATAACGTTTAGGCTCTCTGAACTCAGAATTTAATAACACATCTTTTACTAAAGATGGTTTTTAAATTGTGTGTTTGAAAATGCCACTTTTAGAAAGTATTACAGCAAACAAATGATGGACGGAATGCTGACAATGCAAACATTCTCCCCCAGTCAAAAGATCTGGGTTAAATCCATCGTTCTTTTGCCCACTACGCCACCCCAGTTTGGATCCAGCCATATGCAAATCAGTCTTGACCCTGTGCCCCATGGGAACAGTCCAGACCGCACTGCCAGGCCAGGTCCTCCCTGGACCGGAAACAAGCATCCTGGGACCAGTTTCAGGGTATGTCACCCTTCTTCAGCCAGGCTAGCTTGAATCCAGTGGCACAGTGAGCAAGGGACCCACATCTGGGCATACCCATCCCACTTAGGGCGAAAAGTGTTACAGCAAACAAATGATGGACGGAATGCTGACAATGCAAACATTCTCCCCCAGTCAAAAGATCTGGGTTAAATCCATCGTTCTTTTGCCCACTACGCCACCCCAGCCTTGACCCTGTGCCCCATGGGAACAGTCCAGACCGAACTGCCAGGCCAGGTCCTCCCTGGACCGGAAACAAGCATCCTGGGACCGGTTTCAGGGTATGTCACCCTTCTTCAGCCAGGCTAGCTTGAATCCAGTGGCACAGTGAGCAAGGGACCCACGTCTGGGCATACCCATCCCACTTAGGGCGAAAAGTGTTACAGCAAACAAATGATGGACGGAATGCTGACAATGCAAACATTCTCCCCCAGTCAAAAGATCTGGGTTAAATCCATCGTTCTTTTGCCCACTACGCCACCCCAGTTTGGACCCAGCCATATGCAAATCAGTCTTGACCCTGTGCCGATGGGAACAGTCCAGACCGAACTGCCAGGCCAGGTCCTCCCTGGACTGGAAACAAGCATCCTGGGACCGGTTTCAGGGTATGTCACCCTTCTTCAGCCAGGCTAGCTTGAATCCATTGGCACAGTGAGCAAGGGACCCACGTCTGGGCATACCCATCCCACTTAGGGCGAAAAGTGTTACAGCAAACAAATGATGGACGGAATGCTGACAATGCAAACATTCTCCCCCAGTCAAAAGATCTGGGTTAAATCCATCGTTCTTTTGCCCACTACGCCACCCCAGTTTGGACCCAGCCATATGCAAATCAGTCTTGACCCTGTGCCCCATGGGAACAGTCCAGACCGAACTGCCAGGCCAGGTCCTCCCTGGACCGGAAACAAGCATCCTGGGACCGGTTTCAGGCTATATCACCCTTCTTCAGCCAGGCTAGCTTGAATCCAGTGGCACAGTGAGCAAGGGACCCACGTCTGGGCATACCCATCCCACTTAGGGCGAAAAGTGTTACAGCAAACAAATGATGGATGGAATGCTAACAATGCAAACATTCTCTCCCAGTCAAAAGATCTGGGTTAAATCCATCGTTCTTTTGCCCACTACTCCACCCCAGTTTGGACCCAGCCATATGCAAATCAGTCTTGACCCTGTGCCCCATGGGAACAGTCCAGACCGAACTGCCAGGCCAGGTCCTCCCTGGACCGGAAACAAGCATCCTGGGACCGGTTTCAGGGTATGTCACCCTTCTTCAGCCAGGCTAGCTTGAATCCAGTGGCACAGTGAGCAAGGGACCCACTTCTGGGCATACCCATCCCTCTTAGGGCGAAAAGTGTTACAGTGTTACACCTGGCCTGGCAGTTCGGGCTGGACTGTTCCCATTGGGTGCAGGGTCAAGACTGACTTGCATATGGCTGGGTCCAAACTGGAATGGCAAGGTGAGCAAAAAAACGATGGATTTAGGCCCAGACCTCTGTACTGGGGTGAATGTATGACATTGTTCTGCATTCTGTCCATCAACTGTTCTTTTTGCATTTGTCACCCCGAGTGGGATGGGCATGCCCAGACGTGGGTCCCGTGCTCTCCATGCCACTGGAGTCAAGCTATCCTGGCTGATGAGGGCTGAAAGCCCGAAACCGGTCCTAGGATGCTTGTTTCCAGTCCAGGGAGGACCTGGATTGGCAGTTCGGGCTGGACTGTTCCCATTGGGTGCAGGGTCAAGACTGATTTGCATATGGCTGGGTCCAAACTGGAATGGCATGGTGAGCAACAAAACAATGGATTTAGGCCCAGATCTCTGTACTGGGGTGAATGTATGACATTGTTCTGCATTCTGTCCATCAACTGTTCTTTTTGCATTTGTCACCCCGAGTGGGACGGGCATGCCCAGACGTGGGTCCCGTGCTCTCCATGCCACTGGAGTCAAGCTATCCTGGCTGATGAGGGCTGAAAGCCCGAAACCGGTCCTAGGATGCTTGTTTCCAGTCCAGGGAGGACCTGGCCTGGCAGTTCGGGCTGGACTGTTCCCATTGGGTGCAGGGTCAAGACTGATTTGCATATGGCTGGGTCCAAACTGGAATGGCATGGTAAGCAAAAAAACGATGGATTTAGGCCCAGATCTCTGTACTGGGGTGAATGTATGACATTGTTCTGCATTCTGTCCATCAACTGTTCTTTTTGCATTTGTCACCCCGAGTGGGACGGGCATGCCCAGACGTGGGTCCCGTGCTCTCCATGCCACTGGAGTCAAGCGGATGGCTGATGAGGGCTGAAAGCCCAAAACCGGTCCTAGGATGCTTGTTTCCAGTCCAGGGAGGACCTGGCCTGGCAGTTCGGGCTGGACTGTTCCCATTGGGTGCAGGGTCAAGACTGATTTGCATATGGCTGGGTCCAAACTGGAATGGCATGGTGAACAAACAAACGATGGATTTAGGCCCAGATCTCTGTACTGGGGTGAATGTATGACATTGTTCTGCATTCTGTCCATCAACTGTTCTTTTACTTTTAGAAAGTAGGTATTTTCTTGTTTAATCATTCTGTGTGCCTTTGCCTGTTTGTGTATTGACTGTCTGGTTTTGGAGTGACAGGGGCTGGGGAGGTGCATTCTCTCAGACAGCCACTGGGGGGTTCATGTGTGTCCTGCCTTTCCTGAATGAGTCAGGGCTGTGCTAAATAGACCTGGGCTGCATTCAGAGTAGGGGGAGGAGTTCTCACTAGCACCTGAATAGGCCCGGTCTGCATTTAAAGTGGTGGGAGAAGATTTCACTTGCACCTGAATAGGGCCTGTCTGCCTTACACAATGCTGTCTCCACCTCCTGACGGGCAGCTGCACCAGAGAGGACAGAACTGGTTTGGACTGGGCTCAGAGACCCTTGCACAAAGAGAACAAAGACATTTCGGGGTATAAGTATTAGACCTAAAACCCCTGAACTTTAGACTACTTCTGGAATCAAGAGGAACCTTTGCCAAGGAGAAGAGCTGGAGAAACTGAGGCGAAGTTCTGCCCTTGCTGTGTGTCTGGGGTTGGCCGGCAGTTGCTGTTTCTGCCAAGGAAAGGAGAAGGACTTTGCTGTGTGCTGTGTCCCCTGCTTGAGGAAAGTCTCCAAGGGCTTGAGCAGAGCTTGCCTCCTGTTTAGAAGTCTCAGGAACACAAAGACTTCACCCCCAGCTCCCCTGAACTTCCTTGCTGGGAGTTCTGACCTGCCAGGAGTGCCTGTGACTGTGTGGGGCCTCTGGAGGTTGTTTCTGCTGCTGGGAGCTGGAAAGCAATGCAACATCAAGAAAATCGACGCATTCGCTCTTCTTGCGACAGTTTTTCCGACGCAACGCCGTGGTGCGAGAAGAATCTCCCCGCACCGCCATGCCGCTGCTGAAACCGACGCAGTGCCTTTTGCCGCTGCAAGAATCGATGCATCGAGGGATCGCGGCAGAAGATACCGACGCAGCGCCGCTCGACGCCGCCGCATCGTTCCCCGACGCATCCCGGATTTCCGCGCATCGTCCCTGTGCGGCAAGTTTTACCCAACGCATCACCCACAGATCGGAGTCGTCTCAGAATTGACACATCGCTTCCCCCTACAGACCGGACCCGACGCACCGCTCCCCTGTGTCCAGCGGAACTGTTGCATCGCATCCACGAAGGTCTCAGGAATCGACGCATCTCTTTGTTTTTCAACGCTTCCCATCGCTGCGGCTGTTTGGCTTGGTGAATTTTGTCACAACAACAGGTACTTTGCAAGAAATCACGCATCCATAGTTTTCTATGGTCTCAGTTGCTAAAACTTTTTGAAAGTCATTTTTCTTAATACTTGTATGTTGGATTTTTTGCCGTTTTGGTCTTGTTAAGTTTAGATAAAGATACTTTATTTTTCTAAACCGGTGTGGTGTCCATTTGTGGTGTTATCACTGTGTTACTGTAAGTGTTGGTACAAATACTTTAGACATTGCCTTCAGTGACGGCTGCTCCATTAGGGCGTTGGAGCGCCACCCCACTGCTTTCTCGCAGTGCGAGAAGCAGAAAATAAAATGGTATTCTAAATACCATTTTATTTTCTGCTTCTCGCGCTGCGAGAAAGCAGATGGCAGGGGTATGCCTGGTTGGGGGCGGGCGGGAGCGTATGCCTGGTTGGGGGTGGGCGGGTCGGGGAGGAGTGGCTTGCACCACTCTGAGTGCCCTGACTGCTTGGTCGGCCCTGGGGCTGACCAAAGCAGTCATGCGCACTCTACATTTTCTCTATGTAGGCGGCATGCAGCCTACATAGAGAAAATGGCCTCCCTACTGGTGCCCGGCTGGGCGCCGTCCGGGACTCTGCACCAATCACAATGCTGCCATTGCAGCCTTGTGATTGGCTTACAGGAGGGGAGGGAGCTGCAGCATGCCTGTTCCTGTTCAGAACGCGGGACCCCGGCCCAGGAGCAGAGGCGGCGCGGACCCGGTCAGGTAAGTTTTCTTTTCTTTTTCTTTTAAACCCTCCCCCGCGCGACCCCGCCCTTCCCCCCTGCGAGTATTGCGAGCCGCGACTGATTTGTGATTTCAAGAGTTTCGACGGTCGAGAAGCACAGTGATACGCAAATTGAATTTGTTACACTTTGTAGATAATATTTGATTGTTGTAGTTTTCTAGCTCGTGATAACGCATTCAGGTGATTTTTATTGTTACACCAATATATCGCGGTTTGCTCAGGGTTTCTTAAAAACAGTTAACTTAACTCTTGCGTATCTTAATCTTAATGACAAACACCACTGCGTGCTAGTAAGTCATTTTTATTCATTATTAGCCTAAAATAACACCCGAACGATTTATACGTTGTTTGCCAGCGCACAGACCGGTGCGTTCCAAGCCTCGTGAATGATGCTGCAAGTGAAAACAGCCAGCAAACGCTTTTTTCATAACGACAGAATCCACAATGTGAAGGTACCAAAATCTTGACTTTACTTTAATATCTCCCTATAGAAACGTCAAATGCCTAAATCAAACCAAAATCACTTTCCACTTATGAGGTTTGGGTTACTGTACTATTCTATACTGGGGCCATTTCTTTTTTGAGAACAAGTCCTTGATAGTGAAATTAGGGGCAAGTGGAAATGCTCGCATGGACAGATTTATGCAACATCAGGGCTTTGGTAGCCTATGTTCAAAGTCTATGGTTATGCTATGGTTTGGTTATGGTTTGCTATGGTTGCGTTGTAGTCTATGTTTCCACATTCTACCACACATCTGTGTGCTGCTGGACCTGTCCTTTAATCAAAGAAAGTAATCTATGACTGTTCGTACCACCAAACTTCACCCTAATATGGTGCCAGATTCAAGGATGTGCAAGCGGGAGTGGGGGAGGGGGGATATTACACATTACATTTTGAAGCACCTGAAAACCATTTTGATTTAAAAAATATATATTTTACAGTGTGCAGTTGTCTATACATTACTGCTTTGCAGCTGAAGTAAATATAGAAACTGAAACTCTAATTGAAACAAAAGACTTTTACATGCACTGCACCCATAATAAATAAAATGTCACCAGCCGCCACTGCATAATAGCAAACTATGCAAGTGTAACATAACCTTTGAGTGAACCAAATAATGAGTCCAAATTCCCATTTCCTGAATTCTAAACTTTAATTTGCACTCATTATTTTTTACACTCGAAAATCAATCCTTTTGAATGCCTAAGTTGAACTTAGGTGTGTAAAAGGCGTTTTGAATCCATCCCATGTTATCATACCCACTGATACCGCTACTTAAAGCCACACACATCACTAACTCTGATTCCAAAGTCTCTACTATTTCGATTGTCATTGGGCGAAATTCACAGAGCTAGTTCCACATGCAAGCCCAGTTTACACTCGCAACTAGACTTTTTGATTTGAAAGAAATGGTCTTTCCAAATTAAAAAATTCACTCGGAAAAAACTCACATAAAGATTTCGTAAAGGTTTCCATGGGAGTAAATCTACTACGAGGTGAAGGAGTGGGTGTTTCGGGCAGGTATGACCAGACATTTTGTACACTCCCACATACACAGGTATTCACAAACTTTTTACTGTCATTTTCCTGCCCTGGAAATGGTTGAAGATTATGCCTTTAAAGGGCACGAGTAAATCTTTTTCCACAAGGGCATACAAGGGCATACAAATAAAAAAATATATATCTTGGTGGAGTTTGTAGAACATGGGGATTTTCCAGAAAGCATTTCCCCCATAAATGAATTAATTAAATAAGATTTTGAAAGTGCGCTGCTAAACCATGGGCATCTCAGCGCTGTAGATTCTACCAGATGGAGGGCAAGTTACCAGTTACAAATTCAGCTGAAAGAGCCACGTTTTAGTCTTTACCGAAAAAGGATATCTGAAGTAAAGCAGCAATAAAAAGAAAAATCGTGTTTTAAATAGCCAGGTCACTGGGAATTTAAGGGTTTGTGACGTATACACAGAGACTTAAGCATGATGCTTTGCTGCACTGGGAGCCGGTGTAGAGTGGCCATGGAAGGAGTGATTGTGGCTAGGAATGTTCAGAATGAGTCCGGCAGCTGCATTTTGGAAGATCTGAAGACGCGTCAGAATTTACAGCTGTAAGTCCAGGTAAAGGGAGTTTGTATATTCCCGTTTGAGGAAATCAGGGCTTGTACGTTTACCGGTAGTAATGGAAATTGTTTGCTGTGGCGTTTGAGCAAAGCAAAACAAACAGCAAACACATTATTAATCTCACTATCAAATAACAAAGTGTCATCAAATATCATCCCAGATGTTTAGCTGATTTAGCTGGAGGGACATTTCCAACAGCCCACAATCAGTGATCCTTTATTGTGAATTGAATAAAGCAGTTATAACCATGAAATAAGATAAATATTGGGAAACTCTCGCTTTGCATATTAAAATGGTTTAGAAATTGCATTAAAACAGACCAGAACGCTGAGGGATCTTCTGAGGAAAACAAGAACAGACTGAAGATTCTTTATTGAAAAGCGGTTACGGGAAGAAACTCGTTTTAGTGCTGACAGGCCATTTAGTAAAAGCGCTGGCACTCTGCTGGTAAAATATGCAAAGATTGTCCTCTATAACTCATAAAAAGTGGCAATTTCTTAAATGATAAATATTTCAATCGTATTGCTTTATTAACCTTCCTGCTTCCTCAAGTTTGCTTGAAAATGCACTATTTGTCCACTCTTTTTTCAAAATTTTCTCGGGGGACAATCCCCCGAACCACCTTTAAGTTGTTCGGGGTCGCTCGCTTGCCATAGTGCAGTACGGCAATAATTTTACGCCTCACCACTTTCAAATGTCACCAGCCACCACTGATTGCCTTTGGGATAAGCCTGTCTGCTCGTGCCAAGCTACCAAGGGGGTGAGCAGGGGTTATCTAAAGTGTGTATCCCCCTTACGCTGACTAGAATCAAGGGTCCCTATTTGGACAAAGGTACCTACCTCTGCCAACTAGAGACACCCATTTCTAACACTGGAGGTCAGCGGTGAGGATTTGAACTTGTATTTGTACTTGACCCACAGTAATTGGTGTACATCACTAGTTTAGTGCAGACCACTACGCAACCACATACTGTTTTTTTCTGTTTCCTGGTGTCCTCCTGGAAGTATTTTTGATACTGAGACTCTGGTTAGTGTTGCGCCTATAAAGTCCTGACAAAATGGAAGTCAACTTTTGTCACCTGTATATCTACACAATGGAGGAGATTAAAGCTTTTTGCAAAGAGAGGGGGCTGCCTGTGGAGAGAGGGTCCACAAGGAGGGATCTTGAGGCACGCCTATATACCTATGAGGTCATACGTTGGGAAGCAACACTACCAGATGATTCTGAGGAGGAGGACTTCTCTGACAGTGAGGGAGAAACAGAGAAAAGTGAGTGGCTCCTGGCTGTTCAGCGGAGGCTGAGAGAGTTCGACCGGGAACTCAAGAGGTCTGAGACCAAGAGGGCCTTAGCTCATGGAAAGAAAAAGTGTGCAGCTCATGAAGTGAGCTTGGCTGGATTGGAGGTGGAGTCCAGCTCAGATGGTGGCAGCAAAAATGTAGCGTGTAGTGCTGAGAGAGTAGTACACACACCCAGAGATGTGGTGCCTGACTTGAAGGAGGGGGTTGACATACACCAAGGGGTTCAGGGTTATGAGGTAGCTCCAGTGGTGCACAGTGTCCCTAAGGTAGATTGGGGAACTGGCACAGGGGTTCATATTCCTAGTGGTGGGAGGGACACTCTACTGACTCTAGATGAGAGGTGCAGGGAGAGGGGTTCCCTCATGGTAGAAGCCTTGGTATGTGAGTATGCAGACCGCCCAGAAGAGTGTGGGTTGAGTGACAGAAACAGTCAGACACTGTTTTGCCAGTCTCAGGAGGGTGATGTGAGGTACTTGTGTGAGGCACTGGATGGTGAGGCAAAGAGTAGCTTGGTTAACACTTGTGTGGGGCTGTGTGATTCAATTGGTGGAGAGCATATTTTAAGTCCCTGTTTTCCAGAGCTATGCCAACAGCCGGTGGAGTGTGAGTTCTCTGACCCCAGGGAGCTTGCACTGGAGGAAGACCTTTTGGTGGATTCCAGAGGGTCTGAAGAAGGTTTTGGGAGTGATCCTGAAGGGGGTGGCTCAGGTTTTCCCCAACCAAGTGAGGTAGGGGAGGTTTGTTGTAGCCTAGATAGGTCCTGGAGTAGTGGGAGGGGTGTAGGGTCCCACGTCCTGTCTCAGAGGAGAAGGAGTGGGAGTGGGCTGTGTCCCAAGGTGCCTGAAATCCATTCCCCGGGCCTGGTTGGTTCCATGAGTGAACACCAGGAGGGGGGCCTAGTCTGTACGAAGAGGCCATCCCCTGAGGGGGATCCCAAAGTGTCGGGTGGACTGGGGGGGACTGTTGTAGCAAGCATCCCACCAGTTCTGGTGTCTGGCTGTACCACTTGAGTGGGGAGGGTGCATGAGTCCAGAAAAAAGGGTGAGGGGGGGACGCTGTTCCCGGTGGAAGGACCAGTGGGTCAGGGGTTGCCAGCTCTGAGGTCAGAGCACCCCAGGACTGACTCCAGTGAGGCCACCTCTGGCCTGGGGGGGGTCGTCATGCTCTGTCAAGTGGACAGGAGGCTAGAGACCTGCGCCAGGCAGACTCTCGTACAACTCAGGAGGAGTGTGTTTCCCTTGGGGGGTTGGTGTACTCCCCTGGAAGTCCTGGGTTGCCAGGCACAGGTCCAGCCTAAGGGTACAGACCTTGGGTTAGAGGACCAGGTTCAGGGTGTCCCCTCTGACCTGGAGGAAGGGGCGACTGCTAACAGTGCCCCTACCAAGTTGTCTTCAGGGGGTACCGCTCCAGGGGAGGGTGCAGAGCCCCAGGGTGGAAGACAGGGTGTGGGAGAGCCTATCCCAGTCTCTTGTCCAGCCACAGGGTACAGACCCTGGGCTGGTGGGCCAGTGTCAGGATGCCATACCTGACTTGGCAGGAGGGAGAGTGGAGAAAGGGTGGCAGGCACCTGGGGCTACTGCCCCCCACTTTCTGCCGCCACAGAGGTTAGAGAGGCCTGAAAGGCATGAGGCCTGGCTCTCATCACTGACAGCTGTCATTGGCCACTGTGGCTGGTTGTCCTGGTGGACAGAGTTGCCCCTGGGAGGGGGACAGGAGTCACTCCCTGGGGGTGGACTGGGCCTCACTACTGTGTTGGCCAAGTCGGTACTGTCTGCCTGTTGGGACACATCTGTGAGCAAAGTAAGTTTAGGCGGTGCACAGATGGGGTCCACAGGTGAGGAGAAGGGTTCCCCATGGGTTAGCTTAGTGGGCCCTGAGAGCATGGATAGAGGGATCCAACTAGGTTCAGGAAGGCGTAGAACGGGAATAGACACCTGCTGTTGCGGGCCAGGTTCCATGTTCTAGCGCCCCAAGCAGGGAAGCCCATCGAGGGATGGATTGGTCTACCCTGGCTTTTGGCTGGAAGGGGGTTGTGTTGGACTTGGCCCTTTAACAGGGTGATCCCCAAACTTTTTGCTTCTTCCTCCTATTTTTTCCTGACCTGTTGTTGTTGGTTTTAGGACTCTGGGCACTTTACCACTGCTAATCAGTGCTAAAGTGCATATGCTCTCTGTGTAAATTGTTAATATGATTGGTTCTCCCTGATTGGCATATTTTGATTTACTGGTCAGTCCCTAGTAAAGTGCACTGGGTGTGCCGGGGCTGGTAAATCAAATACTACTAGTGGGCCTTCAGCACTGATTGTGCCACCCACATGAGTAGCCCTCGAAAGATGTGTCAGGCCTGCCACTGCAGTGCCTGTGCGCAGTTTGCTAACTGCCATGTCGACTTGGCAAGTGCACCCACTTGCCAGGCCCTAACCTTCCCTTTTCTTACATATAGGACACCCCTATGGTAGGCCCAAGGTACCACCCTGGGCAGTGTGCAGTGTATGTGAAAGGTAGGACATGTACTGATGTGTGTAACATGTCCTGATAGTGAAATACTGCCAATTTCGTTTTTCACTATTGAAAGGCTATCTTGCCCCATAGGACAGAATGGGAAATGCTTTGTAACATTGTACATGTATATCTTCCCATAGGGATAAGATTAAAATGTAAAGTTTAGGCTCTCTGAACTCAGAATTTAATAACACATCTTTTACTAAAGATGGTTTTCAAATTGTGTGTTTGAAAATGCCACTTTTAGAAAGTAGAAACCCTAAAGGGTTCTGACCCTAATCAGCAAGGCTAGGCCAAAGTCAATTTTAAAGAACAACACAGTTGCCAATGCTGATAATTACTAGATCATTATTTATGCACAATCACACGTGACACTCAGCGTGACTGTAAAAATTTAATTTAATTTTTAATTTTTCAATATTCCTTTAAAATTTAATTTTTCTTTTTTAGTATATTTTTTCAAGATAGTTCAACATCAATTCATATGAACCACAGACAGATATTATTCCATGTCCATCTCAAACGAATCAATAATCACATAAATGACATCACAATACATTACACATATATCATAAAAAGAATAATAATAAATTAACTCTTTAGCTCTAGTTCCACAGAACTATTGTGTTAATGAAGAAAAAAGGGGAAAACAGAGAAGAGAAAAAGCCCAGGCTGGGGAAAGCACGGTTCAAATAATAATATTAATGTTATCTAGACCTCTTCAAAGACACCATTTCCCCATTTAGGGCACTTGCCAAACTCTGTAAAATTCAGGCCCCCACGATTAAACAATAATCATAGATCATACAGTGGTTAACCTGATAGCTCATTTTAGTGTACATTTGTTTGGACTAGGAAAGGTCTACGCGTTTTGAACCCCATTGGATGCTTTTTAGGGGTTCTCCTCAGGACCAGGAACGATCCAAACAAATGTACAGTCACGATGAGTGTCACGTGTGATTGTGCAAATAATAATTATCTAGTAATTATCAGCATTGGCAACTGTGTTGTTCTTTAAAACTTTTAGAAAGTAGGCATTTTCTTGTTTAACCATTCTGTGTGCCTCTGCCTGTTTGTGTATTGACTGTCTGGTTTTGGAGTGACAGGGGCTGGGGAGGTGCATTCTCTCAGACAGCCACCGGGAGGGTTGATGTGTGTCCTGCCTTTCCTGAATGAGTCAGGGCTGGGCTGAATAGACCTGGGCTGCATTCAGAGTAGGGGGAGGAGTTCTCACTAGCACCTGAATAGGCCCGGCCTGCATTTAGAGTGGTGGGAGGAGATTTCCCTTGCACCTGAATAGGGCCTGTCTGCCTTACACAATGCTGTCTCCACCTCCTGCGGGCAGCTGCACCAGAGAGGACAGAACTGGTTTGGACTGGGCTCAAAGACCCTTGCACAAAGAGAACAAAGACATTTTGGGGTATAAGTATTAGACCTAAAACCCCTGAACTTTAGACTACTTCTGGAATCAAGAGGAACCTTTGCCAAGGAGAAGAGCTGGAGAAACTGAGGAGAAGTACTGCCCTTGCTGTGTGTCTGGGGTTGCCCTGCAGTTGCTGTTTCTGCCAAGGAAAGGAGAAGGACTTTGCTGTGTGCTGTGTCTCCTGCTTGAGGAAAGTCTCCAAGGGCTTGAGTAGAGCTTGCCTCCTGTTTTGAAGTCTCAGGAACACAAAGACTTCACCCCCAGCTCCCCTGAACTTCCTTGCTGGGAGTTCTGACCTACCTTGCTGGGAGTTCTGGGCCTGTGACTGTGTGGGGCCTCTGGAGGTTGTTTCTGCTGCTGGGAGCTGGAAAGCAACGCAACAACAAAAAATCGACGCATCGCTCTTCTTGCAACAGTTTTTCCGACGCAGCGCCGTGGTGCGAGAAGATTCTCCCTGCACCGCTGCTGAAACCGGAGCAGCGCCTGTTGCCGCTGCAAAAATCGACGTATCGAGGGACCGCGGCAGAAGATACCGACGCAGCGCCGCTCGACGCCGACGCACCGTTTGCCGCCACATCCCGGATTTCCACGCATCGTCCCTGTGCAGCAAGTTTTCCCCGACGCATCACCCACGGATCGGAGTAATCTCAGAATTGACGCATCGCTTCCCTTACAGACCGGACCCGACGCACCACTCCCCTGTGTCCAGTGGAACTGTCGCATTGCATCCACGAAGTCTCAGGAATCGACGCATCTCTTTGTTTTTCTACGCTTCCCATCGCTGCTGCTGTTTGGCTTTGTGAATTTTGTCGCAACGACAGGTACTTTGCAAGAAATCACGCATCCATAGTTTTCAATGGACTCAGTTGCTAAAACCTTTTGAAAGTCATTTTTCTTAATACTTGTATGTTGGATTTTTTGCCGTTTTGGTCTTGTTAAGTTTAGATAAAGATACTTTATTTTTCTAAACCGGTGTGGTGTCCATTTGTGGTGTTATCACTGTGTTACTGTGAGTGTTGGTACAAATACTTTACACATTACCTTTGGGATAAGCCTGTCTGCTCGTGCCAAGCTACCAAGGGGGTGAGCAGGGGTTATCTAAAGTGTGTATCCCCTTTACCCTGACTAGAAGCAAGGGTCCCTATTTGGACAAAGGTACATACCTCTGCCAACTAGAGACACCCATTTTTAACAGCCATTGAGAGGGAGGTCTGTGCTGTGGTTTGGTCCGTTGAAGAAGCTGAGAAAATACCTGTTTGGTACTCACTTCCTAGTTCAAACTGACCACAGACCTCTCAGATGGCTAATGCAGATGAAAGGGAAAATCCAAGACTTTTGAGGTGGTCCATCTCCCTATAGGGAATGGACTTCAAAGTGGAACATAGACCTGGGACTGCCCATGCCAATGCAGATGGCCTTCCCAGATTTTTCCACTTAGACAATGAAGACTCTCTTGGGAAAGGTTAGTCTCATCCTCTTTTGTTTGGGGGGTAGGGGTGGTTGTGTAGGAAAGTGCCCCTTTTTTGCATGGTTACCCCTCACTTTTTGCCTGACAGATGATGCACTATGACTGGGTGTACCCTGGGTACCTGCCATTCAGGTTCCCAGGGCCTGTGTTCTTTTCCAAAGCTGTACCTTTGTATCCACAATTGGCACCTCTCTGGCCACAGGTAAGCCCCTTGTAAAAGGTTCCATGGGTACCAAGGGCACTGTGACCAAGGAAGGCCTCTAAGGGCTGCAACACCTTTTGTGCCACCCTTAGAGGCCCTGTACCTTAACACTCATGCACTGCCATTGCAGGCTGCGTGTTTTGGTGCAGAGAAAAGTGAAGAGTTGACAAGGTATGCCATGCCTGCAACCCACTGTCTGCGACCTTTATTGTCACCCCTCTAGCAGCATGCACTAGCCCTCCGGTGAGGGTACAGTAGCAAGAGGCCTGTACCCCTACAGTGTCTAAGTCCATTCTTAGACATTGTAAGTGTAGTAGAGCCATAAAGAGTATATGGTCTGGGAGTTGGTCATTACGAACTCCACAGCTGCATAATGGCTTTACTAAAACCTGGGAAGTTGAGAAGCAAACTTCTCAGCACATTAAACCCACACTGATGCCAGTGTGGTATTTAATGTAAAATGCACACAGAGGGCATCTTTGAGATGCCCCCTGAAAAGCGACCAGCCCTGTTGTGGTTTCTGAATAGCGCCCGCCATTTGCCGCCATCATACAGGTTTCTGGACCCCTGGATAGAGAGCCTCTGCTCTCTGGGTCCAGAAACAAAGCCCATCCTGGGCAGAGTTGTCATGCCTCCTCCCCTAGATGGTCTGGGTCCACGAAAGGGGAAGCTTTAAAAGCCTGCCACCTTTGTATGCTGTCCCTGCCTTTTGCTGCCCCCAGCAACTGGCTCCCACTGGTTCTGACCCCCACTTTGGGCTGGAGAATCGGCAGGAAAACCGAGCTAGGAGGAGAGGTGTGCCCACCTTTGCCAACCCCACCCCTCAGGTGGGGGAGGCAAGTTGAAGCTCACATCTCAGTCCCCTCCATCTTGGAGATGACGGACCCAACCAATCAGGAAGAGGCTCATGCCCCCTCCCACTGGAGGGTGGCATAATAGGTGGTTTACTCACTCCAAGAAAGGGACTCATTGGTCCCGATCTGCACACCCCTGTAACACCCCTAAATTCAGTATTTAGGGGCAACCCTGAACCTTGCTGTGACAGGACATCCTCGGAGGATGACTGCTGGTGCCTCGGGGGTACCACAGAGGCGTGTTCGGCATCCCCAGAGGGGCGGGACCCCGTCCCTCAGCTGAACCCAGAAGCGGCCTCAAGTACGACCACAGAGGAGAAAACTGGCGGCTACATCGTGGGAGACGAAGGAGGACAAGCAGCGAGACCACGAGAACCTGAGACAGCGAGGGCGGAGGATACGGAGCAGACGAGCGACGAGGATACGAGGGTGGAGATCAAAGGCTGGACGAGAGGTGGGGAAGCAAACACCGGACCAGTGGCCGACGTTTCTCCTGAGGAAGGCGCTTCGGACAAGGCAGCCGTGGCTGTCAGCGAGCCACGGCGTCAGGCAAGTGGCTCATACGACTGGGCGATTGATGGGCGGGTGGGCCTTTACTCACGCTTACTTCACGGGCCTATAGAAAGGTCCACGTTAAGGGCAGAACAGGGACCTAACCAGACCCCAGAGAGAGGTCTAGGTGAAGAGAGGAACCCGGGGCTGGGGATAACTGAGAGAGCTAGGGGTTCACGTGAAGCACAACGGTCCCCGCACTCCCCACACCCCTACTATCGTTTAATTTGCATTACTTTCCGTCTTTTCACCCATTACCTATATATTACTGTGTACAGACCTGACCCGAACGCTCCCTGAACCCCTGAGGAATGTTAGTGCTATTTAAGGGGTAGAGGATAACCGCAAGAGAACTAATAGCCTCTCCCTTTTCTTTCCTACCAAGGTGGAATCGACACCAGGGAATATACCGAGGTGGAGCCATTCAGAGAGAGAGCATTGAGACCCTGGGACTGAGGACTCCCTCCGAGACGGAAGTTGGGACCCCATACCGCCTTGTGGATCATAGTAGCAGACAGTTTTCCAATAAAGTACCTTTTGCATATCTACCTCTGCCTCTCGTGGTTTGTTGTCATGTAACATTTGCCTACTCAGATTCGAGAAAGAAAGAAGGAGGACCGAAGAACCGTGCTGACCCAGGAAGAAGAGGACACCTACTGCTTTGGCCCCAGTCCTACTGGCCTGTCCCAACTCCCACCTGCCTACAGCGAAGAAACAGGCGTGTCCAGCAGCCAGAAGCCCGCAGAGCCCGGAGGACCTACCCTGCACTCACCTTACAGACACTGTCTCCTGTGAACACCGGATTTGCTCAACAAAGACTTCAAGACCAGAACCTGGAACCAGGATCTCCGCGGTTCTGCACTGCTCTGCACCTGATACCCACGGCCCAAGTTCGAGTAGCCCAACACCATGGGGAGGTCTCCCCAGCGATCCTGACCTGGGATCTAGTGATCCCTGACCTCCCTCAAGGTTCAAGACGATGCCTGCAGTCTCAACTGAAGGGTCCCCCGACCACGACCGGAGCTGGTAAGAAGACCTGACCCTAAAAGACACCCCTGTACCCGACGCCCCACAGCTTTGGGTGGCTCAACCGATGGTGTCCAGGCATACCCCAAGAACCCAGCATACCTCTCCAGCTGGTGGTCTCCTTCAGGAATTCTCCCTGCCCGAGCCTGCAACCTCTTTGCCAAACCGAAGGTCTCTATTGGCATCCACAGGGTCCCCGGCGTCTCCTTGGCACTCTGCACCCGGCTGCCCCTGTGCCGCTGGTGGTGCAGCTCCTGTGCTGATTGTTGGCCCCTGCAGTGCTGACCTTAACCCCAGGAGCTTTGCTCCCACACTCAAGTGGCCTGCTCGTAAGCAGCCCCTGACAGAAGGCCCCCTTAGCCCCATTGGCTAACGTTGGGCCCCTGCACTCTGCATCCGGCTGACCCAGTGCCGCTGGTGGTGCAATTTGAGTGCCTACCTGGACCTTGGGGAACATTGGTCCTAACCCCAAAACTCCCACTTGTAAGTTGCTTACTTACCGGTGAAATCGATAACCATTTTTCTCACATAGGAACCAGTGTTACAAGTTTTCGTTCCTAAAATATTTTGTCAAGTTGACCTTTTGTATGAAAAAGAAAGTAACTGTGCTTTAAACCAAGAAAAGTCTTACTTACCTTGTATTGTGAGATCCCCGGTGCGGTATCTAGGCATACCACTGGAGTAGTCGTTGTAATCTAAAAGTATTCCAAAAGCATTCCAAAAGTAATTACTGTGTAAATTAAACTGCTTTTTGAATCAATACAAACCTGTAACTATTGTAAATAAATTCCCATTTGCACTTCTTGAAATGTTCTATGATTGAAAGTACATTTTACCTACTTGTGCCAAGTCCTGCATGGTTCTAGAAATAAAGCATAAGTATATCTTTTTTATACTTACCTAATTGGTCTGGATTCAGTCTCTGAGTGTGTGCCATCAGTATTGATTGAGTGAATACAATAAATGCTTAACACACCTTCTGGTTAAGCCTAACTGCTCGTCCACACTACCACAAAGAGAGATGCTAGTACTTACCTAATTTAGCCTCTGCTATACCTCTAGGGACTCCCTGGACTCTGTGCACACTATACCTTAGTTTGGTATAGTATATACAGAACCAGCTTCCTACACCTTATTCTTTGTTTACAAAAGTAAGACGCCTTGCGGAACACATTTTTAAGAGAAGAGTCTTTTCCGACCTCTTCTCAACATACTAATGTCCCCAGGCGCCCACACTGAATCCAGAAACGTATTCTCTAGCAATAAGCATTCCAGAGCTGTCAAGTGGTGCCATGCAACACCAGTCACAGCTCCGCTTGCCCACAAAGTGATGACTCTGGCATATACATGGTGTCTAGTTTCTCATTGGCATCCATTCCTGTTTTTCTGCGCCTTACCAACATGAACCTTGAGATCTTCCTCTGTCTTCAGCAAAGTTTTCAAAGATTATACCGAGGCTTTTTCAGCAGACTAGGTCAAATGTCCCCTTCTAAGGTCTTGAGTTTCAAACCTGGTTAATATCCATATCAAATGTCCCTGTACAATCCACACACTATCTACATGGCATGCCTGGGAAATGACCTCGATCCCTCATTGTGCAACTCCTTTTCCTCCTTGCCACCCAAAAGCCGTCAGGAAATGGGAATCCTAATTATTCCTGGCTCAGGCCTATAAGGATACCCCTGAGTAGTCCTCCTGAGTATTCTCCAACAAAAAACACCCTAGAATAGACAAGCTTCCTTCCTTGTCATTGAAGAAACAAAGCTGGTCCTATGACTGGTAGTTGTCAGTGCTGTTCCCTCAATGCCACCTTCTTCCTGAGAGCCTATTTTGGCTCAAGAAGCGTCAAACTGAATTTTCAGCTCGGTCTACTGATCCATCTTAAGTTTAGGCTTTACACCAGGCCATGCTGGACCCTTTTAGAGCTGCCCCATCTCCCCCTGTGCCATTTGCGGCTCCCAAAGGCGAGCATAATCATTTAGATTCAGTAATTCCGTATAGTGTTGGCCTTGATCCCACACACCACACCTTCACAGCCTCTGGTCTCTGTGCTGTTTCTCCAGAAACCGCTTTGGTCTAAGCTCAATAACATTCCAAAAAGTAAAGAAGACTCCTGAAAATATTTGAACAGTTGATTGGGGAACTGTGTTGTCATTTTTTTTGTTGGTCGAACAGGCATAACCCAAATGGGAATTAGTTTACCAGAGCAATATATTTGTCATCACAGTTTTGTCATGCTCATTGTTAGGCTTCAGGACGCTATTGATCACCAAATGATGAAATAAGACACTCCACATCAAAGTTGATTTAGGCTGATCTTTCTTCAGTGCCACTTTAGTACCATGCTTTTTCTCAAGTTTTTGCTAAGATTAAAGTTACTTACTTCCACTTTACGGGAAATATGATTGCACCATTTGAAAGCTTAAGCAGCGATGGCAAAGATGAGTGTCCCTTGCTCACTTTGTCACAGTATCCAAGCTACACTACATTGACGAGTCCTACTAAGGCTGAAACTAGCCTCACCTGGCAGTTTGGGTGAAGTTTTTTATGCAGGGTAGGGTCAAATCTGATTTGTATAAGGCGAGCCTCTGTATAGAAGGCGCAGGGGGTGAAAGACAATGGGATGGACTGAACTGCTACCCAGAGTGATTGTCCGTGGTTTCGATTATTTGCAAGCATTCCTCCCATTATCTTTTGAGTGCCATTCCAAGTGCACCTTGCGCTGTTGTTTCCTTTGGACAGATTTATTGCTTAACAGAAAAAGAGAAAGAGCTTCTTAACTACAAGATAATTTATAAAATGGGTTAATTGTACCATGTTCTTTATCAACGAGGCGCGCTTGCATTATCAAAGAGGTTTAAATCAAATTCTGAATAAGGATCTATATCATTTACCTCTAACAAAGGATACATTGCAGTCTGTTCAAAGAGCATGACTCTTCAATAAGCGTGATTCCATATTCAGTGTGGGATTTTTTCCAATGTTTCATTATGATACCATGTGAATCCATACAGACACTGAAACAAATACAATGGACTTTTATTGATGATGCAACCAAAGAGGAGTTGCCAACTGACTTTATCTATTATAACTTATTGCTGCCCTGGCTGAGGGTAGCTCAGAACTCTGAATGCAGATGGCAGATGACTTGGAACTTTCTTGCTGAACTCCTATGCAGAACCCCTTTCTGCAGATTCTTTGCAGAACCTTCCTTGGCCTCTGACCTGAACCATTTCCCAAATCCCATTGCCATTTAAATGGACTTTTAGAGACATTTCAACTGGCTTAGACCAACACTTTTCCCAACCCATTGAATACTCCTGAACGAGCTTCCGCAAGACTATTGCTAATACTACTCTGACTCTTTTGCATGATTCCTATTGTCTTCTGTAGATTTGCACTATAAGCATGTATGTACCTTAACCTGTATCAGATAGATTTAGATTGCTAATGCATAGAAACGACCAAGCTATATTGTATTCCAAGTATCAGATACTTATGTTGTTATTTTTTATCGTGGCTACATAGCTACTTGTATGTCTGATTCTTGTTCGCCTAAACATTTTACAAGGCTTGGCCTCCCTGTTGCCATACTATGTCTCTATATTCTGATCTCAAGAGTGATATATATGAATCTGATCACTAATTTGTAAGACACACCCTTGAACTTGGCTACCGATTCCTAGTCCTCATTGTGTAGCGAAATTGGTTGAACTATTAATTGAATTTGATAGAACAAATAATGCTAACTCTCTTTCCCCTCAGTGCGATGAAAAAGGTCCATTGGATTACCAAGTTGGCAAATAAGTAAGTGGTAATAAATTATCCAGTAAAGGAGGCAAATCCTCAGTACCAGTTGGGCCCAGAAACGCAGGGTCAAATCTGATGGATCACTCTTCACTCAGTGACATGAGGAAGCGCACACAGCAAGGATGAATCCAATGTCCAGAGTATGAAAAGTGCTGAGGAGAAACTAAAATGCCAAACTAGCCATGTTGGGGCAGGGTCAGGACTTATGCTCCAAACTGCTCCTCCTCTTCCCTCCCTACTGCTGCAGATCACTGAACTGCAAGAGAAGAAACAGAGCAAGGATACAAGGGAGGAGGATTTGTTGAATATATTCCTCATGCCGGCAGATGAGGCCGTGGATGCAGCTGGAGTTGCACCTTGAAATTGAGTAGTTCCTGTGGGACTGCCTGCGGTTGGAGCACAAGTAGGCAACATGCAAGCGAGTCCTGAAATGCGAGTGAATCCAGTGGCAAAGTGAGCAAGGGACCCACGTCTGGGCATACCCTGCCAACTTAGGGCGAACAAAGCAATACCAAAGGGGATGATGGACGGTCAGTGTGCAGTATATATGAAAGGTAGGACATGTACTGATGTGTGTAACATGTCCTGATAGTGAAATACTGCCAATTTCATTTTTCACTATTGAAAGGCTATCTTGCCCCATAGGACGGAATGGGGAATACTTTGTAACATTTTACAAGCATATCTTCCCATAGGGATAAGATGAAAAATAACGTTTAGGCACTCTGAACTCAGAATTTAATAACACATCTTTTACTAAAGATGGTTTTTAAATTGTGTGTTTGAAAATGCCACTTTTAGAAAGTATTACAGCAAACAAATGATGGACGGAATGCTGACAATGCAAACATTCTCCCCCAGTCAAAAGATCTGGGTTAAATCCATCGTTCTTTTGCCCACTACGCCACCCCAGTATGGATCCAGCCATATGCAAATCAGTCTTGACCCTGTGCCCCATGGGAACAGTCCAGACCGCACTGCCAGGCCAGGTCCTCCCTGGACCGGAAACAAGCATCCTGGGACCAGTTTCAGGGTATGTCACCCTTCTTCAGCCAGGCTAGCTTGAATCCAGTGGCACAGTGAGCAAGGGACCCACATCTGGGCATACCCATCCCACTTAGGGCGAAAAGTGTTACAGCAAACAAATGATGGACGGAATGCTGACAATGCAAACATTCTCCCCCAGTCAAAAGATCTGGGTTAAATCCATCGTTCTTTTGCCCACTACGCCACCCCAGTCTTGACCCTGTGCCCCATGGGAACAGTCCAGACCGAACTGCCAGGCCAGGTCCTCCCTGGACCGGAAACAAGCATCCTGGGACCGGTTTCAGGGTATGTCACCCTTCTTCAGCCAGGCTAGCTTGAATCCAGTGGCACAGTGAGCAAGGGACCCACGTCTGGGCATACCCATCCCACTTAGGGCGAAAAGTGTTACAGCAAACAAATGATGGACGGAATGCTGACAATGCAAACATTCTCCCCCAGTCAAAAGATCTGGGTTAAATCCATCGTTCTTTTGCCCACTACGCCACCCCAGTTTGGACCCAGCCATATGCAAATCAGTCTTGACCCTGTGCCCCATGGGAACAGTCCAGACCGAACTGCCAGGCCAGGTCCTCCCTGGACCGGAAACAAGCATCCTGGGACCGGTTTCAGGGTATGTCACCCTTCTTCAGCCAGGCTAGCTTGAATCCAGTGGCACAGTGAGCAAGGGACCCACGTCTGGGCATACCCATCCCACTTAGGGCGAAAAGTGTTACAGCAAACAAATGATGGATGGAATGCTAACAATGCAAACATTCTCTCCCAGTCAAAAGATCTGGGTTAAATCCATCGTTCTTTTGCCCACTACTCCACCCCAGTTTGGACCCAGCCATATGCAAATCAGTCTTGACCCTGTGCCCCATGGGAACAGTCCAGACCGAACTGCCAGGCCAGGTCCTCCCTGGACCGGAAACAAGCATCCTGGGACCGGTTTCAGGGTATGTCACCCTTCTTCAGCCAGGCTAGCTTGAATCCAGTGGCACAGTGAGCAAGGGACCCACGTCTGGGCATACCCATCCCTCTTAGGGCGAAAAGTGTTACAGTGTTACACCTGGCCTGGCAGTTCGGGCTGGACTGTTCCCATTGGGTGCAGGGTCAAGACTGATTTACATATGGCTGGGTCCAAACTGGAATGGCAAGGTGAGCAAAAAAACGATGGATTTAGGCCCAGACCTCTGTACTGGGGTGAATGTATGACATTGTTCTGCATTCTGTCCATCAACTGTTCTTTTTGCATTTGTCACCCCGAGTGGGATGGGCATGCCCAGACGTGGGTCCCGTGCTCTCCATGCCACTGGAGTCAAGCTATCCTGGCTGATGAGGGCTGAAAGCCCGAAACCGGTCCTAGGATGCTTGTTTCCAGTCCAGGGAGGACCTGGATTGGCAGTTCGGGCTGGACTGTTCCCATTGGGTGCAGGGTCAAGACTGATTTGCATATGGCTGGGTCCAACCTGGAATGGCATGGTGAGCAACAAAACAATGGATTTAGGCCCAGATCTCTGTACTGGGGTGAATGTATGACATTGTTCTGCATTCTGTCCATCAACTGTTCTTTTTGCATTTGTCACCCCGAGTGGGACGGGCATGCCCAAACGTGGGTCCCGTGCTCTCCATGCCACTGGAGTCAAGCTATCCTGGCTGATGAGGGCTGAAAGCCCGAAACCGGTCCTAGGATGCTTGTTTCCAGTCCAGGGAGGACCTGGCCTGGCAGTTCGGGCTGGACTGTTCCCATTGGGTGCAGGGTCAAGACTGATTTGCATATGGCTGGGTCCAAACTGGAATGGCATGGTAAGCAAAAAAACGATGGATTTAGGCCCAGATCTCTGTACTGGGGTGAATGTTTGACATTGTTCTGCATTCTGTCCATCAACTGTTCTTTTTGCATTTGTCACCCCGAGTGGGACGGGCATGCCCAGACGTGGGTCCCGTGCTCTCCATGCCACTGGAGTCAAGCGGATGGCTGATGAGGGCTGAAAGCCCGAAACCGGTCCTAGGATGCTTGTTTCCAGTCCAGGGAGGACCTGGCCTGGCAGTTCGGGCTGGACTGTTCCCATTGGGTGCAGGGTCAAGACTGATTTGCATATGGCTGGGTCCAAACTGGAATGGCATGGTGAACAAACAAACGATGGATTTAGGCCCAGATCTCTGTACTGGGGTGAATGTATGACATTGTTCTGCATTCTGTCCATCAACTGTTCTTTTTACTTTTAGAAAGTAGGTATTTTCTTGTTTAATCATTCTGTGTGCCTTTGCCTGTTTGTGTATTGACTGTCTGGTTTTGGAGTGACAGGGGCTGGGGAGGTGCATTCTCTCAGACAGCCACTGGGGGGGTTCATGTGTGTCCTGCCTTTCCTGAATGAGTCAGGGCTGTGCTAAATAGACCTGGGCTGCATTCAGAGTAGGGGAGGAGTTCTCACTAGCACCTGAATAGGCCCGGTCTGCATTTAAAGTGGTGGGAGAAGATTTCCCTTGCACCTGAATAGGGCCTGTCTGCCTTACACAATGCTGTCTCCACCTCCTGACGGGCAGCTGCACCAGAGAGGACAGAACTGGTTTGGACTGGGCTCAGAGACCCTTGCACAAAGAGAACAAAGACATTTCGGGGTATAAGTAATAGACCTAAAACCCCTGAACTTTAGACTACTTCTGGAATCAAGAGGAACCTTTGCCAAGGAGAAGAGCTGGAGAAACTGAGGCGAAGTTCTGCCCTTGCTGTGTGTCTGGGGTTGGCCGGCAGTTGCTGTTTCTGCCAAGGAAAGGAGAAGGACTTTGCTGTGTGCTGTGTCCCCTGCTTGAGGAAAGTCTCCAAGGGCTTGAGCAGAGCTTGCCTCCTGTTTAGAAGTCTCAGGAACACAAAGACTTCACCCCCAGCTCCCCTGAACTTCCTTGCTGGGAGTTCTGACCTGCCAGGAGTGCCTGTGACTGTGTGGGGCCTCTGGAGGTTGTTTCTGCTGCTGGGAGCTGGAAAGCAATGCAACATCAAGAAAATCGACGCATTCGCTCTTCTTGCGACAGTTTTTCCGACGCAACGCCGTGGTGCGAGAAGAATCTCCCCGCACTGCCATGCCGCTGCTGAAACCGACGCAGTGCCTTTTGCCGCTGCAAGAATCGATGCATCGAGGGATCGCGGCAGAAGATACCGACGCAGCGCCGCTCGACGCCGCCGCATCGTTCCCCGACGCATCCCGGATTTCCGCGCATCGTCCCTGTGCGGCAAGTTTTACCCAACGCATCACCCACAGATCGGAGTCGTCTCAGAATTGACACATCGCTTCCCCCTACAGACCGGACCCGACGCACCGCTCCCCTGTGTCCAGCGGAACTGTTGCATCGCATCCACGAAGGTCTCAGGAATCGACGCATCTCTTTGTTTTTCAACGCTTCCCATCGCTGCGGCTGTTTGGCTTGGTGAATTTTGTCACAACAACAGGTACTTTGCAAGAAATCACGCATCCATAGTTTTCTATGGACTCAGTTGCTAAAACTTTTTGAGAGTCATTTTTCTTAATACTTGTATGTTGGATTTTTTGCCGTTTTGGTCTTGTTAAGTTTAGATAAAGATACTTTATTTTTCTAAACCGGTGTGGTGTCCATTTGTGGTGTTATCACTGTGTTACTGTAAGTGTTGGTACAAATACTTTAGACATTGCCTTCAGTGACGGCTGCTCCATTAGGGCGTTGGAGCGCCACCCCACTGCTTTCTCGCAGTGCGAGAAGCAGAAAATAAAATGGTATTCTAAATACCATTTTATTTTCTGCTTCTCAGCGCTGCAGAAAGCAGATGGCAGGGGTATGCCTGGTTGGGGCGGGCGGGAGCGTATGCCTGGTTGGGGGTGGGCGGGTCGGGGAGGAGTGGCTTGCACCACTCTGAGTGCCCTGACTGCTTGGTCGGCCCTGGGGCTGACCAAAGCAGTCATGCGCACTCTACATTTTCTCTATGTAGGCGGCATGCAGCCTACATAGAGAAAATGGCCTCCTACTGGTGCCCGGCTGGGCGCCGTCCGGGACTCTGCACCAATCACAATGCTGCCATTGCAGCCTTGTGATTGGCTTACAGGAGGGGAGGGAGCTGCAGCATGCCTGTTCCTGTTCAGAACGCGGGACCCCGGCCCAGGAGCAGAGGCGGCGCGGACCCGGTCAGGTAAGTTTTCTTTTCTTTTTCTTTTAAACCCTCCCCGCGCGACCCCGCCCTTCCCCCTGCGAGTATTGCGAGCCGCGACTGATTTGTGATTTCAAGAGTTTCGACGGTCGAGAAGCACAGTGATACGCAAATTGAATTTGTTACACTTTGTAGATAATATTTGATTGTTGTAGTTTTCTAGCTCGTGATAACGCATTCAGGTGATTTTTATTGTTACACCAATATATCGCGGTTTGCTCAGGGTTTCTTAAAAACAGTTAACTTAACTCTTGCGTATCTTAATCTTAATGACAAACACCACTGCGTGCTAGTAAGTCATTTTTATTCATTATTAGCCTAAAATAACACCCGAACGATTTATACGTTGTTTGCCAGCGCACAGACCGGTGCGTTCCAAGCCTCGTGAATGATGCTGCAAGTGAAAACAGCCAGCAAACGCTTTTTTCATAACTACAGAATCCACAATGTGAAGGTACCAAAATCTTGACTTTACTTTAATATCTCCCTATAGAAACGTCAAATGCCTAAATCAAACCAAAATCACTTTCCACTTATGAGGTTTGGGTTACTGTACTATTCTATACTGGGGCCATTTCTTTTTGAGAACAAGTCCTTGATAGTGAAATTAGGGGCAAGTGGAAATGCTCGCATGGACAGATTTATGCAACATCAGGGCTTTTGTAGCCTATGTTCAAAGTCTATGGTTATGCTATGGTTTGGTTATGGTTTGCTATGGTTGCGTTGTAGTCTATGTTTCCACATTCTACCACACATCTGTGTGCTGCTGGACCTGTCCTTTAATCAAAGAAAGTAATCTATGACTGTTCGTACCACCAAACTTCACCCTAATATGGTGCCAGATTCAAGGATGTGCAAGCGGGAGTGGGGGAGGGGGGATATTACACATTACATTTTGAAGCACCTGAAAACCATTTTGATTTAAAAATATATATTTTACAGTGTGCAGTTGTCTATACATTACTGCTTTGCAGCTGAAGTAAATATAGAAACTGAAACTCTAATTGAAACAAAAGACTTTTACATGCACTGCACCCATAATAAATAAAATGTCACCAGCCGCCACTGCATAATAGCAAACTATGCAAGTGTAACATAACCTTTGAGTGAACCAAATAATGAGTCCAAATTCCCATTTCCTGAATTCTAAACTTTAATTTTCACTCATTATTTTTTACACTCGAAAATCAATCCTTTTGAATGCCTAAGTTGAACTTAGGTGTGTAAAAGGCGTTTTGAATCCATCCCATGTTATCATACCCACTGATACCGCTACTTAAAGCCACACACATCACTAACTCTGATTCCAAAGTCTCTACTATTTCGATTGTCATTGGGCGAAATTCACAGAGCTAGTTCCACATGCAAGCCCAGTTTACACTCGCAACTAGACTTTTTTGATTTGAAAGAAATGGTCTTTCCAAATTAAAAAAATTCACTCGGAAAAAACTCACATAAAGATTTCGTAAAGGTTTCCATGGGAGTAAATCTACTACGAGGTGAAGGAGTGGGTGTTTCGGGCAGGTATGACCAGACATTTTGTACACTCCCACATACACAGGTATTCACAAACTTTTTACTGTCATTTTCCTGCCCTGGAAATGGTTGAAGATTATGCCTTTAAAGGGCACGAGTAAATCTTTTTCCACAAGGGCATACAAGGGCATACAAATAAAAAAATATATATCTTGGTGGAGTTTGTAGAACATGGGGATTTTCCAGAAAGCATTTCCCCCATAAATGAATTAATTAAATAAGATTTTGAAAGTGCGCTGCTAAACCATGGGCATCTCAGCGCTGTAGATTCTACCAGATGGAGGGCAAGTTACCAGTTACAAATTCAGCTGAAAGAGCCACGTTTTAGTCTTTACCGAAAAAGGATATCTGAAGTAAAGCAGCAATAAAAAGAAAAATCGTGTTTTAAATAGCCAGGTCACTGGGAATTTAAGGGTTTGTGACGTATACACAGAGACTTAAGCATGATGCTTTGCTGCACTGGGAGCCGGTGTAGAGTGGCCATGGAAGGAGTGATTGTGGCTAGGAATGTTCAGAATGAGTCCGGCAGCTGCATTTTGGAAGATCTGAAGACGCGTCAGAATTTACAGCTGTAAGTCCAGGTAAAGGGAGTTTGTATATTCCCGTTTGAGGAAATCAGGGCTTGTACGTTTACCGGTAGTAATGGAAATTGTTTGCTGTGGCGTTTGAGCAAAGCAAAACAAACAGCAAACACATTATTAATCTCACTATCAAATAACAAAGTGTCATCAAATATCATCCCAGATGTTTAGCTGATTTAGCTGGAGGGACATTTCCAACAGCCCACAATCAGTGATCCTTTATTGTGAATTGAATAAAGCAGTTATAACCATGAAATAAGATAAATATTGGGAAACTCTCGCTTTGCATATTAAAATGGTTTAGAAATTGCATTAAAACAGACCAGAACGCTGAGGGATCTTCTGAGGAAAACAAGAACAGACTGAAGATTCTTTATTGAAAAGCGGTTACGGGAAGAAACTCGTTTTAGTGCTGACAGGCCATTTAGTAAAAGCGCTGGCACTCTGCTGGTAAAATATGCAAAGATTGTCCTCTATAACTCATAAAAAGTGGCAATTTCTTAAATGATAAATATTTCAATCGTATTGCTTTATTAACCTTCCTGCTTCCTCAAGTTTGCTTGAAAATGCACTATTTGTCCACTCTTTTTTTCAAAATTTTCTCGGGGGGACAATCCCCCCGAACCACCTTTAAGTTGTTCGGGGTCGCTCGCTTGCCATAGTGCAGTACGGCAATAATTTTACGCCTCACCACTTTCAAATGTCACCAGCCACCACTGATTGCCTTTGGGATAAGCCTGTCTGCTCGTGCCAAGCTACCAAGGGGGTGAGCAGGGGTTATCTAAAGTGTGTATCCCCCTTACGCTGACTAGAATCAAGGGTCCCTATTTGGACAAAGGTACCTACCTCTGCCAACTAGAGACACCCATTTCTAACACTGGAGGTCAGCGGTGAGGATTTGAACTTGTATTTGTACTTGACCCACAGTAATTGGTGTACATCACTAGTTTAGTGCAGACCACTACGCAACCACATACTGTTTTTTTTCTGTTTCCTGGTGTCCTCCTGGAAGTATTTTTTGATACTGAGACTCTGGTTAGTGTTGCGCCTATAAAGTCCTGACAAAATGGAAGTCAACTTTTGTCACCTGTATATCTACACAATGGAGGAGATTAAAGCTTTTTGCAAAGAGAGGGGGCTGCCTGTGGAGAGAGGGTCCACAAGGAGGGATCTTGAGGCACGCCTATATACCTATGAGGTCATACGTTGGGAAGCAACACTACCAGATGATTCTGAGGAGGAGGACTTCTCTGACAGTGAGGGAGAAACAGAGAAAAGTGAGTGGCTCCTGGCTGTTCAGCGGAGGCTGAGAGAGTTCGACCGGGAACTCAAGAGGTCTGAGACCAAGAGGGCCTTAGCTCATGGAAAGAAAAAGTGTGCAGCTCATGAAGTGAGCTTGGCTGGATTGGAGGTGGAGTCCAGCTCAGATGGTGGCAGCAAAAATGTAGCGTGTAGTGCTGAGAGAGTAGTACACACACCCAGAGATGTGGTGCCTGACTTGAAGGAGGGGGTTGACATACACCAAGGGGTTCAGGGTTATGAGGTAGCTCCAGTGGTGCACAGTGTCCCTAAGGTAGATTGGGGAACTGGCACAGGGGTTCATATTCCTAGTGGTGGGAGGGACACTCTACTGACTCTAGATGAGAGGTGCAGGGAGAGGGGTTCCCTCATGGTAGAAGCCTTGGTATGTGAGTATGCAGACCGCCCAGAAGAGTGTGGGTTGAGTGACAGAAACAGTCAGACACTGTTTTGCCAGTCTCAGGAGGGTGATGTGAGGTACTTGTGTGAGGCACTGGATGGTGAGGCAAAGAGTAGCTTGGTTAACACTTGTGTGGGGCTGTGTGATTCAATTGGTGGAGAGCATATTTTAAGTCCCTGTTTTCCAGAGCTATGCCAACAGCCGGTGGAGTGTGAGTTCTCTGACCCCAGGGAGCTTGCACTGGAGGAAGACCTTTTGGTGGATTCCAGAGGGTCTGAAGAAGGTTTTGGGAGTGATCCTGAAGGGGGTGGCTCAGGTTTTCCCCAACCAAGTGAGGTAGGGGAGGTTTGTTGTAGCCTAGATAGGTCCTGGAGTAGTGGGAGGGGTGTAGGGTCCCACGTCCTGTCTCAGAGGAGAAGGAGTGGGAGTGGGCTGTGTCCCAAGGTGCCTGAAATCCATTCCCCGGGCCTGGTTGGTTCCATGAGTGAACACCAGGAGGGGGCCTAGTCTGTACGAAGAGGCCATCCCCTGAGGGGGATCCCAAAGTGTCGGGTGGACTGGGGGGACTGTTGTAGCAAGCATCCCACCAGTTCTGGTGTCTGGCTGTACCACTTGAGTGGGGAGGGTGCATGAGTCCAGAAAAAGGGTGAGGGGGGACGCTGTTCCCGGTGGAAGGACCAGTGGGTCAGGGGTTGCCAGCTCTGAGGTCAGAGCACCCCAGGACTGACTCCAGTGAGGCCACCTCTGGCCTGGGGGGGGTCGTCATGCTCTGTCAAGTGGACAGGAGGCTAGAGACCTGCGCCAGGCAGACTCTCGTACAACTCAGGAGGAGTGTGTTTCCCTTGGGGGGGTTGGTGTACTCCCCTGGAAGTCCTGGGTTGCCAGGCACAGGTCCAGCCTAAGGGTACAGACCTTGGGTTAGAGGACCAGGTTCAGGGTGTCCCCTCTGACCTGGAGGAAGGGGCGACTGCTAACAGTGCCCCTACCAAGTTGTCTTCAGGGGGTACCGCTCCAGGGGGAGGGTGCAGAGCCCCAGGGTGGAAGACAGGGTGTGGGAGAGCCTATCCCAGTCTCTTGTCCAGCCACAGGGTACAGACCCTGGGCTGGTGGGCCAGTGTCAGGATGCCATACCTGACTTGGCAGGAGGGAGAGTGGAGAAAGGGTGGCAGGCACCTGGGGCTACTGCCCCCCACTTTCTGCCGCCACAGAGGTTAGAGAGGCCTGAAAGGCATGAGGCCTGGCTCTCATCACTGACAGCTGTCATTGGCCACTGTGGCTGGTTGTCCTGGTGGACAGAGTTGCCCCTGGGAGGGGGACAGGAGTCACTCCCTGGGGGTGGACTGGGCCTCACTACTGTGTTGGCCAAGTCGGTACTGTCTGCCTGTTGGGACACATCTGTGAGCAAAGTAAGTTTAGGCGGTGCACAGATGGGGTCCACAGGTGAGGAGAAGGGTTCCCCATGGGTTAGCTTAGTGGGCCCTGAGAGCATGGATAGAGGGATCCAACTAGGTTCAGGAAGGCGTAGAACGGGAATAGACACCTGCTGTTGCGGGCCAGGTTCCATGTTCTAGCGCCCCAAGCAGGGAAGCCCATCGAGGGATGGATTGGTCTACCCTGGCTTTTGGCTGGAAGGGGGTTGTGTTGGACTTGGCCCTTTAACAGGGTGATCCCCAAACTTTTTGCTTCTTCCTCCTATTTTTTCCTGACCTGTTGTTGTTGGTTTTAGGACTCTGGGCACTTTACCACTGCTAATCAGTGCTAAAGTGCATATGCTCTCTGTGTAAATTGTTAATATGATTGGTTCTCCCTGATTGGCATATTTTGATTTACTGGTCAGTCCCTAGTAAAGTGCACTGGGTGTGCCGGGGCTGGTAAATCAAATACTACTAGTGGGCCTTCAGCACTGATTGTGCCACCCACATGAGTAGCCCTCGAAAGATGTGTCAGGCCTGCCACTGCAGTGCCTGTGCGCAGTTTGCTAACTGCCATGTCGACTTGGCAAGTGCACCCACTTGCCAGGCCCTAACCTTCCCTTTTCTTACATATAGGACACCCCTATGGTAGGCCCAAGGTACCACCCTGGGCAGTGTGCAGTGTATGTGAAAGGTAGGACATGTACTGATGTGTGTAACATGTCCTGATAGTGAAATACTGCCAATTTCGTTTTTCACTATTGAAAGGCTATCTTGCCCCATAGGACAGAATGGGAAATGCTTTGTAACATTGTACATGTATATCTTCCCATAGGGATAAGATTAAAATGTAAAGTTTAGGCTCTCTGAACTCAGAATTTAATAACACATCTTTTACTAAAGATGGTTTTCAAATTGTGTGTTTGAAAATGCCACTTTTAGAAAGTAGAAACCCTAAAGGGTTCTGACCCTAATAAGCAAGGCTAGGCCAAAGTCAATTTTAAAGAACAACACAGTTGCCAATGCTGATAATTACTAGATCATTATTTATGCACAATCACACGTGACACTCAGCGTGACTGTAAAAATTTAATTTAATTTTTAATTTTTCAATATTCCTTTAAAATTTAATTTTTCTTTTTTAGTATGTTTTTTCAAGATAGTTCAACATCAATTCATATGAACCACAGACAGATATTATTCCATGTCCATCTCAAACGAATCAATAATCACATAAATGACATCACAATACATTACACATATATCATAAAAAAGAATAATAATAAATTAACTCTTTAGCTCTAGTTCCACAGAACTATTGTGTTAATGAAGAAAAAAAGGGGAAAACAGAGAAGAGAAAAAGCCCAGGCTGGGGAAAGCACGGTTCAAATAATAATATTAATGTTATCTAGACCTCTTCAAAGACACCATTTCCCCATTTAGGGCACTTGCCAAACTCTGTAAAATTCAGGCCCCCACGATTAAACAATAATCATAGATCATACAGTGGTTAACCTGATAGCTCATTTTAGTGTACATTTGTTTGGACTAGGAAAGGTCTACGCGTTTTGAACCCCATTGGATGCTTTTTAGGGGTTCTCCTCAGGACCAGGAACGATCCAAACAAATGTACAGTCACGATGAGTGTCACGTGTGATTGTGCATAAATAATGATCTAGTAATTATCAGCATTGGCAACTGTGTTGTTCTTTAAAACTTTTAGAAAGTAGGCATTTTCTTGTTTAACCATTCTGTGTGCCTCTGCCTGTTTGTGTATTGACTGTCTGGTTTTGGAGTGACAGGGGCTGGGGAGGTGCATTCTCTCAGACAGCCACCGGGAGGGTTGATGTGTGTCCTGCCTTTCCTGAATGAGTCAGGGCTGGGCTGAATAGACCTGGGCTGCATTCAGAGTAGGGGGAGGAGTTCTCACTAGCACCTGAATAGGCCCGGTCTGCATTTAGAGTGGTGGGAGGAGATTTCCCTTGCACCTGAATAGGGCCTGTCTGCCTTACACAATGCTGTCTCCACCTCCTGCGGGCAGCTGCACCAGAGAGGACAGAACTGGTTTGGACTGGGCTCAAAGACCCTTGCACAAAGAGAACAAAGACATTTTGGGGTATAAGTATTAGACCTAAAACCCCTGAACTTTAGACTACTTCTGGAATCAAGAGGAACCTTTGCCAAGGAGAAGAGCTGGAGAAACTGAGGAGAAGTACTGCCCTTGCTGTGTGTCTGGGGTTGCCCTGCAGTTGCTGTTTCTGCCAAGGAAAGGAGAAGGACTTTGCTGTGTGCTGTGTCTCCTGCTTGAGGAAAGTCTCCAAGGGCTTGAGTAGAGCTTGCCTCCTGTTTTGAAGTCTCAGGAACACAAAGACTTCACCCCCAGCTCCCCTGAACTTCCTTGCTGGGAGTTCTGACCTACCTTGCTGGGAGTTCTGGGCCTGTGACTGTGTGGGGCCTCTGGAGGTTGTTTCTGCTGCTGGGAGCTGGAAAGCAACGCAACAACAAAAAATCGACGCATCGCTCTTCTTGCAACAGTTTTTCCGACGCAGCGCCGTGGTGCGAGAAGATTCTCCCTGCACCGCTGCTGAAACCGAAGCAGCGCCTGTTGCCGCTGCAAAAATCGACGTATCGAGGGACCGCGGCAGAAGATACCGACGCAGCGCCGCTCGACGCCGACGCACCGTTTGCCGCCACATCCCGGATTTCCACGCATCGTCCCTGTGCAGCAAGTTTTCCCCGACGCATCACCCACGGATCGGAGTAATCTCAGAATTGACGCATCGCTTCCCTTACAGACCGGACCCGACGCACCACTCCCCTGTGTCCAGTGGAACTGTCGCATTGCATCCACGAAGTCTCAGGAATCGACGCATCTCTTTGTTTTTCTACGCTTCCCATCGCTGCTGCTGTTTGGCTTTGTGAATTTTGTCTCAACGACAGGTACTTTGCAAGAAATCACGCATCCATAGTTTTCAATGGACTCAGTTGCTAAAACCTTTTGAAAGTCATTTTTCTTAATACTTGTATGTTGGATTTTTTGCCGTTTTGGTCTTGTTAAGTTTAGATAAAGATACTTTATTTTTCTAAACCGGTGTGGTGTCCATTTGTGGTGTTATCACTGTGTTACTGTGAGTGTTGGTACAAATACTTTACACATTACCTTTGGGATAAGCCTGTCTGCTCGTGCCAAGCTACCAAGGGGGTGAGCAGGGGTTATCTAAAGTGTGTATCCCCTTTACCCTGACTAGAAGCAAGGGTCCCTATTTGGACAAAGGTACATACCTCTGCCAACTAGAGACACCCATTTTTAACAGCCATTGAGAGGGAGGTCTGTGCTGTGGTTTGGTCCGTTGAAGAAGCTGAGAAAATACCTGTTTGGTACTCACTTCCTAGTTCAAACTGACCACAGACCTCTCAGATGGCTAATGCAGATGAAAGGGAAAATCCAAGACTTTTGAGGTGGTCCATCTCCCTATAGGGAATGGACTTCAAAGTGGAACATAGACCTGGGACTGCCCATGCCAATGCAGATGGCCTTCCCAGATTTTTCCACTTAGACAATGAAGACTCTCTTGGGAAAGGTTAGTCTCATCCTCTTTTGTTTGGGGGTAGGGGTGGTTGTGTAGGAAAGTGCCCCTTTTTGCATGGTTACCCCTCACTTTTTGCCTGACAGATGATGCACTTTGACTGGGTGTACCCTGGGTACCTGCCATTCAGGTTCCCAGGGCCTGTGTTCTTTTCCAAAGCTGTACCTTTGTATCCACAATTGGCACCTCTCTGGCCACAGGTAAGCCCCTTGTAAAAGGTTCCATGGGTACCAAGGGCACTGTGACCAAGGAAGGCCTCTAAGGGCTGCAACACCTTTTGTGCCACCCTTAGAGGCCCTGTACCTTAACACTCATGCACTGCCATTGCAGGCTGCGTGTTTTGGTGCAGAGAAAAGTGAAGAGTTGACAAGGTATGCCATGCCTGCAACCCACTGTCTGCGACCTTTATTGTCACCCCTCTAGCAGCATGCACTAGCCCTCCGGTGAGGGTACAGTAGCAAGAGGCCTGTACCCCTACAGTGTCTAAGTCCATTCTTAGACATTGTAAGTGTAGTAGAGCCATAAAGAGTATATGGTCTGGGAGTTGGTCATTACGAACTCCACAGCTGCATAATGGCTTTACTAAAACCTGGGAAGTTGAGAAGCAAACTTCTCAGCACATTAAACCCACACTGATGCCAGTGTGGTATTTAATGTAAAATGCACACAGAGGGCATCTTTGAGATGCCCCCTGAAAAGCGACCAGCCCTGTTGTGGTTTCTGAATAGCGCCCGCCATTTGCCGCCATCATACAGGTTTCTGGACCCCTGGATAGAGAGCCTCTGCTCTCTGGGTCCAGAAACAAAGCCCATCCTGGGCAGAGTTGTCATGCCTCCTCCCCTTAGATGGTCTGGGTCCACGAAAGGGGAAGCTTTAAAAGCCTGCCACCTTTGTATGCTGTCCCTGCCTTTTGCTGCCCCCAGCAACTGGCTCCCACTGGTTCTGACCCCCACTTTGGGCTGGAGAATCGGCAGGAAAACCGAGCTAGGAGGAGAGGTGTGCCCACCTTTGCCAACCCCACCCCTCAGGTGGGGGAGGCAAGTTGAAGCTCACATCTCAGTCCCCTCCATCTTGGAGATGACGGACCCAACCAATCAGGAAGAGGCTCATGCCCCCTCCCACTGGAGGGTGGCATAATAGGTGGTTTACTCACTCCAAGAAAGGGACTCATTGGTCCCGATCTGCACACCCCTGTAACACCCCTAAATTCAGTATTTAGGGGCAACCCTGAACCTTGCTGTGACAGGACATCCTCGGAGGATGACTGCTGGTGCCTCGGGGGTACCACAGAGGCGTGTTCGGCATCCCCAGAGGGGCGGGACCCCGTCCCTCAGCTGAACCCAGAAGCGGCCTCAGAGTACGACCACAGAGGAGAAAACTGGCGGCTACATCGTGGGAGACGAAGGAGGACAAGCAGCGAGACCACGAGAACCTGAGACAGCGAGGGCGGAGGATACGGAGCAGACGAGCGACGAGGATACGAGGGTGGAGATCAAAGGCTGGACGAGAGGTGGGGAAGCAAACACCGGACCAGTGGCCGACGTTTCTCCTGAGGAAGGCGCTTCGGACAAGGCAGCCGTGGCTGTCAGCGAGCCACGGCGTCAGGCAAGTGGCTCATACGACTGGGCGATTGATGGGCGGGTGGGCCTTTACTCACGCTTACTTCACGGGCCTATAGAAGGGTCCACGTTAAGGGCAGAACAGGGACCTAACCAGACCCCAGAGAGAGGTCTAGGTGAAGAGAGGAACCCGGGGCTGGGGATAACTGAGAGAGCTAGGGGTTCACGTGAAGCACAACGGTCCCCGCACTCCCCACACCCCTACTATCGTTTAATTTGCATTACTTTCCGTCTTTTCACCCATTACCTATATATTACTGTGTAGAGACCTGACCCGAACGCTCCCTGAACCCCTGAGGAATGTTAGTGCTATTTAAGGGGTAGAGGATAACCGCAAGAGAACTAATAGCCTCTCCCTTTTCTTTCCTACCAAGGTGGAATCGACACCAGGGAATATACCGAGGTGGAGCCATTCAGAGAGAGAGCATTGAGACCCTGGGACTGAGGACTCCCTCCGAGACGGAAGTTGGGACCCCATACCGCCTTGTGGATCATAGTAGCAGACAGTTTTCCAATAAAGTACCTTTTGCATATCTACCTCTGCCTCTCGTGGTTTGTTGTCCT
The DNA here is from genome assembly GCA_963921515.1 of Calotriton arnoldi. Lineage (NCBI taxonomy): Eukaryota > Metazoa > Chordata > Amphibia > Caudata > Salamandridae > Calotriton > Calotriton arnoldi. Next base: position 508,897 of record CAWUFW010003006.1, on the reverse strand, counting down.
GTAACATTTGCCTACTCAGATTCGAGAAAGAAAGAAGGAGGACCGAAGAACCGTGCTGACCCAGGAAGAAGAGGACACCTACTGCTTTGGCCCCAGTCCTACTGGCCTGTCCCAACTCCCACCTGCCTACAGCGAAGAAACAGGCGTGTCCAGCAGCCAGAAGCCCGCAGAGCCCGGAGGACCTACCCTGCACTCACCTTACAGACACTGTCTCCTGTGAACACCGGATTTGCTCAACAAAGACTTCAAGACCAGAACCTGGAACCAGGATCTCCGCGGTTCTGCACTGCTCTGCACCTGATACCCACGGCCCAAGTTCGAGTAGCCCAACACCATGGGGAGGTCTCCCCAGCGATCCTGACCTGGGATCTAGTGATCCCTGACCTCCCTCAAGGTTCAAGACGATGCCTGCAGTCTCAACTGAAGGGTCCCCCCGACCACGACCGGAGCTGGTAAGAAGACCTGACCCTAAAAGACACCCCTGTACCCGACGCCCCACAGCCTTGGGTGGCTCAACCGATGGTGTCCAGGCATACCCCAAGAACCCAGCATACCTCTCCAGCTGGTGGTCTCCTTCAGGAATTCTCCCTGCCCGAGCCTGCAACCTCTTTGCCAAACCGAAGGTCTCTATTGGCATCCACAGGGTCCCCGGCGTCTCCTTGGCACTCTGCACCCGGCTGCCCCTGTGCCGCTGGTGGTGCAGCTCCTGTGCTGATTGTTGGCCCCTGCAGTGCTGACCTTAACCCCAGGAGCTTTGCTCCCACACTCAAGTGGCCTGCTCGTAAGCAGCCCCTGACAGAAGGCCCCCTTAGCCCCATTGGCTAACGTTGGGCCCCTGCACTCTGCATCCGGCTGACCCAGTGCCGCTGGTGGTGCAATTTGAGTGCCTACCTGGACCTTGGGGAACATTGGTCCTAACCCCCAAAACTCCCACTTGTAAGTTGCTTACTTACCGGTGAAATCGATAACCATTTTTCTCACATAGGAACCAGTGTTACAAGTTTTCGTTCCTAAAATATTTTGTCAAGTTGACCTTTTGTATGAAAAAGAAAGTAACTGTGCTTTAAACCAAGAAAAGTCTTACTTACCTTGTATTGTGAGATCCCCGGTGCGGTATCTAGGCATACCACTGGAGTAGTCGTTGTAATCTAAAAGTATTCCAAAAGCATTCCAAAAGTAATTACTGTGTAAATTAAACTGCTTTTTGAATCAATACAAACCTGTAACTATTGTAAATAAATTCCCATTTGCACTTCTTGAAATGTTCTATGATTGAAAGTACATTTTACCTACTTGTGCCAAGTCCTGCATGGTTCTAGAAATAAAGCATAAGTATATCTTTTTTATACTTACCTAATTGGTCTGGATTCAGTCTCTGAGTGTGTGCCATCAGTATTGATTGAGTGAATACAATAAATGCTTAACACACCTTCTGGTTAAGCCTAACTGCTCGTCCACACTACCACAAAGAGAGATGCTAGTACTTACCTAATTTAGCCTCTGCTATACCTCTAGGGACTCCCTGGACTCTGTGCACACTATACCTTAGTTTGGTATAGTATATACAGAACCAGCTTCCTACACCTTATTCTTTGTTTACAAAAGTAAGACGCCTTGCGGAACACATTTTTAAGAGAAGAGTCTTTTCCGACCTCTTCTCAACATACTAATGTCCCCAGGCGCCCACACTGAATCCAGAAACGTATTCTCTAGCAATAAGCATTCCAGAGCTGTCAAGTGGTGCCATGCAACACCAGTCACAGCTCCGCTTGCCCACAAAGTGATGACTCTGGCATATACATGGTGTCTAGTTTCTCATTGGCATCCATTCCTGTTTTTCTGCGCCTTACCAACATGAACCTTGAGATCTTCCTCTGTCTTCAGCAAAGTTTTCAAAGATTATACCGAGGCTTTTTCAGCAGACTAGGTCAAATGTCCCCTTCTAAGGTCTTGAGTTTCAAACCTGGTTAATATCCATATCAAATGTCCCTGTACAATCCACACACTATCTACATGGCATGCCTGGGAAATGACCTCGATCCCTCATTGTGCAACTCCTTTTCCTCCTTGCCACCCAAAAGCCATCAGGAAATGGGAATCCTAATTATTCCTGGCTCAGGCCTATAAGGATACCCCTGAGTAGTCCTCCTGAGTATTCTCCAACAAAAAACACCCTAGAATAGACAAGCTTCCTTCCTTGTCATTGAAGAAACAAAGCTGGTCCTATGACTGGTAGTTGTCAGTGCTGTTCCCTCAATGCCACCTTCTTCCTGAGAGCCTATTTTGGCTCAAGAAGCGTCAAACTGAATTTTCAGCTCGGTCTACTGATCCATCTTAAGTTTAGGCTTTACACCAGGCCATGCTGGACCCTTTTAGAGCTGCCCCATCTCCCCTGTGCCATTTGCGGCTCCCAAAGGCGAGCATAATCATTTAGATTCAGTAATTCCGTTTAGTGTTGGCCTTGATCCCACACACCACACCTTCACAGCCTCTGGTCTCTGTGCTGTTTCTCCAGAAACCGCTTTGGTCTAAGCTCAATAACATTCCAAAAAGTAAAGAAGACTCCTGAAAATATTTGAACAGTTGATTGGGGAACTGTGTTGTCATTTTTTTGTTGGTCGAACAGGCATAACCCAAATGGGAATTAGTTTACCAGAGCAATATATTTGTCATCACAGTTTTGTCATGCTCATTGTTAGGCTTCAGGACGCTATTGATCACCAAATGATGAAATAAGACACTCCACATCAAAGTTGATTTAGGCTGATCTTTCTTCAGTGCCACTTTAGTACCATGCTTTTTCTCAAGTTTTTGCTAAGATTAAAGTTACTTACTTCCACTTTACCGGAAATATGATTGCACCATTTGAAAGCTTAAGCAGCAATGGCAAAGATGAGTGTCCCTTGCTCACTTTGTCACAGTATCCAAGCTACACTACATTGACGAGTCCTACTAAGGCTAAAACTAGCCTCACCTGGCAGTTTGGGTGAAGTTTTTTAATGCGGGGTAGGGTCAAATCTGATTTGTATAAGGCGAGCCTCTGTATAGAAGGCGCAGGGGGTGAAAGACAATGGGATGGACTGAACTGCTACCCAGAGTGCTTGTCCGTGGTTTCGATTATTTGCAAGCATTCCTCCCATTATCTTTTGAGTGCCATTCCAAGTGCACCTTGCGCTGTTGTTTCCTTTGGACAGATTTATTGCTTAACAGAAAAAGAGAAAGAGCTTCTTAACTACAAGATAATTTATAAAATGGGTTAATTGTACCATGTTCTTTATCAACGAGGCGCGCTTGCATTATCAAAGAGGTTTAAATCAAATTCTGAATAAGGATCTATATCATTTACCTCTAACAAAGGATACATTGCAGTCTGTTCAAAGAGCATGACTCTTCAATAAGCGTGATTCCATGTTCAGTGTGGGATTTTTTCCAATGTTTCATTATGATACCATGTGAATCCATACAGACACTGAAACAAATACAATGGACTTTTATTGATGATGCAACCAAAGAGGAGTTGCCAACTGACTTTATCTATTATAACTTATTGCTGCCCTGGCTGAGGGTAGCTCAGAACTCTGAATGCAGATGGCAGATGACTTGGAACTTTCTTGCTGAACTCCTATGCAGAACCCCTTTCTGCAAATTCTTTGCAGAACCTTCCTTGGCCTCTGACCTGAACCATTTCCCAAATCCCATTGCCATTTAAATGGACTTTTAGAGACATTTCAAATGGCTTAGACCAACACTTTTCCCAACCCATTGAATACTCCTGAACGAGCTTCCGCAAGACTATTGCTAATACTACTCTGACTCTTTTGCATGATTCCTATTGTCTTCTGTAGATTTGCACTATAAGCATGTATGTACCTTAACCTGTATCAGATAGATTTAGATTGCTAATGCATAGAAACGACCAAGCTATATTGTATTCCAAGTATCAGATACTTATGTTGTTATTTTTTATCGTGGCTACATAGCTACTTGTATGTCTGATTCTTGTTCGCCTAAACATTTTACAAGGCTTGGCCTCCCTGTTGCCATACTATGTCTCTATATTCTGATCTCAAGAGTGATATATATGAATCTGATCACTAATTTGTAAGACACACCCTTGAACTTGGCTACCGATTCCTAGTCCTCATTGTGTAGCGAAATTGGTTGAACTATTAATTGAATTTGATAGAACAAATAATGCTAACTCTCTTTCCCCTCAGTGCGATGAAAAAGGTCCATTGGATAACCAAGTTGGCAAATAAGTAAGTGGTAATAAATTATCCAGTAAAGGAGGCAAATCCTCAGTACCAGTTAGGCCCAGAAACGCAGGGTCAAATCTGATGGATCACTCTTCACTCAGTGACATGAGGAAGCGCACAACAGCAAGGATGAATCCAATGTCCAGAGTATGAAAAGTGCTGAGGAGAAACTAAAATGCCAAACTAGCCATGTTGGGGCAGGGTCAGGACTTATGCTCCAAACTGCTCCTCCTCTTCCCTCCCTACTGCTGCAGATCACTGAACTGCAAGAGAAGAAACAGAGCAAGGATACAAGGGAGGAGGATTTGTTGAATATATTCCTCATGCCGGCAGATGAGGCCGTGGATGCAGCTGGAGTTGCACCTTGAAATTGAGTAGTTACTGTGGGACTGCCTGCGGTTGGAGCACAAGTAGGCAACATGTAAGCGAGTCCTGAAATGCGAGTGAATCCAGTGGCAAAGTGAGCAAGGGACCCACGTCTGGGCATACCCTGCCAACTTAGGGCGAACAAAGCAATACCAAAGGGGATGATGGACGGTCAGTGTGCAGTATATGTGAAAGGTAGGACATGTACTGATGTGTGTAACATGTCCTGATAGTGAAATACTGCCAATTTCATTTTTCACTATTGAAAGGCTATCTTGCCCCATAGGACGGAATGGGGAATACTTTGTAACATTTTACAAGCATATCTTCCCATAGGGATAAGATGGAAAAATAACGTTTAGGCTCTCTGAACTCAGAATTTAATAACACATCTTTTACTAAAGATGGTTTTTAAATTGTGTGTTTGAAAATGCCACTTTTAGAAAGTATTACAGCAAACAAATGATGGACGGAATGCTGACAATGCAAACATTCTCCTCCAGTCAAAAGATCTGGGTTAAATCCATCGTTCTTTTGCCCACTACGCCACCCCAGTTTGGATCCAGCCATATGCAAATCAGTCTTGACCCTGTGCCCCATGGGAACAGTCCAGACCGCACTGCCAGGCCAGGTCCTCCCTGGACCGGAAACAAGCATCCTGGGACCAGTTTCAGGGTATGTCACCCTTCTTCAGCCAGGCTAGCTTGAATCCAGTGGCACAGTGAGCAAGGGACCCACATCTGGGCATACCCATCCCACTTAGGGCGAAAAGTGTTACAGCAAACAAATGATGGACGGAATGCTGACAATGCAAACATTCTCCCCCAGTCAAAAGATCTGGGTTAAATCCATCGTTCTTTTGCCCACTACGCCACCCCAGTCTTGACCCTGTGCCCCATGGGAACAGTCCAGACCGAACTGCCAGGCCAGGTCCTCCCTGGACCGGAAACAAGCATCCTGGGACCGGTTTCAGGGTATGTCACCCTTCTTCAGCCAGGCTAGCTTGAATCCAGTGGCACAGTGAGCAAGGGACCCACGTCTGGGCATACCCATCCCACTTAGGGCAAAAAGTGTTACAGCAAACAAATGATGGACGGAATGCTGACAATGCAAACATTCTCCCCCAGTCAAAAGATCTGGGTTAAATCCATCGTTCTTTTGCCCACTACGCCACCCCAGTTTGGACCCAGCCATATGCAAATCAGTCTTGACCCTGTGCCGATGGGAACAGTCCAGACCGAACTGCCAGGCCAGGTCCTCCCTGGACCGGAAACAAGCATCCTGGGACCGGTTTCAGGGTATGTCACCCTTCTTCAGCCAGGCTAGCTTGAATCCATTGGCACAGTGAGCAAGGGACCCACGTCTGGGCATACCCATCCCACTTAGGGCGAAAAGTGTTACAGCAAACAAATGATGGACGGAATGCTGACGATGCAAACATTCTCCCCCAGTCAAAAGATCTGGGTTAAATCCATCGTTCTTTTGCCCACTACGCCACCCCAGTTTGGACCCAGCCATATGCAAATCAGTCTTGACCCTGTGCCCCATGGGAACAGTCCAGACCGAACTGCCAGGCCAGGTCCTCCCTGGACCTGAAACAAGCATCCTGGGACCGGTTTCAGGCTATATCACCCTTCTTCAGCCAGGCTAGCTTGAATCCAGTGGCACAGTGAGCAAGGGACCCACGTCTGGGCATACCCATCCCACTTAGGGCGAAAAGTGTTACAGCAAACAAATGATGGATGGAATGCTAACAATGCAAACATTCTCTCCCAGTCAAAAGATCTGGGTTAAATCCATCGTTCTTTTGCCCACTACTCCACCCCAGTTTGGACCCAGCCATATGCAAATCAGTCTTGACCCTGTGCCCCATGGGAACAGTCCAGACCGAACTGCCAGGCCAGGTCCTCCCTGGACCGGAAACAAGCATCCTGGGACCGGTTTCAGGGTATGTCACCCTTCTTCAGCCAGGCTAGCTTGAATCCAGTGGCACAGTGAGCAAGGGACCCACGTCTGGGCATACCCATCCCTCTTAGGGCGAAAAGTGTTACAGTGTTACACCTGGCCTGGCAGTTCGGGCTGGACTGTTCCCATTGGGTGCAGGGTCAAGACTGATTTGCATATGGCTGGGTCCAAACTGGAATGGCAAGGTGAGCAAAAAAACGATGGATTTAGGCCCAGACCTCTGTACTGGGGTGAATGTATGACATTGTTCTGCATTCTGTCCATCAACTGTTCTTTTTGCATTTGTCACCCCGAGTGGGATGGGCATGCCCAGACGTGGGTCCCGTGCTCTCCATGCCACTGGAGTCAAGCTATCCTGGCTGATGAGGGCTGAAAGCCCGAAACCGGTCCTAGGATGCTTGTTTCCAGTCCAGGGAGGACCTGGATTGGCAGTTCGGGCTGGACTGTTCCCATTGGGTGCAGGGTCAAGACTGATTTGCATATGGCTGGGTCCAAACTGGAATGGCATGGTGAGCAACAAAACAATGGATTTAGGCCCAGATCTCTGTACTGGGGTGAATGTATGACATTGTTCTGCATTCTGTCCATCAACTGTTCTTTTTGCATTTGTCACCCCGAGTGGGACGGGCATGCCCAGACGTGGGTCCCGTGCTCTCCATGCCACTGGAGTCAAGCTATCCTGGCTGATGAGGGCTGAAAGCCCGAAACCGGTCCTAGGATGCTTGTTTCCAGTCCAGGGAGGACCTGGCCTGGCAGTTCGGGCTGGACTGTTCCCATTGGGTGCAGGGTCAAGACTGATTTGCATATGGCTGGGTCCAAACTGGAATGGCATGGTAAGCAAAAACGATGGATTTAGGCCCAGATCTCTGTACTGGGGTGAATGTATGACATTGTTCTGCATTCTGTCCATCAACTGTTCTTTTTGCATTTGTCACCCCGAGTGGGACGGGCATGCCCAGACGTGGGTCCCGTGCTCTCCATGCCACTGGAGTCAAGCGGATGGCTGATGAGGGCTGAAAGCCCGAAACCGGTCCTAGGATGCTTGTTTCCAGTCCAGGGAGGACCTGGCCTGGCAGTTCGGGCTGGACTGTTCCCATTGGGTGCAGGGTCAAGACTGATTTGCATATGGCTGGGTCCAAACTGGAATGGCATGGTGAACAAACAAACGATGGATTTAGGCCCAGATCTCTGTACTGGGGTGAATGTATGACATTGTTCTGCATTCTGTCCATCAACTGTTCTTTTACTTTTAGAAAGTAGGTATTTTCTTGTTTAATCATTCTGTGTGCCTTTGCCTGTTTGTGTATTGACTGTCTGGTTTTGGAGTGACAGGGGCTGGGGAGGTGCATTCTCTCAGACAGCCACTGGGGGGGTTCATGTGTGTCCTGCCTTTCCTGAATGAGTCAGGGCTGTGCTAAATAGACCTGGGCTGCATTCAGAGTAGGGGGAGGAGTTCTCACTAGCACCTGAATAGGCCCGGTCTGCATTTAAAGTGGTGGGAGAAGATTTCCCTTGCACCTGAATAGGGCCTGTCTGCCTTACACAATGCTGTCTCCACCTCCTGACGGGCAGCTGCACCAGAGAGGACAGAACTGGTTTGGACTGGGCTCAGAGACCCTTGCACAAAGAGAACAAAGACATTTCGGGGTATAAGTATTAGACCTAAAACCCCTGAACTTTAGACTACTTCTGGAATCAAGAGGTACCTTTGCCAAGGAGAAGAGCTGGAGAAACTGAGGCGAAGTTCTGCCCTTGCTGTGTGTCTGGGGTTGGCCGGCAGTTGCTGTTTCTGCCAAGGAAAGGAGAAGGACTTTGCTGTGTGCTGTGTCCCCTGCTTGAGGAAAGTCTCCAAGGGCTTGAGCAGAGCTTGCCTCCTGTTTAGAAGTCTCAGGAACACAAAGACTTCACCCCCAGCTCCCCTGAACTTCCTTGCTGGGAGTTCTGACCTGCCAGGAGTGCCTGTGACTGTGTGGGGCCTCTGGAGGTTGTTTCTGCTGCTGGGAGCTGGAAAGCAATGCAACATCAAGAAAATCGACGCATTCGGTCTTCTTGCGACAGTTTTTCCGACGCAACGCCGTGGTGCGAGAAGAATCTCCCCGCACCGCCATGCCGCTGCTGAAACCGATGCAGTGCCTTTTGCCGCTGCAAGAATCGATGCATCGAGGGATCGCGGCAGAAGATACCGACGCAGCGCCGCTCGACGCCGCCGCATCGTTCCCCGACGCATCCCGAATTTCCGCGCATTGTCCCTGTGCGGCAAGTTTTACCCAACGCATCACCCACAGATCGGAGACGTCTCAGAATTGACACATCGCTTCCCCCTACAGACCGGACCCGACGCACCGCTCCCCTGTGTCCAGCGGAACTGTTGCATCGCATCCACGAAGGTCTCAGGAATCGACGCATCTCTTTGTTTTTCAACGCTTCCCATCGCTGCGGCTGTTTGGCTTGGTGAATTTTGTCACAACAACAGGTACTTTGCAAGAAATCACGCATCCATAGTTTTCTATGGACTCAGTTGCTAAAACTTTTTGAAAGTCATTTTTCTTAATACTTGTATGTTGGATTTTTTGCCGTTTTGGTCTTGTTAAGTTTAGATAAAGATACTTTATTTTTCTAAACCGGTGTGGTGTCCATTTGTGGTGTTATCACTGTGTTACTGTAAGTGTTGGTACAAATACTTTAGACATTGCCTTCAGTGACGGCTGCTCCATTAGGGCGTTGGAGCGCCACCCCACTGCTTTCTCGCAGTGCGAGAAGCAGAAAATAAAATGGTATTCTAAATACCATTTTATTTTCTGCTTCTCGCAGCTGCGAGAAAGCAGATGGCAGGGGTATGCCTGGTTGGGGGTGGGCGGGTCGGGGAGGAGTGGCTTGCACCACTCTGAGTGCCCTGACTGCTTGGTCGGCCCTGGGGCTGACCAAAGCAGTCATGCGCACTCTACATTTTCTCTATGTAGGCGGCATGCAGCCTACATAGAGAAAATGGCCTCCCTACTGGTGCCCGGCTGGGCGCCGTCCGGGACTCTGCACCAATCACAATGCTGCCATTGCAGCCTTGTGATTGGCTTACAGGAGGGGAGGGAGCTGCAGCATGCCTGTTCCTGTTCAGAACGCGGGACCCCGGCCCAGGAGCAGAGGCGGCGCGGACCCGGTCAGGTAAGTTTTCTTTTCTTTTTCTTTTAAACCTTCCCCCGCGCGACCCCGCCCTTCCCCCCTGCGAGTATTGCGAGCCGCAACTGATTTGTGATTTCAAGAGTTTCGACGGTCGAGAAGCACAGTGATACGCAAATTGAATTTGTTACACTTTGTAGATAATATTTGATTGTTGTAGTTTTCTAGCTCGTGATAACGCATTCAGGTGATTTTTATTGTTACACCAATATATCGCGGTTTGCTCAGGGTTTCTTAAAAACAGTTAACTTAACTCTTGCGTATCTTAATCTTAATGACAAACACCACTGCGTGCTAGTAAGTCATTTTTATTCATTATTAGCCTAAAATAACACCCGAACGATTTATACGTTGTTTGCCAGCGCACAGACCGGTGCGTTCCAAGCCTCGTGAATGATGCTGCAAGTGAAAACAGCCAGCAAACGCTTTTTTCATAACTACAGAATCCACAATGTGAAGGTACCAAAATCTTGACTTTACTTTAATATCTCCCTATAGAAATGTCAAATGCCTAAATCAAACCAAAATCACTTTCCACTTATGAGGTTTGGGTTACTGTACTATTCTATACTGGGGCCATTTCTTTTTGAGAACAAGTCCTTGATAGTGAAATTAGGGGCAAGTGGAAATGCTCGCATGGACAGATTTATGCAACATCAGGGCTTTGGTAGCCTATGTTCAAAGTCTATGGTTATGCTATGGTTTGGTTATGGTTTGCTATGGTTGCGTTGTAGTCTATGTTTCCACATTCTACCACACATCTGTGTGCTGCTGGACCTGTCCTTTAATCAAAGAAAGTAATCTATGACTGTTCGTACCACCAAACTTCACCCTAATATGGTGCCAGATTCAAGGATGTGCAAGCGGGAGTGGGGAGGGGGATATTACACATTACATTTTGAAGCACCTGAAAACCATTTTGATTTAAAAATATATATTTTACAGTGTGCAGTTGTCTATACATTACTGCTTTGCAGCTGAAGTAAATATAGAAACTGAAACTCTAATTGAAACAAAAGACTTTTACATGCACTGCACCCATAATAAATAAAATGTCACCAGCCGCCACTGCATAATAGCAAACTATGCAAGTGTAACATAACCTTTGAGTGAACCAAATAATGAGTCCAAATTCCCATTTCCTGAATTCTAAACTTTAATTTGCACTCATTATTTTTTACACTCGAAAATCAATCCTTTTGAATGCCTAAGTTGAACTTAGGTGTGTAAAAGCGTTTTGAATCCATCCCATGTTATCATACCCACTGATACCGCTACTTAAAGCCACACACATCACTAACTCTGATTCCAAAGTCTCTACTATTTCGATTGTCATTGGGCGAAATTCACAGAGCTAGTTCCACATGCAAGCCCAGTTTACACTCGCAACTAGACTTTTTGATTTGAAAGAAATGGTCTTTCCAAATTAAAAAAATTCACTCGGAAAAAACTCACATAAAGATTTCGTAAAGGTTTCCATGGGAGTAAATCTACTACGAGGTGAAGGAGTGGGTGTTTCGGGCAGGTATGACCAGACATTTTGTACACTCCCACATACACAGGTATTCACAAACTTTTTACTGTCATTTTCCTGCCCTGGAAATGGTTGAAGATTATGCCTTTAAAGGGCACGAGTAAATCTTTTTCCACAAGGGCATACAAGGGCATACAAATAAAAAAATATATATCTTGGTGGAGTTTGTAGAACATGGGGATTTTCCAGAAAGCATTTCTCCCATAAATGAATTAATTAAATAAGATTTTGAAAGTGCGCTGCTAAACCATGGGCATCTCAGCGCTGTAGATTCTACCAGATGGAGGGCAAGTTACCAGTTACAAATTCAGCTGAAAGAGCCACGTTTTAGTCTTTACCGAAAAAGGATATCTGAAGTAAAGCAGCAATAAAAAGAAAAATCGTGTTTTAAATAGCCAGGTCACTGGGAATTTAAGGGTTTGTGACGTATACACAGAGACTTAAGCATGATGCTTTGCTGCACTGGGAGCCGGTGTAGAGTGGCCATGGAAGGAGTGATTGTGGCTAGGAATGTTCAGAATGAGTCCGGCAGCTGCATTTTGGAAGATCTGAAGACGCGTCAGAATTTACAGCTGTAAGTCCAGGTAAAGGGAGTTTGTATATTCCCGTTTGAGGAAATCAGGGCTTGTACGTTTACCGGTAGTAATGGAAATTGTTTGCTGTGGCGTTTGAGCAAAGCAAAACAAACAGCAAACACATTATTAATCTCACTATCAAATAACAAAGTGTCATCAAATATCATCCCAGATGTTTAGCTGATTTAGCTGGAGGGACATTTCCAACAGCCCACAATCAGTGATCCTTTATTGTGAATTGAATAAAGCAGTTATAACCATGAAATAAGATAAATATTGGGAAACTCTTGCTTTGCATATTAAAATGGTTTAGAAATTGCATTAAAACAGACCAGAACGCTGAGGGATCTTCTGAGGAAAACAAGAACAGACTGAAGATTCTTTATTGAAAAGCGGTTACGGGAAGAAACTCGTTTTAGTGCTGACAGGCCATTTAGTAAAAGCGCTGGCACTCTGCTGGTAAAATATGCAAAGATTGTCCTCTATAACTCATAAAAAGTGGCAATTTCTTAAATGATAAATATTTCAATCGTATTTCTTTATTAACCTTCCTGCTTCCTCAAGTTTGCTTGAAAATGCACTATTTGTCCACTCTTTTTTTCAAAATTTTCTCGGGGGGACAATCCCCCCGAACCACCTTTAAGTTGTTCGGGGTCGCTCGCTTGCCATAGTGCAGTACGGCAGTAATTTTACGCCTCACCACTTTCAAATGTCACCAGCCACCACTGATTGCCTTTGGGATAAGCCTGTCTGCTCGTGCCAAGCTACCAAGGGGGTGAGCAGGGGTTATCTAAAGTGTGTATCCCCCTTACGCTGACTAGAATCAAGGGTCCCTATTTGGACAAAGGTACCTACCTCTGCCAACTAGAGACACCCATTTCTAACACTGGTGGTCAGCGGTGAGGATTTGAACTTGTATTTGTACTTGACCCACAGTAATTGGTGTACATCACTAGTTTAGTGCAGACCACTACGCAACCACATACTGTTTTTTTTCTGTTTCCTGGTGTCCTCCTGGAAGTATTTTTTGATACTGAGACTCTGGTTAGGGTTGCGCCTATAAAGTCCTGACAAAATGGAAGTCAACTTTTGTCACCTGTATATCTACACAATGGAGGAGATTAAAGCTTTTTGCAAAGAGAGGGGGCTGCCTGTGGAGAGAGGGTCCACAAGGAGGGATCTTGAGGCACGCCTATATACCTATGAGGTCATACGTTGGGAAGCAACACTACCAGATGATTCTGAGGAGGAGGACTTCTCTGACAGTGAGGGAGAAACAGAGAAAAGTGAGTGGCTTCTGGCTGTTCAGCGGAGGCTGAGAGAGTTCGACCGGGAACTCAAGAGGTCTGAGACCAAGAGGGCCTTAGCTCATGGAAAGAAAAAGTGTGCAGCTCATGAAGTGAGCTTGGCTGGATTGGAGGTGGAGTCCAGCTCAGATGGTGGCAGCAAAAATGTAGCGTGTAGTGCTGAGAGAGTAGTACACACACCCAGAGATGTGGTGCCTGACTTGAAGGAGGGGGTTGACATACACCAAGGGGTTCAGGGTTATGAGGTAGCTCCAGTGGTGCACAGTGTCCCTAAGGTAGATTGGGGAACTGGCACAGGGGTTCATATTCCTAGTGGTGGGAGGGACACTCTACTGACTCTAGATGAGAGGTGCAGGGAGAGGGGTTCCCTCATGGTAGAAGCCTTGGTATGTGAGTATGCAGACCGCCCAGAAGAGTGTGGGTTGAGTGACAGAAACAGTCAGACACTGTTTTGCCAGTCTCAGGAGGGTGATGTGAGGTACTTGTGTGAGGCACTGGATGGTGAGGCAAAGAGTAGCTTGGTTAACACTTGTGTGGGGCTGTGTGATTCAATTGGTGGAGAGCATATTTTAAGTCCCTGTTTTCCAGAGCTATGCCAACAGCCGGTGGAGTGTGAGTTCTCTGACCCCAGGGAGCTTGCACTGGAGGAAGACCTTTTGGTGGATTCCAGAGGGTCTGAAGAAGGTTTTGGGAGTGATCCTGAAGGGGTGGCTCAGGTTTTCCCCAACCAAGTGAGGTAGGGGAGGTTTGTTGTAGCCTAGATAGGTCCTGGAGTAGTGGGAGGGGTGTAGGGTCCCACGTCCTGTCTCAGAGGAGAAGGAGTGGGAGTGGGCTGTGTCCCAAGGTGCCTGAAATCCATTCCCCGGGCCTGGTTGGTTCCATGAGTGAACACCAGGAGGGGGCCTAGTCTGTACGAAGAGGCCATCCCCTGAGGGGGATCCCAAAGTGTCGGGTGGACTGGGGGGACTGTTGTAGCAAGCATCCCACCAGTTCTGGTGTCTGGCTGTACCACTTGAGTGGGGAGGGTGCATGAGTCCAGAAAAAGGGTGAGGGGGGACGCTGTTCCCGGTGGAAGGACCAGTGGGTCAGGGGTTGCCAGCTCTGAGGTCAGAGCACCCCAGGACTGACTCCAGTGAGGCCACCTCTGGCCTGGGGGGGTCTTCATGCTCTGTCAAGTGGACAGGAGGCTAGAGACCTGCGCCAGGCAGACTCTCGTACAACTCAGGAGGAGTGTGTTTCCCTTGGGGGGGTTGGTGTACTCCCCTGGAAGTCCTGGGTTGCCAGGCACAGGTCCAGCCTAAGGCTACAGACCCTGGGTTAGAGGACCAGGTTCAGGGTGTCCCCTCTGACCTGGAGGAAGGGGCGACTGCTAACAGTGCCCCTACCAAGTTGTCTTCAGGGGGTACCGCTCCAGGGGAGGGTGCAGAGCCCCAGGGTGGAAGACAGGGTGTGGGAGAGCCTATCCCAGTCTCTTGTCCAGCCACAGGGTACAGACCCTGGGCTGGTGGGCCAGTGTCAGGATGCCATACCTGACTTGGCAGGAGGGAGAGTGGAGAAAGGGTGGCAGGCACCTGGGGCTACTGCCCCCCACTTTCTGCCGCCACAGAGGTTAGAGAGGCCTGAAAGGCATGAGGCCTGGCTCTCATCACTGACAGCTGTCATTGGCCACTGTGGCTGGTTGTCCTGGTGGACAGAGTTGCCCCTGGGAGGGGGACAGGAGTCACTCCCTGGGGGTGGACTGGGCCTCACTACTGTGTTGGCCAAGTCGGTACTGTCTGCCTGTTGGGACACATCTGTGAGCAAAGTAAGTTTAGGCGGTGCACAGATGGGGTCCACAGGTGAGGAGAAGGGTTCCCCATGGGTTAGCTTAGTGGGCCCTGAGAGCATGGATAGAGGGATCCAACTAGGTTCAGGAAGGCGTAGAACGGGAATAGACACCTGCTGTTGCGGGCCAGGTTCCATGTTCTAGCGCCCCAAGCAGGGAAGCCCATCGAGGGATGGATTGGTCTACCCTGGCTTTTGGCTGGAAGGGGGTTGTGTTGGACTTGGCCCTTTAACAGGGTGATCCCCAAACTTTTTGCTTCTTCCTCCTATTTTTCCTGACCTGTTGTTGTTGGTTTTAGGACTCTGGGCACTTTACCACTGCTAATCAGTGCTAAAGTGCATATGCTCTCTGTGTAAATTGTTAATATGATTGGTTCTCCCTGATTGGCATATTTTGATTTACTGGTCAGTCCCTAGTAAAGTGCACTGGGTGTGCCGGGGCTGGTAAATCAAATACTACTAGTGGGCCTTCAGCACTGATTGTGCCACCCACATGAGTAGCCCTCGAAAGATGTGTCAGGCCTGCCACTGCAGTGCCTGTGCGCAGTTTGCTAACTGCCATGTCGACTTGGCAAGTGCACCCACTTGCCAGGCCCTAACCTTCCCTTTTCTTACATATAGGACACCCCTATGGTAGGCCCAAGGTACCACCCTGGGCAGTGTGCAGTGTATGTGAAAGGTAGGACATGTACTGATGTGTGTAACATGTCCTGATAGTGAAATACTGCCAATTTCGTTTTTCACTATTGAAAGGCTATCTTGCCCCATAGGACAGAATGGGAATTGCTTTGTAACAGTGTACATGTATATCTTCCCATAGGGATAAGATTAAAATGTAAAGTTTAGGCTCTCTGAACTCAGAATTTAATAACACATCTTTTACTAAAGATGGTTTTCAAATTGTGTGTTTGAAAATGCCACTTTTAGAAAGTAGAAACCCTAAAGGGTTCTGACCCTAATCAGCAAGGCTAGGCCATAGTCAATTTTAAAGAACAACACAGTTGCCAATGCTGATAATTACTAGATCATTATTTATGCACAATCACACGTGACACTCAGCGTGACTGTAAAAATTAATTTAATTTTTAATTTTTCAATATTCCTTTAAAATTTAATTTTTTTTTTTAGTATATTTTTTCAAGATAGTTCAACATCAATTCATATGAACCACAGACAGATATTATTCCATGTCCATCTCAAACGAATCAATAATCACATAAATGACATCACAATACATTACACATATATCATAAAAAAGAATAATAATAAATTAACTCTTTAGCTCTAGTTCCACAGAACTATTGTGTTAATGAAGAAAAAAGGGGAAAACAGAGAAGAGAAAAAGCCCAGGCTGGGGAAAGCACGGTTCAAATAATAATATTAATGTTATCTAGACCTCTTCAAAGACACCATTTCCCCATTTAGGGCACTTGCCAAACTCTGTAAAATTCAGGCCCCCACGATTAAACAATAATCATAGATCATACAGTGGTTAACCTGATAGCTCATTTTAGTGTACATTTGTTTGGACTAGGAAAGGTCTACGCGTTTTGAACCCCATTGGATGCTTTTAGGGGTTCTCCTCAGGACCAGGAACGATCCAAACAAATGTACAGTCACGATGAGTGTCACGTGTGATTGTGCATAAATAATGATCTAGTAATTATCAGCATTGGCAACTGTGTTGTTCTTTAAAACTTTTAGAAAGTAGGCATTTTCTTGTTTAACCATTCTGTGTGCCTCTGCCTGTTTGTGTATTGACTGTCTGGTTTTGGAGTGACAGGGGCTGGGGAGGTGCATTCTCTCAGACAGCCACCGGGAGGGTTGATGTGTGTCCTGCCTTTCCTGAATGAGTCAGGGCTGGGCTGAATAGACCTGGGCTGCATTCAGAGTAGGGGAGGAGTTCTCACTAGCACCTGAATAGGCCCGGTCTGCATTTAGAGTGGTGGGAGGAGATTTCCCTTGCACCTGAATAGGGCCTGTCTGCCTTACACAATGCTGTCTCCACCTCCTGCGGGCAGCTGCACCAGAGAGGACAGAACTGGTTTGGACTGGGCTCAAAGACCCTTGCACAAAGAGAACAAAGACATTTTGGGGTATAAGTATTAGACCTAAAACCCCTGAACTTTAGACTACTTCTGGAATCAAGAGGAACCTTTGCCAAGGAGAAGAGCTGGAGAAACTGAGGAGAAGTACTGCCCTTGCTGTGTGTCTGGGGTTGCCCTGCAGTTGCTGTTTCTGCCAAGGAAAGGAGAAGGACTTTGCTGTGTGCTGTGTCTCCTGCTTGACGAAAGTCTCCAAGGGCTTGAGTAGAGCTTGCCTCCTGTTTTGAAGTCTCAGGAACACAAAGACTTCACCCCCAGCTCCCCTGAACTTCCTTGCTGGGAGTTCTGACCTACCTTGCTGGGAGTTCTGGGCCTGTGACTGTGTGGGGCCTCTGGAGGTTGTTTCTGCTGCTGGGAGCTGGAAAGCAACGCAACAACAAAAAATCGACGCATCGCTCTTCTTGCAACAGTTTTTCCGACGCAGCGCCGTGGTGCGAGAAGATTCTCCCTGCACCGCTGCTGAAACCGAAGCAGCGCCTGTTGCCGCTGCAAAAATCGACGTATCGAGGGACCGCGGCAGAAGATACCGACGCAGCGCCGCTCGACGCCGACGCACCGTTTGCCGCCACATCCCGGATTTCCACGCATCGTCCCTGTGCAGCAAGTTTTCCCCGACGCATCACCCACGGATCGGAGTAATCTCAGAATTGACGCATCGCTTCCCCTTACAGACCGGACCCGACGCACCACTCCCCTGTGTCCAGTGGAACTGTCGCATTGCATCCACGAAGTCTCAGGAATCGACGCATCTCTTTGTTTTTCTACGCTTCCCATCGCTGCTGCTGTTTGGCTTTGTGAATTTTGTCGCAACGACAGGTACTTTGCAAGAAATCACGCATCCATAGTTTTCAATGGACTCAGTTGCTAAAACCTTTTGAAAGTCATTTTTCTTAATACTTGTATGTTGGATTTTTTGCCGTTTTGGTCTTGTTAAGTTTAGATAAAGATACTTTATTTTTCTAAACCGGTGTGGTGTCCATTTGTGGTGTTATCACTGTGTTACTGTGAGTGTTGGTACAAATACTTTACACATTACCTTTGGGATAAGCCTGTCTGCTCGTGCCAAGCTACCAAGGGGGTGAGCAGGGGTTATCTAAAGTGTGTATCCCCTTTACCCTGACTAGAAGCAAGGGTCCCTATTTGGACAAAGGTACATACCTCTGCCAACTAGAGACACCCATTTTTAACAGCCATTGAGAGGGAGGTCTGTGCTGTGGTTTGGTCCGTTGAAGAAGCTGAGAAAATACCTGTTTGGTACTCACTTCCTAGTTCAAACTGACCACAGACCTCTCAGATGGCTAATGCAGATGAAAGGGAAAATCCAAGACTTTTGAGGTGGTCCATCTCCCTATAGGGAATGGACTTCAAAGTGGAACATAGACCTGGGACTGCCCATGCCAATGCAGATGGCCTTCCCAGATTTTTCCACTTAGACAATGAAGACTCTCTTGGGAAAGGTTAGTCTCATCCTCTTTTGTTTGGGGGTAGGGGTGGTTGTGTAGGAAAGTGCCCCTTTTTGCATGGTTACCCCTCACTTTTTGCCTGACAGATGATGCACTTTGACTGGGTGTACCCTGGGTACCTGCCATTCAGGTTCCCAGGGCCTGTGTTCTTTTCCAAAGCTGTACCTTTGTATCCACAATTGGCACCTCTCTGGCCACAGGTAAGCCCCTTGTAAAAGGTTCCATGGGTACCAAGGGCACTGTGACCAAGGAAGGCCTCTAAGGGCTGCAACACCTTTTGTGCCACCCTTAGAGGCCCTGTACCTTAACACTCATGCACTGCCATTGCAGGCTGCGTGTTTTGGTGCAGAGAAAAGTGAAGAGTTGACAAGGTATGCCATGCCTGCAACCCACTGTCTGCGACCTTTATTGTCACCCCTCTAGCAGCATGCACTAGCCCTCCGGTGAGGGTACAGTAGCAAGAGGCCTGTACCCCTACAGTGTCTAAGTCCATTCTTAGACATTGTAAGTGTAGTAGAGCCATAAAGAGTATATGGTCTGGGAGTTGGTCATTACGAACTCCACAGCTGCATAATGGCTTTACTAAAACCTGGGAAGTTGAGAAGCAAACTTCTCAGCACATTAAACCCACACTGATGCCAGTGTGGTATTTAATGTAAAATGCACACAGAGGGCATCTTTGAGATGCCCCCTGAAAAGCGACCAGCCCTGTTGTGGTTTCTGAATAGCGCCCGCCATTTGCCGCCATCATACAGGTTTCTGGACCCCTGGATAGAGAGCCTCTGCTCTCTGGGTCCAGAAACAAAGCCCATCCTGGGCAGAGTTGTCATGCCTCCTCCCCTTAGATGGTCTGGGTCCACGAAAGGGGAAGCTTTAAAAGCCTGCCACCTTTGTATGCTGTCCCTGCCTTTTGCTGCCCCCAGCAACTGGCTCCCACTGGTTCTGACCCCCACTTTGGGCTGGAGAATCGGCAGGAAAACCGAGCTAGGAGGAGAGGTGTGCCCACCTTTGCCAACCCCACCCCTCAGGTGGGGGAGGCAAGTTGAAGCTCACATCTCAGTCCCCTCCATCTTGGAGATGACGGACCCAACCAATCAGGAAGAGGCTCATGCCCCCTCCCACTGGAGGGTGGCATAATAGGTGGTTTACTCACTCCAAGAAAGGGACTCATTGGTCCCGATCTGCACACCCCTGTAACACCCCTAAATTCAGTATTTAGGGGCAACCCTGAACCTTGCTGTGACAGGACATCCTCGGAGGATGACTGCTGGTGCCTCGGGGGTACCACAGAGGCGTGTTCGGCATCCCCAGAGGGGCGGGACCCCGTCCCTCAGCTGAACCCAGAAGCGGCCTCAAGTACGACCACAGAGGAGAAAACTGCCGGCTACATCGTGGGAGACGAAGGAGGACAAGCAGCGAGACCACGAGAACCTGAGACAGCGAGGGCGGAGGATACGGAGCAGACGAGCGACGAGGATACGAGGGTGGAGATCAAAGGCTGGACGAGAGGTGGGGAAGCAAACACCGGACCAGTGGCCGACGTTTCTCCTGAGGAAGGCGCTTCGGACAAGGCAGCCATGGCTGTCAGCGAGCCACGGCGTCAGGCAAGTGGCTCATACGACTGGGCGATTGATGGGCGGGTGGGCCTTTACTCACGCTTACTTCACGGGCCTATAGAAGGGTCCACGTTAAGGGCAGAACAGGGACCTAACCAGACCCCAGAGAGAGGTCTAGGTGAAGAGAGGAACCCGGGGCTGGGGATAACTGAGAGAGCTAGGGGTTCACGTGAAGCACAACGGTCCCCGCACTCCCCACACCCCTACTATCGTTTAATTTGCATTACTTTCCGTCTTTTCACCCATTACCTATATATTACTGTGTAGAGACCTGACCCGAACGCTCCCTGAACCCCTGAGGAATGTTAGTGCTATTTAAGGGGTAGAGGATAACCGCAAGAGAACTAATAGCCTCTCCCTTTTCTTTCCTACCAAGGTGGAATCGACACCAGGGAATATACCGAGGTGGAGCCATTCAGAGAGAGAGCATTGAGACCCTGGGACTGAGGACTCCCTCCGAGACGGAAGTTGGGACCCCATACCGCCTTGTGGATCATAGTAGCAGACAGTTTTCCAATAAAGTACCTTTTGCATATCTACCTCTGCCTCTCGTGGTTTGTTGTCCTGTAACATTTGCCTACTCAGATTCGAGAAAGAAAGGAGGACCGAAGAACCGTGCTGACCCAGGAAGAAGAGGACACCTACTGCTTTGGCCCCAGTCCTACTGGCCTGTCCCAACTCCCACCTGCCTACAGCGAAGAAACAGGCGTGTCCAGCAGCCAGAAGCCCGCAGAGCCCGGAGGACCTACCCTGCACTCACCTTACAGACACTGTCTCCTGTGAACACCGGATTTGCTCAACAAAGACTTCAAGACCAGAACCTGGAACCAGGATCTCCGCGGTTCTGCACTGCTCTGCACCTGATACCCACGGCCCAAGTTCGAGTAGCCCAACACCATGGGGAGGTCTCCCCAGCGATCCTGACCTGGGATCTAGTGATCCCTGACCTCCCTCAAGGTTCAAGACGATGCCTGCAGTCTCAACTGAAGGGTCCCCCCGACCACGACCGGAGCTGGTAAGAAGACCTGACCCTAAAAGACACCCCTGTAACCGACGCCCCACAGCCTTGGGTGGCTCAACCGATGGTGTCCAGGCATACCCCAAGAACCCAGCATACCTCTCCAGCTGGTGGTCTCCTTCAGGAATTCTCCCTGCCCGAGCCTGCAACCTCTTTGCCAAACCGAAGGTCTCTATTGGCATCCACAGGGTCCCCGGCGTCTCCTTGGCACTCTGCACCCGGCTGCCCCTGTGCCGCTGGTGGTGCAGCTCCTGTGCTGATTGTTGGCCCCTGCAGTGCTGACCTTAACCCCAGGAGCTTTGCTCCCACACTCAAGTGGCCTGCTCGTAAGCAGCCCCTGACAGAAGGCCCCCTTAGCCCCATTGGCTAACGTTGGGCCCCTGCACTCTGCATCCGGCTGACCCAGTGCCGCTGGTGGTGCAATTTGAGTGCCTACCTGGACCTTGGGGAACATTGGTCCTAACCCCCAAAACTCCCACTTGTAAGTTGCTTACTTACCGGTGAAATCGATAACCATTTTTCTCACATAGGAACCAGTGTTACAAGTTTTCGTTCCTAAAATATTTTGTCAAGTTGACCTTTTGTATGAAAAAGAAAGTAACTGTGCTTTAAACCAAGAAAAGTCTTACTTACCTTGTATTGTGAGATCCCCGGTGCGGTATCTAGGCATACCACTGGAGTAGTCGTTGTAATCTAAAAGTATTCCAAAAGCATTCCAAAAGTAATTACTGTGTAAATTAAACTGCTTTTTGAATCAATACAAACCTGTAACTATTGTAAATAAATTCCCATTTGCACTTCTTGAAATGTTCTATGATTGAAAGTACATTTTACCTACTTGTGCCAAGTCCTGCATGGTTCTAGAAATAAAGCATAAGTATATCTTTTTTATACTTACCTAATTGGTCTGGATTCAGTCTCTGAGTGTGTGCCATCAGTATTGATTGAGTGAATACAATAAATGCTTAACACACCTTCTGGTTAAGCCTAACTGCTCGTCCACACTACCACAAAGAGAGATGCTAGTACTTACCTAATTTAGCCTCTGCTATACCTCTAGGGACTCCCTGGACTCTGTGCACACTATACCTTAGTTTGGTATAGTATATACAGAACCAGCTTCCTACACCTTATTCTTTGTTTACAAAAGTAAGACGCCTTGCGGAACACATTTTTAAGAGAAGAGTCTTTTCCGACCTCTTCTCAACATACTAATGTCCCCAGGCGCCCACACTGAATCCAGAAACGTATTCTCTAGCAATAAGCATTCCAGAGCTGTCAAGTGGTGCCATGCAACACCAGTCACAGCTCCGCTTGCCCACAAAGTGATGACTCTGGCATATACATGGTGTCTAGTTTCTCATTGGCATCCATTCCTGTTTTTCTGCGCCTTACCAACATGAACCTTGAGATCTTCCTCTGTCTTCAGCAAAGTTTTCAAAGATTATACCGAGGCTTTTTCAGCAGACTAGGTCAAATGTCCCCTTCTAAGGTCTTGAGTTTCAAACCTGGTTAATATCCATATCAAATGTCCCTGTACAATCCACACACTATCTACATGGCATGCCTGGGAAATGACCTCGATCCCTCATTGTGCAACTCCTTTTCCTCCTTGCCACCCAAAAGCCATCAGGAAATGGGAATCCTAATTATTCCTGGCTCAGGCCTATAAGGATACCCCTGAGTAGTCCTCCTGAGTATTCTCCAACAAAAAACACCCTAGAATAGACAAGCTTCCTTCCTTGTCATTGAAGAAACAAAGCTGGTCCTATGACTGGTAGTTGTCAGTGCTGTTCCCTCAATGCCACCTTCTTCCTGAGAGCCTATTTTGGCTCAAGAAGCGTCAAACTGAATTTTCAGCTCGGTCTACTGATCCATCTTAAGTTTAGGCTTTACACCAGGCCATGCTGGACCCTTTTAGAGCTGCCCCATCTCCCCCTGTGCCATTTGCGGCTCCCAAAGGCGAGCATAATCATTTAGATGCAGTAATTCCGTTTAGTGTTGGCCTTGATCTCACACACCACACCTTCACAGCCTCTGGTCTCTGTGCTGTTTCTCCAGAAACCGCTTTGGTCTAAGCTCAATAACATTCCAAAAAGTAAAGAAGACTCCTGAAAATATTTGAACAGTTGATTGGGGAACTGTGTTGTCATTTTTTTTGTTGGTCGAACAGGCATAACCCAAATGGGAATTAGTTTACCAGAGCAATATATTTGTCATCACAGTTTTGTCATGCTCATTGTTAGGCTTCAGGACGCTATTGATCACCAAATGATGAAATAAGACACTCCACATCAAAGTTGATTTAGGCTGATCTTTCTTCAGTGCCACTTTAGTACCATGCTTTTTCTCAAGTTTTTGCTAAGATTAAAGTTACTTACTTCCACTTTACGGGAAATATGATTGCACCATTTGAAAGCTTAAGCAGCGATGGCAAAGATGAGTGTCCCTTGCTCACTTTGTCACAGTATCCAAGCTACACTACATTGACGAGTCCTACTAAGGCTAAAACTAGCCTCACCTGGCAGTTTGGGTGAAGTTTTTTAATGCGGGGTAGGGTCAAATCTGATTTGTATAAGGCGAGCCTCTGTATAGAAGGCGCAGGGGGTGAAAGACAATGGGATGGACTGAACTGCTACCCAGAGTGCTTGTCCGTGGTTTCGATTATTTGCAAGCATTCCTCCCATTATCTTTTGAGTGCCATTCCAAGTGCACCTTGCGCTGTTGTTTCCTTTGGACAGATTTATTGCTTAACAGAAAAAGAGAAAGAGCTTCTTAACTACAAGATAATTTATAAAATGGGTTAATTGTACCATGTTCTTTATCAACGAGGCGCGCTTGCATTATCAAAGAGGTTTAAATCAAATTCTGAATAAGGATCTATATCATTTACCTCTAACAAAGGATACATTGCAGTCTGTTCAAAGAGCATGACTCTTCAATAAGCGTGATTCCATGTTCAGTGTGGGATTTTTTCCAATGTTTCATTATGATACCATGTGAATCCATACAGACACTGAAACAAATACAATGGACTTTTATTGATGATGCAACCAAAGAGGAGTTGCCAACTGACTTTATCTATTATAACTTATTGCTGCCCTGGCTGAGGGTAGCTCAGAACTCTGAATGCAGATGGCAGATGACTTGGAACTTTCTTGCTGAACTCCTATGCAGAACCCCTTTCTGCAGATTCTTTGCAGAACCTTCCTTGGCCTCTGACCTGAACCATTTCCCAAATCCCATTGCCATTTAAATGGACTTTTAGAGACATTTCAAATGGCTTAGACCAACACTTTTCCCAACCCATTGAATACTCCTGAACGAGCTTCCGTAAGACTATTGCTAATACTACTCTGACTCTTTTGCATGATTCCTATTGTCTTCTGTAGATTTGCACTATAAGCATGTATGTACCTTAACCTGTATCAGATAGATTTAGATTGCTAATGCATAGAAACGACCAAGCTATATTGTATTCCAAGTATCAGATACTTATGTTGTTATTTTTTATCGTGGCTACATAGCTACTTGTATGTCTGATTCTTGTTCGCCTAAACATTTTACAAGGCTTGGCCTCCCTGTTGCCATACTATGTCTCTATATTCTGATCTCAAGAGTGATATATATGAATCTGATCACTAATTTGTAAGACACACCCTTGAACTTGGCTACCGATTCCTAGTCCTCATTGTGTAGCGAAATTGGTTGAACTATTAATTGAATTTGATAGAACAAATAATGCTAACTCTCTTTCCCCTCAGTGCGATGAAAAAGGTCCATTGGATTACCAAGTTGGCAAATAAGTAAGTGGTAATAAATTATCCAGTAAAGGAGGCAAATCCTCAGTTTCAGTTGGGCCCAGAAACGCAGGGTCAAATCTGATGGATCACTCTTCACTCAGTGACATGAGGAAGCGCACAACAGCAAGGATGAATCCAATGTCCAGAGTATGAAAAGTGCTGAGGAGAAACTAAAATGCCAAACTAGCCATGTTGGGGCAGGGTCAGGACTTATGCTCCAAACTGCTCCTCCTCTTCCCTCCCTACTGCTGCAGATCACTGAACTGCAAGAGAAGAAACAGAGCAAGGATACAAGGGAGGAGGATTTGTTGAATATATTCCTCAATCCGGCAGATGAGGCCGTGGATGCAGCTGGAGTTGCACCTTAAAATTGAGTAGTTCCTGTGGGACTGCCTGCGGTTGGAGCACAAGTAGGCAACATGCAAGCGAGTCCTGAAATGCGAGTGGCTGACAGTAATGCAATCAGATCAGAGGCTGATTCTACTACTGTGGATTGGATTAAAGTATGTGCACTTTCTGCCCCAGGACATAGGGACCAGTGAGAGCAAACTCCTACAATCATTCTTGAAAGTTTAAGACATACCGCAGGGTAGATGTCTTAACAGCCTCTCCCTCTCCTCATCCAAGTGACGCTGATGATGAGAGTCTGTCCTCTTACACCCATCTCCCTTTAAGGGGTGATCCAGCAATCCGAGTGTAGAGCTGTGCTCCACGTAACCTGAACCCCTTCTGGCTTAATGAGCATAAAAAAGTATTTACAAACATTGGGGAAATCCCAACTGAGTTTCAAAAAGAATTAGAGTGTGTTTGAAGTGTAAGGACCCAACTGGGCAGATGTGAACCAACTGTTGCCACTGACTGTGGCAAATTAGGTGAGAGCGACATTGGTGAAGAAAGTGCCATGCCCGAAAATGGACCCTGGGAATGGTGGTGAGTTGAAAACAGCAAAGGATGAGTTGTTGAATGTGATCCCAGGTATTTGCCCAGTAAAAACTGGCTGGGCTAAAATTTCCAATTGCAAGCAGAATTAGGCTGCAACTGTAGCTGATTATTTGGACAGACTTAAGAATGTGTTAGAAAGGTACTCTGGCATAGCCCGTCTGACAGAGATGGCTCAGGCAGCTGTAGCAGGTGCTGTTTTTGTGCAGAGATCGTTATCCACTGTTAAAAATCAATGGACTCTATGTATTGGATTGCAGATTAAGAAATTAGCGGCGTTAGTCACTGCCGCTAACCACTGTATTGTGTCGCAGGAGAAAAAGAAACAGAATGCTGAATCAAAATTGATGCCATTTAAATTGCACAATATGCAACAGGTGATTAAAGAACAGGGTGTGGAGTGCCACGAAGGAAGGGAGGCCAAGGAGTCAGGGAAATGGGAGAATTGGAAGGGGAAATAGATGGGGCTGAGGAGAGGCCCCGGGGCCAGGAGGTTCATGTTTTGCATGCGGTCAGCTGGAACATTGGAAGCAAGATTGTCCCAACACTGCTTCTGGTGCGTCAGGACTTATGCATCAACATACGGATCTGAAAACATGCAGACTAATACATGAATGTAGGAGTACTTTGTACATTTAGGTAATTGTATAAAATTAACCTAGATGTGAACAAAGGGTCCCCAAGGGGGAGGTTGAGCAGTTTGAGGGTGGCTTTAACACTTTTTCCAGCAATGAGTGACAGACAGGTGGCATAGAACTGGCAATAACTTTGGGCTAAATAAGAAAAGAAGGGAGAGAGATCCCTTTCTGGACTTAACTAAGCCCATATGAAATAGACATTGATCGACCCATGATGCTTACCTCAAACTTCCCCTATGCCTCCTGCAAAACTAGATCTGCAGGTAAATGATGCTGCTGCGTTTCAATGTTGCAGAAAGCTTCCACAATGTCTATACCGTTTATCTTCCCAGGTGTAAGGTGCCATAGATAAGTATCCAACTGAGGCTGCCATTCTCTCCAGGCATATGTCCTCACCCTCTATGGCATGCCATTGCATGCCTTGCAGAAATGCGTGAGATGGCATGGAATAAGAAATAGTTCAACGCTCGGGAAAGCCACAGTGCTTTGTAGTGTAGGGAGGAATCCAACCATTCAGGGGGACCCACTGAGCCCAAGTCCAATGAATATCTGTGCGATCTGGGAGACGCCGGGGTCCCTCATAACACTCTGCAGGGGGGCCCATCATTTTGCGTTATGCCACTGTTGCAACGAGCCCCTCGAGTGAAGCAAATTGTTCCTTGAATTTGTGCTTATGGTGGGAACTTTGTAAATAATCAGCAAGCGCGGCACTCAGACCACAGAAGACAACACACCTTAGGAGATTACCAAACATATACAGGGGAATATGGAAGTGGAGTATATCAACCGCACATCTCTCGAAAATACCTCAGGAGATATCAACTCACCAAGAACTTAAAGGTACAGGCACCACCACCACCGCTGCAAGAACCACAAGAATTGATCATAGCGTACCAGTCCAATTTACTTAGTAGCACTACTGCGTTGGGAGGAAAGTAAAAGGAGATTGACCTTACCTGAGCCCTGAGAGGTGAGGTGGAGCAGTCCTGAGTGTGTTCTTGTACAAATATTACGATGAATTCAAAAGCCTGTGCCTCCTGGAACTTTGCCGATACTGGCCCTGTCTATCTCAGGCACCCCAACCAGCCCTATTCTCAGCTCAGAACTCTAAGATCATCTAACCTGAAGCTGGCCTGCATCCTCAGTCGCATCAGGTGGGGGGCGCTCCTTCAGATATCTGCCCTAAATTATGGAACACACTGGAACACACTGACGCTGTATTTGCGCCTTAAGACGTGGCCTTTCTAACTGTGCAGGCTCTGGACTGTGGACATTTGCTGGAGCCATACTCTTGAGCACAGGGAAGCTCTGTTTGGGGCAGCCATGTGCTTTACAAACCCACATAACTTAAGGTAACGTAACATAAAACCTGTAGGAATCTGGGAAAACCCACAGAGAAATGTCGACTTCCCAGTGATAAAAGTATTGAACATTTGTACCCTCTAACTTTATATTTATTGTATTTAGCTGTGTGCTGTAATAAGATTCGTTTTTCAAGTGAAACCATTAGTTGGAACAAGGTTTATTAGCTAAGTTAATATGCTTAATTGAGTTTTGAGTCTCTGCCCAACACTTTCAACCTAAGGAAGCCGTGGGCTGCTCAACTTCTGTACCTGGATGTCAGGTAGTAAAGAGGTTTACTTGTTGCTTAGTTTTTGGCCCAACTATAACGATAAACCCCAGGACACCAGATGAAAAGGCTCTCATTGTTACAGTCTGAGCCTAGTAAACTCAGATTTCCCTTGGAATCCTTAAAACGTTTCCCCAGTTGGAAGATGGCTTATAGTTTAGATTAGACAAGGGCAGATACAACTCACCATAAAAATGTACTATGATCCTATTATAGATGACCCACGCCCGGTGGAAGATGTCATAATGCCATTAGTCGATTTTCCCTTCCTATTGATTTTAGTTGGAGATTTTTAACTTGCTAATGCTCCCACTAAATAGGAGCTCTTTGGCAAAAGCATGGGTCCGTTGCAAAGGGAACAGAATGAAGGACACAATCATAATACTGTACGATAACTATAATCTGATTGATATTTGGTGGAAACTACAACCTGAGGATTTTTTTCACAGATTTTAGTGGCAAGTATAAAAGTTCAGCCTCGTTTGATTGTTTTTTTTCTGTTATCTGCATCTCTTAAGTGCAGTGATGCTGGAATTATTCCTCAAGCTCTCTCTGATCACAACCCATTTATATTAACATCGCACTAGAACAGACTGAGGTAGGATATTGCAGATTTTTTTGGGAGAATTGGTCTGTCTCCCATAATGAAGATAGGAATAAGGTCAGGTTGCCAAATATTAATTAAAGAGGGTGGTTTGAGGTAAATAGAAGCAAAGTAACAGTTTGGAAGGCTGTTAAACGTATCTGTTGGGTGCTTCACTCTTGAAAACTGTAGATATGAACAAAGGGAAACAGAAGAACGTCTACAGAAGGAGCAACAATCAATGTGCATTCACAGAACTATTACTTTGAATATTTATCACAAAATATTAATACCTTGATGGAGGTGAACAATGAGATTAGAATCAAAGGGTAATTTATCATTCAAAAGGGCATTTCTAAAAATGATAATCCAATGAGCAAATATCTTACTTATTAAGGCAAGAGCAAAGGCAAATCATAGTAGAAGAATAAAGGCTAATTTAACTGAAAGGGTAGAAAAGAGACTAAAGTGCATTGCAGAATTTAAAACATTTTTACCAAGATTTTGACCCAGAAGAAATGCCATCTTCCCTTGGTGAGATAGTTGATTTTATAGTCTAACTTATGCCACTGATATTAATTAAACCTATCACAGATGAGGAGAATATAAATGCAATTAAATTGTCTGTAAACGTACACGGGGATGATGGGCTACAAGAAGATGTACCTGAAAATACTAGCTCTTAAGATAAAACTAGTATTCAGTGCCATTATTGGGGTAGGGGAATCTCCAGTAATATTTAAAATGGAGAAGTTGGTAATTGTTCTAAAAGCCCAATGCCCTTGGTTTGTACCATCCATTCACATCACACTGCTAAAAGTAAATCTTTGCAACTTGAGTGAAAGATATGATTCAATTTCACACGCGAATTCAGTCAGATCCGACCGGTTTAATTCCAGCTTCACTAATTGTCTCTAATGAGCACTGTTTTTGGGAGGTGAGTTCACTGTAGAAGTAGAAAAGGAGCGATATATTAAATGCAGAAAAAGACATTTGACATGGTGAACTGGAAGTGTTTATAAATGTTTGTGCTAGATACTTGTTTAACAGGTTGCTAAACATGCAGCATTTGAGCATTCTTAAAAGATTAATACTAGAAGGGTTTGGAGTAGGGGAAGCACACATTGAGTGGGGAAGCACACAGACCTGCTGACTTTCAGCGCTATTGTTTGCTCTTGTTGTTGAACCTTTTTCCAGATATTTACTAAAGAAGAAGAGGTAATGATTAGTTATAGTATCCCAGGGCAAATTCTATTGTACGCAGATAATAAAGGCCTGCTTTTGACCACACTTGAGCAAAACATCACAATGATGTTGGATGTCATGGATAAAAGTGGGATGTACAAAGTGATTTTGCAGTTGCAAACAGCCCGATTCGTAGAATCGGGCCGTTTGCAACCCCAAAAATGCTTTTTCAAATGTACAAAAGGCATCTTCTTACCGAATCTCTATTTGCATTTGCGATTCAGTATTTGTTTAGGGCGTCTCTTCCAATTACCGAATCAGTATGGTATGTATTACAGTTTTGTGACCGAATTCCAGTTGCAAAATGGTAATAATTTATTTACCACCAGTTTATAAGTCGTTGTAACCCATTCACAAATGGAAATGGGTCTCCTGGGGACCCCTTCCCCTTTACGAATGTTAAAAAATATATTTTTAAGAGCAGGCAGTGGTTTAAAGGACCACTGCCAGCTCTTAAAAATAAAACTTAAATGTTTAATTTTCTTTTTTGAAACACATCCTGTTTTCCTTTAAGGAAAACGGGGCGTTTTTAAAGATTGCGTAGTTGAAAAGCAATCACTGACATGGTGGTCTGCTGACCCCAGCAGGCCACCCCATACCTGTCCTGGCTGCGATTCCTATTGGGTCACAAACTGCGACCTACCTCATTAATATTCAAGAGGTAGGTCGCTTTGTGACCCACTAGGAATTGCAATTTCAGAGTGGTAGGTTTTCTTACACTAGGAATTGCGATTTCCTAATTGTAATTTGGTAAGAATTGCAATTAGGAAATGCAATCCCTACATTTTGTACGTCTTGCTCAAAGTTTCCAAAATGACATGCTGTGAATTAACAAATCCAAAACGGAAGGGTTATTAATTAATGTTCAGTCATCTTATTTGGATGCAAAACCTTTGGGAATAATAACTCAGGTTGTTGTCCGATAAATTGGCAATCAGGTCAGTGTCTCAATTGTAAAAGCTCAGTAACGTTTGATTAATATCAAAGGTTGAGAAAGATTTCAGGCCATTTCAACATTTACATATGTCTATGGCAGCCCATAAGTGATTGCTCACCTGATGAAGGGGGATGGTCTCTGCTGGAGTTTAAGTTATAATATTTATCTGCCTCAGCTTTTGTCTTTAGCATTGTTGTCAGTCCTCAGTCTTGGGCCTGTTCTTTCGGGTAATCTCATAAAAAATTACCCAAAACTATGGCATGACTTGGTTTGCTGCAAGATTCCAAGGTACATATTTTTCAGAAAAATTAGATTTAAGACTTTGATGGCCTCATCAGAAGGATATTTATAACACCAGTGGGCCCGGTAACTGTACTTACCAGGCCCATCAGAAATAAGAAATGTGAGAGTTGTAGTGTTTGCACTTTAGATTAGTGATACCTTTTTTCAAGTATATCTAGGTAGATAACTACTTTGTCTGGTATAAAAAACTAAGCTAGGACTGTTTGAAAGTGTGTTTGGAAATCCACCTCATAGAAGGTTAATAACATGGGTATACAATTTACTTTTTTTAACTATCCCACCGGACCACTCTAAGATTAAGATAGTTTCACAACACAATCTAAATATTGCCTTAACGGAGAAGGATTGGCCAATGTGAACACTGATTGCATTATCTTCACTCCTAAGAGAAATTCAAAATATTTAAATCTACAGATTTTACTATAGAGCATAAACCTCACAAACGTTTTGTAAAATCATGGCACTAGTTAGAACAATGGTATTGGCACTTGGATGCATAAAATGTTTGGAATTCTAAGAATTAGAGATTTTTGGTAAAAGGCGGACTGGCAAGCTTGAAGCTCAGACTCAGGGCCTGATTTAGATGTTGGCGGATGGGTCACTCTGTCACCACGGTGTCAGATTTTCCATCCACCGAAATCTAACTCCCATAGGAAATAATGGGATTTAGATTTCAGCAGACGGGACATCCGTCACTGTTGTGATGTAGTAACCCGTTCGCCAACATCTAAATCAGGCCCTAAAATTTTCTATTAATCCCGTCCTTCCCCCAGTCTCTATAGAAATGGTGATCTCTCACCTACCTTAATAGAAAAAGATGTGGAAAACAGGGAAGGGGTAGAGAAACACAGGAGTGCTTGAAACTGCAGGATGGTGTTGGTTAATCATGATCAGATTGGTGCTGCCTTCCAGACTAGTAGCCTGCCTAGCTTAGCAGAGGATGGATGGTTTGTGTTCTGGGAAAGAAGGATAGGTATAGGAGTGTTAGAAAGAACCAGCCAAGAGTGAAATAAGACAAAGCCTTTAGAATATGGTAAAGAATCTTACTCTGTTCCAAGATGGAAAGCACGGTGTGGAGATCAGATGTTGACCAGGATACCAACACTGATCCCCAGGATGCCAAAGAGCAGGTAACCTTGCATGGAAGCAGCATTACAAGATAGATCAACAAATATTGACAAACAAAGGAGGGGAAATCCACAAGCAAAAAGGGCAAGGATGTGGCCAACAGTGAACCGAATAATGAAGAACACAACAAAAGTGTTGGGATGCTAAGATGAGTTGACAAACTATAGAGGAGCGGTGAGCCAATGCAGCCATAAGATGTTACCAGGCAGAGGGTCTTTCTTGCAGTGGTGTTCAATACGCTCTGCTGCTGATGACTCAGAAGTTATTCTGACACTGGGAAGTCCCACCCCTTATTGTGATGGTTAGTGTTCTAGCTGTTCTAATGTGCCACTCTCCTTTATTCTGTAGCCCCTGCGCTGTCTGTATCGGGTTACTATAATTCCCACTGGGAATTATGGTACAATGCCTTCTCTTGCACATGATTTTACTGTGCAAAACACCATGTAAACCCTTCCATGCTTATCTCTTTAGTGAAATCCTGACAGTCCCTTCCACTCCCCCCACGAAGAACCATCCCAGATAATCTGACAGGGTATTTTCGCTTCACAGGGAACTGTTTGTGGAATTGTTCAACCAGCTAGGAAGCAGGTAAAAATGAAGCTGATTCCCATGCCCTCTCAGAATGTCATATCCCTTCTATGCCACTAGATATTATAATTATCCATGGCAGACTCTTGAGGCTATGATAGCCTCTCCCTCATATTTGGATGTACCATCTATGATTGTAGCTTGTGGAGGTGCTCCTGTCTAGTGTGTAGAAGGTATTAATCGTTAAACATGTTTAACAGGATGGATCTGCCATCTAGTTGGTAATTCTAGTCTGATTGCTGACTTCCCATTTCTTCCAGCTATATTAAAAGGGCTACAAGGCTAGATGTAAAGTTCAGGTGGGAGCTTGATATAAAGAGAAATTTGGTAAATACTTAGTAGATAACTACACTCTATCTCCAATATTGGATGGAAACACTCTTGATGGAGAACTTATGTTCAGTTTGACTGATTCATTGTTTCAGCCTGCCCAGTAGTTTGAGGGTAATATCTAGTCGATTTGGAATAGACGATTTCCAGTCTTTTAATTAATTTGGACAAAAAGTGTGCAGTAAATTAGGAACCACTATCCGTTACTATACTGAGAGTCCAGGAACACTAAATATATGATCAAGATAAATCTGTGCTAAATCTTCTGCTGTAGGGATCTTGTCTAGAGATGTCCTAACTAAATAATCTATATTTATTTTTATTTATAGAGTTTTCTAGAGGTGAACATGGCCGGAAAGTTTCAGAACATGGTATCAGGTAATTACATTTTTAACATACAGTAGTAAGATACAGTGGGGTTGGCAGTGGTATGCTCTAATGCAGATAGTGTGACACTTATCGGGGCATACCTTTGCAGCAAAAATTCCTGGGGGGGTGGGGATGTCCCGTCCTGCTCATCACAATCTTCCATCTGACATTGTGGATTCATATTGGAAGTTCCATCCTGGAATAGTCTCTTTCTGTAACTTCCTAGTGAGTCCTGGGGAGCCAGGTGACCAGCCGACCATGATGGTCTGATAGTGCAAGTGGGAAGAATATGCCCATCTGTTTTTGGGTATCTAGGTGATCGGCTGACTGTGATGGTTTCATAAAGTACAGAAGTTACAAAGGGAAGAATATTTTCTTCGGTTTTGGATCTCCAGGCAGCTGACTAAGATGGTCTCATAGGGTAAGAGGATTACCGTAAAAGGAATCTGTTCATCAAAATAGTTTTCACTCTTTCTTGAAAATGACAACCCAAGGGTTGGTGCAAATTTCAGATGGAAGGGAATTCCAGATTCTGGAGTCTGTTCTGAAAAAGCACTGAGCATAGATTCTGCTTTTTCTTGAATCTTAGAGGTTCCAGTAACAGGAAGTTGGCCCTGAGTAGGGAGCAGTTTTGCCCGAACTGGTGAGACTGTGTACTAGGTATTTAGGAGTGCCAAAATGTACAGCTTTGTGGATCAGAGAGGCTACCTGTGGCATACTTCTAGCTTCTATGAGGAGCCACTGGAGAAATACAAGAGAGGGAGTATTGTAATTAAAGTGTCATACCTTGAGCAGAGCTGAGATTTCGGTATACCAATGAGCATGGCAATACCATAGTATAGTCTGGATAGACTCAAAGCTTGCACTACATATTGGAAATCAGGGAGAGGGAAAATGGTGTGATCTTCTTGAGGCAACTGAATTGAAAGAGAACACTGCATGTGGCTGCATTGATATGGGCTTTTTTTCTTCAAAATGTTTGTTCTGGGTGATTACTAAGGATTTACAGGTTTGCAGTTGAGGGTGTGCAGGTGGTTTAGCCATTCTTGAATTCTGTCTTCAGGGAGTTCAGTTTGAGGTGGTTCAGGGCTAGCCAGGTTTGAACCTTAGCCAGCACACTAATTCGATGTATGCCATCTAGGAAGGATATTTTTGAGTAAAGCTGCATGTCATCTACATACATGTGGTCTGACACATTTCAGTGATGGAGTATCAGTTAGTGGTTCCATGTACAGTTTAAAGAGTATGGGAAGAGGGTGGAGCATTGTGATACTCCTAGCCTTACCAAGGATGGGTTTGATCAGGAGCCCTTTAATTTAATTAGTTGTGAGCAGTACTTTAGATAAGATGAGAACCAATTGAACACATTTTATATCAGCCTCATTCTGTTCTTAAGCGTCTCCATAAGTATGACATGCTTACCAGTGTCAAAAGCTGAGGAGTCAAGGAGAATGAGGGGGTAGAAATAATTTTAGTCCAGGATTTTAAGAGCATCATCCATGACATGTACCATGGCTTTTTCTATGCTCTAGCCTGGTCTGAACCCAGCTTGGAAGTTGTTAAGTAGATCATATTTTTGAACATGTTCCCAGAGGTGTGTTGAGGGCACATTTTCCCATGTCTTTCACCAGAAAAGTAAGAGTTGACACTGGATGAAAATGGTTTAGATCTGCTGGGTCGGCACCTGATGCCTTCAGAATGGGCGACATTTGGCCGGTTTTCAGGCAGGCTGGGACTGTGCCTTGGGTAAATGGTGCACAGATTATTTTGGTCCATAAGGGGGAGAAGAGGTGACTAAGCTCTTTCATGAGGCAGGAGGGAATGGGGTCTGATGTGAGTTTCTAGAGTGCTGTGCTCTTTCAGATATCTGCTTCATTGAGAGTTTTGAAATCGCTTTACGGAGTATGGTTCTTGGGGTGAGGAGGGAGTTGGGAGCTAGGGCCATCTTCGTCCCCAGGTGTTCGGGTTGAGTAGAGTATATGTCATATGTCAAGGTCATGTTTGCATTCAATTCATTAGAAATGCAGCTTTCAATCTTTATTATCTTTTCATCAAAACAGATTGAAATCTGCTCACAGGGTTTGGAGAAGGTGTCAATTAAGGTAGCAGAGCTAGGGCAGGTTTGGTGCTGCTGATTTCAAATGGTTTGCTTGGCTGCTCTCTGATGTTTTCGACTTGAGATCTGAAGAAAGAGGGTTTAGCATTCCATAGTAGTTTCTTATAGGTGTTTCTCGCCTCTCGGAGTTGGACTATATGTATGAACAAAGGCGTTTATCTCCATCTTCTTTCAGCTAGTCTGAGCTTCCTCCTTCCTTCAATTAAATATCTGGTAGGACACTGTTTTTCTGCCTTTTCATATGCAGTGGCGCCGTTTCATCCATGATGCAGTTTATACTTACGTTGAAGTGCAAGGTTAGCTACTGTACGTTCTGTTTCTCATTTGAGGGTGTGAGTTTCCTGTGAAACATTATGGACAGTTCGATCCGGTTGATCTGTTTCATGTCTTTTATCTATCTTTTTTGGTCTTAGGCATTGACCTTTGGTCTGATGTGTGAGCACAGTGAAGCGGAAGAGAATTAGGTCGTAATCCAACCATTCACTCAGTAGGATATGTTCTATGGATAGTGATACTGCTTTGGGTATGATGAGGTCCAGGGCAGCCCCTTTCACGTAGGGCGGTCCAGCACATGATGACTAATATAACTTCGCACATATATTTTGACTGTCTGGAGAAGTCTTGGCCACCAAAAATGCTGACCCACAAAATCTTGTGACTTTTTTTGCTCTGGATGGCCTGATGCTGGAGAGTCGTTGCACCACACGAGAACTTGTTTTTGCAGTTTCTCCTCGTGCATATACAAAGCTTCTCTTCTGAAATGATAATTTCCACTCTACCACTTGAGATATACTTGTTGCAACCAGTAATCAGACTTCACAGATTGCTGGGCTTCAGTTCATTTTGCTAAGAACAACAATAAAGAAAAACCCAGTTACAAAGCCTTTTGCCATTTTTACAGCAAATTCTTCAAGCATAGGATTAGCACAGTGCCATCCACGCCAAGCTGAAAAATGACAAAATCCTTTTACCACTTCAGGCACAGTATCACACACAACTTTGGATTGGTAAAATGCCAACCCAGCCAATTAGGAATGAATAAATCAACCCTTGACACATGCGTTTCGCTCTAGTTAGAGCTCATCAGAGAGATACAGCTTTTTCCAGACAAAGGAAGCACCCAGTATAAGTCAAGACAACACCCTTTCAGGCTTAGAGTGCTGAATAAATTATGAGAAACAGGAAGCAAGGAACTCTGGTTAAATCCCAAATTTAGGCAGAGATCAGCTCCTTTATATAGCGCACCCTACAACACCAGCAAAACACTGAATCTGCTCACCTCAAATGTCTGTTTTTCAAGCAGAGTTTTAAGCATAGGATTAGCACAATGCCATCCATGCCAAGCTAGAAAGGGACAAAGCCTTTTGCCATTTTGACAGCAAAGTCTATAAGCATAGGATTAGCAAGTGTCATCACACAGAGCTGAAAAATGACAAAAGTCTTTTCCCATTCCAGACTCAGTATTACAGCTTTGGATTGGTAAAATACCATCCTCGCCAACCTGGAATGAATAACAGCACACCCCTGACCCATTTGTTTTGCTCACATTAGAGCTTGTTAGAGAGGTATAGCTATTTCCAGACCCAACCATTATAAGTCAAAACAATGCCTTTTCAGGGTTGTGTGCTGCATACATTATGCAAAAAAGACTAGGGAACCCTGGGTAGTTCCCAAGTTTCAGGTGGAGAGCAGCTCCTTTATATGGAACACTCTACAACACCACATACACTCCAGATCTGCTCACCTCAAATGTTTGTTTTTCTGATGCAGAACTCTTAAGTTTTTAATGCAGAGGATTAGCACCTTGCCATCCACACCGAGCTGGAAAGGGACAAAGCCTTTTGGCATAATTACAGCAAAGTCTTTAAGGATAGGATTAGCAAGTGCCATCTACGCCAAGATGAAGAACAGTATAAAACACCACCGACACTCCAAATCTAGTCACCTCCCACGTCTGAGCATACCTGTCAGACTTAGAGCCTAAAAAATAAGCTGTTATTTTCTTTTCACAGGTAAAAAGGTGAAATAACAATTTTTGTATATACATATACATATATATATACATCGATAAAGGCGTTTGCCGAAACGCGTCTGGTTACCGTGAGTCCTTTAATAAAACTTTGGACTCGCCCCGTGAGTGCTTTCTTTGTGTTTGGAGGTAACAATACGAAGTTGGAGCTGATATATATATATATATATATATATATATATATATATATATATATATATATATATATATACACTTCAAAGCAGGGCTCGTTTTTGCTGGCAGTGTGGCGCATACAATTGTAGAGGGTGCAGTTCTCCTCGGCTGAGCCAAGCCGTGTTTAATCCTTTAGAAATTCTCCCAACAGAGAGAGAAATGGAGCGCACTCAATGGAGCGTTTTCATAACAGTTCTTTTTAATCCACAAGTAAACGAACGAATTTCAGCATTACAGCATAAACACCAACGAGTTTCGAGCTCGAAATGATAGTATATAAACACTGCTGTTTTGTAGGCTCCTGGACAAACAGTAATGTTTCTCTGCTATTTGCCTAGACACCAGGCAAATAGTACATTATCTTTTCTGTGTAGCCAGCACCCGTAAATATCAGATAAACCTCACCATTTACTTGGAGGCTAGCTAAATAAAATGTGGTTAGCCTTCTAGCTCGCACCAGGGTGGAATGTGGTACAGCTATTACAGTTCATCCGTCTTTACTATAAAACATATTAATTGTTCTATTTTGTCCAGCTACTCAACATGAACTCCAGCTCAACTCATGACCTCAGTTTTACCTTTCATTGTTTCAGAAGCAATTGCCATGAAACACAAAGAATAAATCCTGGACAGAAGACGTCGCCTTTACATTGATTTTAGCCCATTGATGTTTTTATTGGCGCTCATCATTTATGCTGTAACACTTAAAAGTGATCTATTCTTTTGATTTATACAGCACCGCGCTGTGTTGAAAACACACGTATAGCTATATTCCAGCAAATATTGGTTTGACTATATATCGTTCTAATTACTTAACACATGATTACCAGATGTATATTGACAACCAGCGTATGATAAACTTGTACATTCTTTCATTTTGTGGTGAAGAGTCAAAAATATAATTGTAATCAGAAGCAGGGTTTGTGCCACATTTCGTTTTAAATGATTGAAAATACTGGTGTACATATATGCGAATTGTTGGAAATTACCATCTTTTGCTTGGCAGTCCCCCAGATATTCGCCTTCTTTTGTTGAATCCGTTTCTGTTGGGCATAGGACTCTGTACACTTTACTCCAACTAGCCAGTGGTTGAGTGATTGTGCTCTCCCTTTTAAACCTGATAAAATTGTCATATACCTTATTTTCACATTTAATTTACTTATAAGTCTCTAGGATTTAGTATTACATGTACCCAGGGTGTGTAAATTAAATGCTACTAGAGGGCTGCATCACTCATTGTGTCACCCATTAACGTAGCACTGGGAAGCATGTCTCAGGCCTGCCCTGCACCCGGGGTGTACCTTTTATACTGCCATTTGGACCTGGCAGAACAAACCTGTTTCCAGGCCTAAACCTTACTTTTTACCACCCGTAAGTCACCCCTAAGGTAAGCCCTAAATTACCACAGGGCAGGGTGCATGGTTTAAAAAGTATGACAGGTATACACAGTGTTTTACATGTCCTGGCAGTGAAAACCCCCTAAAGTCGTTTTTCACTGTGGCAAAGATGGTTCTCCCATAGGAAAACACTGGGTTATATTCTTGTGAGGAAGGAGAGAAGCAAGAACACCACTTACCTGTCCCTGGTAATCTGTGGCAGGACAGTCCCTTCATGAGCTCAGTGGCAGCAGCAACGCTAGAAAATGAAAACGGGCATCAGAACAGAAAAAGAAAAAACATAGAAGAAAGACTAAAAAGGGGCGGGCAAGAGGGTGAAGGAAAACAGCTGTGGAAACTAAAGAGTGACTCATGTCACATGCAGGGGGAACTCGAAGAGGAGCAAGGGTCGGGAGACACAACACCGAGAGGAGGAGGTGCTGAATAGGATAGGATGCCATGGAAGGAACCCGAGTGTGGAGGCAGAGAACCGGGATGCTGGTGCAGTGGAGGAGGAGGAAGACGTCTGGTTCGAAGACTGGTGGTCCCCTTCAGTGGAGGTTATTTAGTGCACCACAGCCCAGGAGAGGGGTGACTATCTGGGTGAGTGCCAGTGTCCATTTAACCTAATGGGCGGGGGTGAGGGAAAGGGAGATGCTATGAAGGTTTTTCTTTCTTTCCTCTCATAAACACTTTGGGTGACGTATTCCTAGCCAGCACAAACCAATGCAGTCCCAGGTTTGCTTGCCTCTAGAGGATTAAGTATATCACATAACAGGCTGGGCTGTTCAGTCAAATTGTCTTTAGTTTTTTTCTGTGGCAAACCGGCGCATGGTATTATAGTATTTATATTTTTGTCATTTCCGTCTGTATTTATCCATATTTATTTTTTGCTAATTTTATCTGTATTTATCCATATTTATTTTAGATTTTGTGAAATAATGAAGCTGAAATGTGTATCTTTCTGCATTTATTTAACCAGCTAATGTACACTCGTGCCTAAACGCATGACAGATTTCAATGATATATACACACTCATGTGATAAAATATGCTAATTTTAGTATCAAGGTTGTGCAAATCCACTGCTGTTTAAGGCTATTTACTAAAATTCCTTTATTTTTTTAATCCCCATACTTGTCAATCCGCACAGCTATTGGCCTGGAAGTCATGACTAACAGCATTTAGAATCACCCAAAAACAACCCAATTTCCGGTTTTTTCCACATTTAAAAATAAATACAGACAGGAAAATAAATGGTTTTCTGTCTGTATTAATCCGTAAAAATCAGTAAAAACTGAAAACAGGGAGCCTTAACCATAACCCTTTTTTTTTTTTTCTTTTTTTTTCTCTTCTTTTTATCCATCTTTGTGGTAAAGGGATAGAGGTGAAAGTAATTACTTTTCAGTGGTGGAGGATCTGATCCTTTGCTGAGAAAGGAAAAGTAGACCAATCTATGAAACCTTAACTTTTTTTCCTTTTCCCTATCAATTACTTACCTGGATTTTACCTTACTTCCTTCTCCAAGGAACACTAAAGAGGGTGGGGAGGACACCTGAAGAGATACCTGTAAGAAGGACAAATTAAACCCAGAAGATGCCAATGCATTAATGGACTCTTTTTATATATCCCGAAAAGAACTCCACAAGCAGCAGATTTATTTTTTTGATTCTTCACCCAAATCTTGATTTATAAAAATAAACAACCATGGCAAAACAACTATGTAAAAATCTTCAGACGGCCTACCAGGTAGTCAGTCCTAGGGGTTTGACTCCATATAGAGAAATAAAGACCAGTATCTTAATAATGCCTAGGAGTGGATGACAAAACATATTGAAGAAAGTTAAGCCAAATGAAGGAAACAGCTGGAGAGACTCCATGAGACTTGTTTTACAGAGTAAAGGATCTCACCGACTGATGGCTGAAGGCAGAAACGACTAACAAGGAGAAGATGCTAGAAGAAATTTATCTTGAACAATTCTTAAACTCAGGATACAAAGGTGGGTCTGACAACATGGTACTGTTACAATGGCTTCCGTGGTAGAGATTGCATCAGCATTTAATCGGGCCCCGGAATGTAAAGGAGTAAAAGAAGAGCCAGACATTAGGGCAAAACCCTTGTCTCAGATCAAGGGATTGATACCTCTAGTAATAATGAAAGAAGAATGCCTAAATGATGCAAGCCCGAGAAATGGAGCAGCCTCTTCCCTAGGGCCCCAATGTTTTGAATGTGGAAACTGGGGCCATATAGTGTGATTTTGCACTCCAACAGAAAGAAGACAAACCAATGGCGGTTAAGATAATGAAGAAAGCCTTGTGTATGACCGATAACATATCTTTTAGGTACCACTACCCTTTAAAATTTGCTTGGCAACCCGTAAAGGCCTTGTTGGACACAGGCTGCAAGCAATCAGTTATTGCTCCACAAATATCTAATACCAAACCATCACCCAAGGAAAAGTAAGATGGAGAAAAGAATAGATACACAACAGGGGCCTCTCTCTGTAGAAGTGTTACTCATGACCGAGATATAGGAACAAGTTCAAAATTTTCGGGCAGCGTAAAGAGAAGACCCTTTTTTCAAAAGGCATGGAATAGGGCAGAGGGAGCTGAAGTAAGGCAGGACCTTATTTCTTCAAGAGAAATGGATTGTTGTGCAGGAAAGAACAACCAGCCCAGTTATTGATGCCCCAGCCTTTCAGAGAAAAGATTATGGGCCTAATTATGATGTCAGTCCGAGTTGCCTCTGATAAGGCCGGGTTCCGCTACCAAAATTTTACTAGGAACCCTAGGTCAATGGATCTTTTGTTACCTGCTGAGAAGTATAAAGGGGAAAAATCATTCAATTAAGGCAATCCAATTTTTCCGATGACTACTACTCAAAAGATTACAGACTCCGAATTCCAGTTTAGTGGATTTATTACAATGCCAAAAACAACTGAACGTACAAGCACCTCAGGACGAGGTTGTAAAAGTACATGGGAACTAATGCAAAGCCATACCTACGAGTGAGTCTAATCTTATAGATCACGAAGAGAATGAAAAGTTCCAAAAACAGAACACTGGCAAGGACTGCCCCAACGTCTAAGTCAGACTTCATCTGTGGCTGAAAAGTAAAGAGCATTAGACTATCCCTACTCTATCTCTAAAGTGACATCCCTACTTAGCATTTCCCAGGCAAAATCAATTAAAGGTGTCAGCGCGTGAAGACTTCCTAAGAAGTACACTCACGTTGTATGGGTCGATTTCTTTACCCCTTCACCTAACACCCTTCTCCTCCTCTCTCATCCCTCTTTTCCTGACTCAACCCTCGGGACACTGTCCCTAATACAAAATGCACAGATGTAAAACACGCCCACAGATCACCTCATCTCACTGGGCACTTCTCATAGGTAAATTTCCACCGTCCTCCTCACTCCATCCAAGTTCGGCTCGATGACCTCGATTCCCAGGCCTCCTCAGTGAGAAAGAACACCGGCTCCCAATTATCGACATTCCGTTTACAAATTATCACTTCTCCCCCATGCCTAACTCCTAAAACAAAGGCGTTAGTTTAACTTAACAAAGGCAGCTTCTTCCACCTGCAACGGAAAACGTGAGAACAGAACAACCTTGCACGTACATGAAATTCGCTGACTACCTCCAAAGGCGAGAGCTTACCAGGGAAAT
Source organism: Calotriton arnoldi (assembly GCA_963921515.1). Lineage (NCBI taxonomy): Eukaryota > Metazoa > Chordata > Amphibia > Caudata > Salamandridae > Calotriton > Calotriton arnoldi. The sequence goes on along the minus strand of CAWUFW010003006.1, from coordinate 465,839 downwards.
TACAGTTTCAGGCCTACACAAATCGGCCAACATAAGAATAAACTAATAGGCCTTCAATTACACAACGTGAACATTTCATTTAGGCCTTTAAACATCAAATTATACCCACAGATTAATAAAACTTTGCTTTGCAAGCATCTACAATTATTACACGTTAAGCACAATTAATCATTTTCACGTACAGACTCAAACATAATGCACGTTTAAATCAAAATGCATTACAATACACATAGACTTTTTGTTAGGCAATTGCAATATGCTAAAGGTTACTCTTTTCCGAACATAAATGTCATTTTGTTTCTTTTGCATGGCACAAAACAGTTTCTATTATTTCACTTACAAATCATTATTACATCACATTCCTAATGACCAAATGTTAATACAACACAGAAATATATGCGGGTGCGGACTATCCATGATTATGATGCACCCCTGCAATTTTAGAGCACCATTGCGCTCCCTCACCTCTGATCGACACTGTTTCGGGAAAGGAACTGCCTGACCTTAGGTCGGCGGTTCTGACAATCCTATTAGGATACGACCACACATGGTGCGGTCGCAAACTTCCATTTTTCAATGGGAGCTTGTGCTGAAACCGCCCGCAGCACAGACTCCCATTGAAAAATGGAAGTTTGTATACATCCCTGCACCCGTGTGGCAGGCACCGTGGGGGCATGGTGCCCCCCAGGCCTAAATGTGAAGGGCCAGGGGGGAAGGGGGCCCCTGCCAGGGGCCCCCAAAGTCGTTTTCCGACATCCAATCCGATACCAGCTTCACAAAGCTCCTTTAGGTCCATTACCCGTAACTGATGAGCCATTTAAAAGAGGAGGGATAGACATTAAAAACTACCCTAAAAGAATTGCTGGCGTTAGTGGCTCGTCATTGGGATCAAATGTTGCCGCTAGCATTATTTGCCATCAGATGTCAGGAACACAAGACTGCAAGGTATTCAACCTTTGAATTACATTTTGTGAGGAAACCGAGAACTCTGCTTGACATGACAACGGAAGCTGAAAGAGACCAGAAAACCTCTTCTGCATTATGTGTGCCGATTACAAACAAAATTAGCAAAATGAAGGGAAATTATCTCTAAAATGTAAAGAAGAGACAAGTCAAACAGAAATCTTGCCACGATCAACAGGCCAAGTACAGAACTTTCCAGCCAGTATTCTATTTACAACAATTTCAGAACAAGGGTTTTCCATGATAGGTGGAAACATGCTCTTGCAGTGCAAAATCCAGAGCTCTAAAGTACTGGTAGCATTCTTTCATAAATTGCTATTTATGACTTGTGTTTCTCGTGTGTGTTATGTTAACAAGATTTGTGTGAGTTCTTATCCATTTATATTAGCTGAATCCAACAGAACCACTATTTTGTGATACAGCTTGTGAACAGAGGACATTATTACAAATAAGCCTGTAATGAGCAAAGATGCAACACAATAAACTACAAAGGGCTGATGATGTATGAGCCAGTAATCCTGATGTGGACTGTAAAAAAATTGCCTGCAGCATTGTGATTACATGAAACACAATAAACTTTCATCCATAGCAGAGCTTATGAATTTCGACCAAAATAATTAATTGGCTCAAAGCAGGTGATGTGTCCTGGGTGAAACTCATCCTGCAAATGGGAAATAACACAAGGGAATCAGTGTAGGAACACTTATTCCCATATTAGTCCTCTATTTCCATCTGCAAAGGTTGCAATGGCCTGGTAAAGGTGCAGCAAAGTGTGGTACAGTGTCATGCCCCGTCACTATCATCAGTTAGTCATACCCCACCTGAGACTCCTGTGGCTCCATGACAAGTGTCTCCCATACACCCATAATGGCATGGTATATTCTCCCCAGTTTACTTTTCAAAGTTGTATTGAGTGTGACATATGAGTTATACATGACAAACAAAAATGGGTTTACAGAAATGTCTTTTATAAAATAGCCAAAGTATAAGAAAATTACAGGAACAAATATAAAGTGTTTTTCTACATGCAGAATTAAACCAAAAGTTCACTACAATAGTAAAGCCACAATATACATAGTTTAAAGAAGGTGGAAATGAAGTCATAAAAGGGCGGAAAAAGGAAACAAGATAGGAAAAAATGGGGCGGAGATAAGGGATAATGAGACTTAAATGTACAGCATATTACATCTAATGATTTTAGAATTAACCAAATATGAATGCTTTGAACAATAATTGAATAGATATAGTCAAATCAAACTTGCCAAGTAACACAAATAGGAATGTTAGTCTGAGAATAGAATTATCAGTTAAGGAGGCTGAGTTACTTCTTCTGAAGACTTATATATAAATGCCTATTCACAGAACTAGAATTATTAAGCAACATTGTGAATATTTCATAATTTATAGCTAATGGCATTAGTGTTAGAAAGGCTCTGTCTAATCTATAGTTAAAACAAACGCTATACCACCAAGTTTCAAAATTAAAAATAACGAACACCCTCAAATATGTAGACTAATATTGCCAACCCTAAATAACACAGTTACCCTAAAGATCAGTGGCATTTGGATAACGGATGGTGCATTCAAATAAACCCCGCATCCATTTACCCAAATATACACCATTCATGCTCAAATAAATAACACTACTGTCCATTTATTTATGGTTTGCTACCTGAAAAACAACCCTCTCCATATACAGATTTTTTATCAGTCATAAAATCTTAACCAGTCCTAGGAAAATAATAATTGGCTTTGAATTTCAAATGATAAATACAATTAGAGAGGTTTATCCAAGAACCAAAATTCAAGGATGTTTTTTCCATTTTTCCTAGGCATGTTAGTAAATAATACAAAAGACATCCTCAACTAAGGATTATTTATCGATTTAGCAAACTACAAAACTCAGAAAACTAACTGCTTTGTGTTTTGTAGCTCCTGAATATGTAGATGAATTCTATACATCAATTATACAAGCTGATTGTTTTTACACAAAATGATAAAAAATTGCCACTACTTTTAAATTACTTTGAAAAATCATGGATTTACCATCTAAACAAGTTGAATCGCAGGAGGAAACCATGTTTTCCAATTGAGTGTTGGAACTGCTACTCAATTTGCTTAGAGGAGGTGCAAAGACAAATAATGCTATAGAGGGTTAGCATAACTATTTAACAGTTATATAGGTAAAAATCACCCTAACCTGTATAATTTCCAGGAACTTTTAAAAAAGAAACATGGTTTTCAGGAAATGAGACATATAATCATTGACTGGTAGTCTACATCCTCGAATCTCCCAAAAAAGTAAAGAAATGCCAGAGAGACTATTAGCTAAAATCCATCAATTTTTAATGTTAGGACCTGCAGACTACCTTGACAATGCTGCAATATAATCAACAAAGTTGAGGCTATTGACACCACACCAGTACCAGCCTTTCATAAGATGGCAAAATCAGAGAAACCAGCTCTAGAATCACTATGGGCTGACGATCAGCAGACAAAGGTGGGGAAATAGTCATTCAGGATGTACAGGGCTATTAGAAGGAGTGCTTATGCCTCCTAGGGGAAAGGAAGAACTATCAGACCCTACCCAATCTTTAAACATTGAGATTGACAATCTGGTGGAGGGAGCAGAGGCTGGTTTGTGTATTTCAAGAGAGAGTACGATTTTCTAAGAGCACATGACCGAGTCATCCCTTACTTCTATACTCTACCATACATCCATACAAATAAGACACCACCTCCAGACAGACGTATGGTGTCAGGGATCAACTCAATCCTCAAACCATTATCCAGGTTTACTTATTACTTCTTACATCCAATCATGGAAAAAAATCCCCTCATATATTATGGACACAAAGGATTTACTTCAGATCCTGAAGTCTATACAGTTCGACCCAGAGAAGAATCTTCTAATTGGTGTGGATGTGGAAAGCCTCTGGACAAATCTATCTCAGCATGAAACTTTGAGGGTTAATGAGGACCTACTGTACTCTACAAAGTGGGAACATACAACACGCAGACACTTTGTACTGGAATGCATGAGGATAGCCCTAACGTGAAACATTTTTGAATTCAAGGAAACACTATACCTACAGGTACACATGACCTCGATGGGCAGTGCATTTGTCCCAAGTATTGCCTGTCTCTAACTGCACCATTTTAAAGAGGCAGAAATCATGACCAGGAGAACCCTTTTAGGCAATGCATACAGCTGTGCAAGAGATATATTGATGATATCGCTATTATCTGGAATGGATATTGGGGAGAGGATGTAGCCTCACGGCTAGAGCGGTCGACCTTGAAGCTGGGGAACTGGCTTGGAGTCTCGGCAACGATGCTCAACATCCTGTGATTCTGGGCAAATCACCTAATATCCTCATGCCTAACAAAAAATAAATGTGTCCTTGTGTAACAAAACTGGTGCTCATGTAAAGCGCTCTGATACCTGATATCTTCAGGCCTAGTTCGCGCTATAAAAAACTCTAGACATTTAAAAAAAATATTGGCAATCTACCATGAAATTCACAAAATGGATAAACACACGGTGTGACTACCTTAAGTTTACACACTCCATCAGTAGGGATACTCTAACTTTCCAGGATGTGAGAATATTCCACCATAATGGAAGTTTTAGTATCGATACCTACCATGAACCACTGACAAAAACAACTTCTTGAAATTTAGAAAGCTTTCACACTTGCCCATTATGTGAACACCATCGGTATGGGCAATTCTTGAGGTTGCGAAGAAACTGCAGTAGGGACTTCCACCAACAAGCGGGGATACTGAGTGATAAGCTAAGGCAACATGACTATCTGGAGTAAATCATATATAGGAGTAGTAAACGGGCCTGCAATAGCAATAGAGAGGCACTCATAGAAAACAATCATCCCAAAGAAAGCAAGAATCATCTCCTGTGATTGACTACTTATAACATTATCTCTAGCCAGAACAGAAAGATAATAAATAGAAATTGGAGAATAGAAAAGGTAGTCTTTCCTTGAATAAACCATTATTAGCCCCAAAAAGGGGTAGAAGTTTAAAGGATGCTTTAGTACATGCAAGGAACAACCCGAGGAGGAAATATGTTACTAATATGACACTATCGGACAAACTTAAGGTAACGGGACAGCATCCTGTGGCAACTGCAGTGTCTGCCACATATCTAAAGCTACAAAAAATCTAACCTTGGGAATAGAAAAGGAGTTGATCCAAAGAAAACATATAAACTGCAACTTGACCCATGGGGTATATCTATTTATATGCCCCTTCAAACTTATGTATGTAGGAATGATGTGCAGAATGGTAAAATTGTGCATAGGAGAGCACCTAATATGCAAGCAGGCTAAGAAAAAAATAGCAAACCACTACATAACAGTGGGACATACAGAGAATGAACTCAGATAGACAATCAGTGAACAAGTAGAAAGTAATGGACACACAATGAAACTACCCAAAATCCCATTTGAGAATGAACAAATATGACTTTACAAAATATCCACAAATATAAGGGGCCTTATTGACAACATAGCATGAACCAGCCTCACCTGAGTATATACCTCCATGCAGTGCGTTAATAATAGTACAAAGGGCTTAGTACTTGGGGTCCCATGGTTATGCACTTTTGTCAAACAACAGATATAATGTTGTAATTGACCTATCCCTGAAAACGTAGTAATAATCCTTACAAAGAATATGGCCAATATCTGTGGGCACACTTGAATACACAATAAGGTGGTGGGGAAAGATAAGTAGATGCCCCACCGTCACCACATGACTGCTGCACCACACATCCAGCTGTATTATGCCATCACATGGCGTCGTGATGACGTGGGACATCATGATGATGGCATGAAGCACAAAAACCCACATGCAAGTGGAAAAAAATCAACATATACGTTTTCACAAAACACTAATTAAACAAAACACCAGGAGAGACCTTTGGAGTAGTAAGTTACTGTTTATATTTCTTTTACCCTTACAATTGCTTAGACTCGCTAGAAGCATATTCAACAGGTTGATGGTGCTACCTGGCTTGACAGTTCGGTCTGGACTGTTCCCATGAGGCACAGGGTCCAGACTGATTTGCATATGGCTGGGTCCAAACTGGGGTGGCGTAGTGGGTAAAAGAACTATGGATTTAACCCAAGTCTCTTGACTTGGGGAGAATTTTTTATTCATTCAGCATTCCGTCCATCATTTGTTGCAGCTACACTTTTCGCCCTAAGTGGGACGGGTATGCCCAGACGTGGGTCCCTTGCTCACTGTGCCACTGGATTCAAGCTAGCCTGGCTGATGAAGGGTGACATACCCCGAAACCGGTCCCAAGATGCTTGTTTCCGGTCCAGGGAGGACCTGGCATGGCAGTTCGGGCTGGACTGTTCCCATGAGGCACAGGGTCAAGACTGATTTGCATATGGCTGGGTCCAAACTGGGGTGGTGTAGTGGGCAAAAGAACAATGGATTTAACCCAGATCTCTTGACTGAGGGAGAATGTTTGAATCATTCAGCATTCCGTCCATCATTTGCTGCAGTTACACTTTTCGCCCTAAGTGGGACGGGTATGCTCAGACGTGGGTCCCTTGCTCACTGTGCCACTGGATTCAAGCTAGCCTGGCTGATGAAGGGTGACATACCCCGAAACCGGTCCCAGGATGCTTGTTTCTGGTCCAGGGAGGGCCTGGCTTGGCAGTTCGGTCTGGACTGTTCCCATGAGGCACAGGGTCAAGTCTGATTTGCATATGGCTGGGTCCAAACTGGGGTGGCGTAGTGGGCAAAAGAACAATGGATTTAACCCAGATCTCTTGATTGGGGGAGAATGTTTGAATCATTCAGCATTCCGTCCATCATTTGTTGCAGTTACACTTTTCGCCCTAAGTGGGACGGGTATGCCCAGACGTGGGTCCCTTGCTCACTGTGCCGCTGGATTCAAGCTAGCCTGGCTGATGAAGGGTGACATACCCCGAAACCGGTCCCAGATGCTTGTTTCCAGTCCAGGTAGGACCTGGCTTGGCAGTTCGGTCTGGCCTGTTCCCATGAGGCACAGGGTCAAGACTGATTTGCATATGGCTGGATCCAAACTGGGGTAGTGTAGTGGGCAAAAGAACGATGGATATAACCCAGATCTCTTGACTGGGGGAGAATGTTTGAATCATTCAGCATTCCGTCCATCATTTGTTGCAGCTACTTGCTTTAATTACATCTAAAGATTGTGACAATGGCATTCTCCTGACTGTAACCTTCTAGAGGGCAATTTCAACCTTAAATACACGTATGTGGGCTCCATGGCCCTCTATTATTGCATTATAATAGATTGTGCCACAACATGTATTACATAGACTGAAGCGGATTTACACAAATAGTGTGTGACACATGTAGGTACAAATAGCAATGTGTGCAGTGCATCACAAATGAATATTATGAACAATTTAATCATTTTGTATTCTGATTTCCCTATATTCACAGATCTTAAGCCAAGAAGTTCTCATGTGGTTGTGTACGTTTTTGCATAGAGTGCCTGCATTAAGTCTCATATTCATAAAAACATTTGCCATCCAGCCTCTGTAGCCTTTTATTTGTTTCTACCATGTAGGATTGTAAATCTCTGTTTCTTCTAAAAGAATCTCCATGGAATTAGAAGAAAATGGTTTGACTGGGGATGTTGGATCTTTTTGTTGGTTCTTATTTGTGGAATAAGATGCTGGGAGTATCTTGACTGATGTGGTTGTCTTAAAGTTTTAGTGCTGAAAGTTGAATATCCTTTTTCTGGGACAATGACTCTTTCATCTGCTACCACCAATTCCCACCCCATCCAGACCCTGCAAATGTTCTCTATGGCTTTCGTTGCTGAGTTGTCACCAGCAGTGGTAGGGCTCAATACATCTCTAGTAGTAGTGGATCATTTAACACATGGCTCATTATATCCTTTTTAAGGCTTTTCTAAATAAGTTGCAGCAGTCTCCCTTCGAAAAATGGTATGCCTTCATGGCATACCTTTCATACTGATTTCCTATCATGGCAGTCAGTTTGTTTCACAGTTTTAGTGTGCTGTGTGACCTGCTGGAGATTGATGCAGTACAATTCTTGACTCACCATCTCAAGACTTGCTGACAGACCAAACGAGTGAGTAAGGTGCAGGAGTCTTTGATGTTAGATACTACAGGATTTCGAGGACTGGGGGTCAGCTCTCTTGTTGGCCAAGTTTGAAAATAACAATGCTCCTCACTTGTCTTCCAGATTTCCTCCCTTTAACTGTTCGCCAGGAAGGCAATGACTGTATCTGAAGTACAGGAACATGTAAAGAGATTAGAGTCTCTCTCTAAAAAGTACTCAAAGTAATTTAGCAGAGCAAAGTTGTCTTTCAAAGGATCTGCAGATTTCCATCACCGTAAATCATCTGATCTGGTAACGGGGGAGAAAGTGTGGCTTGCCACAAAAATTATCCCTATCAATGGTAACCAAAGTTCTGACCCAAATATATATAATTGTAATCAGAAATATGGGTGATTTTTTGACTGACTGTGCAAATGGATTTGCTCAATACTTTACCGATACATCCTGTTTTTCATGTATCTTTGTTGAAAATGGTTCATGACAGTATTAATACTCCTACTTCATTATTAGTTGGAGGAGATCCACAGTTTGAGGTACAAGCCATCTTGGAATCAAAAAGAGCCTGAGGAAGTCTGGTGTATTTCGTAGAATGGAATGGTTATGGACCTGAGGTTAGGTTTTAGAAGCCCACAAGCCTCTTCCACACTCACAGATTGTTTCTTCAGTTGTCACCTACACCCAAATAAAAAGAAACCTGTGTAGACGGTCTTTCAGGTATGTGCTTTCTTGGCCTGCCACTATCATCACTCATGCATAGTTCACATGAGACTCTTGTGGCCTCAGTACAGTTGTCTCTCCCACAGCCACAGCTGCAAAGTAGATAGTAGATTCTTCCCAATGGAGGGTTCCTAAGAGGCACATAGAGGAGAACCTAAATTTGTGAATGCCAGTGGGATTTTCGTTGGCGGCCTTCACGTGGTAGTGTAGCACGGACTTTGATGTGAGTGATGTCTTGTGGGAACCACAGCTCTTTTGAGATGCTCTCAAACTACATCGGCTTCAGTCATCTTGGGTGCTTCTTTTACTAAATGATGCTCAAATAATGTATCTCCCTACCAGTTTCTCAGACAGCTTGAAAAGGGAAAACCTGATAGTCATTCTACTTCCGGTTCCGGAGGATCCTCACGGGCACATGTTGATACCTGTTTAGTCCTCTAATTAAAAATACAAGGAAAAGTGCTGCACAATACAATTTCGCCCTGCTCTATATAGCGCTTAGGAAATTAACTATATTAGTTTCTCCGATTTGCATTACCTCTTTCTCCTCGCACCAGCGCTTCTCAGTCAGCAGCTCCCCAGCAAGAGTTCATGTCGGGACCCCACAAGGCTTACCTTCTGCTTGTGAAGCGATCCCGCAGGGACGACGTGGACAACCACCACCGGCTCCCTCCTTCTCCCAGAAAGAACTAAATACTGACCAGGCTGAAGAGGGGACTGGGGGAGGCAGCCAAACAGAAGTGAAGACAGCGTAGAAGGAGGCTTGATGGATCTGCCCTCGGGTGTTCTTAGGGTCTTGTGGAACACACCGCCTGGGGGATGGAGAAAATGGGTAACACTCATGCCATTTACAGAAAGCGTGTATGACAGACAAAGGACACAAGAATGATGTAGTTACCTGGGGTGCAGCGCCTAGGAGGCGGAGAAGTATTGCCGGTTCTAGGGCTGACCAACAAGGTAAGTGCTCCTGCGATGTCCAGGAATCAAGGAAATGCAACACGGTGCATCCGCACGATTTGCTGTAGCAGGGGGGAGAGGTAAGCGCTCCTGCGCTGTCCGAGAGTAAAAAGGAAGCGACTCCGTGCACCTGCACGAGTCGCGGAAGAAGAGGAGAGTAAGCTCCTGCGCTGGTGTGCAAAATAAATGAAAGCAACTCCATGCCCCAGCATGAGTCGCGGTAGAAGAGGAGAGTAAGCGCTCCTGCGCTGGTGTGCAAAATAAATGAAAGCGGCTCCGTGTCCCAGCACGAGTCGCAGAGTCAAGGAACTGTGGGCGCCCTTGCGCGGTCCGGATACGTTCTCCGGTTGCTGATAGAGCATTCGCTAGCGCTCCCGCGCTCCTGCAAAGCTCAGGCGGCTTCGCATCGGATATGCGGTCCTCCCCGGAAGTGCTGGTCAGCTGGTGGATCAGCTGCTTCCGTCACAGGAAGGCTAGACTGCCAACCTGCCCGACGTGGTCCAGCAGCAAGGAAGCTGGCGCGCACGCAACACACCGCGCGCCAGCCATACTGTGAGCGAGGGAACATGACAGTTCATATGCAAGAAAACTGAACAGTCAACAAATAAGCATTTGCAATGCAATCGGTCTCGCCTTTAGGACCTTATATGTATTTAGCTATGCAGCACATTAGCCTGGGTGCTGAAACATCTACTGTTCTTTAACATGGAGGGAAAGTAAGCACCAAACTGCATGAGACGCCAGGTATGGGAACACATGGAGAGAAATATTGCCTTTCAGCAGGAAATGGTATAGTCCAAAGCTCTGTTTTTAATATAAAATCAGAGCCTTCGGTGGTCATATCACTGAAAATACAAGATTTGAAAAAAATATTATTGTCTACAGGTGCTCGTTGAAGACAATTTCTATGGACTAGAATCTAGAGAATGCTAAAGTGATTCTGGTATTTTACTGACCTCTCCTGGTCGTTTTCTATCAAGACAGTTAAATAGAGGCAGTTGAACAGAAAAAAAACTCCCTAAGCGAAAGCAGACAAGTCCTAGGGCTGATCTCTAGAGCCCACAAAGTATTTGTTTTAAACAGATTCTAACATGTTTTTATACAAATATCTAACAGCTTTTTGATGGGTTTAATTTTGCACTAGAAAGTCTGTTTTCATTATTCATGTTTGCAAACATGCTCTCTTTCACATGAAAAAGTTACGCAGCCAGGATTTAAGTGGTCTGTGGGAAAGGTGATGTGACCATGTATATTATGAAATAAATACCCCTCACATACATGATTAGGACACTGCAAATCACCTTGGAGTTCCAAAACCTTATAAAAGGAACTTTACCTTCGGCCTTGTTCCTCTAGACAGTCATAACTCCTCAATGACTTCGAATATCTTTACAATATATGGCAAGGGATACTCGATTACATACATAATTCACCAGTGCAGAACGGAAGGCTACACGTGATAGAACACGCCAACTCAAAATAAAAGAGGCCACTATGGTCCACTACAAGGTTGAGGCAGGATAAGTACAACAGTATTGACTTGGGTAAAGATTACGTGCATCTTCCATGTTCATGATTCACTGTATCTAACAAAGGTTACATAACTGCGAAAAGAGCGAAAATTAAAAAAAAAAAAAACACACACACAACACAAACACAATAGCTCTTAAAATATAATCAAAAAAGTGTGTTCAGGTCCATTGTTACAGTCTTATGGCACTGTTGGGTACCTTCACTCCCCCGTCTCAATATTCAATTATAGATTGGGGCCACTCTTCTGAATGTTTCAGTTTGGCCAACAATATTGTGCATGTGATAGTATACTATTGTCATATTCAGTAAAAATTGATTTCGACATCGAAGGCAGATTTTAAAACAACTCATGGCAAAAAAGTTCCAGGATTAGAATGCCCGAAATTATTTTCTGATGTGCTTCAAATATACAAAATCCGTAACCATAGATGTGCGCCAAGCACTAAACTTGGTTTTGTAATTCACTGCTTTATAAACAGCTGTCTAAATCTTCTGGTAATATCCAGCATTCCGGAGTCGCCCCTCCCTTTTTTGCGACTCTTGCTCACAGAGTCAACCATTATGTATTTTGGAAGGTAGAGGTTCTTGTGCACTGCAATTTGCACAGCAATTGAGTTAATCCATTTATCTAACAGACGCAGGTTACTTACATTAGAAAAGTTACTTCCTCTCAATATCATAAAATTTCAAACGAACGTACTAGTATTTAAGCTACCTCTATACCCGCGGAGGACTGTTTTTTCCATACACTCGATTAATTTAGAACAGCGTCTACGAGGCACCGTGGTGACGCGTGCAAAAAATGCAGAGTTACGTGGCTTGGCTCGGGTGGCTGTCGAATTCGGCTGCCCGCGGCCCGCGCAGGGGGCCCCCTAAGAGGGCGGCCCTTTAGGTCCATTTGGGCACCAACCCACCCCATCTGATGCCGGGACTCAGGGAGGAGTCCCCCTTGCCTTAGGCGCACTAGGCGCATCACTCCCGGCGCGTCGAGGAGCTGGGGAGGGTATTTGTGCCTCCCCCGGCCATCCTGGCATCCTCTGTTGCGCCGGGCACGCCGTCGCCCACCCTACCGCTTACCCGGCGTAGGGCTGGCAGGCAAAGTACATAGAACGTTGTAATGTTTTCTTTTGTCGTTGCAGGCGGAGTTACAGGGCGATCTGGAAGCAGAAGGGTACCTCTGCGCGGCACAATAGGGGTGCCAGAGCCAAATACCAGGAGCCTCATGGCAGGTTCCTGGAAAACCGCGTCGGTGCCCCGCTAGTCCTTTGGGCGGTTGTGGGCCTGAACAACCGGGGGCTTGCCTTGCTACGCTCTGCCCTGAAAGGGGCGTGAGTAATAAGGGACCAATGTGTCACGTGATCCGGAAAGGGGATCACCCCATAAGGTGTAGCTCTGATTGGGTTCTCCACAGTGCTTGGCTCATCAGGCGGGCAGGGCAGCATATGTTGGTTACAGCTGCCTGCCCTTGGATCGCCCGTAAGATAACCCACCATATTGCATACTTTTGTATGGAATAAACCTGCAGCAATATTTTCCCAAATAAAAGTGTGTTGTGTATTTATTTATTCATCATGCATGCTCTGTCGTTGTGTGGGTGGGGTGTGTTGCCAATAATGGCACTAAGAGCATGTTGATACAGCAGCATATATTCTTACGTCCCCGGTAAAGACCAAACAAGGGGGTTTGGGTGTCAAAAATTGCCCGATTACAATAATAAAGGTAGTGGCAGAACAAAGTAAAGAAGGGTAGTTGGACTGCGCTGATCATAATCACTATATTTAAAGATAGGCACTCAGCCGCAAATCTTGCAAAATATCATTGCTTTATACTGCGCTTTGCTAATTCCCACTCCTTCAACCTTTTTTTTAACCTAATAGTTTGTCATCGGCGCATTGAAAAGATCCAAAAGAGTAATCAGCCCTTCTAAAGCTTATGTAACCGAAGGTCTAAAACAACAGATCTGAATAATAAAAGCCATCTGCACAGACAAAGCTTAGGGTCCCGATTGTTATACGAGTTCAATGGCAATGGTTTATGTGGAGCTAAACATTTGAGATGATGGATATACCAGCAAGGGTCATCATAGTCCACTCTTTTCCCTCCTACCCACCACGGAGGTTGCTCCCCGTACATCTGCTCACCTTCGACTACGCCGCACAGGAACTTGCGGGAGCCTGCAGTCTCTGTCTCAGTCTCCTCCCCGACGGTCTCGGGAGGATGAACCATGGCCGGCGGGGCAGCAGTGCACGGGCTGGGTGGTAGCTCTGCTTCCTCTCCTCCAGACTGCGGCTTCTCCTTCTGCACCATGGTGAGAGAGGCAACGGGAATTGGGAGAGTGAATACAAAGCGTCGAAGGGGCCCCAGGCAGGGACACAGCGCGCACCTCGTCCCCGCTAAGCCGAAAGGAGGTGGCGGCGCTGGCTCTCCCCGGAGACTTGCTTCCTTTGTGTGCAGCGCAGGCCCGGGTTACGGTGACAGGTCCTAAGAGGGGCTCTTTTTGACAGGCAGATCTGATTTGGGTGACAGCTCTGTGCTGCGTCCTCCTCTACAATTGAGTCCCCTTTCGCTCCCTGTTGCACACACTGCGCCGCCTCCCTACTCTTCCTGTTTATTGTCCCTGCGCATGCGCGAGGAACCGGATCAAACCGGTACACTCAGCATCCGGGCCACGGCGAAGAAAAGAAAAGAGACAGAGGCTTATAGATAGATTTGCTTCGGACATAATTCTTGGTTTCGTTTTCAACAAATCGGATAACTGTAACATACGTAGAGGAAGGACGCTGCTTGGTTGTCATAATGTCGAGGAGTGTTTACTTCGTAACCCGCATGCGCGTTTGCCTCTTTCTGCTGTTTTAGCGCGACGGCCATGTTAGGTGTCCGAAATCCATCCGTTTCTAATGGGATTGGGGAGTGCGGGGGGGGCGAGAAGGCACGGACTGCGGGAGGGGGGGGAGGCACGGGAAGAAAGTAGTGCTCGCAATCTAAAACAAGCATTGGCATAGCCAATAGGTCTCGCCTTTGGAACCTTATAAGTGTTTAGCTAGAGCTATTGTCTTTGGCAATCTTTATAAGCTATGTTATAGAGCATAAATAGTGAAGTATCTGTTATTCTGTGGCAGTTTCCACATAATAATGATTGTTGCCACATATTCCATCATTTTCTGCATAAACTGCACTTTTTTATACCAAAAAAACCGCAATGGTGTGCATGACTCCCTACAGCTGCAACGCAGCTGTGCCTTTTGCTATGAACTACTTCCTGTGCCTGCAGTGCACACAGTGCCCTAGCAATGAAGTGTGATGGCTTCACTAACAACTCTGCAAGCAGTTCTTGATCAGTCTGGCTATTTCAACAGTGCTGGTAAGTATATTTATGAAAAAATATTGCAGTTCTTCCGATGTCCTCATAAAGCTTATGTGTGATTGCTGTATGTATCTAAGCGATTGCCTGAAAACTGAAAATTACCTTTACATTACAGGAAATGTTTGATTACTTTGAAAGGGCAGACAAAAACATTTTTCGCCCAGAGGACATAAGTAACTAAAATATAAAAGTCCGAAATAACTTGAGTACTGGTAAAGACCAGACAAAGCTTGATTACGTTTGGAAGTTAGATTACTTTTTGCGGGCCGAAGTAACTCCGTCGGTTTCAAATGCCAGAAATAAAATGAATATTTTTGAAGGCCAGTGGTAACTCGTTTACTTCTGGGCGGCTCGAGCGAGTTAAGCAATAGATTAGGGCATTTGGTGCGACCTGCAGGCCCGGGACAAGCTCTGCACGGCCATGTCGTCCTTTCATCCAGACGAGGGTGATAAATGACGTACCATTAAATTGGGTAATGGTAGGAACATCTCTTCGTTACAGCGGAAGAAACCACGGCAACAGGCTCGATGTGAAACGCGATACTGTTATGAAATTGTTCATGTCGGTGCGTTTTTCGTATATAAGAAATGGCAAAGGATAAAGAGGCGAGAAAAAGAGAAGGAGAGAGAAGAGGGCCAGAGGAAAGGAAAGAAAAACGTTGAGATGAAAGCGAGAAATTCGAGTGAAGAAGTCGAAAGGGAAGTGAAATACCAAGAGTGAGAAAGATAAAAAAAAAAAAAAAGGAGGTGCCCAAAAGCTGCAGGGAGATGAACAGGCGATGATGCCCACCCCGCTTGCTGGAGCGGGGGCATGTGACTGATCCTGGGGGCGAGAGGGGGGGGAGGCGGCAGCTATCCTGGGGATGAGAAATCACATTGCTTCTGAAAGAGGGTGATGTGAATCAGGAGTCAGACCTGGGCCCTGGAGTTGGAGGCCTTGCTCCTCTCTGTACCTCAAGAACAGAGGCAGGACTGACAGCTCATGTGGGCTTGGATCCTGTCACTGCTCGAGGGGGGCTGCAGCCCAGGCCGGGACTCGGTGTATTGACAAAACTGTCTCGAACCCAATAATGGAACTGCAGAGAGTGCTGCAGGTCAGGGTTCACGTGCACCGGCCTCTGCTAACAATTGTGACTTTAGGGCCTTATTTAAAAACAAAATAAAGAATGATATCGGGAGAGTGCCTTTGCTCTGTTAGCGGGAGACGGAGAGGGCGGAGCGAGTGAGTGGCCAGGACGTGTGGGCGAGGAGAGAGAGGGAGATGAGGTAGGGAGCAGGAGGTGAGCCCGCGAGTGGTGCGCGTGCGCTTGGGAGAGCAGTCTGCTCATTTTCAAGCACTGCACTCGTGCTTGTGGCGCGCCGCTGCTCGCTCCCACAAAGTGGATGCCGCCACAAGCACGAGTGTGTGCTTAAAAATGAGCAGAGCGACGGCAAAAGGCCCTCCTATGCAGCGCATGCGCGCTGCGTAGGCGAGACCTAAAAAGGTGATACATTTGAGCCTAGTGGGACACCATAGCTGTGTTATTGCCGCAGAGAGTCGAAAGTGGAATGACTGAGTGGGTTTGGTTAATCATGATGTATTGCATCAATTTAATGACGTCTCTTAAAACAGGCTGCCTCATGTTTCATCATTAATCGGCAATGGTCAATGGTTTGAAAGAGGCTGATAAGTTTAAGAGATGCCCCAAAACCAGGCCAATCCCCAGCACATCCAAGGTCACGGATTTCACATAGAGCCACCAGCTCTGTACCTTTGTTTGGTTCAAAGTTGGCCTGAAAATAATTGGGCAGAATATGTTTAACTGCAAAGCCCTGTTTCTCTACTACTTACAATATTTTTAATAAATAGGGGAGGAGAGAAATGGGTCTGACTTTGTTTGCATCATTAGCACCCACATTAGTAGAGGTCTAACATTCTCAATTTTTTCCACTCTAGGCACTTCAACATTGGTTAAAGAATTTGAATTCGATCGGCTCATTTATGGGTTTTCAGAAACTTTATGCAAGCCAGCCAGTGAACTCTGCAGAAAAGACCATGTTTTAGCTTAAACCAACTCGGAGAGAGGCAGCTAGATTCAACTTGTCTGCATGTCGAAGGCCCCAAGCCAGTCTTGCCAGTTTTTCGTCCTGTAGGTATCAAGACCATATCAAAGTTGGCCCTGAGCGGTGTAGAGAGCTGTCCTGAAAATACCAACTCCATCGCCTTTTACAAGAAGGCTGTGTTCCCTAAGCGACCAGGAAACATTTTTCCTAAAAATCCTCATGACAGCTGATTTTTTCTGATTCATTTCCTGTATTGCGATGATGCCAAAGAAGACAGGTGCTAAGAGAAAAATGTTCCAACAAGCTGGACAAATGAGACCCATCTTCTAGTACATCTTTCATTTACTATTTCTTTTCAGTATCACCATAACATGACCAGTGGCACCCAATTACTGCAGTCTGTATATGGCCTCGCGTAGCTAGAAACCAACAATACCTGGCTCCGGTGCACAGCCAGCTGGACTCGTTAAGTGTGCTCCTGGACACTTAACACACGGTGGGACTGCAGGCTCATGCTGCTTACTATTGGACAACTACAACTAGCATCTGTCTCTGGCACTGCAGGCTTGTGCGGATCACTTTTAGAACACCCAGTGCTGCCGAGCACACATGCAAAAACACTTGAGCAGGTGAGTGTCTGCAGGCGTCAGTACATTCAAGTCAGACCCATTAGCTTCACCAATTCGGATTTCATTTTGGACGGGGCCATTAGGTTCAGTAAAGGCGAGCCTTAGCTAGAGGTCTACAAAGGGGTGTGTTGATCTCACGGGAAGGGGTGTGTTGATCTCACGGGAAGGGGTGTGTTGATCTCACGGAAAGGGGTGTGTTGATCTCACAGAAAGGGGTGTGTTGAGCTCACAGAAAAAATTATTCAATTAAGGTGAATAGTGACAAATAGGGCCAGCTTATAACTTAAAGAATCCTTTTCATCTACTAATTTTGCGCTCGAACATCAGGTGCTCATAGTACTGCTCGTCCGGGTAAGAGCCTTTGTGAAAATGTACTGAGACTCGGTACACTGAGTGACATCTGGCAGAAGGGATCCCGAATACACAGTATAGTTTATGGAATGTTATAAAAAATCATCCTAATAAAACCTCTGAATCAGCCACGAGTAACACAGAGAGAACAGCTACACCTTCTAAAAAGCACAGATGGAGCATTGCATTTTTTCTTTTTTTAATAATGTAGCAGTAAGGTGAATACATCTGTCAGTACCGTTATTAGCTTTAGAAAACTAATATTAAATGGTTTATTTTTAGTACTCATTTCAGTTCTGTGTTGGCAGACGCAGGAAGTAAGCGCTCACTGCAGTTTACCGTGAGCTCACATTAGGTAACATATGATGGGTTGTGCTATATTAAGAAGAAATGCAGAAGTTCAATTTTATCTCTGCGGCTAAAGATATACATCGTTGACGTCACTGTTTTACAAGTAACACATGAACGTTGATTTTCTTTCACTGACATTAAGCAATTGCAAAGGTCTTCAGATACCACGTGTCTCCTTATTATACACGCTAAATATTCTTAGTGCTATATGAAAGTCATTGTGTTGTCAGATGAAATACATTTTCATTGTAGTCACATACAAAATTAATTTTATAGGTCGCTTGAATAAGTTTGAATAGCTATTGATTTCTGATTAAAAACCTATATTGATTAATAGTTCAATTGCTACAAAATGTTTAATGTTTGAACGACTGGCTTCTAATTACACAGGTGTAGCAGGAAAAGTGGGAGCATTTCTAGGGCTTCAGTGCAAAACAGAATGTAGCCAGCTGCAGTGAGACTTTCCATGCACTGGAAAAGCATCTGTCCTTCCTCGCAGTAATCTGGCACCAGCACTATGTGGCACCATACGGTAAGAGACTGTAAATCAGACTCTAGCGTTCGATAGGTATGGTCTTCCAGTAGAACAGTTGATACTGAGGTGTAATTGTAAATAGTGTTAGCTATTTTGAGCAGAGTAACAAATAGAACAAGCACTGGCAAAGACAATTAGTCTTGCCTTGGCAGTACTTTTAGAACTTCAGCACAAGCCTCAGCAAAGCCAATATCAGTGGCCCGCCGTCCTGAATTGTTATTCTGCATACCTTCAAGATGGCGGTCACATTGCGTGTACATGCAGCGTGATAGTCATCTAGGAACAGTACAACATATTATATCATTCCATGATGGCTATCACCAGTAGCGCTTCGTAGTTATTTCGATTGGAGGGGCGTGACACCATGATTTCCCAACCATTGCACAATATATCCAATGATGATGCGTCCAGCAGTGGTGGAGGCGTAGGTGACTGTTATGCAGACAAATCACGGGGGTGGCGTAAGCAAGGGAAGACTGTGCCTAGGGATGATCATTTTTGTCAGTCTGTATATCAAGTTAAAGGCAAGTCATGTGCCATATGGATACATGTACAATTTGGGCCATATCTTGTGCATCAGGGAGGCCAGAAGTTGCATGTAGATGTTAAAAATGGTGACAAAATAGATGCCTGCAGGGACACCCCACATTAACCACCAAGGGCTTGATCTGCACATGAAACGCCTTCCGTAAGCGTGGTCCGAAAGAATGATTTAAGCCGTTCTAGTGCCAGTCATCTTAAGATAGGGCGGTCCAGCCAACTCAGAGGTCACAGCGAATGGTGTCAGAGGTTACTCAAGGATCCAAGTAGACAAAACCAACATTGTCAACTTCCCTCTCAGGCCATCTAAGACAGACTGACCTTTAGATCAGTTGTAAGTATGCGGTGAATCCCTCCATAGAAACGGTCAAGCAGCTGATTAGCCATAGCAAGCTTTTAGACCAGCCCCACGACGACACTCTGCAAACGCGTTACCAAGTGTAGAAGCAGCAGTCGTAGGAAGAGGAGTCTGGAGTTTAACTCTGAGGTAGACAGGGATGCCTTTTTAAGAGATTTTTTTTACCTTTGCGACTTAACACTCCATGGGGATGCATTCCCCAGTCTGTGAGCAATTTAATAAACAGTGCTGGAGCTCAGAGTTTGAAAACTCTAGATGGCCAAACTTCCCTGGGAGGTGGACATGGGTGAGCAGCTTCCATATAGTCAAAGAGAAATGAGTTAAAAAGTCACTCAAACTCTGAAAGAGTTTCCAGGACAGAGCAGTCTTCACTCCGACCGAGGTCCCGAGGTTTAGTGACAGAGTCTAGTGCAATGTCCTGCCATCATAATATCAGTACTTTGGGTATGAAAAAATTAGAACTCTTTGCAGATTTCTTCAAATGGTAGACAGGCTTGTTGAGTGGCCTGGGAGCGTTTTACCTCAGTAATGAGGTTACACTGTTATTTAGCAGTGTAGGATGTGCTACCGATCTGCCCTGAGAGTTTGCAGACCTAGTCTGAGCCTCATACCATTAGTTTAGAAGCACAGCCTTAGCAGGGGATAATATACTTGTTCACACAACCGCTCAGATCGACACACTTCTAGTTTATTCTTAAAATACTGGGTAAGGAGTTCCTGTCCAACGTTAAGTGCTCTCTAAGGTGATAGTTACCCTACCTTTCACCATTACTGCAATATAAATAACAAAATTATAAGGTGGCACCTTCCCAAATCCAGAATGCAAATTATGTTTTAGAAAACACTTTTATTCTCATCACTTTGCGTGTAGTTCACAATACATCTTTATACATTTATTGAATATTTATACAAAATTTTATTGTTCGATATTTCAAAATTGGTAGCGCTACTTTCATACCCTATTATCATTTAATAAACAGAAGCAAGTGCAAAAGACAATCATTTGAATTAAAAAATATTGAAGATGTACAACAGCCAACACGTGTTTCGCGACACCTGTGGCTTTTTCAAGGGTGTGAGAGAAAAATAAATGCACACGTGCTGGCTGTACTACAGCTATAATATTTACTAACCCAACTATCCACACCTAATCCTTGAATTAGGGGAGGGGGATGACCCATCTCAAACAGCATCCCTAGAGCTACAGCCCTGGCCATCATGTTCTTTCTAGATGTAAAATGGATGCCATCTTGAAGGTATACAAAATACTATTCCAAGATGGCTGCCCACTGCAGGGAGAGAGAGGTGTGGTGAGAGGAAGAGAGCGGAACACCGAACATCAGCAGTGCTCTGTGTCACAAGAGTAAGAGGGGGCAGAGGGATGGGCAGCGACAGGAAAAGAGCATAAGGAGGAATGACTAAGGATGACTGCAGAGGAAAGGGCGAGAGAGAGAGAGAAGGAGAGAGAGATGCACTCTCATGGAGTGCTATGCTCAAATGCCAAAGAAAGCTACACAAATAAAAACAGTCCCCCAACATCAGTAATGGAAGGATACACTCAACCAATCAAAACGCAGGCTGAACAGGGAGCAATGCCATCAAATTAGGAGCAGGAAATTGTAACAGGCAAGAAAGCCATCCAATCATGGGCAAGGGGCCCACCAAAAGCTCACTCCAAGCATATGTTGAAGTATTGATTATGATGCTGTCTAAAACAGAAGAGCTAAAGCCATCTGCAGTGAGACTTCATAAACTAATAAGCTTCAAATCACAGAAGTACAGTCCAATATTGCTACTAAGAAATTTAATAAGAAATATTTCTTTCAAAATAAAAAAAAATTGTGCTATTCAAAACAAGTAGGGACCAAATTAATGAGGGTTCCCTGTACAAAGTAGGCTATCATTTCATTTAGTTTGTTACAGAGTGTTTTATGATGCCACAGAAGCGAGGATGCTTACTGTGTTCTGCAGAGTGGATTTCTGGGTGCTTTGGATAAGACCTTTCTTACTAAGTTTTAGTGCTTTTCATTGTCCCAGGACACTGAGAGCGACACCTTACTCTGCATTACAAATGGTAAATTGTGGAGTGATTTATTGCATCTCATAATGAAGCTGTTGATTGATTTTGCTCTATTATATTTAGTTGACAGCTTAAGACCTTTAATCAATACAGAAGTCTTACGGTTATACTTTGCTGTCTGCATTATGAATTCCGAACTGCTGAGCACTTTAGTAGGCCATATATTCCATCTCTGTTTTCTGTCTCCAAGTGGCATGTGAGGTCACTGTATCCCTGGGGTACCTTGCAGCAATTTGCATCATGCATGATTGATCGTTGTGAGTCACAGAATACTGGAGTGGACAGTCTATACTCTGTATTATGTATGGCTCTCTAATTTGCACACACCTGTCTGCTTCCTGTCATGAGGTGTCTGTGATAACATAGTTCTCTTTTGTACAGTTTCACCATAACTGCCACCTAAAACGGCTATTTATTTATTTTATTTTTATTTTTTATTTTGAGAGTTTTATATAGCGCTGGCTAGACCCGGAGGTATCAGAGCGCTTTACATTGGGTTACACAATGTTACAGGACACGATAAACAAATTACACTTTACATCAAAAAATAAGCAACATATTGAAAGAGGAAGGAAAGGTGAGACAGAGCGGAGGGGGGAAATGTGAAGGGGGAGGATGGGTGAAAAGATGGCAGGAGAGACGAGAGGAAGTCTGCACAAAGACCGACTGGGTAGGTGACGACCGAGGAGGAAATCCACAGCCCGTCTCCCGTATAGCTAAACAAGGTAGCTCCATCGGGCATCAGTCAAAATAGCTAGGTCTCAGCTGACGAGGGAAGGTTCACAAAAGAAAGTCAAGTGGATAAGGCAGGGTGGGGTCTATGAGCAAGGACGGGTGAGGGCAAGGGTCAGTAGCTAGAAAGAGGAGAAAGAGTAGAGCGGAGAGGGGTAGGGGGTAGGGTGAAGGGGGAGGAGGGAAATAAAGGTCCAGAGAGACGCAGGAAAGTTTGCCCAAGGACCTGCTGGGTAGGTCTTTGGGGGGGAAGTGTGAAGGGAGAGGATGAGGGAAAAGACGGCAGGAGAGACGAAAGGAAGTCTGCCCAAAGACCGACTGGGTAGGTGACGTCTGAGGAGGGAATCCACAGCCCGTCTCCCCTATAGCTAAACAAGGTAGCTCCATCGGGCCTTAGTCAAATAGCTAGGTCTCAAATGACGAGGGAAAGTTCACAGAAGAAAGTCCAGTGGATAAACAGGGTGGGAGCTATGAGCAAGGATGTGTGGGGGCAAAGGTCAATAGCTAGAAAGAGGAGAAGAGTAGAGCTGAGAGGGTTAGGGGGTGGGGTGAAGGGGGAGAAAAGGTCAGGAGAGACGCAGGAGAGTTTGCCCAAAGACCGGCTGGGTAGGTGATGGTCAAGGAGGAAATCCAAAAGGGGAACCTTTGGGCGTTCTTGAATTATAGACAAAGGCATTGAGCATTGCAATCGTTTTTGCAATAGTGAATCCAGGAGCTTACATCCATTAACACCAAAATAGGGTAATGGTTAGGAGGAATTGAGACAGACAATTTCCTTATTTTGGATAAATGTAAGAGGCACCCTACTACACAGAGAGAACGACGAGCATTATCGACATCCCACTGAAAACTTGCCCATGGATTCTGATTAGCATATACATTAAGGAGACAATGGATGTACCTACGTGAAATCATCAGGTCACTTAAATAATTATCAGCTAACCCTCTTTCCTGGTTACCAAGCTGTAAAATCAAAAACTGTAGAAAAGTGCTCTTTGACAAAGCCACAATTTATGGTCCATAACATACCACGGGGTTTGAATTCATGCTTCCAATATCAAGATGTGCGAGAATAAATTCACTAGTGCTCCCAACAGGAAGTGTTTACCGTACTTTCGGTATCCCCAGAGGGAGAAATCCCCAAAACCACTTTCCAGGAGCGTACAGTACTCTAAGAACTCCTAGTTCCACTCAGCTGTCAACAACTGCCCATTACTAAATTGCACTTCGGCAAACATCAATCGCACCTTCATTGTGGATATCATCACCGACCTGAATGTAGACACGCTCTTCATCACTGAACCCTGCTTCAATGGACAGTTCAAACCATTATTGTCTTAAAGGTCCCTAGAGTAACAATCTAGGAGGTGGAGGAGCTCTAGTCTGCTGGGAAAAATCTCAGCTGCATAAACAAAACTATAAAATTACCGTCCTTTCGAAGCACTGAAAGTATCTTGGAAATCGAGATACATCAACCAATTTGCACGTCATTCACCATCTTCCAAGAGCCCACAGTTTTTTTCAGGACGAATCCAATGAATACCTCACAGAACAACAACAAACCAACTCCAGCAACACATTATGGAGACTTCAGTATTAACTGGAATAGTCCATGTGGCACAAATGTAAGAAAAGTACTAAACATCCTAAATCACTTTAATTTCCAACAAACCTCAAATGAACCTGCTCACTCTGAAAGCGAGGCCATGGATATAGCCATTCACGATACAGTCTCGGTTCAACGCTCAACATCCTTGGAGGTGGATTAGTCGTTAGTTTAAGTATTGCCTTTCACAATTTAAACAAACGTTTTCACAATCTATACAACAACTAAACCTAAAATACAATATAGACGATCCTTCAGGAATGTGTCTGAAAAGAACTAGGTACAAACTGCAATCAACATCTCAAAAGCTCCTGGTGTGAATATACCATTCAACTCTTACAACGAAGCTGAGGGTCAGATCATAAACAATGCCCCTCTCTGCAGGTCAAACTCTTCTAACAACAAGCGTAGCGCGCCTCGCGCTGAAAGGAGGCAGCAGGGGGAGGGAGAGAGGAGGGGGCCTGCGCTGGTTTCCTTGCGGGAGCGAGCAGGAACCATCTGTTAATTACTAACAGATGGTTTGAAAGCTCGCTCCCGCAAGGGAATGCCAAACGTGCACGCGTTGCCATTGAAAGCAATGCAACGCGTGCACGTTTTTGACGGCAAAACTGAATTGATAGCTAAAGGTCTTTTTCCTATGCAGAGCATGCGCGCTGCGTAGGCGAGACCTAAAAACATACTTTGCAACACTCGAAGTAAAGGGGCCAGTAGCCATGGAAGGATACAAATGACGACATGGCCATCATAAGAAAGGACTAACAAGCCTAAAACCAATCGGAAGGCAGCATTTAAGACACAAGCCAATAAAAAAGATGGGCGGACAGTGGGAGGAGCTTTCACGGGGCTTCCACTCTATACTAAATACTGCATGCCTCGCAAAACGAGCAGCGCATGCGCGCTGCCGCTATAGGCTCAACCTAAAAAGTGTACTAACGTAAAACTACGAAGCCATGAACATGAACTGACTCGCAGACTAAAAACTTGCTTGGGTTTGTCAAAGTTTATCCAATAACATTACTGCAATTGTCAGGATTATGTTTAATGCAGAGTTCAAGAGCTTATTTTACGCCCAGTGTGTTACTATGTACGACTGTAAAGACGTTATAAGGTACTAGAAGACAGACTTCATGGAGAAACGTAAGTGGGTGAATCAAGCAACAACCATACAGTACATCACTCTAGGAAGGTTAGTAGCCAAGAGAAGAAACTAATCAACAAATCTTCAGAAAATGAGTAGGTGAAATTAGAACACATACATGAGACATACTGCCAAAAGAGTTACTTAGTGATACACTAAATAAATGCCTGTTATCCTTTCAGCCTATAGGTTAAGAAGACTCACTCATCTCGGACTTTCAGGTTTAGGAGAACTGTCCTTAAACCGCTGAAAACAGCAGGATTGTCCAAAGATTAAGTTGTTAATGCAAAGACCAAACGTGTTTAGTGGAGTTGCATTAACGACGTGTTTTAACGTTTAACAGGTTACTCTATGGAAACAATCGTCACTCAAGACAGACGAGCTGCCACTCTGAGTCTGAGAAGATATCAAGGCATGATGTTTTTATCCTGACTCGCCCACCCCCGTCTCCTCTGCTTAACAGTGGGAGGCCATGGATTCCTTTCAGACTTCTCATTGCAGAGTGTAGGGTCTGTGGGACAGCCATGGCTCTTGCCAGGATCCGGGCACAGTGGTTAGTTGTTGCGTGAGTTCTAACATATTACAAGGCCACTGATGTGGGCCAATATATGCTCCCCCACACCCTTCAACCACGTCCTAGCACTGCAGTACACTCCTTACCGCTACAATAATAATCGTCCAACTTAAGTAATTAAAGTGAAGCTAAACAAGATTAAACAGCTTGCTTCGGATTCTTCTTCGCCACTATTGATAGCACTACTATGAATGCACACATTAGTATACGATAAAAGCTTTACACTACACAGAGAATATTATGATATGGTGGTAGTCTGCATAGCTCCATTTCGCGAATCCCTGGTGTTGCATGGCGTGATGTGAGTGTGTGAAAGGTTTGCTCTTTGTCACAGTTGCCCCAGGCTGTGCCTGATTCCTTAAAGTAAAGCCTGCCAACTACTATAATTCTGCTGCTGATTAAAATACTGGAGCACAGTGCGTAATAGACTTTTAAAGTAAAGTTCATATAATTCCCACCAATGCCTCTCACCACTTCCATCCAGGATAAGGGGGACCAGCCCTCAAATCTCCACTGTTGTAGGCTCAAGCTGCTCGTATTCTCCCCGTGAAGATGGCTGGCGAGGACTGCGACCGACCACCAGCCTCAAAGGTTTACAGCCAGGTTTGGACCAGCAAAGAAGCATCAGAACTCAACATCTCGCGAATTTTAGCTCTGACGACGTAGCTTTAGACTCCCCTCGGGTGGGTCATTTATCGCTTAAAAAGGGAGTGCTATCAAAACAGTTATTCTTCTTTTAATTAATATTATTTGGGGATTTGCTGACCTAGGTCTACGAAAGACTCGTGCAGAGTTCTTCCGTCTAAGCCTTACAAGGAGGGTTGAGGTGCCCGAGTCTGGTTGGTGGAGTGGAACATGACATGGCGCTTCAATGAAGTGTGGGGCTTTCTCAAGAAAGGGACGACCCAAGAGAGCTGCTAAATGTAGACAAAACGAAAAATATGTGGTGCTTGCAGCATTTAATTTGTAAAAAAATAAGTGGCAGGGCCCAAGATGTTTCTCAGGAGGTCAATGCAGCTTGAACCACTCACTGTCTGTGCCAGCGCTGCCAAATCCCGGTACCAAGACTACCTACTGACCATCACACTCATGCAAATATGGACTATTGCAGGTCACCCCCATCTGTAAGAATGGTCTGGGCACACTGGCATTATTTGGTTAATGTATAGTGCACGTTAAAACGCTTCTGCTGTGCTTTGTTTAAAAATCGACAGACAGCACCCCAATGCGGCGTAATCTAAAAATGTGCAATGTTAAGAAATAAGTGCCAGTGCAGGTACCGAACCCTGGCAAACACCTGCACAAATTAAGAACTGTGTGCTTGTGGTGGATGTGGAGGCAAAGAAAGAGCAGGTGACTTCATGGCAGACTTCTCATTGCAGATTGTAGGATCTGGTGCTTCCACTGGGTGCTAGTAGTGAGCTGTACAAGATGCTGGTGCCTCTTACACCCAAGCTGTCGTCATTGCTGCGACTTAACCTCTTAAGAGAAAGATAGAGTACATTGTGCTCCGAGGGGGCAATACAGCTATTGTAGCACACAGTTTTCAGGCTTGGAGCCAGTCTTGAACTTGTTATCTGAGTAGTGAGTGTGACATACTGTGGCTCTTGGATGAGAGGACATATGGCCTGGTGCATTGTTCTGGACCCTAGTGTAACGTTCCTGCCTTCGGCTGGAGTATTGTGCTCAAGGGGTGGCAACAGGGTTATCATTTTCTTAAGCGTAGCGTGACACAAAAGAAGGGTCTGTTTTTCTATCAAGGTGTCTATTCTCTACCATTGTTATGGTGAAAGGGTCTACTTCCTATTTTTTTGACGAACCAGCTAAACAAAAGAAGATCCACAGAAAATGTGACTCTGATTCTTGCTTCCCAAGCTTGTTTTCTACCATTCACACCATGTAGCTGTACAACTGTGCCCTTGCAGTGCCTGTAATAAGAAGGGGCAGACAGAACTTTTTCTCGGAGATGTCGGTGTGCAAACCAGTCTTCTCTTGACCTTACCAACTGCGCATCAACTGCTCGGACCGGGAGCGGTGCAGTCCCTATACTGAGTTTGGTGCTCCCAGATTGGACCCGTCTCTATTTCGGGTGAGCCCAGATCAAGAATCAGAACGGTAGCATTCTCAGCAAGAATAAGAGACAAGGGTCAATATTTTGAACATTTATTAGTAGGCGAAATACATGAAACATGCCATCAATAAACTTAGCAGCAAAGCATACACATCATAAGTACAAAGAACTCAGTAAAGTTCAATGGAAAATCCAGCATAGATTTGCCTTGTAAGAATGGGGAAAGAGAGTTCCAATTGCAGAGAAAAGCAGGTCCTTTTATAGGACTTTAGAAAAAGGTTGCCTTGCATTACTACACATGTACACGGTTCTCAGTATATGCACTAGTGAGGAACATGCACAAAGAATCATTTTTCTACAGAATGCATTCAGGGATTCTTTCTTAATACTTCTACATTGAATACAGTCGCTCTCACAGTTTATTGAAGTACAATACTCAACACATTGTATAACAACAGTCTGGGACAGTTGGGTTTCCTCGACTGGGTACAGCTTCGTGAGAAGCTCCTGGGAACGTTCACATCTTTCAGAGAGAAGATTGCAGTTCTTTATCTAGAACCAAGAAATAACAACAATAATGAGCACATGGTGTGGTGCTGCGTCATTTCAAAATGGAAGACAGTACATCTTTGTCAGGAAAACCAGAGATGAAACAACGATCACAGACACCAGGCCGGACATCAAGTAGTATCTGATAAGACATTGTCTAAAGGTAAGGAGGACCCCAGCTCTCATGCACTCTTTTTATACTGTCAGCTTTTGATTTTACTTTTCCAGATGTACTATGAAACGAAATCGCGCGGTGGGAAAATACACGGGGAAGAGGAACTGTGGGTCTATGTTCAGAATGCCAAATATTATTAATGTTTAAATGTTTTTCAAATTTGCTAACAATTCCTGACATTTTTAATTTGGTGATGATGTCGTTTATAAAAGACATTTATATTCTGTTTATGCTTTGTTGATCAAACTTTTTTGTGATTGCGTAAGAGTTTGTGGATCTCTCTAAATATTGATGTGTTGTTCCCTACTAAATGGGGCAAGTGAATGCTGGGTTTATGCTCTTCGTTTAATATGGTTGAATGCGTTACTGTGAGCGCGTGTTTGTGTGAGAGAGATCAAGAATGTGATTGCTAACGCAATCAATGTAATGCTGTGCATGATGCAGTTGCTTTTGAGTGTCTACTAAATTCATTGTTTATTCAAAATACCCAAGTGAAGAGTAAAGATTTGGTTTGCTCAGGTCAGAGGAGTGGTAAGATACGTAAATTAGTGTGTAATGCATGGCTCAGCTCTATTGTGCTATAAAAAGCCTACATTCTCAGGAAAGCATGGTTAGCTCAGTCCAGTGAGAAAGAAAACCCATACATTGTCACGGTCCCCGTAACTTTTTACAGCTATAATAATGTCAATCTACTGACCAATAATATCTCGCAATCTCCTTTCTACTCTGTCTGCATGGCCTGACGCCCCTCTCACTCTCCAATACGCCCCTGTAAAGCTGGACTCTTCCTGGTTCAACAATAGACAGAGTACTTAATGGTTTCACACGTTAGGAGATTTATTTATCAGTTTCTTTAGTAATAATAGTCACCAAATGTGGAAGTTCTTAAACTTCTCACTCAGATCACTGCTCTTGGATTTGTTTCTTCCTTCTACCATGACCACCTGTCATGCACGGCTCCACCTTCACCTCCAGTCCCCTCCCTTCCCCCTCCCTCTACCCAGAGCTGGCTAAGGTAAGTGTTACTACAGTTGCATAAATAAAATAATAATGAAATTGTAAAAAAAAAACCCTCTGTATTATCATTCAGTTAGGGTTCTCTGTTTCTTGTTTCCTAACTGTTTGGAATTTTCTCCTTTTCCACTAGGTTTCTTTTCCCTCTTTCTTTTTCATCGGGCTTACCATCTTGAAAAGAATGGCCCTCCTGCAGTATTATCTTGGTATCACTCTGTGCAACGTTTCCCTATTGCTTCTATAGTTTAGGAGCAAACACAACGAGTTAGCAAGAGATCATTCCCCTCAATAGTGTGATAGGTTATTTTTAGTAAAACTCAAAATAATATAGTTAAAATACATGTGCAGTATTAACGTGCAATATAAAGTAAACCAAAAATACGCTTAAAAATGTGCAGTTGTAGTAGGCAGTTATACTTATTCATACTAGGCCTCAAAAATGCTTAAAGCAGCATTGCTTCACAAGTACTTTGACTGGATTTGATGAAACATGCATAAAATGTTTAATTTTTTTGACCTTTCAATAATAATATTTAATACATTTTTCACATAACTCTGCAATATGTTTCTGCTTATAAAATGAAGTTTATAATTTCATAGAATTTTGAAGAATAACTACGCATGAAATGCAGTGAATAAACTAAAATTGACCTCTTTTAACATACTTGTCTTATTTCTAATGGAAGATGCCATGTTAATATTATTCTCTCGTTACAGCAGATGTTTCGATTTCCACAAAGCCCATTGTTAGCTAACATACAATTTACTTTATTAGAAGGTGTGGTATGCTTACTAGCATCTTGCCACTGCTTGTTTACAGTGGCTGTATGAGGCATCTCCCTTCCACTGTCATGTGGAATGTTGTGTGTGTAATTGGAACCAGGTGATGTCACATAGTGATGTATTGAGGGTTGAGGACAGTTGGTTGCTTTACTGGCTGTGATGGGTGAGTTCTTCTGCTGGAAATAAACCTGTATTTTTCATCTACTTTGGCTGCAGAGAATTTGTTCTTTGAAATGCTACACTGGCGTAGTCGGCAGGCGCAGAAGATCTCAACACAAGGTATCTTCTCTGGAGTTAACTGCTAAGGGGGGCAACTTCCCGGTGAGAAATATCTTAAGGATTTTGACTTTCAAGTTTCATTGTCCCTGTTTCTGCTACTAAGGGCCTCGCATTTTAACATATAGAGTGTGACTGTATCCACATGAAGAGCGTATCACGCCTGGTGCGAGCGCATGGAACTGTTATCTCGGAAGCTTTAAGAGGTGCGTCGACTTGCTGAGAGCCTTAGAAATCATTATTATGGGCCTTTAAAGTTATTTAAAGTTGGGGTCTGTATCAGTGTATAAAGGCGCTTACAAGACCTGGCTCGAGCGCAAGAAACTGTTAAGCTTGTAAGCTGTGGGATAGTGAAGAGTCGCACGACGCTGTGAACAGCCCTCTTCAGGCAATTCACATAGATTGACTCACCGTGGCCACATTCCATGGTCTCGACTTGCTGCGTTCTCGCGCTCTCGTGTATCCACTGGCGAGACTGTTTGAGCTCAACGGAAGCCTATGGGCAGATTTACCATCCGTGTTCAGTCCTCTTGATGGTTTCGTCATTTTGTTCGCGCTGGGGGTCTGGCGTGTATTCTACACGGTACGAGGCTTCTCATTGGCCTATGGATCTGCTTGGTGATTGGATGGTGCAAGCTATGTCCTGCTTGACTCCCATGCTCGCCTGCTCAGTGTTGCGCACACTGTCAATTTAAAAATAATTTAAAGGGGAACACTCATTTAAAGGTCCATCATTTCTGTGACACGCACACTTCTGGTGATTGTTCTTCAGCTATGTGTCTTTCCAGTGACTCGCACACTTTTTATAGCTGCGAGTCATACTTGCTGTACAGTGGCACGCACACTTTCTTTGTGTGCCAATTTCCTGTGACACTCAGTTCTCTACTTCTCATCCGCAGTTGCTCGTGTTCAGTGATGTGCACACTTACTTTGTAGTCACAGTGGCTGTACTAATTGGTGTTAGATCATCATTACTGGTGCTCATCTTTTCAGTGATGCGCACTCTTCCAATGTGAGCCGTTATTGGTGATGTGCATGCTCATCGTTACTGGTGCTCATCGGTTCAGTGAAGCGCACACTTCCATAGTGGGCTGTTATTGGTGATGTGCACACTTGTGCTGTTATGAGTGATATGCACACATGTGTAGTTTTCACATCACATTATTTTATGCTTGTACTTACATTTTACATTTATTGAAATCTGTTTTTTAGTTATTCTTTAGGTTTAAGTCTTGATATCACTGTTAGTTGCTCAATAGTAAGTCTCTTTACTTGTTGTGTGCACACTTCCTGTAAACATGCAGAATGTCACAGCTCCTCCATTCTTCATGGCACACCCTGGCATTCCTCCCATCAAATGGCAAAAGTGGAGGAAGGTGTTTGAGAGGTATGCTTAAGTGTGTGGAGCTTCTCTGAGTGCGGAGAGGAAAACTTCCCTTCTTCTTCACTGTTTAGGTTCGGAGGGGCAAGATGTTTTCGACCACCTTCCTGACCTGCCACCCATGGAAGCTGAAGATTTGAACGAATATGAAGTTTGCGTCAAAAAACTTAACAAACATTTCCTACCAAAAGTAAGCCCAATTTTAGAAAGGTATCAGTTTGCAAAGAGGGCTCAAAGAGATGATGAATCTGTTGAAAGTTATGTGACTGATTTAAGAAAACTTGCATCATCTTGCAAATTCGCAAACTTGGTAGAGGAACGGATTCGGAATCAGTTCATGTTTGGGTGCAATATGGAGAAAGTGAGGGAGCTGTGGCTACTGCGATGAACCCACACTGGAGAAAGTTCTGTGGACAACTAAAAGAATTGAACCCTCCATGCAGTGTGTAGCCGTAATTAAGAGAGAGTGTGATAAAGATGTTAAGGTAAAGGTGGTGAAAGAGAAATTTAAGAAAACACTCTTGAAGACTCAAGTTGATAATGAGATACAGAAGGAAAGGGCATTTGAGCGCAAGTGTTTCCGGTGTGGAAAAAGTGGCCATCTGGCCAATGACAAAAGATGTTCAGCTCTGAAAATAGTATGTATCAAATGTGGTAAAAAAAGGGGCACCTTGCTGTGGTGTGTAGGAGCAAACCTGATACTAAAGTAAAAAAAGTAGATGTGGATGTAGAATACAATAGTGGTGACAGTGAGAAAGACGGGATCTGTGTGTGGACAGATAATTCTGCAAGTATCCAATGATGGGTATTGTAGACCTAGTCCCCTTGACATCATCATGGTGGAGGATGAAGCCACCCGTGTTTTGTTTGACTCAGGTGCTAAGATCACTATTGTCAGTAACGATTTTTACAACACAAAAATGAAAGCTAAAGTGACATTAATAAAAACTGACATAAGGCATTATGCATATGGGGGTGAGCTCATCAAGTTGCATGGATATTTTATGGGTCTGATTGAATATAAAGATAGACTGGTCTCTGGGAAAATGTATGTGTCAAAGAAAAGGGACAGCATTATAAGTTGGCTCCATCAGGGTGATTTAGGAGTTATGCTTGATCCAAATAGTTCAACTTAAGGAGAGAGTATCTACTGTGGGTGTGAGTAGTAACCATGAGCTTGTAGACACCTTGAGAAAGGACTTTCCAGAGGTATTTAGGGAAAGGTTATGGTGCTTAAAGGATTATAAGCATAAAATAAGACTGAGGGAGCATGCACAACCCGTTAGTAGTAGGCTCAGGAATGTACTCATCTCCATAAGGGGGGATATGCAGAGTGAGATTATGAAATTAAAGCCGAATGGGATTATTGAGGTGGTAGAAGGCACGGAGTGGCTTGCTCCAGTGGTAGCTGCCAAGAAAGCCAATGGTGAGCTACGTCTATGTATAGATTTGAGACAATTGAATAAGAATGTGACAGTGGACAGGTACCCTTTGCCCAATATTACAGAATTATTGGTGTTACTTGGAGGGGCGAAGGTTTTTAGCACAATTGATCTCACTTCTGCATACCATCAGGTTGAATTGGAGGAGTCCTGCAGAGATTATACAGCATTCATCACTCCTTTTGGTACTTATAGATTCATCCGGTTACCTTTTAGTGTGATCTCAGCTTCCTCAGTTTTTCAGCGTGCCATGGAGAAGTTACTGAAAGGCTTAGAAGGATATCAGGATGACATTCTAATTTTTGGTAAGGATGAGTTTGAACATGATGCATGTCTGAGAGATGTTCTCGGGAAATTGTGTGCATATAACCTCACTATCAAGGTTGAAAAATGCAAATTCCGTTCGTACTCAATCGACTACCTTGGTCACCACATTACAGGAGAAGGTGTTAAACCTAAGCTTGATCTTGTTTCCACCATTCGGGAGATGAGCCCTCCTTCATCCAAGGAGGAATTGATGACGTTTTTGGGAATGGTAGAATACTATTCGAAATTTGTAAAGAATTTTGCTGAGCAGAGTGTGAACATGAGATATCTCTTAAAAAAGGGTGTGGACTTTGCATGGCCTGAGAGTTTTGAAAAGGAATTTATTACTATCAAGGAGTGACTCAATGATGCTCCCTGTTTAAAAACTTTGGGCCAGATGTACGACTATTTTTGCATGCGCAAACGGGTTTGCGAACCCGTTGGCACATGCAAAAACAGCATGGGGAATGTACAAACCCTATTTTGCGAGTCGCAATTTTTTGCAAATAGGGTTTTGCAACTCGCTATTAGGAAGGGGCGTTCCCTTCCTAATAGCGCAACCCTATGTAAGAATATTTTGCGTCCGCAATTGCGGGCTCAAAACACTCGCAAATTACCACGCTCTTCAAGAGGGTGGTAATGGGGTCACAAATGGGAAGGGGTCCCCAGGGGACCCCTTCTCCTTTGCAAATGCAGGGGGAAATAATTTTTAAGGGCAGGCAGTGGTCCCAGGGACCACTACCTGCCCTTAAAAAATTAAACAAAAACGTTTCATTTATTTCTTTTTTAAATGCATCCCGTTTTCCTTTAATGAAAATGGGCTGCATTTTTAAAAAAAACTGCTTTATTTAAAAGCAGTCCCAGACATGGTGGTCTGCTAAGCCCAGCAGGCCACCATACCTGGGAGGGCCTGCCATTCCCAATGGGGTCATAAATTGCGAGAGGCTCATTAATATTCATGAACCTCTCTATTTGCGACCCCATTGGGAATCGCTAACAGTGTGAAAAACACTGTTGTACATTGGAAATAGCGCCTCGCAAATTGCGAGGCGCTATTTCCACAGCCGTACATCTGGCCCTTTGACCCTAATAAGAAACTTATATTGACCACAGATGCGAGTGTTAGAGGTTTGGGGGTGTGCTGCAACAAATGGGGTCTGATGGTTTGAATACCATCATGTTTTTGTCACGGAGCTTGAGAGATGCTGAATCCCGATACTCTGTTGTGAAGAGGGAAGCTCTTGCTGTCCATTGGGCTGTAAGAAAACTAAAAAAGTTTCTGTGGGGGTGTGGACTTTGAGATTCGCACGGATCATAAACCTCTGGTTGAAATATTCAACAAGAAAGGGTTGGACCTGATCTCTAATAGGTTCACTAAGTGGGTCATTGCGTTGCAAGAATATAGTTTTACAATGAAGTATATTCCAGGAGTGGACAATGGGGTAGCTGACACGTTGTCACGTCTCATTCCTAAGGAGGTGCACTCGACTCAGATGTTGAGTTGATGGAGGATGAAGATGAAGCTGAATGGGTGTGCTTGGTGGAAAGTGAAGCCATTTCTGAGGTTAGGTGGCGTGAGGAGACATCTGCTGATCCCGAGGTGAATGAGGTAATGTCACTCATTCAGAGGGGTTGGAATAGCAAAAACTCTGGGTCTGAATGCACCAAGTCGTTCTGGAGTGTGAAAGATGAACTTGGTGTGTTCCAAGATTTACTGTTTCGGGGAACAAGATTGGTCCCTCCTAGTAGCCTCAGGAGAGATCTGATTAATTCAGCACATGAAACGCATTTGGGTATTACAAAAACAAAAGAAAGGTTGCGTATTTCTTATTGGTGGCCTGGTATGCATAAGCAGGTGGAGCGAATTGTGCGTGATTGTCTTCCTTGTGCGATACGTGAAAAATCAAACAGTCCTAGGGTACAGCCCATGATTTTAAGGAGGCTGCCCACGGGTCCAAGGCAAAATATTGCTCTCAACATTTTGGGGCCCATTCATGGTAGTGGTCTTCAGATGTATGTAGTGGTGGTCATAGACACATACTCTCGTTGGGCTGAAGTTTTCTTCACCTCTGTCATTGATACTGAACATATCATTAGGTGCCTGGATGATTTGATGTCCAGAGAAGGAGCACCTGAAACAATTCTGACCGATAATGGGGTGCAATTAATTTCAAAAGAAATGGAGGAGTTCATGGGCAAGAGAGGGATACAGCATAAGGTTTGTGCACTTTATCACCCAGAGACCAATGGCATGGTCGAAAGATTCAACAAAGTTCTCAAAGAAACTATCAACATAGCTAAATCTAATGCTTTAGACTGGAAAAAGGAGGTTCTAAAAAAGGTGAAAAAGTATAGATTTACACCCCACAGCACTACTGGAAAGATACATTTTCCAACTTTTCCGGGGTAGGTTTCCCAACACCTCCCTTGAACCACCGTGGGTGAACAGGTATGGGAGGTTGAGTGGAAGAATGGATGATGATAGTGGTGTATGTGTTAGAGAAGAACTTAAGGCTACTTATCGGAAAAGGTCCTTCGACAACAGGAAGGCTGTGAAGAAAACAGAGGTCAAAGTGGGAGATTTGGTGATGGTGAAACGTCCTGGTTTGTCTGGGAATCAATCTACGTTTTTAAGTCCTATGAGTGTAATTAAGATTTTCAACAATGCAGTGAAAACACAGGACCTTCACATTTGGAACCTTAATAGAATTGCAATCTTCAGACGAGATGATGGAGTGCCTGACTTGGGTAATCCATGTACATCATCTGGGGGTGGTAATACTTGCCCTGACAGTGCAAGATCTTGGAGTGGTGGTGAAAGACACTCAAACAGCATTGTGAAACGTCCTACGTATTTGAGTGATTAGGCTTAAAGTGTACTTGTATTATCATCCTGCTCTTCTATGGTTGTTCTTTCGAACCTTGCCCTTATTGTCAATTTTCTCATTTTATTAGTTATTTTTTTATTTTGTTTTCATTTATAAGGAAGGGAGGTGTGTGGTATGCTTAGTAGCATCTTGCCACTGCTTGTTTACAGTGGCTGTATGATGTCATCTCCCTCCCACTGTCATGTGGAATGTTGTGTGTGTAATTGGAACCAGGTGATGTCACATAGTGATGTATTGAGGGTTGAGGACAGTTGGTTGCTTTACTGGCCGTGATGGGTGAGATCTTCTGCTGGAAATAAACCTGTATTTTTCATCTACTTGGGCTGCGGAGAATTCATTCTTTGAATTCTAGAGATGGAGTCATATTCATGGGAAAGGAGGTTTTGAATTGAAAAGGACCTATGTAGTTTTGACAAATAAAACAAAGTTGCACACTCAAAGATTACTATATGTAGTCTATTGTATTTGCTTGAGAAGGAAAGGAGTGATCCTGTTCCAAGGAAAACACTGAAAGCCGATTGGATGAGAGGAGGAGAAGATGCAACATGGACTGCAACATTTCTTTTTGACTGTTTATAATAGTACGTGTTCCTAGATTAGGGAGAAGATGCTTTTTCCTATCACTTTCCAGACCCATTTACTATACTGTTGATCTTTATGACAAACGCTTCTTTTTAGGCAGACACTTTGCCCAGACACTTTTGCTGATTGAGGTTGCTAATGCACATTTATCCTGCCTTATTTCTAATTGCTTTGAGATTCTACTAAGTCTTCGTGAACCTCCCTTTATGGGAAGTTCTGCTTTGATCGTATTGACTTTTGAATATTTTTGAGTTTTATGCTTGATTTCACTCTCTTTTGAAATGAACTCTTTATGGGTTCTTACTGACACCCTTTTGACCTATTCTTAGAATACGGATTCATTCCTATATGGAACACTCTTAATGCATATTAGTATGATTTGATATAACCGTATTTCTATTTTTAATTCTGTTAAATGACTGAATACTGAGCTGATAGAATAAAGATGATTTACTAAATTCTTATTAATAAAACCCTCAAAGATTTCACTTAAACTCTCATTATTGACTGAATTTAGAATAGAAACTGTGATTGATAACTAATGTGATGATTTGCTCCTGATCTTCTCAAAATTCAACGTCCAAGGTCTGTCAACCTATTGAACAGGACTAACAGTGGGGTTCAGCCCTGAGTGAAATGGTAAACCACATTTATTTAAACTGATTCCTGCTCCAGCAAATTCTGGGAGCAGAGGGAAGGTTTACGTTCTGAGACGAGGAGCTATAAATACTTGCCCAAGTGAGAGTAATGCTCAAGTCCCACGTCCAATGGTCAGAACTTGAAGACAGACGAGGTGTGATTTTCAAAGGTGGTTGCTGTATTGGAGGTGTGAGTATAAATAGGGTTATACGTCATAAATTGTGATTATTGTTGTGTTTGTTGGTAAAATTTGGAGTACGTGTGCTGGACGACTTGGCAATGCTTATATTTTTATTTTGAAGAAGTTGAAGAGGTTATCAGACTTATCATAGCCTAATATCCCGGAATATTGATATTGAAATTCAGAGAAAAGTGTAGAATACACTTTGTGGCTTTTCTTGTCTGCTAAGATTTTGTGGTGTAGATTGTGA
The DNA here is from genome assembly GCA_963921515.1 of Calotriton arnoldi. Lineage (NCBI taxonomy): Eukaryota > Metazoa > Chordata > Amphibia > Caudata > Salamandridae > Calotriton > Calotriton arnoldi. The sequence goes on along the minus strand of CAWUFW010003006.1, from coordinate 427,718 downwards.
GGTACCGTCAACTACACAATTGAGATAGGGTTGATAATGATCTGTTGTGATTGTACTAATATTGATTGATGTTGGCAGAACCTAATTGCCCAAAGGGGGAAGGTACATTAATTAGAGTGATTTCCCGCTGGTTGAAATTTCATTTGGTTGTGTGAAAACTCTTTTTGTGTGAGAAGTCGTGCCGTGCTGGGATTGGCTGGTTGTTGTACTGTCATGCTGTATTTGGTTGATGACAACACAGTGTGCCACACTGTGATAGGTCAGTTGTTGTGTGAGTACCGCATTGAAATTGGTTAACAATTTCTCAAGTACTAGACTGTGACAGGACTGGAGAAGGAGATTTGATGTTTACTGAAAAGAATCAAAATAATGAATTTGAATTGCATTAATGAATCACTTATTGAATTTTGTCAGAATCATGAAATTTCTTAAGGGATTTAAGAACTTTGTGAGAGGTGATGTTACAATTCCGATACGGGAAGGTGAAGAGGGGCCTCCCGAGAGTACGTCTGCACATTATATGATGACAGAATTGGGATTGCATACATGTTTGTGGCTTCGTCAATGGTACAAAATTACTGAAAAAGAGGGTCCTTTGAGTTTTCCAAGATATGATACATTTGAATTGAGAATTATTGACAGGTTGAAGGAGCAACTGTATGAAATGAAGCCAGCACTTAGACCCACACAGTACAAAGCACTAAATATGTGGCAAAAGACAGCACGAGATAGGGAAAGTACCCGAGTAAGACTAAGAGAGCAGTGCGTAATTATGCAGATGCTCGATGGGATGAGGAACAAAAGAGATGGAGGAAAGCTATAGTTGAGGGAACTAGAGTATACTCAGCTATTACTACTGAGACACCTGATAAATAGAAAAAGAATAAAACACAGGCAAAAGAAGATGAAAAAGATAAAACCAAGATGGATACTGGTAGTGATTCAGGAGATGATATGTTGGATGCAATGTTAGCCGAGCATCCAACACCTTATGTGGTCCCTACAACCAGTGCTGAAAATAATTCAAGCACAAATTCCACAGTGGCTACTCCCCCTGTTGAACAGAGTGTAATCCAAGTTGAGAGACCATTTCAGACATTCCAGATTGCTCCCGCACCTGTTGGGACAGCACCAACTATGGTAACATGCTTCGATTATGAATGTTCAGATACCATTACCACAAATTGCAACAGTACAGACAGTGCCAAGGACAGTTGTGACTGCCCCAATAAACATTAACCCAACTTCAGGAGCTTAGGGAGCTGTAAGAGGAGTGACTGTGACAGGGTTCACCCCGACATTGCATAATTCACAGATTGTTGCCTGGAAACCACCACCAATGATTCAATCATTGAGAGAAGGGGGGAAAGGTTGTTTTTACAATACCAGTAGCGCAGGGAGATACCAATTTATTTGAAGATGGGATTTTTCCACCATGGTTTGAGGAAGCTGCAGGACTTAGAAAGACAGAAAATGCAGAACAATTGCCCCAGACCCTGAAAAGGAGAGACCGTTAATGTTTTCAAACTAAAAGTGGAATTGGAGGAGATTATTAGGGGATGTTTAGGACTTGAACATTTGAACCAGTATCAGGAAAAAGAGTTGATATACCTGAGTAAAGAAATTACAAGATGTGCAGCAATTATGCATGATAAATTAATTGATTTGTCCCGAAAATATGATGGTGAACTTTCAAAATATTTTTCCTTAGAGATAAATAACAGAGTTAAGTTGGATGATGGAGCAATTGAGACAATGTGGTCTTCAGGAATGTGATTACACATAACTGAATTAGTGAAATGCATCCATAAATTGAGTGACTTTGAAATTTTAGAGAGTAAATGATCAAAGAAACATGAAAAGAAAAAGAAACAGTCAGAGGTAGATGGGAAACATAAAAAGCCATCAACAGGTTCATAAGATGACTAAGAAGCTTCAGGTTACTTACTGAGAAAGATAGCGGGTGGAGTGTATGTTCAAGTAGCATGGAGTGCAGGTGATCTTGCAGCATTTACAAACAATTTTCCAAAGCTGAGAGACAAACCTGTACAGTGGTACACACAGGTTGACACATTTGTCAAAACTCCAAAAGTGCTGTGGATTGATTTAAATAAAAAAAATTTACATTGTGGTGGAAAATGATTTGTGGGCTGAATGCAAGGTTATTATAAAATGGCCGCATGAAGAGCCAACATGAGATGCCCGCACTAGTGTTGCATGTCCTGTAGTCATAGAAAAATGTGAAGAAGTGATTACTTTTCTGAACGGCATTGATTGGGTGAAGATTAAAAGAACTTCACAAGAACCAAAAGTATCAGTACATGATTACTATGAGCTATTGTCACAGGTGTTTCAGCAACACAGTGGGAGAGAGTATCCAGAACGTAGTGATATGGGGTTCTTTGTGTCCCAGTTTGTTATCGAGTTAAGACCAGAGAGCAGTACGCATATACAACACAGTGTGATCTCCTGTCAGAAAAAATAATTGGATTAAATCCTGAGGTATACAAAATGCTGTAGTGATGAACAACAAATGAAGCATGTGAGCCCAGATGAAGTTTGCTCAGAAAGGTTTTCAGAGTCAGTCATTTGCAGGAAACCAAGTTGGTATGCAGGGTGTTGGTTTACAAGCTGGAGTACAAGGTACTCAAGGAGGATTTGGTAGATGTGTTCTGGTTGATCTGAATTCTCTTATGGATGTTGCGACTCTGAAGAAAATACTCCTTGTCACTATTGTAAAAAATCGGGCTTTGGAAGAGGGAGTGTAGACTTAATCCAGGCAGAGTAAATGGAAATGTACCAATGCAGGGAGGAAATCAAATGGAGATGCAAAATGTGCCAGTTCAACAAATGCAAGTTCCAAGGTAGAAACAGGGCCCAATGATGCAAGTTCAATTAGCCCCGATGGTTTCCCAGAATATGAGAAGTCCCAGATCTAATTTGACTCAGTTGCCCAAGGAAATTGAACCCCTTTTCAGAACCAGAATCAGAGCTCATTCCAACAGTTTCCTATGTTTGACAATAATGGTTTTGGCTCCGACAATTCCCAATGATAGTGCCTGGACTGGACCACATCCTTCCTTTCCGGCAGAACACAAAGCGTCCGCCTCGCCCCCTTCCGATCCAAGGCCACCAAGATCATCTGCGGCGTACCCCAAGGCTCCTCCCTCAGCCCAACGCTGTTCAACATCTACATGGCACCCTCGCCCACGTCGCCCGACAGCACAACCTCAACATCATCTCCTACGCCGACGACACCCAGCTGATCCTCTCCCTCACCAAAGACCCTCACACCGCCAAAGCCCACCTCCACAAAGGAATGAAGGCCGTCGCCGAATGGATGAGGACCAGCCGCCTGAAGCTGAACTCGGACAAGACGGAGGTCCTCATCCTTGGTTCCAACCCTTCAGCCTGGGACGACTCCTGGTGGCCAACATCACTGGGAACAGCCCCGCCACCCACCGACCACGTACGCAACCTAGGGGTCATCCTCGACCCCACCCTCTCCATGACTAAGCAGGTCAACGCCGTTTCCTCATCCTGCTTCAACATCCTCCGAATGCTCCGCAGGATCTTCAAGTGGATCCCCACCGAAACAAGAAAAACAGTCACCCAGGCCCTCGTCACCAGCAGGCTGGACTACGGAAACGCCCTCTACGCAGGAACGACGGCTAAGCTCCTGAGACGGCTGCAACGCATCCAGAACGCCTCTGCACGTCTTATCCTCGACATCCCCCGAAGCAGCCACATCACACCCCACCTGAGAGACCTGCACTGGCTCCCTGTCAACAACCTTCAAGCTCCTCACCCACGCACACAAAGCACTCCACAACTCCGGACCAGCCTACCTCAACAGACGACTCAGCTTCTACACCCCCACCCGCCAGCTCCGCTCGACCAGCCTCGCCCTCGCCACAGTCCCCCGCATCCGGAAAACGACCGCCGGCGGCAGATCCTTCTCCCACCTCGCCGCCAAGACCTGGAACACCCTCCCCACCAACCTCCGACAGACCCAAGACCTACTGGCCTTCAGAAGACTCCTCAAGACCTGGCTCTTCGATCAGTAGCAGCACCACCCCCCTCTTCCCCCAGCGCCTTGAGACCCTCGCGGGTATGTAGTGCGCTTTATAAGTGACATGATTGATTGATTGAGGGGGAGGAGGATTGCGTGCTTGGGCAGTGTTGGAGGTAGACCAGAGTGGGCCATTTGTAGAAGGAGAAGTTAATGTCTACCCAGTGTCATTTCTTATTGGCACCGGTGCTACCTGATCCACTGTTACAACAGCGGAAGTAACAGTCCTCACAGGAAAAAAGATCCAACTTGTAGGAGTTTCAAATAAACAGATTACTGTTTCAGTATCAGAAAAGGTCCCTTTTAAAATTGTCTCATTTGAAAAAAAATCACCAGTTTGTTTTTTTGTGATTCTAGTCCATAAATCTGTTGGAGAGAGATTTGCAGTGCAAGTTAAATTGCACAATTTACTGTACTGCAGATGGTGTAGAATTTTGAATACATCGTGAAGATGCAGGGTTTAAAATGACTCGACAGGACCCAGCTGCAGGATTGTTCCCAGGGAGAAAAATTGAAGATTTACCTCCTGGTTTGAAAGAAACAGTGAATCCAGAATCATGGGATTTCACAAGGAAAGATTTCGGTATAGAACCTGTCCGAGTCACATTGAAACAAAATGCGGTGTATCCAACAGCACTACCATACAATTTGACCCCAGAAACTATTGCAGGAATGGCACCTGTAATTAAAGATATGCTGAGGAAAGGGATTTTAAAAGAACTAGTTCGGAGTCCGAGCAACTCTCTGATCATGAGAAGCCCAATGGTAAATATTGGATTGTGCAGGATCTCTAAAAGATTAACAGCATTCTTGTTCCATGTTGTCCCATGGTGCCGAATCCAGCCGCCATACTTCAAATCCTGTGCCCTGCAGAATGGTTCACCATCGTGGACCTCTGTCAGGCTTTCTTCTCAATTCTATTGCACAAAGATAGCCAATATCTCTTTTCATTTATTTTTCAATATAGAGTTCTGGCATGGTGCTGAGTCCCACAAGGGTATACAGAGAGCCTTCCATTATCAACCAGATCTTGAAAAAAAATCTAAAGTCACTGCAGATGCCCTACAATTCAATTCTCATGCAATATATTGATGGCCTACTTGTGTCATCCGAGACATGAGAAACTTGTAAACAGGATATGACTGCATTATTGAATCACCTGGCTTAGGATGGACACAAAGGTAAACTGCAATACTGTCACAAAGAAGTCCAGTATTTGGGACATAATATTGAGAAAGGAGCAAGGAAAGTGTCACCAGAAAGGGTGGAGGCAATTCTGCAAATTAATTCACCTCGAACGCAGAGAGTAGTCAGGATGTTTTTGGGAATGGTTGGTTAATGCATGCAGAAGAGGCCTAACTTTTCCCTAGCAGCTAAGCCTTTACTAAGACTGACACACAAAGATGTGCCTGATCCGCCATGAGACAATGATTGATTGAAAGCTTTCCTAGAGCTGAGAAAAATTCTCTGTTGTGCCCCGTCACTAGGGATGCCTGATTACAGCATGATGTTTACATTGTTTTGCAGTGAGAGGGAGGGTGGGCTCTCTCAGTGTTGCTCAGATGCATGGAGATGCTCAAAGACCTGTGGCTTATTTCTCGACAACCCATAACCCTGTAGCCTCAGCATTGCCCAGCTGCGTTAAAGCGGTCCCATCTGTGGGTGTCAGCATTTAAAGGCGTGAGAGCATAGTGATGGGACAGTGATCCTTTAACTGTAATGGTACCTTACTCAGTGGAAATTGTGCTTACCAGAACAAACACCTAGTACATGACCCACAGTAGACTCACACAATATGAGCAGCAAATACTAGCCTCTCACAATGTGTCTTTGAAACAGTGTCACATTTTGAACACCTCAACACTATTACCTGTAAATGAGAATATTTGTGATGAAATTGAACATGATTGTCTAGGTGTCACAGATCTATCAACCAAGCCAAGGCCAGAAGTTAAGGATGAACCCCTGAATGAGCCTGATTATATAATTTGTGCTGATGGCTCATGCTTGAGAAACAATTAAGGTATCCTGAGAGCAGCTTATGCTGTCTGCACAATTAACGACGTTGTGGAAGCTTCATGGCTTCGAGGTGTTACCTCAGCACAGGTTGCAGAATGAATTGCCCTTACAAAAGCTTGCAGATGAACAGCCCAATTAAAAGTGACTATATTTACAGATAGTCAGTATGGCTTTGGTGTGGTTCATGATTTTGGACAGTTATGGTCACAAAGAGGTTTCATGACATCTTCTGGAACAACAATAAGAAATGGCGGACATGTGAGGGATTTACTGGAAGATCTCCAGTTGCCAACAGAAATTGCAGTGGTTAAATGTGCAGCTTACTGAAGTGACAATGGTTATATTGCAATTAGAAACAGATATGCTGATGAAGTTGCACTGTATTGTGAACTAGTGGCCTGCACATTTAATGGAGCTTACGCATGTGAATCTGAGAAGAACACTGTCCTTCCAATGTTGCTGTCAGTAGCTGACATGTGAGAAGAGCTCAAAAGAGTACAGGAAAATGTTTCAGAAGCAGAAAAGCAGTGTTGGGTCAGAAAAATGCAACTGACACTTGGATGGCAGCTGATGGGAGACCAGTGTTGCCTGACAGTTTGTTGTTTCCTATGACACTACACTTCCATGGACACACACATCTAGGGAGATATGCAATAGTGAGGCTATTGAAACAAAATTGGTTTAATCCCAGATTCAGGATGCTTGCTGAAGAATTGTGCCATTGCTGTGGAGCATGTCAACAAATGAATGTAGGAAAAAGGACACCCGTCACATTGAGTCACATAGGGAGACCAGGTGGTCCCTTCAACATAATCCTGATGGACTTTAACTAGATGCCTGTGTGGCAGGGGCCACGAAGACGATAGTGGCAATTCCAAGATGTCTACTGTGGATCACCTCAAGAGACCAGAGATGGCCGTTCTAGTGGTTGACGTTGGGAAAGAGCCCTGCGGGATGATTTCACTACCAGAAACAGCGATTGCACATATGTAGTTAATAAGTACAAGGGAACCCAAGAATCGATAGGGACCAAGGGTAGTAAGTATTTTCAGGAACCGAGGGCCCTACAGTCAATGAAGAGATAACAATGCCCTGGAGACAAGAATAATGTCTAGGAGTAATCAAAAATGGATATGTAGTACACTTTTAATCAAACATATATATGTCTGGAAGATTAACCCCACTGGGGTAATCCTCAATGGGTGTTAAAAACATGAAAACAAACAGGCATGAGACATCAAATGGCCATCAGTTGTATCTACAACACCTATCATAGCGTCAGAAGGACCACATGGCAGAGTTTAATACGTGTAGCAATTTTCCTGCCTGCAGATACCTCGGAGTTGATTTGATGCTCAAAATTAATCCACCTGTTGATCGTTTCACTTCTGATTGTAAGTAACACAGAATGATGATCGGATCAAGCGAGGGAAGGAAGGGAAGGGAACAGCTGGGAAGGAGGCCTAAACAGAAAACGTTAACACAATTATCTTCAATGAAAATATCACATGAGGATTGACATATCATATATAAAACTATCCTCAATACCTGAAAAAACAACATAAGAAACCTATAATCCAAGATGCTTCATAAGACTATGGAGACCTAATCATGGGTTAACGATTATTTATGTGGAAAGATAATGAACAGAAACTTATAAAAATTATATTCCAAATTGAGCAGAGTAAGAACAGGATACTACAGTATTACTTTTCTTGGTATCCCTTCCCCCACACAGTACCTACCAATGAAATATGTTAGCCCAGCATCACAGGGGAAGAGAAGGATTCCTCTTGGTCCTGACCCCCTGTTAATAGGCAAAATGAGAACAGAAAAGAATTACTTTACTAATAAGTATTTTGTGTATCCTCCATAAGTTCTGAATAACTCCATGTACATCAATAAAGTCTTTTCCTTGTGATTCACTCTTCAACCAAAACTCTGAAAAGAAGGGATTCCTCCAAGCATCCAGGAGTAATGAACATAAATATATCAGAAGATGGAGGGGTTAACCTCACCCCTTTGTATTGTTCTCAAAGAAATAATATTGTCAGCCCAAATGAGGCCATATATTCACCACACCTTTATAATAAGTAATCTCAGCCGAGACTTCACTCTCAGTTGACGAGGCAAGACTACACCCTGCGATCAGCAGTTAACAATGTAGAATGCAGCGCGTTCTCACATCCAAATCACGTTCAAAGGCAGCAGTAATACTCTTAAGATACCAAAGAAATCACTCAATTGTCACTGAAGAGATTTGGGAACCCAAAATCCCACAAGCGTGTATATACACCGTTCACAGCACAGTGATAGCCGTCTTACCGTGTCACAGAAGGGACTCGCCAATCCGATGTCCCACAAGTGCGTAAGTTCACCTTGTTACCGAAATCAACACAGCTTTGCCGCATCGAAGCGTTACACTGCCGCTCTGCTTCCTCTCGCTGCTTTAGGAATAATCTGCTGCTAGCGGAAGTGCGGTCGTCCCACTCATGGTTCCGGCCAGTCTTTCCACCAATAGCCATCGGAAGGAACAGGAAGTACCACGCGGGAACCATGGGTAATGTAGTTTTGGAAACCCAATTCCGGGTTTCGATTCTTCAGCTTTGTATGCACGCAAACCTCATGACAGCGTGAGACACTGGAGGTAAGGTACATGACAGTACATCCCTCCTCAGGAGAACGCTGTCATGGCTTAGGCTTTAGAGGATACTTCTCATGAAACCTGCAAACAAGTTTTGGCGCATGCACCCCAGAAGCAGGCTCCCAGGAATTCTCCTCAGGTCCATACCCTTTCTAGGATATTAAATACCAAATGTTTTTACCTCTTCTTTTGGAGTCAACAATGTCTTTGTCTTCATGTTCCATTTCCTGATCTACCCAGATCGATGAGGGCATCTTTTTAACTGGTATAAAGGATGGTTTAACCAGTGAAACATGGAACACAGGATGGATCCGCATGTGTTTGGGCAAAGCTAGCTTTACAGTCACCGGATTGATTACCTTCAGGATCTTATAAGGCCCTATATATCGTGGATTGAAAACGCTATACTTCCTGAAATGAATGTTTCTGGTCGAAAGCTATACCACATCTCCTTTCTTATAGATTGGTTCCTTTCGCCTGTGCATGTCTGCATATCTTTTATATTTGTTCTTTGCTTCTTGTACATTCTCTCTAGTGTCTTTTAGAGTTTTCTGTATTAACCTTACCCTTTCCTGTACTTCTGGGAGTTTGTGTGCTCCCTAAGGATGTAAAAAACGGAATGAACCTAGGATGAAAACCATATGTACTGAAATATGGAGCAATTCTTGTGGTGCTATGTTGTGCACTATTGTACGCCACCTCCGCTATCCACAACCAATCTACCCAAGCTTCTGTGTTTTTGTCCACGTAACAACGCAGGTATTGTTTCAGAGTCTGATTTAATCTCTCTGTTTGCCCGTCTGTCTGGGGATGGAAACTGGTGGAGGTAGCGGCAGAGATTTACAAGGCTAAACTCCAAACCTTCCAGAACTGTGCCATGAACTGAGACCCCCGATTAGACACAATTACTTTCGGAAGACCATGTAATCGGAAATGTGGGTAAGCAACATTTGGGCCACTTGCCCCAACGTAGGTGTTTGTTTACAGGCTATGAAATGACCCAGTTTTGTTAAACTGTCTATCACCACAAGAATGGTAGTACACCCCTGATCATTAGGTAAACCCACAATGAAATCCAAAGATATGTGTTTCCAAGGTACTGTGGGAGTTGGTAAAGGACGTAAATGTTCAAAGGGTTTGCCCCTTTCAGATTTGGTTTGTGGGCACATTTCACATTTCTGAATCATAACCTTAATGTCCTTTCTAACAGTTGGCCACCAGAATTGTCGTAAAACTTCCTCTGTAGTTTTTTCCACTCCATAATGTCCTGCAACCGGTGATGAATGACACCAATTCATCACCTCAGTACGCAAAGCAACAGATGGTACCAATATCTGGTTGCCTCGTGTAGGTATTCCCTGTCTCATTATCCATTCCACATGATTCCCTAACCAAGCTTTCCAATAACTTGTTTCCATCTTTTGTTTGATCTGTGCAAGGAACTGTTCTGTTTGAATAGTACATATCACCTTCTGAGGATTGATAATAGCCTGTTCTTTGTTTTCTAAAGCTAGAGGTACTGATTCTTGTCTGGTACATGCATCTGCCTTTTTGTTTTCCTTTCCTGGTCGGTATGTAAGGATAAACTAAAACTCCTCAAAAAACTGCATCCAGCGCAACTTTCTTGGTGATAACTGACGAGCGGATTTCATAAACTGCAAATTCCTATGATCCGTATACACTGTAATCACATGTTTTGCTCCCATTAAATAATGGTGCCACTCCTTGAATGCATCTCTTACTGCTAAAAGTTTTTTCTCTGCAATGGTGTAATTTTTCTCTGCATCATTTAACTTCCTTGACATATACGCCACCAGATGCAATTGTCCATTCTCTGTATTTCTCTGAGAAAACACCACCCCTATCGCCACCTCTGAGGCGTCAGCTTCCACTACAAAAGGTTTCTCAGAATCAGGATGAGCCAGAATGGGGGCGGATGTGAAAGCCCTTTTCAGATGATTAAAAGCCTTTTGAGCATCCTCAGACCACCCAAACTTAACCTTTTTCTTCAACAAATGGGTTACAGGTGAGACTACCTCCAAAAACTGAGGAATGAACCTACGATAAAAATTGGCAAAGCACTGTATGTCTCTAACAGTATCCGGTATGGGCCAGTCTTGTACTGCCCAAATTTTCCTCAAAGACATTTCTTGACCTTGTGCAGATAGCATAACACCTAAAAATTCTACTCTGGGAACGTGAAATTCACATTTGCTCAATTTACAGAAAAGGTTGTTCTCCCTAAGTGCATTCAAAAACTTTTTACACGTTGACTGTGTATCAAAATGGTAGAGGAATAAATCAAAATATCATCGATATACACAATCGCAAAAACATCCAAGAATTCTCTCAGTACATCATTTAGGAAGTATTGGAAAGCTGCTGGGGCATTACACAGCCCAAAGGGCATGACCAAATATTCAAACAAACTGTATCAAGAACGAAAGGCGGTTTTCCATTCATCTCCCTGCCGCATACGCACCAAATGATAAGCACCTTGCAAATCTAACTTGGTGAAAACAACTGCCTTCTTAACTTGATCCAACAATACTGCAATTAACGGAAGATGAGACCTATTCTTGATGGCCACCTGGTTTAGTGCCCTGAAGTCAATGCATGGCCTTAACTCCCCATTAGCCTTAGATATAAAAAATAAAGGAGAAGCTGCTGGTGATTTTGAAGGCCGAATGAACCCGTTGGCCAAATATTTATCCAAATACGTCTCTAGGTGTTCATTCTCTGGTTCAGACAATGCGTAGATTCTTCCACATGGTACCACCGTCCCTGGTATCAAATCAATCTGACAATCATATTGCCTATGTGAGGGTAATACTTCTGCTTTAATCTCACTAAACACCTCCTGAAATTCAGTGTACTGCTACGGAAGGGTAATATCTTGTTCAGCTGCGGTGGCAATGGTATGTCCCATCACCAACACTTGGACGGGTAACATAGACTGCGAGAGACAGTGTTGATTACAAAAGGTGGAACTAAAACGAATGGTTCTCTTTTCCCAATCAATCTCAGGATTATTTTTCTGTAACCAAGGCAATCCTAGAATAACTCCATATTGTGATTCCTTGATAATATTAAACTCTAAGGTTTCAGTAGGATTCTCCAGACATAATATCTCGAATTCCTGTGTTTGAAAACAAATGGGTCCTGATTCTAGTTTCCTTCCATCCAGAGCTAAAACCATTTCAGGCTCCCTTTTCCTCACTCTCGTAATACCTAGCTCTTCCACCAAGGACTCATCCATGAACATCCCTGTGGCACCTGAATCTAATAGCGCCTTAACAAAATGGGATTGTCGATTCATTTTTATTCTAACTTCAAGAAGGAAGTGATTCTTGGAAGAGCAGACTCCATTATTCAGGGAAGGAATTTCAACATAGCCCTTGGTAATACCTTCCTTCATTCCACGGCTTCCTAGTTTTCTGACTCCTTTGTGATTACTGCGGTTGTCTTCGGTAACCCCACATCCCTATTCTTGGGTTTAGAGTAGCAATTCCTCACAAAATGACCCTTTTTAACACAATACAAATAGAGACCTAACTTCCTCCTTTGTTCTCTCTCTTCAGGAGTTAAAGAAGCCCTAACCGTACCTATTTCCATGGGCTCTGCAGAGTTACCTCCCATACCCCCTGTAAACTGACTTCTGTCAAATCTAGGTGATGGGCGCTCAGTTCTTCTCTTATCTCCCTTGCGTTCGCTGATTCGATAATCCAAACGAAGGGCTAAATTAATCAAATCAATACACGTTCGGGTTGAGGGTTTATTTGTGCTATTACATCTTTTAAATCTTCTTTTAGCCCTTGATAAAACAAAGCTTATTGTTTTTCTTCTGGCCAATTTGTCTCAGCCACCAACCTCTGAAACTTATTAATGTAACACAAAAACTCCTTGTTACCCTGCCTTAACTCTAGTAATTCTCTATCTGCTGAAAATGTAGAGGCTCTACGGTCAAACACTCTCTCAAATTCTGTTCGAAACCCATCCCAATCATACAACAATGCATCATCTCTTCGTACTAAAGGAACTGCCCATTGTGCCTCATCCCCTGCTAAATATGAGATCATAAAAGCAACTCTTGCCTGATTAGTATTAAAAACCTTAGGTCTACATGTGAAATGCAGCAAAATCTGTGTGAGAAACACCTGGACTTTAGTAGCTTCTCCATGAAATCGTTCCAGAACTGCCAAAGGAATAAGGACAGGCATCTCCACCGTTATAGGAGGAGAGGAAGATGCAGGGTTACTGGAAAACCGTGTAAAGCCTCCGTTAGGATGGCTCCCTGCTACATCAAAAGGGTTGCGCTGCAACCGATCCACCCTTTCATGTAAGGCTGCTGTTTAGTTCGTGAAGCGGCCAATTCAGTCTGCACTAAATTCAATGTAGCCAACACATCATCTAACGTGGCCATGTTTGAACACCAAATCAACCAGGAGGTTAAAAAACGTGGGCAGATTATTCTGTCAGTCTGCAGATACCTCGGATTTGATTTGATGCTCAAAATTAATCCACCTCTTGATCGTTTCACTACTGATTGTAAGTAACACAGAATGATGATCGGATCAAGCGAGGGAAGGAAGGGAAGGGAACAGCTGGGAAGGAGACCTAAACAGAAAACATTAACACAATTATCTTCAATGAAAATACCACATTGACATATCATATATAAAACTATCCTCAATACCTGAAAAAACAACATAAGAAACCTATAATCCAAGTTTCTTCTTAAGACCATGGAGACCTAGTCATGGGTTATCGATTATTCATGTGGAAAGATAATGAACAGGAACGTATAAAAATTATATCCAAAATTGATCAGAGTAAGAACAGGATACTACAGTATTACTTTTCTTGGTATCCCTTCCCCCACACAGTACCTACCAATGAAATATGTTAGCCCAGCATCACAGGGGAAGAGAAGGATTCCTCTTGGTCCTGACCCCCTGTTAATAGGCAAAATGAGAACAGCAAATAATTACTTTACTAATAAAGTATTTTGTGTATCCTTCATAAGTTCTGAATAACTCCAAGTACATCAATAAAGTCTTTTCCTTGTGAATCACTCTTCAACCAAGACTCTGAAAAGAAGGGATTCCTCCAAGCATCTAGGAGTAATGAACATAAATATATCAGCAGATGGAGGGGTTAACCTCACCCCTTTGTATTGTTCTCAAAGAAATAATATTGTCAGCCCAAATGAGGCTGTATATTCACCACACCTTTATAATAAGTAATCTCACCCGAGACTCCACTCTCTGCTGACGAGGCAAGACTCCACCCTGCGATCAGCAGTTAACAATGTAGAATGCAGTCGCGTTCTCACGTCCAAATCAAGTTCAAAGGCAGCAGTAATACTCTTAAGATACCAAAGAAATCACTCAGTTGTCACTGAAGAGATTTGGGACCCCGAAATCCCACAAGCAAGTATATACACCGTTCACAGCACTGTGATAGCAGTCTTACCGTGTCACAGAAGGGACTCGTGAGCGCGATGTCCCACAAGTGCGTAAGTTCACCTTGTTACTGAAATCAACGCAGCTTTGCCACATCGAAGCGTCACACTGCCGCTCCGCTTCCTCTCGCTGCTTTAGGAATAATCTGCAGCTATCGGAAGCGTGGTAGTCCCACTTATGGTTCTGGCCAGTCCTTCCACCAATAGCCATCGGAAGGAACAGGAAGTACCACGCGGGAAGCATGGGTAATGTAGTTTTGGAAACCCAATTCCGGGTTTCTATTCTTCAGCTTTTTATGCACGCGAACTTCATGACAGCGGGAGGTAAGGTACATGACACAAACAGAGGTAGTAAACCAAGGTAGTATTTACATAGGCAAATATAAGCACAATCCACAATACGGAGAAGTATGTAGCCTTCATGGGCAAAGGTCCCTCGGAGAGCAATCCTCAATCCCATAGTCGGGAAATCAGCAAGTATGAATGCCGTGATGCAATGACAGGAGCCTCCAACAGCAACAGTGATTCGCTGTTGGGGTCGGAGGCTCCCGTCATGTCGTCCTTCTGACGCTATGATAAGTGTTGTTAATTATACATAAGATGACATGTATTCTTTGCACACCAATAAATGTAATCAGGCATATGTTTTGAAGTCCTGATGATCCTGCATTAATTACGATAGAAACGTCGTCAACCTTAAACACTCTGACCCTTTAATTATGTGTATATGACTTTTGGGTGCAGTCATGTTCTCCTTGATGTAAATAAGTGACCCCCATTGTGGATACAACTGATGGTCTTTTAATGTCTCATGCCTGTTTGTTTTGATGTTTTTAACACCCATTGAGGATTATGTCAGTGGGGTTAATCTTCCACACATATATATGTTTGATTTAGAGTGTACTACATATCCATTTTTGAATACTCCTGGACATTATTCTTGTCTCCAGAGAATTGTTATCTATTCATTGACTGTAGGGACACATTACGAGAAACTGCCCCCAAATATCCCCCACCCAAGAACCCATAGAGTTAGGCATGGTAAGAGGACATGTCCTCTGTACTAAAGGGGAACACAAGGCCTATAAACGAAAGGTGCTAGTGAATGGGAATACTGTGGAGGCACTGATTGATTCCGGCTGTCGCCAAACCATTATACATGATAAGTGGGTCAAACCTGATAGGAACATGTTAGGAAAAAAGGTTGCCATCACCTGTGTACATAAGGATAAGAAGGTCTATCCCTTAGCTCAAGTGGGAATGAAGGTGGGTGCAATCCCCAACATGGTTGAAGATGCCATAATAGGAACTGATCATTCCCAGTTTTCTAAACTACTAGCAGGAGGTGAAGGAACAGGGCCTGAACCAGACTGGTAACATCCCAATACCAACAATGAGAAATTACAGTCTCACTGTAGTTAAACTGCTGTTGCGTGACTTAATACCCAAGTACGGAATGCCGGTTTCTCTGGAGTCAGATTGTGGGACTCATTTCAATAATGAGGTTCTGAGGATGCTATGTGAAGCATTACAAATTGAGCAGAGATTGCATTGGTCAACCCCTCTCCTGATCCATGGGCCCCCAAGATCACTCCCTATAATCAATTTTCCTTTCACCAGATTGGGTATGGATTAAATGGGCCCTCTGATACCCTCCTGAAAAGGGAATCAGTACATATTAATATTGGTCGATTATGCCACCAGATATCCAGAAGACATTCCCCTCATGAGTATGACTACCACCGAAGTGGTCCGAGCTATGGTAGACTTCTTTACCCGAGTGGAGTTTCCTAGGGGGCTATTGACCGACCAAGGAACCCCATTTATGTCCCAACTTATGGGGCTAATCTGTAGGATATTGGACATTTCCATTTCAGTGTATCAACCACAAACAGACGGGTGGGTTGAACGATACAATCGGACCATTAAAACCCTATTAAAAAAGGTGGTTAGTGATTTGGGGAGGGATTGGGACAAAACGTTTCCGATCGTTCTTTTTGCTATTAGGTGTCATGCCCAGTCCTCTACGGGGTTTTCCCCGTTCAGGCTGGTGTTTGGTAGGCAACCTCAAACCCTTCTTGATATGGCGGCTGAGCAATGGGAAGATGAGAGGAGGGCCCTTCAAGATTACGCCACCGGGTTACAAGATGATATCAACAACCTGTAGGGAAAAGTGAGGGAGAATCTAGAAAAAGCCCAGGAATTACAGAAACTAGGATATGACAAGAACGTCTGTCATCCAAGAGTTCAATAAGGGCGAGAAGGTCGTGAATCTGTTAACCTCCTCAGACAACAAGTTATTAGCCAAATGGAAAGGACCCTTCACTGTAGTGGCCAAAGTCACTCTAGTCACCTACAGGATAGCCGTCCCAAACAGAAGACAGGAGGAAAAGACTTACCATGTCAGTCTTCTGAAACGGTGAGAGGAACCACCTCAGAGAGATCCCCTCAGCAGTATGGATATGTTCATCACTGATCTCAACCCTACACCTGTCTTAATATCATACCAACAGTAAATCCACATTTTCCTTAACTTTTCAGCATTGAAAAGCACCAGGCAAGATAGCTACGCAGGAGGCAAAGCATGTGTTGGCTGTTTGCAACATATCAACAGTATGAATTATACTGAAGCTGAACTGCTGTTGTCAAATTGAGCAGAGATTGCACTGTAGTTATCGCCCTGAAGTTTCTAGTATAGTTGAGCAGCTCAATGGCACCATAACGTCTCAATTGGCAAAAGTTTGTGCTTTGACATCACTAAAATGGCCTGATGCTTTGCCTTTGGTGTTAATGAGTATCCGGAGTATCGCTGACAGAAAGACTGTTTTATCCCCTCATGAGATCCTAATGGGACGTGCAATGAGACTGCCTACTATACTTGCAACTGCACTTGTTTTTTTTTATAACTCTTTTTATCAAACAAGCTTATTAGGCAGTACAATGATATTTGCAAGAGCATGCACATTTTGAGTTATGTTTACATTCAAACATCGTAGTTTAGGAGAATAGGGGAATGGGTGGGGTGGAAAACATCATATACAAAGGGGCACCCGGCCCCATTCCCATTCGTGGCGCAAATGCACTTGTGAGCATCACAGATGACATGATACTCAATTACTGCAAAGGACTGGCTGATGTGGTGCATTCTGTTTCTCACCAGGTTGCAGCTGCTACACTAGATCTGCATTGAGAACAGTGCCACGATCTCAATGCAGGATATTGGGTCAAGATCTAGAAGCACATGTGGAAGACCGGTCTGGAACCAAGATGGAAAGGCCTCTTCCAGGTATTCTTGGTCATGAACACTTCTGTTAAGTGTGCTGGAGTACCAAACTGGGTGCATGGGTCGCACTCTCAAAGAATCAAAAATCGATACGAACAAACTGTATTCTCTGAGCCTGAACGAATAGCACTGGCGATTGCATCACTACAAGCTGAACAACTACAAGGAGCAGTGATACAAAGATCACAGCAGCAAGGAGATGAAAGGGTGAAGAATGCAGACAGTTGCACCAAACTAAGTTCCTGCTATTGCACTAAGAGGCATTGAAGTCTCTGACGAAGAAGAGACCAAATCTCAACTTGAAAAAGCCGTTGAGACAGCATCAAAATGGACAGAGAATCTAGGTCAAGGAACAAGCACCGAAACAAGAAGAGTCACCCACAACGTTGAATGGCCACAAAATTATGGTCAAAGGAGAATGAGAACAAGTGTGTAAGTTGATCGAATACCACAGACTATCACTGAGGAGACAGAGTCAAGCGATGCAAGTGACACAGATGAAGATCAACAAAGACTGAGAAGATCAAGGAGAGCAAGAGTGCCTTGTAGAAGGTATTCTGTAGCTGAGTGGACTTACTACGTAAATCAATTGCTGAATGTATCAGTGGCTGAACTGTGTGATGTGAAATCTGGACTGTTTGAACCCCCATTTTATCACTTAATAACAAAACTGGAAAAAAACTGTTTGACAAAGATTTCTGAAAAGAAACAAAAGTTTAAAGATATTCAAGACAATATTGATTAAGAAAGTGCAATAGACTGTAATAAAATGTTTTGTTTTAAGAAGATTTACCTAGGACCAAGGTTGCAGTAGAAGAGTAGGGATAACATTCTAGAAGAACATGGAGTAGGGTTAAGGTTGTCTATACAAAGATTTCTGAAAATAAAGAGACTGTGTAAAAGGGACAGCTTAAAGTATACAAATCGCTCAAGAAAATTGAAGAAATGCTGAATTGAACTATTGACTTGTTGCTGTACACTCTTGCTTAAATGATCTGACTACAGACAAACATGTGTTACCTTAGAAATAGATGCAAGATTATTATGTGTACTACTTTAGTAGTAGCAGTATTAGTTATTATAATAGTATTAGTAGGGTTTTATTTCTCACCCGATAAAGAGATTACAACTATAAATGTAAATGCACCATTTACACACACAACAGATGAGGAGCACTTGAAAGCATCATTTGAAAGCTACAAGAGAGATGATTACACAACTAACGATTATTCTAGATGAGTGCAAGGATACACACAGGCTATGGACACAAACGACTGTTATGTCTGCTCACACTTACTGTCATCAGCTACAGAAGAGGTTACTTATCACCACATACCATTGTCATATGCAATCACATGTAGTATTTTGCTCACATTAGTATCTAGGTAGGAATACTTTGAATATTTTTATTAAAATTATGATTTAGTGCTTTCTAGAGTACCGTTGCAACAAAGCTTGAATTTACATCCACAGGCAAAGGAAATGGGCACAGCTTGGTATTAACTTTAGACCATCCATGCCTATAGATAGTGTTATGGCTTATGCAAGCAATATAACTTGCTTAATGAGGCCTTTAGAGAAAATATTCATCATGACATTAGAGGGAAGAAACACTAACATTACTCGTGGTAAGAATAGAGAGGAAGTGTTAGAAATGGGATCTCTAGTTGGCAAGGGCTTGCACCTTTGTCCAAGTAGGGACTCTTCTTCCTAGTCAGGGTAAGGGAGTTACACTCCTAAAATAACCCCTGCTCACCCCCTTGGTAGCTTGGCACGAGCAGTCAGGCTTATTCTAGAGGCAGTGTGTAAAGCATTTGCACATAACCAACAGTAATACAGTGTAAGCAATACAAACGGACACCACACCAGTTTAGAAAAATAACCAATATTTTTATATACTCAAGACAAGACCAATTACGACAAAAATCCACAATACTCTACTTTAAATATGAATGCTTGATAAGGTAACTTCTTCTTTGCAGGAATAACACAAAAGCAAAGTTCGTACGAGTCGGTAGCCCGGTCCGGGTCTATCGCGATGCTGAATTACACAGAGTCCAACAGTTCCAGCCGACCGCGTCGCTACGGGCCAGCAGAGTCGTGAACAGACTCGGTCACAGTACCTTTCTCGTTGTGGCTGGTACGGAGTGTACGAGCCGGTCGGCGTTCGTCGCGGTTGCGGTGCAAGACGGAGCGATGCAAGGTGCGGTGTCCCTCGATGCGGTGCAGGCAGCGGTTCGATGAGCGTCGTGCAGACGGAGTCGGTGAGTCCAAGGCGTGCGATGCAGGGTGAGACGATGCTCGATGCGGTGCTGACAGGTTGCGATGCAGGCGACCAAGCCGGAGTGCGGGAGCTGGCGTCGGACAGCGGTGCGAGTCGGAGCGGTGCGTCGCAAACGTGCGAGCGGTGCCCCAAATGCGATGCGGCCACGACTGTTGAGCCAGTTGCAGCGTCCGCGTCGGTCGGGTCCGGCTGGTTCAGTGAAGCGATGCGATGCGAACTGCGGTGCCCACAGGTCATGGTGCAAGCAGCGGCTCGGTGTTGGCGGCGTCGGACGTCGCCCACGGTGAGACCAGGGTTGCGATGCGAAGCGGGGCGATGCGGTCTGCGGTGCAAACAGGTCACCGGCCAGGGATGGATTCGGTTGACGGAGTTGGTTGCGGTTCCCTTCCTCTGTGGCAACTGAAACTGCGTTCCAGAAGCGGTACCCAGAGGCTTGTGAAGACTTTGTAGTCCCTGAGACTTCTTAACAGGAGGCCAGCTCGGTTCCAGGCCCTTGGAGATACTCAGCACAAGTTTGTAGAAAGTTCAGTCTAGTCCTTTCACTGCCCAAGGCAGAAGCAGCAGCTGCAGGCCAACCCAACAAAGCAACAACACAGCAAAGGGACAGTACTCCTCCTGGCAGCTCTTCCAGCTCTTCGTCTTGGCAGGTTCCTTGATTCCAGCGAGATCTAAATTCATGGGGTCAGGGCCCCAATATTTATAACCCAAATTCCTTTGTTCTCTGAAGGCAGAGAGGCCTTTGCCTAGTCCAAACCAGTTCTGGAGCACTTTGTTGACAAGTCTCCGTCCCTTCTTTCAGTGGGTAGGCCAGGGACATCAGACGCACCACAGGAGGTGGAGCCAGCATTGTGGAGGGAAGGCACTGTCCTATTCAGGGCCCAGGTGCAACTCCTCCCACCCATCTACATGTAGATCTTGCTATTCAGCCCTGTGCTGACTCACCCTGTCTCCTGGCATCCCCCAGCCCCTGTCACTCACACTCCAGACAAGGAATACACAACCTCGCAGAGGCAGGCTTGGATGGTTAGACAAGAAAATACCCACTTTCTAAAAGTGGTATTTTCAAACACAGAATGTTAAAACCAACTTCACTAAAAGATGCATTTTATCATTCTGAGTCCAGGCATACTAAACTCGAGTTTCTGCCATTTTCCCGGGGTCAGTTAGGATTATAAGCTGTAATAATCAAAACTGCCCGTTCTGGCCTATGGGGAACAGGTAGCCTTGCAATAGTGAAAACGAACTAGGCTGTAATTCACTATCAGGACATGCCACACACACCAGGGCATGTCCTACCTTTCGCATACAACGCACCCTGCCCACAGGGGTACCTTGGGCCTACCTTAGGGGTGACTAACATGTAGAAAAGGGAAGGTTTAGGGACTTGCAAGTGTGCGCACTTGCCAAGTCGACATGGCAGCCCCAGGCTGCGCACAGGCTCTGCGATGGCAGGCCCGAGTTACACTTTACGGGCTGTTTGCGTGGGTGGCACAATCCAGTGCTGCAGCCCACCAACAGCATTTGGTCTATAGGCCCTGGCACTCGCAGTGCACTTTACAAGAGACTGACACATAAACCAAATAGGCCAATCATGGAAACGCCAATCCATAACACATTTTATACAGGAGCACTTGCACTTTCCCACTGGATAGCAGTGAGGAAAGTGTGCAGAATCATTACACCAGCAAAAACAGAGTCAAAACCGGGAGGTCAGAAAGCAAAAAGTCAGGGAAACACGCCAAAAGATGCCAAGTCTAACACATGTCCCCTCCAGCTGAAAGTAGGGAGAACTACCCAACCCCATTGGAGTTCTCTTCACTAAGGCGGAAGAACCTGGACAGACCATCTGCGTTGGCGTGTTCTGTACCAGGACGGTGTTCCACCGTAAAGTCCATTCCCTGTAGGGAGATGGACCACCTCAGCAGTTTTGGATTCTCACCCCTCATTTGCATCAACCATCTGAGGGGCCTGTGGTCTGTCTGAACCCGGAAGTGAGTCCCAAACAGGTATGGTCTGAACTTCTTCAGCGCCCAGACCACAGCAAAAGCTTCCCTTTCTATGGCACTCCACCTCTGTTCCCTGGGGAGTAGTCTCCTGCTAAGGAAGACTACAGGCTGATCCAGGCCCTCTTCGTTCAGTTGTGAGAGCACCGCTCCCACACCATGCTCTGAAGCGTCAGTCTGCACGACGAATTCCTTGGAGAAGTCAGGTGCCTTGAGCACGGGCGCCGTGCACATGGCTGCCTTCAGGGCATCAAAAGCTTTCTGGCAGGACTCAGTCCAGATCACTTTCCTGGGCTGCTTCTTAGAAGTCAGCTCTGTTAAGAGGGCAACGATGGTGCCATAGCCCTTAACAAATCTCCTATAGTAGCCGGTGAGACCTAATAAGGCTCTCACCTCTGTCTGGGTCTTGGGGGCTCCCAAGCCAGAATGGTGTCAATCTTGGGTTGTAGGGGCGCCACCTGGCCGCTTCCTACCTGGTGTCCCAAGTACACCACAGAACCCTGCCCGATCTGGCACTTACTGGCCTTGATCGTGAGGCCTGCACCTTGCAGAGCCCTTAACACTTTCTCAAGGTGCTGTAAATGTTCTTCCCAGCTGGAACTGAACACAGCAATGTCATCCAGGTAGGCGGCACTGAAATCCTCCAGCCCAGCCAACACCTGATTGACCAACCTCTGAAAGGTGGCAGGGGCATTCTTCAACCCAAAGGGCATCACCCGGAATTGGTAATGACCTTCTGGGGTTGAGAACGCTGATCTCTCCTTGGCCCCATCGGTTAAGGCAATCTGCCAGTACCCAGACGTCAAATCAAACGTGCTGAGGAACCGGGCAGCTCCCAACCGATCAATGAGCTCATCAGCTCTGGGGATGGGGTGCGCGTCAGTCCTGGTGACGGCATTGAGCCCGCGGTAGTCCACACAAAACCGGAGTTCTGGAGTGGCACCGGGCGCAGCACCCTTTGGGACCAAGACCACTGGGCTGGCCCAAGGACTGTGGGAGGGCTCAATCACCCCTAACGCCAACATCTTAGAGACCTCCTCCTTGATGCTGGCTCTGACCCGATCAGTCAACCTGTAAATCTTGTGCTTCACAGGAGGGCTGTCACCAGTGTCCACGTCATGGGTACACCAGTGAGTAACACCGGGGGTCAGAGAGAACAGTGGGGCGAACTGTCCCAACAACTGGTGACAGTCCCCCTGCTGCTCCTGAGTCAGAGTAGGGGAGAGGATCACACCTTCTACTGACCCATCATGCTCCTTGGTAGACAGGAGGTTAGGGAGAGGCTCACTCTCCTCTTCCACCCCATCATCTGTCGCCAAGAGCATACTCACTTCGGACCTCTCGAAGTGGGGCTTGAGGCGGTTCACGTGAAGGACCCTCAAAGGGTTCCGTGGAGCTTGCAAATCCACCAGGTAGGTGACGTCACTTTTGCGCTCCACCACCTCATATGGCCCAGTCCACTTGTCCTGCAAGGCACAAGGTGCCACTGGGGCCAAGACCCACACTTTTTGTCCAGGTTGAAATTCGACCAGAGTGGCATTCTGGTCATACCATCTCTTCATTTCTTCCTGGCTTGCTTCTAGGTTCGCCTGAGCGAGTTTCCTGAAGCGGGCAGTTTGGTTTCTAAAGGCCAGCATGTAGCTAAATACATCCTGGGGAGTTTTCCTGGGAGCTGCCTCCCAGCCTTCCTTTACCAAACTCAGAGGTCCTCTGACAGGGTGGCCATACAGGAGCTCAAAGGGGCTGTACCCAAGAGACTTCTGAGGCACCTCCCTGTATGCAAAGAGTAGGCATGGCAAGAGGACGTCCCACTTACGCCTCATGGGTTCTGTTAGACCCTTGATCATGCCTTTCAAGGTCTGGTTGAATCTCTCCACCAGACCGTTTCCTTGTGGGTGGTAAGGAGTGGTGAACTTGTAGGTTACACCGCACTCCTTCCACAGGGATGTCATATACTTGGATATGAAATTGGTCCCCCTATCAGAAACCACCTCTCTGGGGAATCCCACACGGGAAAAGATCCCCATTAACGCCCGGCCCACCACTGGCGCTGTCGTTGTCCTGAGAGGGATTGCCTCCGGGTACCGGGTGGCATGGTCCACCAAGACCAGGATGTACCTGTTGCCCATGGCTGTCTTGGGATCCAGTGGCCCCACAATATCCATCCCTACCCTTTCAAAGGGTGTTCCACCAACAGGAAAAGGTTGGAGAGGAGCTTTGACCTTCCTCCCACTCTTACCACTTGCCTGGCAAGTTTGGCAAGACCTACAGTGTGCATCTGACTGCCTTCGCATTTGGGGCCAAAAGAAGTGGGTGACAAGCCTGTCAAAGGTCTTGTCCTGCCCCAAATGTCCTGCCAAAGGCACGTCATGAGCCAGACCCAGTAGGAAGGTCCTGAAGCGCTGGGGTACCACCAGCACACGGGCTGACCCAGGCTCAGCAACCTTAGGCTCACTGTATAGGAGACCACTCTCCCAGTAGATCAGATGTGACCCGGACTGATTACCAGCTGCCTGGTCTGCAGCCTGCCGCCGCAGACCCTCCAGAGTAAGGCACTCGTTCTGCTCCCTGCAGAACTCCTCCCTGGTGGGACCCCCTTCTTGCTGCCAATGGGTCAGCTCAGAGATGTCTCCCAGTTCGGCTACCTGCTCCCCTGTAGGCACCGGGGCGTCCCCCTCGAGGTCCGCCTCCTCCCGGTCCGTGGGAACTTCGGGGGCCGGTTTCCCGCGCCCCTGCCCTTTCTCTTGGCAGGGACTTGGGCCACTGTTCCAGGCTCCAAGTCCTCTTGATCACCCTTTCTGGCTGCCATTGACCGAGTAGACACGCATGCCCACTCTGGCAACCCAAGCATCTCCAAGTGAGCCCTGAGCTCAACATCCTTCCATAAGGACTGCTCCAGGTCGTTACCTAGCAGACAATATACAGGCATGGTAGGGCTCACAACCACCCTCAAGGGACCTGAGACCCCCCCCATTCAAAGGGAATCTGCGCCACCATACACTGGCGCTCAGAGTTGTCTACAGCAACTACTTGGTGGAATGCCCCTGTGACTACCTGCTTCTCAGAGACCAGGTGACACCGGACTGAGGTCACACTGGCTCCAGTATCTCTGAGAGCCTCTACCCTGTTCCCATTGATGGTCACCCAGGTGCTATATTTCTTTGTGTTAGGGGGCACCTGGTTTCCTGGGACCATCTCACTGTCCCCTAGTGAGACAAGGGTCATTTCTGCGGGATCCCCACCCTCCTGTGGGCACCCCTCCTCCCCAAGCGCTACACTAGCCAACACTTTGGACTGTCCACCGGTGGGTGGCTGTGTCCCCTTTGGGCACTTGGGGTCCCCCTTAAAGTGACCTACCTGGTCACATGCATAACACTTGCGGGGCCGGTCTCAACAGGCTTCCCTGTAGAGACCCCTTTCTTCTTATCACCGGGGGCTGGGAACCTTTACCCTGGGTACTAGTTTGGGGCCCTTTAGAGAACTCCTGTGCTTTACCCTTGTCCCCCCCACCTTTCTGCTGGGGACCCTGCCCACCTTTGGCTGAGTCTCCCCAAACGCTTTCTTGTGGACCCTGGTACTCACCCAGCTGTCCGCTTCCATAGCAAGCTTCCTGGGGTCAGTTAGCTTACTATCCACTAGGTGCTGGCGCAGATCTGCAAAACATAGACTAGACAAGTGCTCCCATGCAATCAAGTTGTAGAGCCCCTGAAAATCTGTTACACTACTGCCCTTCACCCAACCATCCAGCGACCTGCAGAACACATCCACACATTCCAACCAAGTGTTGGCATCAGACTTCTTACTGGACCTGAACTGATCCCTGTACTTTTCAGGAGTAAGACCATACTTAGTGAGAAGGGCATCCTTCATGTCAGCATAGGTGAGGTGATACCCCTTACCCAAAGCTATCAGAGCATCCCTTGCTTCTTCCGGGAAAAGTGGCCACAATCCTGCTCCCCAATTCTCCTCAGGGACCCCATTCATGTGTATGGCTACCTCATAACCCTGAAACCACCTTTGTATGTCATCCCCCTTCTTGAACTCCTTGCCTACATTCTTGGGAATGTGCACAATCCTGTCTGCCTTCCTGGACGAATTGCTGCCACCATCTGAACCTGACTTACTCCTAAGTTCTAGCTCCTTCAGTTCTCTCTCATGCTCTAAGAGCATCTTCTTCTCCTCCATGGCCAATCTCTTCTCCTCCCGCTCACTCTCCAGCCTGAGCTTCTGCAGCTCAAACTGCCTTGCCTCCCGCCTGTCCTCCAGCTCCACTGGGGACAGACTGCCGCTGCCTGACCTGGCGGGTTCCCCCCCACCCAAAAGCACATCCACCCTGGAAATAGGCTCCTCCACCTCCTCACTGAGATTACCAGGCTGCCCACTGGCATGTCTGGCTGCTACCCAGGCCCTCAGTGCCTTCTGTAGCTCCTCCTTCCTTGTGAGGCCTTTAATTTGGACTTTCAGGTTTTTACAAATTGCTCGTAGTTTCTTTACGGCGTAGGTTTCCAACCTATCCTCCTCAAAGATAACTTCCAGAGATGCAACGGATGATGCAGCTGAGTCAGGCATGACAAAAGTAGTGAGTTGAAAACTGGCAAGATCAAAAATAGGCCAAAAGAAAAAGAACCAGTATGTGGTATGTAATGGTCTGCGATATGGTAGTAGTGCACACCAATCACTGTAAGTCAAGTGCAAACACAAGTCCTATCCTCACCGCTGACAACCAATGTTAGAAATGGGATCTCTAGTTGGCAAGGGCTTGCACCTTTGTCCAAGTAGGGACCCTTCTTCCTAGTCTGGGTAAGGGAGTTACACTCCTAAAATAACCCCTGCTCACCCCCTTGGTAGCTTGGCACGAGCAGTCAGGCTTATTCTAGAGGCAGTGTGTAAAGCATTTGCACATAACCAACAGTAATACAGTGTAAGCACTACAAACGGACACCACACCAGTTTAGAAAAATAACCAATATTTTTATATACTCAAGACAAGACCAATTACGACAAAAATCCACAATACTCTACTTTAAATATGAATGCTTGATAAGGTAACTTCTTCTTTGCAGGAATAACACAAAAGCAAAGTTCGTACGAGTCGGTAGCCCCGTCCGGGTCTATCGCGATGCTGAATTACACAGAGTCCAACAGTTCCAGCCGACCGCGTCGCTACGGGCCAGCAGAGTCGTGAACAGACTCGGTCACAGTACCTTTCTCGTTGTGGCTGGTACGGAGTGTACGAGCCGGTCGGCGTTCGTCGCGGTTGCGGTGTAAGAAGGAGCGATGCAAGGTGCGGTGTCCCTCGATGCGGTGCAGGCAGCGGCTCGATGAGCGTCGTGCAGACGGAGTCGGTGAGTCCAAGGCGTGCGATGCAGGGTGAGACGATGCTCGATGCGGTGCTGACAGGTTGCGATGCAGGCGACCAAGCTGGAGTGTGGGAGCTGGCGTCGGACAGCGGTGCGAGTCGGAGCGGTGCGTTGCAAACGTGCGAGCGGTGCCCCAAATGCGATGCGGCCACGACTGTTGAGCCAGTTGCAGCGTCCACGTCGGTCGGATCCGGCTGGTTCAGTGAAGCGATGCGATGCGAACTGCGGTGCCCACAGGTCACGGTGCAAGCAGCGGCTCGGTGTTGGCAGCGTCGGACGTCGCCCACGGTGAGACCAGGGTTGCGATGCGAAGCGGGGCGATGCGGTCTGCAGTGCAAACAGGTCACCGGCCAGGGATGGATTTGGTTGACGGAGTCGGTTGCGGTTCCCTTCCTCTGTGGCAACTGAAACTGCGTTCCAGAAGCGGTACCCAGAGGCTTGTGAAGACTTTGCAGTCCCTGAGACTTCTTAACAGGAGGCCAGCTCGGTTCCAGGCCCTTGGAGATACTCAGCACAAGTTTGTAGAAAGTTCAGTCTAGTCCTTTCACTGCCCAAGGCAGAAGCAGCAGCTGCAGGCCAACCCAACAAAGCAACAACACAGCAAAGGGGCAGTACTCCTCCTGGCAGCTCTTCCAGCTCTTCGTCTTGGCAGGTTCCTTGATTCCAGCGAGATCTAAATTCATGGGGTCAGGGCCCCAATATTTATATCCCAAATTCCTTTGTTCTCTGAAGGCAGAGAGGCCTTTGCCTAGTCCAAACCAGTTCTGGAGCACTTTGTTGACAAGTCTCCGTCCCTTCTTTCAGTGAGTAGGCCAGGGACATAAGACGCACCACAGGAGGTGGAGCCAGCATTGTGGAGGGAAGGCACTGTCCTATTCAGGGCCCAGGTGCAACTCCTCCCACCCATCTACATGTAGATCTTGCTATTCAGCCCTGTGCTGACTCACCCTGTCTCCTGGCATCCCCCAGCCCCTGTCACTCACACTCCAGACAAGGAATACACAACCTCGCAGAGGCAGGCTTGGATGGTTAGACAAGAAAATACCCACTTTCTAAAAGTGGTATTTTCAAACACAGAATGTTAAAACCAACTTCACTAAAAGATGCATTTTATCATTCTGAGTCCAGGCATACTAAACTCAAGTTTCTGCCATGTTCCCGGGTCAGTTAGGATTATAAGCTGTAATAATCAAAACTGCCCATTCTGGCCTATGGGGAACAGGTAGCCTTGCAATAGTGAAAAACGAACTAGGCTGTAATTCACTATCAGGACATGCCACACACACCAGGGCATGTCCTACCTTTCGCATACAACGCACCCTGCCCACAGGGGTACCTTGGGCCTACCTTAGGGGTGACTAACATGTAGAAAAGGGAAGGTTTAGGGACTTGCAAGTGTGCGCACTTGCCAAGTCGACATGGCAGCCCCAGGCTGCGCACAGGCTCTGCCGGTGTGGCAGGCCCGAGTTACACTTTACGGGCTGTTTGCGTGGGTGGCACAATCCAGTGCTGCAGACCACCAACAGCATTTGGTCTATAGGCCCTGGCACTCGCAGTGCACTTTACAAGGGACTGACACATAAACCAAATAGGCCAATCATGGAAACACCAATCCATAACACATTTTATACAGGAGCACTTGCACTTTCCCACTGGATAGCAGTGAGGAAAGTGCGCAGAATCATTACACCAGCAAAAACAGAGTCAAAACCGGGAGGTCAGAAAGCAAAAAGTCAGGGGAAACACGCCAAAAGATGCCAAGTCTAACAGGAAGACATTTTGAAAAACATTTGGAAGAAAGAATAAGACGAGTTTAAGAAGAATATGGTTTACCCAAAGCTGAAATTAGATAGAATCCAAAAAGGGAAAATTTGTGTTTACAAAAGAAGAACATACAGTAGAACCAGACATTTGGGAATTAGTAGTTGTAAATACACATTTGTAATTATGGGAGGTACATGTCAAATTTTACAAGGAGAAGAAACAGCATTTACAGGAGTTTATTTTGTTTGTGGACAAGATGCTTACTTTTGTGGCAGGGATTCTGCGGAGTCACAGAACTATGCTTGGGATCATGGAACCTTAGTAGGCAGGGACTTAGTCATCTTACCACCTGAGTACCCATGAGCCTGGGGACCGACTAGCTATAGTGTCTCATTTGCCCTCCTACTCACTCACAGAGGAACAAGTGATTAGACACCCCAGAACACAACACTTCCGACCCTCTCAGGAAACGTGGTTGCAGGACACATCCTTTCGCTCTCACTCTCGTACCAGTCCACAAAAAGATTTGACAGAGACATGAGAAAAGTTTAAAATGTTTATTTTAACTATCGTGCTCTAGTATGCAGTATACGTGCCACAACAAGTAGAAAAATGCCTAACACAAATACGGTTAGCATAGCAAGTAGTCTGTAAAACATAAAAGGTGCTTTCATTATATACGACAGTGTAGCCTAACCTCCCTCCCCTTCTACAGAAGCAAAATAATTATATATTAGAAGATCTCTGGGTGTTAGCAGCAGACTCCGTACCTCAGTCTATAGATGGAAGATCTACATCACAGCTGCTGTCACGCTCCCTTCTCTGGAAAGATCCCTCTCCAAGTGTGTGTTACCCACCCGTGTATACCTATATGACCAAAGTACATGTTCCCAAACAACAGCTGCATCTGCATGTTTTGTCTAGGTGCTAGGGCCTGACCAGAACAGAATACCAAGGGGCATTGTTGTTCGACCTTGTCTGCAGTGTTCAGACTAAATCCCAGGAAAGAGCAGAACACAAATACAACAGCATGTTCTGTGTGAAAGTTACAGTGTGGCAGAAAGCAAAATAAGTTTCCGTCCTTAAGGCACTGCCCCCAGCACCTTCTGGTGACTCAGGTAGGTGGTGTTCGAGGCCCTCCTCCACCCGCAGGCTCCTGCCTGCACCTCATCCCTTGAGGTCCAGTGGAACAGCCTGCTCTTCTGCTGGTCCGCTCTGTCTGCCTTGTCTGTCTCTTTCTGTCTGCTGTTGTTCTGTCTCTTTCTGTTCTGGTTTTTCTGTCTTTGCCTTTTTTGATAATTTTTTCTTTTTGCCTATTTTTCTGTTTTGCCCTGTTCTGCCTTCTTTTCCCTCTGCTGCTGCCCCCGTGGCCCCTCCCCCCCTGCATGTTCCCGCTCCCACCTCCCGCCTCCCAACTGCTCTCTCTCCCCCCGACCCCTACTTAATGGCGGCCGCTGCATGGCCGTGCAGCAGACGCATGCAGCGGGCACACCCAAGGCATGCCCAAGGCATGCCAAAGGCAAGCCTGTCTGTGCCCGTCCGCTACCAGCGCCAGGGACCCTGGTCCTCCGACACCCCGCCGATACGACTCCAGCACGTTCCACGCTCTCAACCCCTGATGCAACAACAACTGCCAGCTCTCGACGCTGAGCAACTCCCAAGGCCCGTTCTCCTGCCGACACTGCCGCTGCTCCTTCACCTACCTCCGGACCCAGACAGCTACCGCCAACCCACCGGATGCCAGCGCATCCAAACCCCTGAGCTGCATCCTCCTCAACGTATGCTCCCTCCACAGACACGCAGTAGAAATTTGGGACCTCCTCATCACCCTCTAGCTCAACGTCACCTTCCTCAAAGAGACCTGGACCAATGCCAGCTCTGCTTCCGACATTGCAACCGCCATCCTCGACGGGTACAAGATCCTGAGGAAAGACTGCCCAACCACCCTGGAGGAGGTCTCGCCATCGTCCACAAACGCTCCCTCCAACTGACAACCTCCATCTCGAACGACGCCTCGCCCTCATGGAACACATCCATTTCCAGATCCAGTCCAACCTCAGAACAACACTACACGGAACTCTTGCCTACAGACCTCTCGGACCACGCTCCCCGTTCGCCACCACCATCTCAGACTACATCGCGCCCCACGCCATCGCCTCCACAGACTACGCACTGCTTGGAGACCTAAATTTCCAGCTTGACAACCTCAGCGACCCCCAACTCCACCGCCCTCCTAGAGAACCTCGCTAACATCGGACTGAAGCAACTCATCACCACCCCCACCCACACAGCGGGACACACTCTCGACCCCATCTTCGCCAGAGGAAACAACCTTCGCTTTAGTCACACCACGCAACCTCTCTGGACGGACCACCACTTCGTCCACTTCTCCTTCTCGAAACCCACCACTCACAAGCCTACGCCATGCCTCCCATGGAGAAACTGGAGCAAGATCGCTGAAGAGCACCTCACCTCCGCCCTCAGCCGCTCTCCTCCCCCCACCACGACAGATGCCAACACTGCAGCCAACGACCTCCAGCAATGGATCGCCGACTGTGTCAACACACTCGCCCGCCTCCAGAACTCCGACACACGAGACAACACGAAAGTCACCTGGTTCACCACGGAGCAAAACCCCAGATGCACGCACCGCCTACAGTGCCGCCACCATGGCACACCACCAATTCATCAGAGCTACGAAGAGAAACTTCATTCAGGACAGAATCCTCTCCAAATCCCACAACTCCATACAAGAATTCACCAGACTCCACAGCGAAACCTCTGACATCCCTCCCTCCCAGGACCTCTGCAACAAACTCAGCTCCTTCTTCCACCACAAGATCAGGACACTATACGACAACTTCGACAACCAAGACCAAGGCACCAACCCTACATCTTCCACCAGCAATGCCACCCAGCCGACCCTCCTCACCTGGACCCCTGTCACCACAGAAGACACCGAAAAGACTATGAAGAACATCCACTCCAGAGCACCCACTGACCCCTGCCCGCCGCACATCTTCCACAGGCCGCCTCCGCCATCGCACCAGAAATACGACGGACAATCAACCGCGCCCTCGAAACAGACACGTTCGCCAATGAATGGAAACGCGCCAAAGTCAAACCTCTCCTCAAGAAGCCCTCCGCAGACCCGACAGACCTCAAGAACTACAGGCCCATCTCTCTCCTCCCTTTTGCCGCCAAAGTCACAGAGAAAATCGTCAACACCCAGCTAACGCACTTCATAGAAACCAACAACATCCTCGACTCATCTCAATCCGGATTCTGCAGCAACCACAGCACTGAGACCGCCCTCCTAGCTGCCACAGATGACATCCGCTCCTTCCTCGGTTAAGACCACACTGCAGCCCTCATCCTACTAGACCTCTCAGCAGCCGCCTTCTACATTGTCTCCCACTGCACACTAGTCGCCAGACTCCATGACGCTGGCATTTAGGGAACCCCCGTAGACTGGATCCGCTCTTTCCTCTCTGGCAGAACACAAAGAATAAGACTCCCGCCCTTCCTCTCCGAACCCACAGATATCAGATGCGGAGTACCCCAAGGAGCCTCCCACAGCCCCACACTCTTCAATATCTACATGGCCCCCCTTGCAACCATTGTCAAAAAACATGGACTCAGCATAGTATCCTACACTGACGACACCCAACTCATCCTCTCCCTCACAAAGGAACCCCACATCACCAGGCTCAGTTTCCAGGAAGGAATGAAGGACGTTGCATCCTGGTTGAGCAGCAGCTGCCTGAAGCTCAACTCGGAGAAAATGGAAGTCCTCATCCTCAGATCCAACCCCACTGCGTGGGCCGACACCTGGTGACCCCCGCCCTCGGAAGCCCTCCAACCCCCACAGTCCACACCCGCAACCTAGGTATCATACTTGACTCCACACTCACCATGAACCGACAGATCAACGATGTGTCCTCCACATGCTTCAACACCCTCCACATACTCTGCAAGACCTTCAAATGCATCCCCCCCGAATCCAGGAAGACCGTCACCCACGCACTCATCACCAGCAGGCTGGACTACGGAAACGCTCTCTACGCCGGAATCAACAAATCTCTCCTTCACAAACTGCAGACAGTCCAGAACGCCACAGCCAGACCCGTCCTCAGCATCCCACGACATGACCTCATCACCCAGCACCTCTGAGACCTCCACTGGCTCCCCGTTGAAAAGAGAGTTACCTTCAAGCTGCTTACATACACCTACAAAGTCTTTCCCAACGCCGGACCCCAATACCTCAACGAAAGAATCTCTTTCCACGCCCCCAAGAGAAACCTCCGCTCAGCCGACCTAGGCCTTGCCGAAATCCCCCGCATCTACAGATCCAGGACAGGGGGCAGATCCTTCTCCTACATTGCGGCCAAGACCTGGAATGAACTCCCCCTCACATCAGATGAAGCCCTACACTGCAAGCCTTCAGAAAAGACCTCAAGACCTGGCTCTTCGGATGACCTCGGAGCTGCCCGAACACCCCAGCACCTTGAGACCCTTAAGGGTGAGTAGTGCACTCTATAAATCCCCTGATTGATTGATTGATTGAAGTTTGTGTAGTAAAGTGGCAAAGCAGAAGGCAGTCTGCCATGAGCTCATGCTAACATAGGGAAAACAACAATGGCCACATGGACCACATGACACTTTTAGTTACCTGTTGATTGGGAGGGTATTTGCCATTTAACTATATTGTTTTCTAAGAAGTATCGTGTATATAGAATAGATGCTTTAACAATGACACCGTCACACAGACACACACACAGTGCAGAAGATGGAACTCAATTAGTGGGAGACATTTTTGGTGCAATCATACCACTGGTAAGAGTCAGAATAAATGACGAAAAGATTAGAAAGCTTTCAACAGTTGTTAACAAACTGACAACCAGTACATCTGGAGCTTTATTAGTTGTGAACACTGAACTAGCAGCTATTAGATCCATGGTTTTGCAAAATTGCTTAGCATGAGACATTTTGCTCACAGAGAAAGGTGGTGTTTGCAAGATGCTGAAAGTTCAGCACTGCTGAACACTTATTCCAGATGAAAGTGAGAAAATACAATAATTTGTAAAGAACATTTCTGATTTAAAACCTGAATTAGAACAATTAGAGACATCTAGTATTTTGGAGAACTTCGGAAAGGGACTTGAAACAATTAGAAATTGGTTTGTCACTGTAGGAGGAGAAATTCTGAAAGCTATTTTCATGCCAGTACTAATAATAGGGCCTTGCTTATTTTCTTGTTTGGTTTATTCAAAGGTTGTAGATATTGCATTAACAGAAGGATGATTAGTGAGATGAGTGAAAGGTTATGGAAGAAATAGCATTCAATGCTATAATTAATGAAGAATACAGAAAATCAAAACAATTTAAAAGTTTGAAAAGAAGAGAAAAGACTGAACTGAAGATGAGAATGAGTTCTAAACGAATTCACATGTGGAAGTGTGATGGTTAAGACAACCATCAGAGGGGTGAAAAGATAGAGTATTTTTAGTTAAAGGCACAATAATATAGTTAAAATACATGTGAAGTATTAATGTGCAATATAAAGTGAACCAAGAAAATGTTTAAAATGTGAAATTGTAGTAGGCAGTTATACTTATTCGCACTAGACCTCTTTTAACATACTTATCTTATTTCTAATGGAAGAAGCTGTGTTAATAATTTTCTGTTCTTACAGAAGATATTTCAATTTCCACACAGCACATAGCTCATTGTTAGCTAACATACAATTTGCTTTATTAGAAGGTTAGAGATGAAGTCATACTCGTGGGAAAGGAGGTTTGAATTGAAAAGGACTCATGTGTAGTTTATATTAATACAACAAAGGTGCATACTCAAAGATTATTGTCTGTAGACTATCGCATTTCTTGTGAGAAGGAAAGGAGTGATCCTGTTCCTAGGAGAACAATGAACGCCAATTGGACAAGAGGAAGAAAATATGCAACAGGGACTGCAGCATTTCTTTTTGACTGTTTATAATAGTACGTGCTCCTAAAGCAGGGAGAAGACGTTTTTTCCTACCACTTTCCAGACCCATTTTATTTGCTTATGATGGAACCACACCCAGCACTCTCTTAAACAGTTGCTTGATCCACAGTAGTATCAGATATTTGTACATACAATCACATGCTTAATAATAATTATATGTTCTTGTAATGTTTATACAACATAAATGGTATCAAAGTCCAGGCAATAGCTTATTCTCAAAATTAATACGATCCAGTTTCTGTTCAAAGTAGCTTTATTCGGCGGAAACAACACCTCCAGCAAAACATCAGCCAACACGTGTTTCGTCACTCTTGACTTTTTCAAGGCTGAAAAAACAGGTATAGTACATATTGTTGGTGCATAGCACAGATTGTAACTACAACAAACGTACAAATCACTGTTTACCCAATGTTATATAAACCAACATGTTGGTTTTCCTCAATATTTAAAGAGAAGTCAGATTAAGTAGATAGTAGAAGTGAGTTAGGAGAAATGGGAGATAGGGGAGAATTCTTCATGAAATTGAGCAATCAAACCAGTAGCTCAGAAAGGCTGTGATCCTTCACCAAAGTGCATAGCACATACTAATTGTCACCCATACGTGACATTATTTGCTGTTGGTCTTTACGACAAACGCTTCTTTTCATCCAGAAACTTTGCCCAGACCCTTTTGCTGATTGTGGTTGCTACTGCACATTTATCCTGCCTTATTTCTTATTGCTTTGAGATTCTACTGAGTCTTTGTGAACCTCCCATTATGGGAAGTTCTGCTTTTGTTTGAATTGACTTTTGAATATATTTGAGCTTTTTGCTTGATCTCGCACTCTTTCAAACTTGAACTCTTTATGGGTTCTAACTGGCACTGTTTCACCCCATTCTTAGAATACAGATTCTTTCCTTTATGGAACACGCTTAATGCATTTATTATGATTTGATGTAACCATATTTTTATTATTAATTCTGTTAAATGACTGAATACTGAACTAATCAAATAAAGATAATGTACTAACTTTTGATTATTAAAACCCTCAAACATTTTACTTAAACTCTTACTATTGACTGAATTTGGAATAGAAACTGTGATTGATAACTAATGTGATGATTTGCTCCTGATCTTCTCAAAATTCAATGTCCAAGGTCTGTCAACCTATTGAACAGGATGAACAGTGGGGGAACAGCCCTGAGTGAGATGATAAACCACATTTATTTAAACTAATTCTCACTCCAGCAAGTGCCATAGTTTCCATAGAACTAAACAGAACCCTGTTAGTGAATCTGAAAGAAAGGAAAAGGGAAAAACAACTGGTGCCCATTTGTATACTTTGCCTTCCACTTCTTGAGTCTCCTTGTATACACCGGCTTCCTTCCAAGCCATCCGTCAGCAGTCTTCTCTTCAGCCCTGTAAGGCTGTTTCGTACAGATCTATAAACCTGTGAGGCCACAGTTCTCTCCAGAACTGTGCTGGAACTCTGTCTTCAGTGGTTGGAGTCCCAGACTGCAGGCACCTTTGGCTTCTCCTTGAGCTGCATCTGCCTCTGCTACTGTGATTCCCGGGTCTGTGCTCATGATGTGAAACATATTGGTTTTGGATGCATTGTGCCTCCAGTCAGGTCTTTCCCAGTCGTTCTGCTTTTCTTGAGGCTCGGCGCCTTGTTCGGTGTGATCCTCACAGTATGGCGTCCGGTTCCACAGGAGTCCTGGAGATGAAGGTTTTTTCTCTGTGAAGAAGTTTTATAATCCTTTTTCTCTTTCCATTCCCTGTCGATGTACTATTTTCTCCCATTCCTCTAGTCTTGTAA
Source organism: Calotriton arnoldi (assembly GCA_963921515.1). Classification (NCBI taxonomy): domain Eukaryota; kingdom Metazoa; phylum Chordata; class Amphibia; order Caudata; family Salamandridae; genus Calotriton; species Calotriton arnoldi. The sequence continues at coordinate 391,020 of CAWUFW010003006.1, read as the reverse complement.
GTCTTTCTTCCTTTTGTAGCACTCTCCTTCCTTTCATTTCTATAGCTTCCTGCCACCTAGTCAGAAGCTGCGGTTGCTGTGGGAGCCCCACATCTCTTACAGATACGTACTTGTGGAGGGACGGTCAAAAGTAAGGCTTGGGAGGATTGTCCAGTTTGCGTATGATGACTTAATATTAGTGTTATTCAAGATAAATGTATATAGGGAGGGGACCAGATATCGTAACCAGCATTTTTCAGTTGTCAGTTCTCCTGTATAGTCTTTCTTTGCAGGTGACATCACAGGGTAATAGTGTCTCTCCTTTTCTACCCTCCAGGTCTTGGGTGAGTCATCTCCAAGAAATAGGAGATGACTCAGGAAAGTGATTATAAAGCCTGCAGGGAATAGTAAGTTACTATGAGGAGAGTCACGTTTCCCTTAATCCGATCCCAACAGTGAGCCTTTTGACCACTCCAGTGTATTACCACCAGTGTGTCAGGTGCACAAACAAGGAGACTCTCTGTGGGTCTTTAAGGTGGTTCAAGCATATTATACCGGCCCTGTGTTACCATTTTCCCTTTCTTAGGTTCAGGTTGCTGGTTCTCAGGTGCCCTAAATCAAACTGTGCCCAGCGCTCCTCTTCTCTGTAAGCCTGTTCCCTTTTCCTTTTTGGGTAACACTTGAGTGCCCTGCTCCCTCCCTTTATAAAGTGCTCTCCATCCTCTTTTACCCACCCCTCGTGAGTGCTGGCGCTCGTCTCCTTTCCATTCACTAACCGCCGTCTCCCTGTGGGCTGGTGGCATCTACCACTCCTCCGTCCAGCTCTCGTTGTCCTTTTCTTCCTCCACGCTGTCGGCTACTTGTGTCATCCTACTTGCTTCAGGAAGCCTTCCCGCTGCCAAGCCTTCACACCCTTCTATTATCTCCAAGCAGTCCTCATGGTTTCCCTCTGCATCAGCGTTTTGTTCCTCCTCCGAGTCGGCATCCTTTCTGGTTTCCCCGAGGCCTTCATGCTTGTCCATCATCCTTTTCTTTGCCTAGGCTCCTTCCCCATGTTTTTTAAGAGGGAGCCTCTTGTGAGTTTCATAGGTCTTCCTCTCTGCCGCATTAGCCCAGCCACTCTTCTAATTGCAGTGTCTGTGTTTTCCTTTCAGTTGCCGCCAGCATTTGTTGGAGACCTCCAAAGGAGCTGCCACCACTTTATCAGGTAAGAGGACCGGGAGAGGTCCCGGGCTTTCACATCTCTCCTCCCTTACTTTCTTCTTTGGAAAAAAACTTCCCTGTGGCATATAGGTAGAGGAAATCTGCATTGGTTTGTTCCCTTCGCTTCCTATGATATGTCTTACATCAGAAAGGTTGGAGGGTCAAAAACCACCGTAATACTCGGGCATTAAGTCCCTTGTTCTATTAACCAAACTCCCGACCTTCAATGTAATATCGAAAAGTCTCAATAACCCATTTGATTGCCAGTCCATCTTTCTCAACTATGGCATAATCGCGTTCCTTAGGGAAGAGCTTATGGCTGATGTAAATTATGGATTTCTTGACCCGGGTGTCATCCTCCTGGGAGATCACTAATCCCAACCCGACTCCTGAAGCATCAGTTTGTAAGATGCATTTCTTTGAATAGTCAGGAGTACTGAGACTGGGCTCTGAGGTTAGGATGTTCTGTAAAGTTGCAAAAGCGTTCAACACCCTAGGTGATGGATCTTTTAATTCTTTGTCAGCTTTTCAGTTGTTTTTCAACAGGTCAGTCAATAGTGCAGCCCAGATGGAAAATCTCAGAATAAACCTTCGATAGTATCCTACCAATCTGAGAAATGTTTGTAAATCTTTTTTTGTTTTTGTAAAAGGTACCTGTAGGATGGCTGATACTTTCTCTGCTTGAATCAGTCCTTTTCCCAGCAAGTAAACAAAATATTTCACTTGTTTGGCTGCTAAATGGCTCTTTGTAGTTAACCTTAGATTTTTTTGCCGTAAAGCCTGTAAGATGGCCAGTAGATGTTCCATTCGTTCCTTCAATGAGGTGCTATAAATGATTGGGACATCAATGTATGCAGCTATATAGGCCCCATGGGGCCTCAGTATTGTCTTGATCATCTTATGGAACGTGTCCAGCGCTCCATGTAAACCAAAGGATAAGAGAGTGAATTGATAAATCCCACCCGGGGTTAAGAAGGCTGTTTTCTTCTTCTCTGTTGGGTTAAGGAGTATTTGCCATTATCTTTTACATAAATCCAAAGTTCTAATATATAGGGCCTGTCCTAATCTTTCAATCAGTTCGTCGATACATGGAAACAGATATCTATCAAACTTCGAGATTCTATTGACTTCTCTGAAGTCTACGCAGAACCGGATGGTACCATTTAGTTCTGGTACAAATACTGTGGGGGAATTCCACTTGCTCACAGAAGGTTCAATTACTCCCAGTAGTGTCATCATCTGTACTTCCTCTTCTAAAGCAGTATGCCTAGCTTTGGGTATTCTATATGGTTTGAGTCACATTCATTTTCCCGGGTCCATGACAATAGAATGCTGGATATTGGAGTACACCCTGGAAATGCAAACAAAAACCCTGGATGTAAACTGTAGCTGTTTTTCCAACTCCTGTCTCTTCACCAGTTCCAGTCCTGGACCTATACATTGTAGGTCCTGCCCACTCAACCCCTCCATTTCTATATGGAGAACTGGAAGAGGCCCCTCCCTTTTGTTAAGCAGATTCACATGATAAACCTGAGATTCTTTCTTTACAGTAGTAATCTCTAGTTTCTAGTTTGTAGGTTATCAGGGTCACTTGTTCTATGACCCTGAAGGAGCCCTGTCATTGACTCACCATCTTGTGGTCAGAGGTAGGCAATTACAGTAGTACATAGTCTCCCACTGTAAAAGTTCAGAGCTTGACTTTTTTATCATCCTATTCCTTTTGAGTAAGTTGGCCCTGTTCTAAATTTATTCTCATTGTTTCTCACATTTCTTTTAAACGGGTTTTCAGGTAACTGACATACTCAAGGAGAACTTTGGACTTTTTCCTGTTCCCAGACCTCCCGAGCCATGTCCAGTAGTTTACAGGGTTTCTGCCTAAACAATAATTCAAAAGGATAAAACCTGGTGCTACTCTGCTCTTAGTCTTTACAACATATGGAGAATGAGGCTACCAGCAACATTTACTCCCACTTTCTGGTTTCTAACTCTAGGAGTTTGTTTAGAGTATTCTTCATGGTGGCATTATATAGTTCAACTAGCCCGTTGGTCAGGGGGTGGTAAGCAACTGTTCTTAGCTGATATATCCTCAATTGTTTGCATACCTGCTTCATAAGCTTAGAGATGAAGGGGCTCCCCTGATCAGTAAGTATCTCCTGAGGGAACCTTACTCTCCAGAATGTTTCTATCATGGCCCTGGCTATTTGGGTGGACTTGTGTTGTCGAAGGGGGACTGCTTCCAGATATTGAGTTGCATAGTCTACCATGACTAGAACAAAACAATACACACTTTGGGAGGGAATAAGGGGTCCTATAATATCCATTCCCATCCGTGAGTATGGTTCATCTCTAATAGGGAGCGGGTATAAGGGGGCCCTTAGAGGTAGATACTTGCTATTTTTCTGGCAAATAGCGCACTCTCTGCAATATGTTTTACCTCCCAATAAATACCGGGCCAAAAGAACTTCTTAAAGATAGCCTTCTTGGTCTTTTATGGTCCTAAATGTCCCCCTAACTATGACTGTGTTCTAGGAATAAGATTTTATCCCTAAAGGGCTCTGGAACAAGTAGCTGTATGGGTTGTGTATTTCCCTCCCTTCAATAAAAAAACCCTTCTCGCTTGAAAAACTGGGGCGTACTGCTAGGAGGTCTTCCTCCCCTTTGGATCTATTCCAGGCCTCACAGAAAAGGGGGTCAACTCTTTAAAAACTTGGATCTGACTCACAGAACCTCTTTTCTTTATATGCAGGCAAGGTTATTTGAACTCCATGTTTTTCTGCCCTTCTCTGTTTCTTGCTTTTTCTAGGTTTGGGGGGAGGCCATTTGACATCATCTACACCTGAAAATTGGGCTCCTTCCCACCAGGAGTCCCCCTCTGTCCAGTAATCTTTAACCAGTGATTCTAGCTTGGGATAGTCCGTCCCTACAATGAGGGGTTCTGGTACTTTTGAGATCAACCCCACCTGAAGAGGGACAGGTTTCTCTCCTTGGTGTCGTATATCTACCTTCACTACTGGGTATAACTTCTTGTCTCCATGAACACATTGAATAGTCACTATGCCTGTTTGTTCAAAACGTTCTCCATAGAGGAGATGTGCCCTCATCACACTCAGTTATAATCCTGTATCCAACAGAGCAGGCATTGGACTTCATTTACTTTCAAGAGGCAATGGCAGTGTGTTTGGGGGTCGGGGTTAGCATACAATATGGGTTTAGACAGTCCAGTCTCCATTGGTACTACTTTATGAGGCCAGTATTGAGCTATATGGCCCATTCCTCCACAATTAAAGCATTGAGGGCTGGGGGGAGGGGGGGTATGTATTTGGCATATTCCTGGGCCTAGGGGAACGGCATCAGACTTGCTTGGCCCTATAGGTCTCAAGGGTTTTTCAAGACCAGACCTCCTTTCCCTCGAACCCTCATCTTCTCGAGCTCCTCTAGGTGCCTAGGCCCGATTGTAGACGCCGGCTATTTTCACTGCTGTTTCCAAGGTTAACCACCCATTTTTGTACAGGAGGATGTAATGAAGATATAAATTGCTCAAGATTGATCTTCTCTAGCATTTCTTCTTTGGTAGAGGTTCTGGTTTCAACCAACTATCTCATATTTCTTTTACACAATACTACAAAGCTCCAGGGGCCAGATGTACAACCCTTTTTTGCGACCGCAAACGGGACATCTGCCTGTTTGCAACTGCAAAAAATGTTCCAGGAATGTACAAATGCTATTTTGGGAGTCACTGACTCGCAAAATAGCATTTGCGACTCTCGCTATTAGGAAGGGGCGTCCCTTTTCTAATAGCGAGTCACCATGCCATATACTGTTGTTTTGTGACCGCATTTGCGGCCGCAAAACACTCGCAGTTTACCACCTACTTCAAGTAGGTGGTAAACCACTCTCAAACAGTAAGGGCTCCCCAGGGGACCCCTTCCACTTTGTGAATGGGTGCGTAAATATTTTTGAAGAGCAAAAAGTGGTCCCAGGGACCACTGCCTGCCCTTAAAAAATGAAACTGAAAAGTTTCATTTTTCTTTTTTAAATGCATCCCGTTTTCCTTTAAGGAAAATGGGCTGCATTTAAAAAAAACTGCTTTATTTAAAAGCAGTCCCAGACATGGTGGTCTTCTGACCTAAGCAGGCCACCATCCCTGGGAATGCTAGCCATTCCCAATGGGGTCGCAAATTGCGACAGCCTCATTATTATTCCTGAGGCATGCAATTTGCGACCCCATTGGGAATTGCAAACAGTGTCTGAGACACTGTTGTACATTAAGTTTAGCGAGTCGCAAATTGCGAGTCGCAATTTTGCACAATTTGTGACTCGCTAAACTTAATGGTCGTACATCTGGTCCTAGGAGTCTCATTTGGTCCTTCATTTATTTGTCTTGACTGGATTCAGTAGGGTTCATCATCTACGCCTAATTGTTCCAATATACTTTTTTTGACATCGACATAGAGGGTTGTCCTCCTTGGGTTTGCTGCCTGCTTCTCAGTCTGCAGGTCTCCAGTTAGCAGGGGACCCAGGTACTGTCCTCACTGATCTCCCGGCCAGGCTGCTCCTTGAACTAAATGCTCAAGATCATTTGAAAAAAAATCAGGATCTTCTCCTCCCACATACTTTTCTAGGACTATTGAGGGTAGGACGGTATGGCCCCTTTGTTTGCCCAATACATCTGCCAATTCGTCATTTACGGCACCTGGGTTTGGGATACCTTGTCCACTTGTTCGGCTTGACTCTTATGGAGGACTCCCGGTCTTCTGTCCACTATCATGAAGTTCTGTAGGTATTACTGGCCCGTTGTCATCTTAGCTACAATAGCCTCCATTTCCTCTGCTCTCTCCTCTGACACCACTTTGTGAAGGGACGGTCAGAAATGAGGCTTGGGAGAGTTGTCCAGTTTGCGTATGATGGATTTATTAGTGTTTTGAAGATAAAATTATATACCGATGGGACAATATCGTAACCAGGATTTTTCAGTTGATAGTTCTCCTTTATAGTCTCTCTTTGCAGGTGACTTCACAAGGTAATAGTTTCTCTCCTTTTCTTCCCAGGTCCTTGGTGTTGGCTGCCACCAGCGTCCATTAAGAAATAGAAGACTTAGGTAAGTGATTATAAAGGCTGTAGGGAATACTAAGCTATTATGAGGAGAGTCGCATTCCCTTAATCTGATCCCAACAGTGAGTCTTTTGGCCACTCCAGTGTATTCCCATCACCAGTGTGTCAGGTGCACAAACAAGGAGTCCCTCTGTGGGTCTTTAAAGTTGCTCAAGTGTATTACTCCGGCCCTGCGTTACCATTTTCCCTTTCTTAGGGTCGGGTTGCTGGTTCCTAGGAACCCTAAATTAAACTGTATCCACGGTCCTGGCCTCTGTATGCCCATTTCCTCTCACGTTTCGGCAAGCACTTGGGTGCCCTTCAGTGGTGCGCTTCCCCCTTTATAAAGTGCTCTTTGTCCTCTTTTCCCCACCATTCATGAGTGCTGGTGCCCATCCCCTTCCTGTTCACTTACCAGCTTAGCCACAACTCTCTAGAGTTGTGACAGGCGTCTCCTCGTGGTTTAGTGGGGTCCAACACTACTCCATCCAGCTCTCGTCATCCTCTTCCTCCTCCGTGCTGTTGGCTACTTGTGTCACTCTCCTTGTGTAAGGAAGCCTTTCCGCTGCCAAGTCCTCAAGCCCTTTTAGCGTCTCCAAGCAGTCCTCATGGTTTTCCTCTGTGCTGGCATGTTGTTCTACCTCCGAGCCACTGTCCTTCCTGGTTTCCCCGAGCCCTTCCTACTTGTCCGTCATCCTTTTCTCTGCCACAGCTCCTCCCCTGTGGTTCTGGAATAGGTAGTCCCTTGTCAGTTCTAGTGTTTTTTCTCTCAGCTGCACACTAGCCCCTCCCTTTTCTAATGCGGTCTTTTTGTTGTCCTTTCAGGTGCTGCAACCATTTGTTGGAGACCTCCGTGGGAGTTGTTGCCACTTTATCAGGTAAGAGGGCCGGGAAGGGCCACGGACTTTCAGAGTACTCCTGACCACAGCCTCCAGTTAACCTCCTCTCTGTCCTTGCTCTATCCTCCTTTAAACCAATCACCACAATGATACTTGTATTGTTTATTATTATCAGTGGTTAACTTGTGCCGGAGTGGGGATTTTTGAATCTCAGTTTCCAAGTGTAATCATTAAATAACCCCTTACATTGGTCATATGGACCTTTGTTCTTCGACAATGAGATTTGAGAAGGATCAATCATTTACACCATGAACAGTGAACTCCAGTTGGGCCTCACAAGAATTACTAGAGAGAACTGGTGTGCGTTAAAGGGTTTTATTAACAAATGTGTTCAAACTGATTAGTTTATTCAGTATAATATATTAATCTTTAGTCATCATTGTTACAGAGTCAAACAATCCATTAGTTGTATTTCAAAACAAGGTAAAATACGTAGTTAGTGAGTATTGCAAATAATATAGAGAAAATACAGCGTGTGTTCCATTAATCAATTACCTGAACTAGATTAATTGAGTATAAGCATAAAAATTGCAATTTCTTCAATAAGTGAAGAAAGGTGTCATTTCATAGACCCAAATGAAGAGTTCTGATAAGACAATAACAGTGAATTGGCATGTAGCCTTCAAAACCGAAGCTTGCAGCAGTTACAGCCAAAGCCTTATGCAGTTTTACTGTGTGGAATAACCACATGGTAAAATTGGGATCACTGACATAATATCGAGGAAGAAAATATCGACCTGACAAAATATCGAGTTAAAAATATCGAATACCAAAATATCGACTCCCTATCTACAAACAGGTAAGTACAAAAATATCGAATCAAAAATATCGTTGTAAAAAATATAGTTAGTCAAAATATCGAATTTTTTAAATCTCTTAAAAGTAATGTAAAATTAATAAGATAATAAATATAATTAAGTAAAACATACTTAAAAATACTTAAATAACTTTCAAATTAATGAATAATGAATTTAAGTAAAAAAATAAATAAACATACATTTTTATTTTTTAATACATACATATATTAACGTAATATTATTAAAAAATATTCAATATTTTTAGCATAGGATAGCGGGAGGGTAAAATTTACTATTCCCACTCCAGTGAGTGCAACAGTAGGGAAAGCGTTGGATAGCGAAGGGGTAAACATTACTATTCCCACTCCAAAGAGTGCAACAGTAGGGAAAGCGTTGGATAGCGTAGGGGTAAAAATTACTATTCCCACTCCAGTGAGTGCAACAGTAGGGAAAACGTTGGGTAGCGGGAGGGTAAAAATTACTATTCCCACTCCAAAGAGTGCAACAGTAGGGAAAGCGTTGGATAGTGTAGGGGTAAAAATTACTATTCCCACTCCAGAGAGTGCAACAGTAGGGAAAGCGTTGGATAGCGGGAGGGTAAAAATTACTATTCCCACTCCAGTGAGTGCAACAGTAGGGAAAGCGTTGGATAGCGTAGGGGTAAAAATGACTATTCCCACTCCAAAGAGTGCAACAGTAGGGAAAGTAATATTTTAATATTTTTATAACAATTATTTAATTATCAATACTAATAAACATTATTATTAAAATTACTTACCAATTACAAAATATTTAATAATTAATTAATTATAAATACCAATACAATTTATTTATTAAAAAATATTTACCTATTAATAATTAATTAACAACCAATTAATATTCAATACCAAAAATTTATAAATAAAAAAATACCAATTAATAATTAATTAACAGTAAATTAATTATCAAAACAAAAAAAATATTTTCAATAATTAATTATTTACAATTAAATTACTTCCCACCATATCCCCCTATCAACCCACAACCCGCTACAAATAATAAATTAATAGAATTAACATAATTATCAATTAATCAATTAATAAAAATTAATTGCCAATTAATACAAATTAATTACCAATTAATACAAATTAATTACCAATTAATAATTAATTAACAATAAATTAATTATCAAAACAAAAAAAATATTTTCAATAATTAATTATTTACAATTAAATTACTTCCCACCATATCCCCCTATCAACCCACAACCCGCTACAAATAATAAATTAATAGAATTAACATAATTATCAATTAATCAATTAATAAAAATTAATTACCAATTAATAAAAATTAATTACCAATTAATAATTAATTAACAATAAATTAATTATCAAAACAAAAAAAATATTTTCAATAATTAATTATTTACAATTAAATTACTTCCCACCATATCCCCCTATCAACCCACAACCCGCTACAAATAATAAATTAATAGAATTAACATAATTATCAATTAATCAATTAATAAAAATTAATTACCAATTAATAAAAATTAATTACCAATTAATAATTAATTAACAATAAATTAATTATCAAAACAAAAAAAATATTTTCAATAATTAATTATTTACAATTAAATTACTTCCCACCATATCCCCCTATCAACCCACAACCCGCTACAAATAATAAATTAATAGAATTAACATAATTATCAATTAATCAATTAATAAAAATGTATTACCAATAAATAAAAATAAATATTTACTTAATTACAATTAAATTACTTCCCACCCTATTCCCCTATAAACCCACAACCCGCTACGGAATTAAATGACGCAAAAATGTAATAACATAAAAATCATTGCTTTACAAAAATTAAACATACATTACAAAAACGAATATAAACTTTTAACACATATACTAACATACAAAACACTTTGAAAAAATTCGATATTATTAAAAATTCGATATTTTTTAATGCCTATATTTTGTACTTAGATATTTTGACAATCGATATTACTTACCTTAATTTCGATATTTTTAACGACTATATTATGTCCATTCGATATTATGTCCATTCTATATTTTGGATTCGATATTCTGTCTATTCGATATTTTTATTTCGATATTATGTCTATTTACCGTAAAATTGGTCTCATTCTCCCATACCTGGACTTTCTCGGTGTGGTAAACACAACCCACTTGGAATCAGATGGAACAAAATTCCATGAGGTAATTCCACTTCACCTGATTGTAATGCGGGACCAAATCTGTAGCGCTTTGCTTTAGTCACACTCTAGGTGAAAGCTGTGCCAAAATACTAACTTTGTATTGGTTCAACATAGAGAAAAGATTAAAGTTTCTATTCCGATGTTTAAAAAGATCCCAAGTGCCACTATAATATTAACTTGGTAGTGCTTAGTTTCCTGACTGATCCCTTAATGGCATTCAGGCTTTGAACTACCCAACTGGGCGAAGTTAATTAATCTGCTGGCCAGCAGGTAGATCAAAGTAGTCCCTACACAATAGGCCCATTTGGAGGGGATTAGCATTCTTGTGGCAGAGGAAAAGAGTGGGCTGAAATCTGCATAGGCTTATTAACTCACACTTACTGACAAGCCTGGGTATGCCTTTTCCACAGGCACAATAGGAACAAAGGTAGATTTATAACTACAGTCACACCAAGAGGACCGTCTTAATTTTTGAAGAGAAGGAATAATTTTACTGTGTCAGTTAAGAGAATAAAAGGCTCTGGAGGAGCTGTTACTGAAGAAAGCTTGATTTTGCCATCTTGGAAAATACCAGGATGTTGTTTAGGAGGAAAGACCAGAGCATGAAGGATTGTGTGGTATCTTTGGGCTAGGCCCCTGTGCACTTTATAGAACTCTCCAACTCCATGTTTAAACCCCTGCATAAGGGAAAACTCTGAGAAGAATTGGGAATTGGGAACAATTGGGAACTACAGAGGAATGAGGACATACAGCTTTCTGATAAACCCCTGCCTTCAAAGGATACATGGTATGTACTTCTATGGACTGAGTAGAACGCTTGTCTCCAGGGCCAGTGGCACTGACTTCACCATTTTTGAAGTAGAGATTGTAATCCTGAGAGACTCCTGTGGTGGATTTTCCGAGGGCCCATTCTTCTATTACATGGAAAACTTCTTTCCCTTTGATGAGATTTGCCATCTCCTTATTTTTACTGAAGTCAGGTGAGAGGTTGATGCTCAAAGTAGCAAATCTGCCTTTTCTACATGGTTTACTCTAAATATTTCATCTTTTTATAGACCCTGTTTTGTTGGTATTAAGACTCTGTGCACTGATGTGTTGCTATTCAGTGCCATCGGTGTTTGTGCTCTGGTCATAATGGAGTGGAGTAAAATTGTCTACAGCGGGAAAGTTACATATCATATTCCGACTACAATGTGCATTTATACCATTCACATATATGACACATATGACAAAATATATCTGTAGGACCACTACTGTGCTCTGGCTGGTCTGCAGTTTAAATGCACTGCAGTGCCTTTGCCATGTAGGAAAACAATATTTTAATATATTCATAAGTCACCTCTAAAGTGGTATGGTGCTAACATATAGAAATAGGATACACTACATATTGGGGTTTGTATGCTCTCATAGTGAAATAAAACCCAAAAGTTATTTCAGTGTGTAGGCTTTGCTAGATCTTTCCCTGAACAGGACTAGATGGGATTAACATTATTTCCTCTCCCCGCGTAGGGAAATGCTAGAGAATCTTCAAAGGTATTTCTTACTTAATTTTCACAATCTGATTTAATGGAGAAATCAGTTTTTTGATATCTTAAGTGGAAAAGTTACTTTATTAAAATGTACTTTGTGATAGCAAACTCTTAACACACCAGGGAGAGGAGGAGGTCAAGCAGCGGCACGTCCTCCTAAGACATACAACTATCGCAAATCAGTGCAGCAGCTGTGGGTAGAATATGAGTTACGGTGTTCCTACCTAAAAACAGGCAGAGGTTAGTCCAATTTGGACATCCCAGAATTCCAGTCGAAGTGCATGGGGAAGCGAAGATCATTCTTATGGAAGACGAAACCTCACACTCAAAATTGTGTCATGCTTCATCCTCGGCAACCTCTCCCCACTCTGGTAGGACAGTGCCACCAGGGCGGACTCAACCTCCTGTTGGACTCAGGGCAGGAAGGCATTCTTAGATAAAAAGCTACAGGTTAAAGACTGGATCCAGATCAGTGGGTGAAGAATATCTTGCAGTTCCCCTGTGGGGCACCTTTAATTATGAAGAGACAGCAGGTATGATTAAAATATTTGAGGTGAAATGGTTATTGAGAGCAATGACTCACACCATCACTATACTTAGGCCAACATGTTTCTCTTCTACTAAATAGCCCTAAAGCGTCTGGGGCATTCTTCGAGCCTAGGATCCCTAAATACCTCCTAGCGGCCACTATGCCAAGTATTGTGATATTAAAAAGGGAGAAAAATGTGTAATGATACACTCAGGTGAGTCCTACCTGAGTGGAACAGATAAACTATTCACCTATTGAAAATTTTTTTTTGTAAATTTAGTTAAAAATTTACCTAGATAAGTACACTTACAATTTGTGATGTGGGCCTACCAATGACACTGCATGGCATCCCACTGCACACTTAACACATGTGATATGTGAAAAAGACACATGCAAGGACGAGGCGCATACACTATGCATAGTATTATACTAATGTTAATAGTAATCAAAAATCCTAATATACTACAAACACTTAGAAAATATGGAGGTGACAGTGGCCTATATTAAATGCTAGCACATACACAGTATTCAGGAAATAGGTTGATCATACAAACAGCAAAGTGTGCTCAATGGAACAAATAACACTATGTAACCCCAATAGTGTAGAGTATATAAGAGACAACTCCCCAATATACAAGGAATATATATTGAATGTCCAGAGCACCACCAATTGATTAGTAAGCAGTCCGTCAATTTGACAGGTCCATATTTGTAAGACAGGATCCAAAATTGTGAAGTTACTACGAGAGACCGATGGTTCCAGTTGCTTTAATAAATTGTTCCGTTTCTTGTACAATCTGATTTGAAAAACAGCTGACACGTGTTTCGTCGTATTCGACGACTTCTTCAAGGCTCTGATAAATTGTCAGTGTAGGAGTACAAGTAGTTCATCCAATATAAGTAAGGCTTCCGGTTTTCCGTTTTAACTGATTTTTACAGATAAATACAGACAGAAAACAATGTGTTTCCTGTCTGTATTTATTTATAAAAGCGGAAAAATACTGCAAATGGTGCTTGTTGTGAGAGACTCTCCATGCTGTCCTTCATGATTTCCAGGCAACAGCTGAGCAGATAGACAGCATGGAGAGTTGAAAAACAGAATGTAATTTCCTTAAATACAGGCATATGTTAACATGTATTTGTAGTACAACCCTAATATGTCCCTGTGAGTGAAGTGTTTTATGATACGTGGCTGCTTATTTTGCTAAATCGTGACAGGCATTCATGTATGAGTGCATGTTTAAAAGTTAATTAAACGTGGAAATATACCATTTTATGGCTCCATTTAATCTCAAAACAGAAAATAAATATAGATAAATACCAATAAGATGGCCAAAAAATAAATATGGATAAATACAGACGGAAATGTTAAAAAAATAAATACCATAAAACCGGGAGCCCTAAATATAAGTAAGTAGTTTGGATCTTAATCCTCGGAGCCCCGAGGACCAAAAGCAAGAGCGATCGGTGGAAAATTCACTTCTCACTAGGACTTGCACAGTTAGTGTCCACGACCTTTCATGCAGTAAAAATCGTATCCAAGGGCTGGACTTAACAAACAGAAGACGTCAGTAACAGAGATGTCCGCCCATTTTACCAAAAGCCCTGGTAAGGCAAGGTCAGCCGCAGTAACCGGGTCCGCGTGTATGCCTGTACCACAAACACTTCCTGGTTTTTGTCTGGTGGAGATTATCCCTTACCCTAAACTTCAGGGGATACCCGCTTCCTGGTCAAAGAGGGGGACAATGTCCTTTATGGTCCCCAATGGTCAAAAAACCATAAGGTGAAAAAATAGAAAAGTGTAGATGTTATACGTAAAATACATACATGGGTTGTCTTATAAAAGATACAGTTTCAAGGGTCTGTTAGACAAAAGCAGACATGGTTTCCCTTTTAAGAGGTTCCATTTCAAAGATCTGATAGATCGCTGCGTATGCAAGCACCCTAGCAAGGAGAGTGGATGGTAGTTGCTTCCTTTACCACCTAAAAAGAGGCTCTTTAGCCACCTCCCGTGGTCGCAGAGAAAGAAGATAAATCATAAGTCATGCCTCATATTCTCTCTCTCCTGGCAGACACTAAAACCATGACTCCAACAAGTATACAGGGCTTTTTTATCACCAAGACATCAGTTAAAAACCTGCAAGTGCTTCGCAGTCAGCCACGGTCGGTGACTGTTTCCTTGCACGCTTTGCCTGTAGTATGCCCTCTTTTTAAAAAAAAACCAACATATACATTATCCATACAGCTGCGACTATGTGGTCTCTCATGAGCAGGACATTATCATGAGGTCCGTTTTACAGGAATAGGAGAAACCACCTCCAAGTGTGGCATACTCATACAAAGATCACAACACAAAACTTCTCGGGTCTACAGTGAAAATGAAGTGAAAGAAAGTGAAAACTGTGAAAATAAGTCTCTCAAATAAGCCCCTCTAAGGAGCACTTCCCTTTCAGGACGAATGCCCTCACCCACCATAGGTGGCATGCTTCATCATATGGGCTTCTCCTCCCAGTGGGAACCTAGTCCCACTGAGGGCTACAACTACCTCACTGTGAGGTAGGAGCTCTGGGATGTTTTCAATACTACCCTCAAATATTTCAGGATGCTAAAATCCCATATGTGAGTTTCAGGTGTTGTGAGGGTGCAGCGCTGGATGTAATGAAAAAATATAAGTGCTGCTGCAATAGTGAAAAAGTATATGATAAGAAAAAGTAATACTAGACCAGTAATCCAATTTGAATATTCGATACTACTGGAACTTATCATATACTTTTTCACTATTGCAGCAGCACTATTAATTTGGTCCTGAAGAAAGCTTGGGTACTGATATAGACCATAAAAGCTGAAACATGTCGACCGATTGTACATATGTAGGAGTTTAAATCAAACTGTTCTACATTGCTTTTTAATCCTGCCAGTGTGGACAAGCTAATAAAAAGATTTTTTTGACCTCACTAGGTAGTTTTAGCTTCACTTATATTTTTTCATTACATCCAGCGCTGCACCCTCACAACACCTGAAACTCACATATGGGATTTTAGCATCCTGAAATATTTGAGGGTAGTATTGAAAACATCCCAGAGCTCCTACCTCACAGTGAGGTAGTTGTAGCCCTCAGTGGGACTAGGTTCCCACTGGGAGGAGAAGCCCATATGATGAAGCATGCCACCTATGGTGGGTGAGGGCATTCGTCCTGAAAGGGAAGTGCTCCTTAGAGGGGCTTATTTGAGAGACTTATTTTCACAGTTTTCACTTTCTTTCACTTCATTTTCACTGTAGACCCGAGAAGTTTTGTGTTGTGATTAATGGATATGGGGATTACTTCTTGCAGGTCTTAAAAATTTTCCCTTGGACCCCCTTTCAAACTTTTAAGTGTTTCAATACTCATACAAAGGCCATCTGAGTTTGCCACTGTCTGGTCAATCTGTACACCTCATGGGTTTTAAATGTTTATGAGCGCCTCCCTCTCCCACTTGTACAAACATCGCATTCAACAGTCACATATCCTCAATATAGTAACAGGCTATTACTCATCGTATTTTAACATCAACACTACACGTGATTATGCCCTAGAAGGGTCCGGTTCTCAAAACATTCCAAAGCACACCCACACAGGGTTTGCCACACCCACTTACTACTCCAAAAGGTACATTGTGCCATTCAACCTGTCTGTGCCCGCTCTTTGCCGATGGTGCAAGGAGCGGAGGAAATACGACGGCCTATGAAGCCAGCGCACCTCCTACTAGCTTGCGGATTTCTGTGTCACGTTAGCAATCTTGTGACCGCAACTGAGCGTGTAAGCATGAGGGTGTATTGGGAAATGTAGTCTCTTCCCTTTAGTTGCAGTAAATGTAGTGCGTGGAGGGTCGTATAACTACACATGAGCATGTAAGCGCAAGGGTGATAAGGGAAGTCTGTTACCTTCCTGTATTTGAGGTGATCAGAGGTTGTTGATAGTGGGAGCACTTATGTTCTCTCCCTAAGCAAAAATTATCCCAATGTTGGGGAAAAAATAGGCAGCTCTATTGAAATTTCTCTTAGTAAGTGAAACATGGCAGACCCATTACGAGTGCTCACAGTCACAGGGTGAAAAAACAAAAAGAAACAAAGACATACCTAAGCAGCTCACGTTTGGCCCGCGGTAATTATTAGCACTGAGTGTATGTTATTGACATTGAAGCAGACATTCCACCATTGATATCAGGAGTGTGGCCTAGATTAGGACCGCATATATTTCATTATGAGACAAGGGAAATTGTTTACACATCTCAGCCGAGAAGCTCAGACCATTACTGGGCATGAAGTTACATCTGGACTGGTGGTATAAAAGATGGAAAAATCTCATACTGAAGTAGTCAGGGGCACTGATGGACCCTCCGTGGATGAAAAAAAATTGTCAGGAAATTCAACCATTAGTTGCAGGGTCTGTCTGAGGACTATACAATCATCGTGGTGGTCTGTACGGAGCCTATGGATCTATCTGTGTTCAAAGATCAACAAAGGTTTGGTTATGTCTGCACGTGATTTCTGTAATTTCTCAAGCACACATCATTCCATCTCATTCTCCCCTTGTCCACTATCTATGTAGTGTCTTGTCAGCTTAGTAGCATCACGCTTGCACCTGATCTTACTACGGTGTTCAGTGATGCGGGTGCACACACTCCTGGTGGTAATACCTATATACATATGGTTACATGGGTACTTTGTTATAGAGATGACATCTTTGTAATTGCAATTAGTCAAACTTTTCAGTCTTCATGGAGTCTTTAGCCCAAGATCCAGTTCTTTATTCCTTCTTGTGAGTGGTCATACACTGCAGTTTCTGCAAGGTGAGTGACTCACCGGTGGCGGTAAGTTCCAAAGTGTGGACTGATCCCCCTGGGTCTCAGCTTTCTTGAGGTGTTCATTCTTCTCCTTAATCAGAAGATCCAGGAAAGGCAGTTCATTGCCTCCCACTGAGGCTGTGAAGTGCAGGAAGGGGTTCAATGCATTGAACCATGCAAAGAATTCACAGGCTTCTTCCCTGGTGCCTGTCTAAATTAGTAGGACGTCGTCTATGTAGCGTTTCCACATCCGTATTTTATCCCTAAAGGGTTTGAGATGGTGCAAGCGTACTCATATTCAAATGAATGGATGTAGGGGAATGCTAAACTTGGAGCAAATGTGCTCCCCATGGAAGTTCCATGTATTTGGAGGAAATACTCACCCTCAAATTAAAGAAGTTGCATGTTAATGCTAGATGGACAGCTCCTTCCTGAAAAGGTTTGGGGTAATCCGTCCAATGGGGGCTGAGAAAAAAGGAGGGTCCCAAAAGCAAATTTCCCCATGCATTTTCCAAAGACTTCTTTACGCAGCGCTACCACAAAAACTGCTGAACGGAATTACAACAAATTTGGCAGAAAGCTAGATCTTGGTATACATATTGTGCTTTTTGTGATTTGGAGTACATCCGTTAGGTAGTTTTTGAAAAAGTGCAGAGTGTGGGGTTGGCTGCCTTTGGGGGTCGGTTTTACGTATGGCAATAAAATATTACTTGTATTAAAAAGAAAACTACAAATAACTGAAAAAAACAGGTCAAAGTAATGTTATAGTTTGATGCGACAAAAATATATATTTTTGTTTAACACAACTTAGAAATTCACAGAAAAACACAAAAGTTAAAGTGACATTATAGTTAGGTGAATATCTCAGTGACAACATTAATGATTTGAACTAAAAAAAACACAAAGATTCACCAGCTTTAGTTAGCAGAGCTAACTATAACTTATTCCCCCATCATGCACTGCTTAAGACCTAACATATAACATCACTCATGACATGTTCTATGACATTATTTATGACATCACTAATGACATCTCACATCTCTTCTCAAATTACATCATTGAAGACATCACTGATGACATCATCCAAGCTTCTTTTGAACACATCGCTCTATAAACAAGTATGGCATTAGCGATCTGAAAGTAAGTACAAAATGAATCATAATAATGTACATGGTGTTTAATCTGTATACAACCGTTCAGATAAAACCAAGTTCCTCCAGATACTAAAGTTTTGTAACATAACTAATGGCCTACTATGGACAGTCTTTATCTATATCAAACCCCTCACAGTCACCAAACCTTCATTGAGAAATGAAGTTGATATGATTAGAAAAGTGGGTAATGTAAACAGTGATTACTCTATGGAGAGAGTTTACTTTGTACTACACTGCTTGCAGATAGTGAAACTGTCATGAGAAATACACCACAGAGTATTAAAAAGTATCAACTAAGAACAGTGTACACTCAATACAAACCATGTCCAAGGAGAGACTATTCACTTAAAATAACCAGGGTCTGAAGATGCTAAAGATCATACTACCTTCAGCATTCATAATGTGGTGAAAACTTACAGATAGGCCAACTTCTGAAGCAAATCAAACACATGTACATAGGTTAGTACCTGGTGCACCTAGTCTTCTATTTTACGTAGAAATTGTCATGCTGAGACAATTCTGTCTAATAACTCAATGTAACTTGCAATACTTAGTATGTAGAATCTTTGCCCTGTTGGCAACTTTATCTGCAGTACAAAAAACCTGTGTGGAACATACTTGACACAAGTTGTCAACTGTCACCTGCACACATAGTTACTCTTCAATACAAAGATTTATAACATTCATTAACAGCACATGCGTTTTGTAAACACACCCATTAGCTGGGCACAGGCTGCACAAAATTAGGTAGAGAAGTAATATGGTAGCAACCCGCCACTATGTAAACTAAAAAACAAACTAACACACTCATTGGATGACATCATCAGTGATGTAATACATGATGTCATAGAACATTTCATGAGTGATGTAATACGTGAGGTCATAAGCAGTACATGGCGGGGCGCAAGTTATAGTTAGCTCTGCTAACTATACCTGGTGAATTTCTGTGTCTTTTTAGTTAAGCACATTAATGTTGTCAATGAGCTATTCACCTAACTCTAACTCCACCTTAACCTTTGCTTTTTTCAGTGAATATATATATATATATATATATATATGTCCCAAAGTTGCCCAGAAAATGAAGCCGCACACCGCTGAAAAGGTAGGTAACAAGCCTTTATTTCTCAAGCATATTGGTTCCCCTCTGGAAAATCAATCCTTTGGCCTGACGCGTTTCAATGCTTTTGTGCATCTCTTCAGAGGCCGACATGGGGAAGGAATTCTCCGCCGCTACACTCCTTCTGCAATGCAAAATTTATTTCAATTAGCCTCCGGTGTGCTCGTGACATCACGTTTACTTTCAACATTGCTTGCTGGGGAATGTAGTCTTTTAGGCATTTTTAACCCTCCAGTGGGTCCAGACCGCATGCCTAATCCAGGATACATTAAACTAGCCCTCCAGTGGGCCCCAGACAGGGTACAATATGCCTTATTCATGAACCTTCAGCGCCGATGCAGAGGGGACGTTACCCCCGGCCGGTCCTTTCTTTGCTTTGCAGGAGGTGCGTAGCTTCCACGGCCAGGGCCGCCGTGTAAACATGTCCCAAAGTTGCCCAGAAAATGAAGCCGCACACCGCTGAAAAGGTAGGTAACAAGCCTTTATTTCTCAAGCATATTGGTTCCCCTCTGGAAAATCAATCCTTTGGCCTGACGCGTTTCAATGCTTTTGTGCATCTCTTCAGAGGCCGACATGGGGAAGGAATTCTCCGCCGCTACATTCCTTCTGCAATGCAAAATTTATTTCAATTAGCCTCCGGTGTGCTCGTGACATCACGTTTACTTTCAACATTGCTTGCTGGGGAATGTAGTCTTTTTAGGCATTTTTAACCCTCCAGTGGGTCCAGACCCCATGCCTAATCCAGGATACATTAAACTAGCCCTCCAGTGGGCCCCAGACAGGGTACAATATGCCTTATTCATGAACCTTCAGCGCCGATGCAGAGGGGACGTTACCCCCGGCCGGTCCTTTCTTTGCTTTGCAGGAGGTGCGTCGCTTCCACGGCCAGGGCCGCCGTGTAAACATGTCCCAAAGTTGCCCAGAAAATGAAGCCGCACACCGCTGAAAAGGTAGGTAACAAGCCTTTATTTCTCAAGCATATTGGTTCCCCTCTGCAAAATCAATCCTTTGGCCTGACGCGTTTCAATGCTTTTGTGCATCTCTTCAGAGGCCGACATGGGGAAGGAATTCTCCGCCGCTACACTCCTTCTGCAATGCAAAATTTATTTCAATTAGCCTCCGGTGTGCTCGTGACATCACGTTTACTTTCAACATTGCTTGCTGGGGAATGTAGTCTTTTTAGGCATTTTTAACCCTCCAGTGGGTCCAGACCCCATGCCTAATCCAGGATACATTAAACTAGCCCTCCAGTGGGCCCCAGACAGGGTACAAAATGCCTTATTCATGAACCTTCAGCGCCGATGCAGAGGGGACGTTACCCCCGGCCGGTCCTTTCTTTGCTTTGCAGGAGGTGCGTCGCTTCCACGGCCAGGGCCGCCGTGTAAACATGTCCCAAAGTTGCCCAGAAAATGAAGCCGCACACCGCTGAAAAGGTAGGTAACAAGCCTTTATTTCTCAAGCATATTGGTTCCCCTCTGGAAAATCAATCCTTTGGCCTGACGCGTTTCAATGCTTTTGTGCATCTCTTCAGAGGCCGACATGGGGAAGGAATTCTCCGCCGCTACACTCCTTCTGCAATGCAAAATTTATTTCAATTAGCCTCCGGTGTGCTCGTGACATCACGTTTACTTTCAACATTGCTTGCTGGGGAATATAGTCTTTTTAGGCATTTTTAACCCTCCAGTGGGTCCAGACCCCATGCCTAATCCAGGATACATTAAACTAGCCCTCCAGTGGGCCCCAGACAGGGTACAATATGCCTTATTCATGAACCTTCAGCGCCGATGCAGAGGGGACGTTACCCCCGGCCGGTCCTTTCTTTGCTTTGCAGGAGGTGCGTCGCTTCCACGGCCAGGGCCGCCGTGTAAACATGTCCCAAAGTTGCCCAGAAAATGAAGCCGCACACCGCTGAAAAGGTAGGTAACAAGCCTTTATTTCTCAAGCATATTGGTTCCCCTCTGCAAAATCAATCCTTTGGCCTGACGCGTTTCAATGCTTTTGTGCATCTCTTCAGAGGCCGACATGGGGAAGGAATTCTCCGCCGCTACACTCCTTCTGCAATGCAAAATTTATTTCAATTAGCCTCCGGTGTGCTCGTGACATCACGTTTACTTTCAACATTGCTTGCTGGGGAATGTAGTCTTTTTAGGCATTTTTAACCCTCCAGTGGGTCCAGACCCCATGCCTAATCCAGGATACATTAAACTAGCCCTCCAGTGGGCCCCAGACAGGGTACAAAATGCCTTATTCATGAACCTTCAGCGCCGATGCAGAGGGGACGTTACCCCCCGGCCGGTCCTTTCTTTGCTTTGCAGGAGGTGCGTCGCTTCCACGGCCAGGGCCGCCGTGTAAACATGTCCCAAAGTTGCCCAGAAAATGAAGCCGCACACCGCTGAAAAGGTAGGTAACAAGCCTTTATTTCTCAAGCATATTGGTTCCCCTCTGGAAAATCAATCCTTTGGCCTGACGCGTTTCAATGCTTTTGTGCATCTCTTCAGAGGCCGACATGGGGAAGGAATTCTCCGCCGCTACACTCCTTCTGCAATGCAAAATTTATTTCAATTAGCCTCCGGTGTGCTCGTGACATCACGTTTACTTTCAACATTGCTTGCTGGGGAATATAGTCTTTTTAGGCATTTTTAACCCTCCAGTGGGTCCAGACCCCATGCCTAATCCAGGATACATTAAACTAGCCCTCCAGTGGGCCCCAGACAGGGTACAATATGCCTTATTCATGAACCTTCAGCACCGATGCAGAGGGACGTTACCCCCGGCCGGTCCTTTCTTTGCTTTGCAGGAGGTGCGTCGCTTCCACGGCCAGGGCCGCCGTGTAAACATGTCCCAAAGTTGCCCAGAAAATGAAGCCGCACACCGCTGAAAAGGTAGGTAACAAGCCTTTATTTCTCAAGCATATTGGTTCCCCTCTGGAAAATCAATCCTTTGGCCTGACGCGTTTCAATGCTTTTGTGCATCTCTTCAGAGGCCGACATGGGGAAGGAATTCTCCGCCGCTACACTCCTTCTGCAATGCAAAATTTATTTCAATTAGCCTCCGGTGTGCTCGTGACATCACGTTTACTTTCAACATTGCTTGCTGTCACGAGCACACCGGAGGCTAATTGAAATAAATTTTGCATTGCAGAAGGAGTGTAGCGGCGGAGAATTCCTTCCCCATGTCGGCCTCTGAAGAGATGCATAAAAGCATTGAAACGCGTCAGGCCAAAGGATTGATTTTCCAGAGGGGAACCAATATGCTTGAGAAATAAAGGCTTGTTACCTACCTTTTCAGCGGTGTGCGGCTTCATTTTCTGGGCAACTTTGGGACATATATATATATATATATATATATATATATAGATATATATATATGTATATATATATATATATATATATATTACCTACTGGCGGTCGCCAGTAGGTAGTTATAGTTAGGACCTTGTTTCTATTCAAAAAGCGTTTTATCTTTTCCCAATAACTTTGGCACCGGTTGACGAATCTTCGCGAAATTTTCATAACTTGTGGGGCGCTCCGGTCAGCTCTTATCCTGAAAGTTTCGGGGTGATTCGCCAAGCGGGGGCCGAGAAAAAAGGGGGGTCCCAAAACATGTTTTCTCCATGTTATTTTCCATAGGAAACTTTAGACACGGATACAGCCCGAACTGCTGAACGGAATTACACCAAATTTGGCAAAAAGGTAGCCCTTGATGTAATACGTGAGGTCATAAGCAGTACATGGTGGGGGCACAAGTTATAGTTAGCTCTGCTAACTATACCTGGTGAATTTCTGTGTCTTTTTTAGTTAAGCACATCAATGTTGTCAATGAGATATTCACCTAACTCTAACTCCACCTTAACCTTTGCTTTTTTCAGTGAATATATATATATATATATATATATATATATATATATATATATATATATATATATATATATATATATATATATATAGACCTACTGGCGGTCGCCAGTAGGTAGTTATAGTTAGGACCTTGTTTCTATTCAAAAAGCGTTTTTTCTTTTCCCAATAACTTTGGCGCCGGTTGACGAATCTTCGCAAACTTTTCAAAACTCGTGGGCCGCTCCGGTCAGCTCCTATCCTGAAATTTTCGGGGTGATTCGCCAAGCGGGAGCCGAGAAAAAAGGGGGGTCCCAAAACGTGTTTTCTCCATGTTATTTTCCATAGGAAACTTTAGACACGGCTACAGCCCGAACTGCTGAACGGAATTACACCAAATTTGGTAAAAAGGTAGCCCTTGTTTCAGAAAGAACTCTTTTTGTTAAATGGTGTTAATCCGTTCAGTAGTTCCTGAGAAATTCAAAAAAAAAGAGGGCGAAAAATGAATTTCCCATAGGAAACTTTAGACACGGCTACAGCTCGAACTGCTGAACGGAATTACACCAAATTTGGCAAAAAGGTAGTGCTTGGTTCAGAAAGCGCCCTTTTTTTTAAATGGTGTAAATCCGTTCAGTAGTTGCTGAGAAAGTCAAAAAATAAAAGTTTCGATATATAGAGGCACGGAGGATCCGCGGACCCTCCCGACCACGAGCTTTATTCTAATTGGCTGTCAACACTC
This sequence comes from Calotriton arnoldi, assembly GCA_963921515.1. Taxonomy (NCBI): domain Eukaryota; kingdom Metazoa; phylum Chordata; class Amphibia; order Caudata; family Salamandridae; genus Calotriton; species Calotriton arnoldi. Next base: position 367,117 of record CAWUFW010003006.1, on the reverse strand, counting down.
CAAACCAGGAAGTGTTGGCAGCCATCTTGTGACTCGGTAGAACCGAGTCACAAGAAAACAGAAAAACAAACGCGAAAAACAAGGAAAGAGGGCAGGGTAGAAACACCCTGACCCCCTAGGCCTGCTCAGGGGGTCCCACAAGGACCCCCATGGCCAAAAAAAGCATTTTTTTTTTAAAAACTGCAAAATCCGTGGAGGATCCGCGGATCCTGCCGTGAAAATAAAAAAAACGAAGCGGGCCAAGTCCCGGGGGCATGCAACATTGTAATTGCGGGGGCCCCCACAGCCCCAGGGACCGCCACCCCCGGGGCTTTTCTTGAATATTTGCGGGGGGCACACGGCCCCCCACAGCCCCAGGGACCGCCTCCCCCCGGGGCTTTAAAAAAAAAAAAAAATGAGCCTGTGTGGGGGAGCTCGAGCCCCTCCACATGCCCCAGGGACCGCCACCTCCCCGGGGCAATAACTATGTAAATTTGGGGGTCCGTTATGGACCCCCGAGCCCCGGGGACCACCACCTCCCTGGGGATTTCAAACTGAAGGGAGGGGGGCCACGCGGCCCCCCTCCTGGAGCACGTGATGGCCCTGGGGACCGCCACCTCCCAGGGCCGGCTCCTGCAGTGTCCTGGGGTGCCCACCCCCGGGACACTGCTGTTTGCAATGACAGGGCAGGAGCCTCGCGGCTCCCGCCCTGTCATTGCAAACTGCTTTGCTTCATTGAAGCGAGAGCAGGGAAACCTGCTCTTGCTTCAATGAAGCAAAGCAGATTGCTTTTCCACACGGGGAGCTGCATGTCAGCAGCTCCCCATGTGGAAAAGCAATGCCGGCTCCCGAAGGAGGCGGGGAGCCGGCGGGACCGTGGGGGCATTGGGGCTTCCCCCACGGTCCCCAACGGATAGGGCCTGCCCCGGGGGATGGGGTCCCCGGGGCTAGAAGTGGCCCGGGAGGGGGCACGCGGCCCCCTCCCCCAAAAAATAAAATAACATTTAAAAAAGGCCGGCCCCGGGGGATGGGGTCCCCGGGGCCAATAGAGGCCTCAGGAGGGGGCCACGCAGCCCCCTCCTTCAAAAAGATAGAAATATGTGGCCATGCCCCGGGGATGGGGTCCCGGGGCCGGAATGGGCCACGGGAGAGGGCCCACGCGGCCCCCTTCCAATTCACATTTTTTTTTTTTTTTTAAAAAGGGGTCAGGCCCTCGGGGAGGGGGTCCCCAGGGCCCAAAAAAAGGGAAAAGAAAGGGGGCCACACAGCCCCCCTTCTAAAAAAAAAATGCCCCTTTTTACATTGCACCCCAGGGACCCTCAGGATTCAAGGGGACTTTATCCCCCAACTTAAAACGCGCCACGGGGCGCGTTTGCACAGTGGTGAAGGGAGGGGGCGGGGCCTGAGGTGACATGTGTGCAAACACGCCCTGTGGCGTGTTTTAAGTTGGGGGATTAAGTACCCTTGAATCCTGAGGGTCCCTGGGGTCCAACTAGCCCACCAGGTACCTTCAGTAAGTGCAACAGAGTTGCGTTGCAGAGAGGTGTAAAAGGGGCGTGGTCTCGGACCACCTCTCTGCAACGCAGCTCTGTGGTGCTTACTGGAGGTACCTGGTGGGCTAGTTGGGCCTTAGGGACCCTCAGGATTCAAGGGGACTTAATCTCCCAACTTAAAATGCGCCACGGGGCGCGTTTGCACACTTGTCACATCAGGCCCCACCCGCACCCTTCACCACTGTGCAAACAGGCCCTCTGGCACGTTGTAAGTTGGGGATTAAGTCCCTTGAATCCTGAGGGTCCCTTGGGTCCAACTAGCCCATTAGGTACCTCCAGTAAGCGCCACAGAGCTGCGTTGCAGAGAGGTGTAAAAAGGGGAGTGGCCTTGGACCACCTCTCTGCAACGCAGCTCTGTGGCGCTTACTGGAGGTACCTGGTGGGCTAGTTGGCCCCCAGGGACCCTCAGGATTCAAGGGGAATTAATCCCCCAACTTAAAACCTGCCAGGGGGCGCGTTTGCACAGTGGTGAAGGGAGGGGGCGGGCCTGATGTGACATGTGTGTACTTATCCAATCACTCCGCCAAAACCCAAGCACTTATAAAATCACCATGCACTCTCCTTGCAGTATTCTAATCATCCAGTTAGTACCCATGCACTCATGCAATGACCCATGCACTAACTCATGCACTGCTACAATACTCTGAGCACTACTGATGCAGTCCAGCCATCGCCCTGTCACTACCCATGCACTCCTCCTATCACCCAGCGAGCACCATGTACTTATCCAATCACTCCGCCAAAAACCAAGCACTTATAAATTCACCATGCACTCTCCTTGCATTACTCTAATCATCCAGTCAGTACCCATGCACTCATGCAATGACCCATGCACTAACTCATGCACTGCTACAATACCCTGAGCACTACTGATGCAGTCCAGCCATCGCCCTGTAACTACCCATGCACTCCTCTAATCACCCAGCGAGCACCATGTTCTTATCCAATCACTCCGCCAAAACACAAGCACTTATAAATTCACCATGCACTCTGCATTGCGGGGGCGCGAGTTATAGTTAGCTGAACTAACTATAACGGGGGAATTTCTCTGGTTATGTACGAGTGAAATGTCCAACTAACTATAACGTCCCTGAAACCTGTGGTTTTTTCAGTGAATTTCTAAGGTTTTTTAAATGCTAATTTCTACCTATAACGTCCCTGAAACCTATGGTTTTTTCAGTGAATATATATATATACACACACACACACACATATATATTACCTACTGGCAGTCGCCAGTAGGTAGTTATAGTTAGGACCTAGTTTCCATAAGAAAATCGTTTTTTGATTTGCCAATATCTTTGGCGCCGTTAGATGAATCTTTGCGAAACTTTCAAAACTAATGGCCCGCTCAGGTCAGCTCCCGTCTTGAAAGTTTCGGGGTGATTCATCAAGCGGGGGCCGAGAAAAAAGGGGGGTCCCAAAATGCGTTTTCTCCATGTTAATTTCCATAGGAAACTTTAGACAAAGCTACAGCCCGAACTGCTTAACGGAATTACACAAAATTTGGCAAAAAGGTAGCTCTTGGTTTAGAAAGCGTTCTTTTTTGTTAAATGGTGTAAATCCGTTCAGTAGTTCCTGAGAAATTTCAAAAATAAAAAATATTGATATCTGGTGACCGCGGTGGATCCGCGAACCCTCCCGAGCACGAGCTTCATTCTGATTGGCTGCCACCACTCCAAACCAAGAAGTGTTGGCAGCCATCTTGTGACTCGGTAAATCGAGTCACAAGAAAAAAGGGAAGTAAATGATTAAAAAAAAAGAAAAGGGGGCAGGGTAGAAACACCCTGACCCCCTAGGCCTGGTCAGGGGGTCCCACAGGTACCCCCAGGGCCATAAAAAGCATTTTTTTTAAAATATTTTCAGCCGGAGTCGCACTGGGTGTGCGAATCCGGCCAAAAAATGTTTTAAAAAACAAAGCGCAGGCTCCCGCACTTCGTTGCTTTTAAGCCCCCAGGTGAGCCAGGTCCCGGGGCAATTTTCTAATTGTGATGTGGGCTCCCGCTGGGGCCCCCGCAGCCCCGGGGACCACCAGTTCCCCGGGGCTTGGTTATTAATGTGCGGGGCACCCGGCCCCCCGGCAGCCCCAGGGACTGCCACTTCTTCGGGCTTTTAAAATAAAATTCATGGGTGGGCTCCTGCCCCCCCACGCTGCACCGGGGACCGCCACCTCCCCGGGGCATTCCGTAATTAAGAGCAGGGGGGCCTTGCGGGACCCCAAGCCTCGGGGACCACCACCTCCCCGGGGCTTAAATTCAATTTACGAAGTGTGGGGAGGGGCTCTTGCCCCTCCCCACACTGCCCCGGGGACCACCACCTACCCAGGGCAAACTTTAAATTAAGGGTGGGGGTCCGTTGCAGACCCCCGGGGACCACCACCTCCCCATGGCTTCAATCATGATGGGAGGGGGGCCGCGCAGCCCCCCTCCTTGAGCCCTCCTTGGCCCTGGGGACCACCATTCCCCAGGGCCAGCTCCAGCAATGTCCCAGGGTGCCCACCCCCGGGGACATTGCTGTTTGCAATGAAACCTGCTCTCGCTTCCATGAAGCGAAGCAAATTGCTTTTGGACATGGGGAGCTGCATGTTAGCAGCTACCCTTGTCCAAAAGCAATGCCGGCTCTAGCTGGAATGTCAACACAAAAGTGATGGTTAGGATGACTTATGTAAATATCTGTTTACATTATGCACTGTGCACTTTATTTGAAAGTAAGAAAGTGAATTATTACATATGCCCCCCTTGGAAAAGCCACAACATGATTGAGATTGAATAGAAATTCAAGAGCTGGGCCAAACAATAACAAAAACAATAATTGTAGTTTTAAGACACCACAATTTGTCATATATAAATATGATTATGTCCAATAGGTGCGCGCACATAGAATGATTATAATGCGCCATGTGTAATCTAGTGTTGCTGCTTTTACCTAACAGGGAAAACAGTCGATATCAATGTATAGTATTTTTTCCATTGCTATCAATATGCCGACCACGTCACAGGAAGCAACACTTTCCCTTTAAATTACCGTTTTTATTGGCCGTATGTCATGTGATCAAGGACACCGTTTGTGTCCGAAACGCGTCAGAGGCAGCACCCTTTTTTCCAATAAAGTATCATTTTGGCACCAGCTATACCGTGAGTCCGTGTTCCTGTGTGTGCGCGATCGCACTTGGATATCGTCAGTTGATGTGTTATTTGGAAGTTGGCTGCTTCCTTTTTACACTGACCCCTCGCCCGGAAGCAGGCTGACTGTGATTCTAAGCCGACGAGGAGATTCGCTCAGTGGAGAGCGTTTTCGGTCAGCCCCCTGCAACGACGGATTACTGCAAACGCGAAGTGGAAGTGAACTGCGGGAGTCGGAGGACTCGTGAAGTCGCTAACTGCACGCGGTGAGTGAGTCAGTATTACACTGCAGGTGGGGAGGTGCTGAGATTGCCAGTATGGACAGTAGCGAAATATAATACAGTCCACAACACTGATATTTAAATACATTGGGTGCTATGATTAATGACATCCTACGGGAGATGGCGGCGGAGGAATTATTTTTAAATTTACCCAAAATCCCACAAAGTGGAAGCAGCAGTAAAACGAAGGACATCGGTTCTAACAATGATGTCAAAAGCCTCATCAAAGCATTGGAAAAAAACAGCAGGAGTGAACTCACCAAATGGTGGGAAATAAAGTCACTAGAAAAATATCACGAAGTAGGTAGGATTCCAAGGGGATTGCGTATAATGTTAGCACCAAGTTTCGACAATCCAAACCCCCTCCTACTGAAAGAATGGGCTGAAAGCAATCTCGACGCTTCTATGTGCTTGGTTTGCCTGTTGGTCAAGTATGCAAGGATCGATCGAGATAAAAATATGGAGGAAATAGCAAGAATAAACAGTGAGCTAAGTAAACCGGAACACCAGAGTAGCAAGGAGTTCATAGAAAAAAGCATCAAAGATATGAAAGACCGCCTGAAAAAGCAAGAGGAAGTCATAAAAACGAGGAAGGCATTTAAGTTTGCCCGAGATAAAAATGATTATGAACAAGGGCAGATTTTTACGTTTGCACGAAAGTTCGACAACCTGCGCAAGCAAAAAGGCACCATTGCCAACAGAGTGGCAACAATTACGAGACCAACAAATCTGTCAGGAAGTGATTCAAATATATCCACATCGGATGCCAGTTTGGCCCCAAGTGAAACTGAATCTGAAGACAGTAACCCAGGTGCAGAACGAGGGGATTTGGGCCAATTAACACTTGCGGAGGAACTGGAATACATAAGAATGGAACGCAAACAGTCATTGCGACCGCGCAACAAACAATGGAGGAATGTTAGAAGGCGTCAAAGAAGGAAATGCCTCAGGAACAAGAGGACGGAGACAGCAGAACCAACGCTGGAAGAAAAACTAGTGGCCAGTGATAATACCATCATTAACCTCACTAACACGCAACTTGATCAGGCGGAAATACAACTTCTTTCATTAGGCCTCTCGTTTTGTCCAGAGAGTAACTTTGGCTACTGCAATACACGTATTGATGTTTACAAGTTTATAAGAAAAATCAAATTAAGAAAATATTTCATCATTAAAAACAATTTGGAGGAGACCAATAAAGAGAAACAAGAAGGTCGTATTGACATTACTCAAACTAAGGGATTACAAGCTAGAGACATGCCCCTTGTGCAAACGTTACATATCCTCCGTGAGGCCTCGGCTGCTACCACAAACACACAAGAGGTTGCCAATGTGGAGGGGATTGACATTGCCAAGCCAGGACGTAGTCCATTTAAACCAGTATCTACCTTTGTCCCCACTATGCCCTGAGATGCAATTGATATATTTCACGATTGTATTACAGAAGAACTTAAGAAATTGCAACAAAAATTGCAGACACAACAAATTACCTCTAAATATCAAGTCAAGAAATATTTTGAACTTATGAATAAACTAAAAAACAACAACACTATAGTCATCAACAAATCAGACAAAGGTGGAAATGTTGTTTTATGGGACAAAAATGAATATGTAAAGGAGGCATATCGACATCTAAATGATGCAGCTTGTTCTTGCAAAATCAATATGGCACAAGTAAAGAGGATACAAAAGAACTACGAAGATGAACTAAGCACATGGAGGAAGGAAGGTCTTATCTCCAAAGATGAATTTATGTTCTTAAACAATGAGTTTCCAGTGTTACCTAACATGTATTTCATTCCAAAGGTACATAAGAATGAATTACCTATACCGGGTATACCTATTGTTTCGGCAATCAAAAGTACCTTTGAGAACACATCTAAATATGTTGACTTTTATCTCCAAGAATTTGTGATTCAGCTCCCAACGTATATCAAAGATACTACAGACTTTTTATTCCAATTGAGTAATCAAGTATGGTCAGATGATTATATTTTTCTTACTATGGACATTACTGCCCTATATACAACTATAGCCCACTTAGATGGACTAAGAGCAGTAGAACACTTTTTGGGCAAAAGACCGATTGAGATGTATTGTCATAATCAAATGCTTTTACAAATGATACATTGGTGTTTGTACAATAATGTATTTATGTTTGACAATATGGTATTTCAGCAGCTGCGGGGTGTAGCTATGGGGGCATGCTTCTCCCCCAGCTACACATGTTTACATGTGGGCTGGTGGGAGGAGCATGTCCTCAGGGTACAACACGCCCGTGAATGGTCCTTACACATAGTAAAATGGTGGCATTATATTGACGACATTTTTATGATATGGAGGGGGACCAAAGATCAGGCCCTTGAGTTTGTTGATAATATTAATGCTAATAATTTAAATCTGCATTTTACTGCCCATATCGACAAGTCAGTGGCCAATTTCTTAGACATTATTGTTCAAGCTCTACAGGGAAAAGTGGAAACTTGCCCATTTAGGAAACCGACATCAAGGAACACAGTATTACATGCTGGTAGTTTCCATCCGCAACATACAATTTCCAGTATTCCCTATGGAGAATTTCTCCGCATTCACAGAGCATGCAGTACAATGAAAGCCCGTGAATACCATCAAAGTGAAGCTAGAAAGAGACTTGAAGCCAGAGGATACAATCCTAAGAAATTAGATATAGCTATGAGAAAGGCCAATGAGAAGGAGCGGGAGGTCCTATTGAATCCTGATAGACATAAAACAATGGAAACAATTGATACAGCCAGCCAACCATCAAGTGAGAATATGGAGATGAGATTAATTACCACCTACAGCAAACAGGCCAATATTATCAAAGCCATCATTAAGAAACAGTGGCCAATTATTCTGACAGATGCCACTCTAAAAAAAGTTCTCCCAAAGAATCCCACCATTAGTTTTCGAAAGGCATACTCTATGCGTAATGACTTAGTAAAGAACAGCCCAGAATCAATAAAACCAGACAATTGGCTTTCCCCAAGAAAGGGGTTTTTCAAGTGCAGCTCATGCCGAGCTTGTAAATTTGGTATTAACACCACCACATATAGGACACCTTTTCAGATAAATCCATCGCACTAAGAGAACACTACACATGTAGGACTGACCACGCAATATATGTTTTAAGGTGCAGTTGCAATTTGTGCTACGTGGGAAGTACTAAACTGCAGGTGTATGTCCGTATTTTGCAGCATCTCCGTGCGATAGTGAATTCTGACCAAACCTATCCCGTCGCCAGACATTTTAAAGCTGTTCATGATAACAACCTCAAATGCTTGCAATATTATGTTATCGATGCAGTATCACCAAATTAACGGGGTGGCAATTGGGAGAGGAAGTGGCGCCAACTCGAGTCCAGATATATAATAGAGCTAGACACTAAGGGCCTGATTCTGATGCGGTTAGGAAAGCATTCCCACCTAGGGCCTGATTCTGATGCGGTTAGGAAGGCCTCCTAATGGCATTTGCTCCTTCCAAATCGGATCGGGAACGTGTCTTCCCGACCCAGGGCCCAATTATGATGCGGTTAGGAACATATGCTCCCATTGAAGTCAATGGGAGTCCAACCAAATCGTATCTGGAAGCATCCGGATGCATCGTATTCCGTCGGTCGGACTCTCCCGATCCGAGTGGGTCGGAAACCATTTCCAAACCGATTCGGTCGGGAAGCTTTCCAACCCGCATCAGAATCAGGCCCTAAGTCTCCGCTAGGGCTTAATGTCGGAGAAGATTTGCACAACTTTCTGTGAGTTATTTAAGATCTTGATGGGGATAAGGATTTCCATGAATATGATTTGTTACCATATTTGAACAGTGAAAGAAGGCGAATTGTCTGTTTTTAAGGCCCTATGGCTAGTCTTGCAGCTCATAGGTGAAGATAGGCTATGTTTTACAAATCCTCCACTTGTCTCATTTAACACTAGGGATGTACAAGTAGAAATTTAACCAGGGGGCTCCCTGGTTATTAGAATTCATTAAAGTATAGTGAGTAACAAAGTTACTTTCATAGGGGAATGCAGACAAATTACATACGGTATTGGTACCTAGTGATTTTAGATAACTATGCATTTTCCTAAGAAATTATGTATTTCATATGAATTGCCGCCAGATGATCTCATTTTTTAGTATATTTATTGCACTTTTGCACAGTAACCTCCCATTTGCACTTTGCATGCTTCAGTACTGTTTCGGCACTAGTACTTTTACATTAGATTACTATACCAATAGTAGGCTCAGTTTTTTGCGAAATTTGCACACTCAATGAGTGGCTTTATATTGTTATACTGAAGTAGGGATAATATCGATAGAATGCACTTTGCACTTTACATCAGTTGGATATGAGCTGATGCAATGAACTAGATACATTATGATCATACATCATCAGTTGTTGGCTTTGTGACAGATAGCGCGATCTTTTGGCTCATTGTTCGTACAGGATGAGGTTTTTAGAAATTTATACAGGTATTTATTATTTTAAGCACTAAGCACTTTAGAATGTATTATTCCTGTTTAAAAACCATGGATTTGTACGTACTGAATATCTGGAATGTCAACACAAAAGTGAAGGTTAGGATGACTTATGTAAATATCTGTTTACATTATGCACTGTGCACTTTATTTGAAAGTAAGAAAGTGAATTATTACATATGCCCCCCCTTGGAAAAGCCACAACATGATTGAGATTGAATAGAAATTCAAGAGCTGGGCCAAACAATAATTGTAGTTTTAAGACACCACAATTTGTCATGTATAAATATGATTATGTCCAATAGGTGCGCGCACATAGAATGATTATAATGCGCCATGTGTAATCTATTGTTGCTGCTTTTACCTAACAGGGAAAACAGTCGATATCAATGTATAGTATTTTTTCCATTGCTATCAATATGCCGACCACGTCACAGGAAGCAACACTTTCCCTTTAAATTCCCGTTTTTATTGGCCGTATGTCATGTGATCAAGGACACTGTTTGTGTTTGAAACGCGTCAGAGGCAGCACCCTTTTTTCCAATAAAGTACCATTTTGGCACCAGCTATACCGTGAGTCTGTGTTCTTGTGTGTGCGCGATCGCACTTGGATATCGTCAGTTGATATATATATATATATATATATATATATATATATATATATATATATATACACACATATATATTACCTACTGCCGGTCGCCAGTAGGTAGTTATAGTTAGGACCTAGTTTCCATAGGAAAATCGTTTTTTGATTTGCCAATATCTTTGGCGCCGTTAGACGAATCTTCGCGAAACTCTCAAAACTAATGGCCCGCTCAGGTCAGCTCCTGTCTTGAAAGTTTCGGGGTGATTCGTTAAGCGGGGGCCGAGAAAAAAGGGGGGTCCCAAAATGCGTTTTCTCCATGTTAATTTCCATATGGAACTTTAGACAAAGCTACAGCCCGAACTGCTTAACGGAATTACACAAAATTTGGCAAAAAGGTAGCTCTTGGTTTAGAAAGCGTTCTTTTTGTTAAATGGTGTAAATCCGTTCAGTAGTTCCTGAGAAATTTCAAAAATAAAAAATATTGATATCTGGCGACCGCGGTGGATCCGCGAACCCTCCCGAGCACGAGCTTCATTCTGATTGGCTGCCAACACTCCAAACCAAGAAGTGTTGGCAGCCATCTTGGGACTCGGTAAATCGAGTCACAAGAAAAAAGGGAAGTAAATGATTAAGAAAAAAGAAAAGGGGGCAGGGTAGAAACACCCTGACCCTCTAGGCCTGGTCAGGGGGTCCCACAGGTACCCCCAGGGCCATAAAAAGCATTTTTTTTAAAATATTTTCAGCCTTAGTCGCCCAGGGTGCGCGAATCCAGCCAAAAATGTTTAAAAAAAACAAAGCGTGGGCTCCCGTGCTTTGTTGCTTTTAAGCCCCCGGGTGGGCCAGGTCCCGGGGCAATTTTCTAATTGTGATGTGGGGGCCCGCTGGGGCCCCCGCAGCCCCGGGGACCACCAGTTCCCTGGGGCTTGGTTATTAATGTGCGGGAGGCACCCGGCCCCCCCGCAGCCCCGGGGACTGCCACCTCTTCGGGCTTATAAAATAAAATGCATGGGCGGGCTCCTGCCCCCCCACGCTGCACCGGGGACCGCCACCTCCCCGGGGCATTCCGTAATTAAGAGTAGGGGGGCCTTGTGGGCCCCCCAAGCCTCGGGGACCGCCACCTCCCCGGGGCTTAAATTCAATTTACAAAGTGTGGGGAGGGGCTCTTGCCCCTCCCCACACTGCCCCAGGGACCACCACCTCCCCGGGGCAAACTTTAAATTAAGGGTGGGGGTCCGTTGCAGACCCCCGGCCCCGGGGACCACCACCTCCCCATGGCTTCAATCATGATGGGAGGGGGGCCGCGCGTTCCCCCTCCTCGAGCCCTCCTTGGCCCTGGGGACCGCCATTCCCCAGGGCCAGGTCCAGCAATGTTCCAGGGTGCCCATCCCCGGGGACATTGCAGTTTGCAATGACAGGGCAGGAGCACTGCTCCCGCTCTGTCATAGCAAACTCTGCTTCGCTTCATGGAAGCGAGAGCAGGAAACCTGCTCTCGCTTCCATGAAGCGAAACAAATTGCTTTTGGACATGGGGAGCTGCATGTTAGCAGCTACCCTTGTCCAAAAGCAATGCTGGCTCCCGCAGGAGGCGGGGAGCCGGCAGGGATCGCGGGGGCATTGGGGCTCCACCCGCGGCAGATACCGAGTAATGAATGTGAGGCGTTTTTTTTCTCTCGATTTTGGAGTCGCGATCCCATCGCGGCTCTCAGCACGCCCCCCCGGGGTAATGTCGCGGTGGATTCGTGGATTCACCTTTAATAAATAATTTAATAGTATTTAATTTAGAAGGTACTGTTGTATTTGTGAATTTTTTGTAGAGTTAGTGAGATTGAAGTTCATAATCACGTTAAATTTCATTGAGTTTGTAGTAATATAAAAAAAAAAAAAAACTTGAATAGTGTATTGTGTTGTAGTACATTGAATTTGGGCCTTTGTTTTTCGGATTCGCGATGGGCACACGAATCCAATTTTTAAAAAAAAAGTATGTATGTTTTAAAAAAAATAAGATTTACTGTTGCGTTACAGGGTGGCTCTAAAAAGAGCCCTTATTTTCATTCTGACTTTGTTGAAGCTACATGTAAGTGCGGTTGCACAGCTTAAGGTTGTTGAGAAACACTCTGTTTCCTTCATTTGTGAAGTGAACTCCATCACTTCTGTAGATGTCATCCATATCAAAACGTAAATTGTTGTTATAGATGGAGCCCATCCTATGGTCTCTGAGGTAAGCAGAAACCGCTTTATTGACATTCTTCCTAGCTTTCTCAAACTGTGGACAGAATTGATTTGACCACTTCCATTTCTGTCTTTGGCATATATTAGAGTAGACAAAGACAGTTCGAGGCAAAAGCAACATCAATTGTGCAAAGGTATCCTTCATTAGCATTTCCAAACCTACCCCAGTTAATGTGCCTAGGTCATTGCCACCACAGTGCACAATCATGAGGTCAGGGTGGTTGGAGATGCAAAAAGGTTTTAACCAAAGGCATCAATTGGTGCCACTTTAATCCTCTCTGTGCAATCCATTTAATATCCACATTTTGCAAACCAAGGTCTTTGTCAATACATCTGTATTCAGCATACCTTTTGCACCAGAAAACATAGCTGTGCCCTACAATCCATACTGTAAGCATTTTGAAGGGCTGTCGGGAAGGAATCAAGAGATGTCTGTAGCTCAGGTAGTCGTTGGTAGAATGCGAGCTTTCTAAAATGGTGGACAAGATGCTATTTTTGAAAAAACAGATAACTGATTGGCTGTTCATGAACATTGTACACTCCAAAATAGGATGCATGTTACTTTCCTAAAGAAACATGTTTCTGATTGGTTATTATAAAATGTTTGAAGGGTACAGTAGATAGGATTAGCTAATATTTTCCAAAAGTCAACCATACCTGCTATTTGCATTTGTAAGCTAATGTGCTGAACTTGAAAATATGTTGAACTTGTGACCTGCCAGTACAGTTGAATGTTGCAGAAAGTGTTACTATGGAAACTGGGATTCAGCAGAATGGGGGAAGGGTTGAAACTTTACAGTGGATTTAAAATGTGAAATAGAAACTTGAAATATAAGTGATATGTTATTAAAGTAAGATTTCCCAAATCAGTACTATGTTTAGAAGTGGTGTGTTCTTAAAAAATAATGCTAGTATTATTAGTAATAGGTTTTTGAACTCCAGTATGGATTCGCAGCTCCATCACGACTTTACACTGCGGCACCGGGCTGGAGTCGCGATTCCAGAAAATTATAGAACCAGTTTGGGCACTTTTAGAAGACAGTTAGAAAGGGTTAATCTGTCTAACCAATAGAAATGTGTTTCACAATTTGAAATGATGTAGAAAGCAATTTGATTTGTTACTTACATTTATTTGTGTGCAGAAAGAGAGGGAAAGTTGCCATTACTGGTTTTACCTTGTTGAGAGTGGTGCATTCATTTGTTGTGTGAAAAAGAAAATCTTTTATGAGTTTCTGATATTTCATGATCTGCAATACTATTTCAAAGGCGAGTTAAAAAAAATGTAGTTGTATTATGTATTATGTAGTAGTGCTCTACTCTTTGTAGTGATATTTTTAACCCCTTGCGTGCGTGGCGAATTTTCGCGCTGTGCGGGCGTTTCTATTAGTGGGCGGGATTCGTTTGGCCCCCGGCCATCGTGCGCACACGCCCACCGTGACGCGTGACGGCCGGGGGCCGTCGTGAGCACCGAAGGGGTTAAATTTGAAAAGCTTTATTTTCAAACTTTTGAAATAATTCAAGAAATGTGAAGTTACAAATATGCTATGAAATGTAGTAGAGATGTATATTGTAGTTTTTTTTATTGTACTAAAATGATGATTGAAATAGATTGTGCATAGTAGTATGTTTACATTGGTGGATGGATTAGAGAATATGGTAGTTTGTATTGGTGTGCGGAAATGTACAATTGAAGTGCACCGCATAATATTAGGTATCGCTTTCCAATTGGAAGCGTAGAGTATCAAGTTTTAAGGTGTGCATGGACACGTGATTGAGGTATATTTCTACTTGTATATGTATTCTGGTATGTCTTATACATTTTATATATGATGGCACTAGTGAAAGGTACAGAGGCATGCATACATGCTTTCAGAAATATAGTGAGACTTACAAGAGAGAAACGTGAATAGTTGCTGCATTGTATTTGGCTAGGCCCAATACCCTGAGTAGTATTAGAATGGTGAAGCTGCAGCAGAAAAGTGAGGTTCAAGATATCTTGGTTGAGGAATCACTGATTAGGCTACTTTGTATGAGTCTTTGGAAAGGTACACTTCAAATATACCGCATCATTTTCGGTGTCTGCTTGAAATGGGATGTGCAGTCTCTCAAGTTTTAAGGCCTGCATGGTCTTCTGAGTGAGGTATGTCTGTACTTCCACATGTATTCTCATACATGTTATGCATCTGAAGATTGAAGACATGTAAAACACAGGCATAGAACTATTTGTATGTTACTATTATATATGGTGTCAGTAGCAAAACGTACAGAGACATGCATGTATGCTTTCAGGAATATGGTGAGACTTACACCTGAGACATGTGAAGGGTTTCTGCTTTGTATTTGGCTAGGCCCAACACCCTGAGTATTACTAGAATGGTGAAGCAGCACCAGAAAAGTAAGCTTTAAGATATCTTGGTAGAGGAATTACTGATTAGGCTACTTTGTATGAGTCGTTTCAAAGGTAAACTTAAAATATACCGCATAATTTTCGATGTCTGCTTGAAATGGAAAGTGCAGTCTCTCAAGTTTTAAGGCCTGCATGGTCTTGTGTCAGAGGTCTGTCTCTACTTACACATGTATTCTAATACGTGTTATCCATCTGAAGATGCAAGACATGTAAAACGCAGGCATACTACTATTTGTATGTTTCTTTTACATATGGTGTCAGTAGCAAAAGGTACAAAGACATGCATGTATGCTTTTAGGAATATGGTAAAATTACTTACACCAGAGACATGTGAAGGGTTGCTGCTTTGTATTTGTCTAGGCCCAACACCCTGAGTATTACTAGAATGGTGAAGCAGGAGCAGAAAAGTAAGCTTGAAAATATCTTGGTAGAGGAATTACTGATTAGGCTACTTTGTATGCGGTGTTTGAAAGGTACACTTCAAATATACCGCATAATTTCCGATGTCTGCTTGAAATGGGAAGTGCAGTCTCTCAAGGTTTAAGGCCTGCATGGTCTTGTGTCAGAGGTGTGTCTCTACTTACACATGTATTCTAATATGTGTTATCCATCTGAAGATGCAAGACATGTAAAACACAGGCATACTACTATTTGTATGTTTCTTTTACATATGGTGTCAGTAGCAAGAGGTATAGAGACATGCATGTATGCTTTCAGGAATATGGTGAGAATACACCAGAGACATGTGATGGGTTGTTGCTTTATATTTGGCTAGGCCCAACACCCTGAGTATTACTAGAATGGTGAAGCAGCAGCAGAAAAGTAAGCTTGAAAATATCTTGGTAGAGGAATTACTGATTAGGCTACTTTGTATGAGTCGTTTGAAAGGTACACTTCAAATATACCGCATAATTTTCGATGTCTGCCTGAAATGGGAAGTGCAGTCTCTCAAGTTTTAAGGACTGCATGGTCTTGTGGCAGAGGTGTGTCTCTACTTACGTATGCATTCTAATACGTGTTATCCATCTGAAGATGCAAGACATGTAAAACACAGACATACAACCATTTGTATGTTTCTTTTATATATGGTGTCATTAGCTAAAGGTACAGAGACATGCATGTATGCTTTCAGGAATATGGTGAGACTTACACCAGAGACATGAGAAGGGTTGCTGCTTTGTATTTGCCTAGGCCCTACACACTGAGTATTACTAGAATAGTGAAGCAGCAGCAGAAAAGTAAGCTTTCAGATATCTCGGTAGAGGAATTACTGATTAGGCTATTTTGTATGAGTCGTTTGAAAGGTACACTTCAAATATACCGCATAATTTGCGGTGTCTGCTTGAAATGAGAATTGCACTGTCTCAAGTTTAAAGGCCTGCATTGTCTTGTGTCAGAGGGAATATAGCCCCTTACATCGCATGCGTTTACAACGCATGCAATTACAACGCGGTCGTTACAACGACCGCGTTGTTACATCGCAGTACATTACAACGCAAGTCATTACATCGACTTGCTAGAAGAACTTTCACTTTCACTTTTAGGTCTAGTTGCTGGTACTGATACATTTATTAATTGTTCAGTGACAAGCTGATGGGGTGCTAAGTGGTGATCAGAACTTGGAATATTTCTGAGTGAAAACAGGGTGATCCATGGGCAATAAACTATTTTTATTTTTATTAATTATTATTTTTTTTGTTTGTTTTCCTTTCCCTCAATTGTGGCACTTATCTTGCTTATTTTATTTTCAAGCAGTCCGTTCAGGCATTGCTGAAATTTGTTGCTGCTTGAATATCACAGTGGACACATGGTCCTACTTTGATCTAAACGTGTGGGAAACAAGTAGTAGGGCCTGTGGTATGACATTTTTTCCTGTTACTGCCTGCCTATAGATAAAATCTAGGGGATCTAGTTGAACTCCCCTCTTTTCTTTTTTATTCTTTTTTTTTAACCAGACATGAGGTGGTGGAAACATTAATATTGAGCATATGTATGCAAACATCCCGAAACAGGAAACCCAGTACACTTCTTAGGGACGTAGGGAAGAACCCAAAAATAATAATGTTGCAAAACCTCGAAACATTAATTAACTCCGAAAGCGAAAGAAGAACCAAAACATTGTACTATAATTGTTCCCAGGAGATAGGAACGTCTTAATAATCTCCATCCCAGTAACACAATTGGGAAATAAAAACTCATAGTGGTCGAACTGCAAAATATATGCAACCACCTCTAAAGTCTGTAACTGTAGTTCAAAAGGCATTTTTAAATTCACACACATTTTTTTCTGACAATAGTGCAATACTGAGCATCGCTACTCCATGCATATTATCCTTCTACATTGAAATATACTTTATATCAGCACGTATTATTTATTCCTCGCATTTCCTAGCACTGGGGCGTGTGTGGAGGAAGTTGGTGTGGCGGCTATCTGTGGTAATCTATTCCTACGGATCTCTGGTCTCTGTACCAAAGTGGACCCTAAAACCGAATTCTAGAGAGGTCTAATTCATATACTTAAAATGAAGGATGTCTGTGAGCAAAGCCCTGATGTGCTGCGCCATTTGGCTCAATTCTTTCTATTCACAAACCAAGCCCACACCGAACCCAGCACAATTCTTTTAATTGATGCCTGGCAAAGAAGTGATCGGTCAGTAGTCTTTCTTTAGTACAGTGGTCATTGGGGAGCGAAGCACACACATATATTATCTACTGGCGGTCGCCAGTAGATAGTTATAGTTACAACCTATTATCCATAGGAAATCCGCGACATTCTATTTGAAATAACTCTCTTGCCGGTTGACGTATCTTCGCAAAATTTTCAAACTTTGTGGCCCGCTCCGGTCCGCTCCTACCCTGAAAGTCTCGGGGGATTCGTCAAGCGGGGGCCGAGAAAAAAGGGGGTCCCAAAACGCGTTTTCCCCATGCATTTTTCCATAGGAAACTTTAGACACGGCTACAGCCCGAACTGCTGAACGGAATTACACCAAATTTGGCAAACAGGTAGTTCTTGGTTCAGAAAGAACCCTTTTGTTAAATGGTGTAAATCCGTTCAGTAGTTGCTGAGAAAATGAAAAGTAAATAGTTAGTGATATCTATGGCCGAGTAGGGTCCGCGTACCCTCAGCGCACCCTGCGCGCACCGTCCCGATCACGAGCTGCATGTTAATTGGCTGTCAACATTCCGATTCAGGAAATGTTGGCAGCCATTTTATCCTCGGTAGAACCGAGGGACAGAAACAAGTGCGCAAAGCGCACAAAGGGGGCAGGGTAGAAACACCCTGACCCCCTAGGTTTGCTCAGGGGGTCCCACAAGGACCCCCTGGGCAAAAAAAAAAAAAAAATTTTATAAAAAAAATCGGCAGGATGCGCTCAGGGTGCGCGAATCCTGCCGAAAAAAAAAAAATCGAAGCGCGGGCTCCCGCGCTCGATGTTAATTGGCCCCGGGTGGGCCAAGTCCCGGGGACATGGTGGGGGGGATAATTTAATGTGTGGGGGGCCTCAAAGGGCCCCCAAGCCCGGGGACCGCCACCCCCCGGGGCTTTTTTAAAAATGGTGCGGGAGGGCTCTGAGCCCTCCCGCAGCCCCGAGGACCACCACCTCACCGGGGCTTTTTATTTATACATTATAAAACCTGTGTGGGGGGGGCTCCAGCCCCCCCACACGCCCCGGGGACCGCCACCTCCCCGGGGCACTAAACATTTCAGAGCCCCGGGGACCACCACCTCCCCGGGGCTGTGTACTGAATGGGAGGGGGGCCGCGCGGCCCCCCTCCTGGAGCCCTTGATGGCCCTGGGGACCACCACCCCCCAGGGACGGCTCCTGCAGTGTCCCGGGGTGCCTACCCGCGGGACACTGTAGTTTGCTATGGCAGGACGGGAGCCTCGCGGCTCCCGTCCTGCCATAGCAAACTGCTTTGGATATTGGAAGAGAGAGCAGGGAAACCTGCTCTCTCTTCCAATATCCAAAGCGATTGCTTTTCCACATGGGGAGCAGCATGTCAGCTGCTCCCCATGTGGAACAGCAATGCCGGCTCCCAAGGGACGTGGGGAGCCGGCGGGACTGTGGGGGGATTGGGGACCCCCCCACAGTCCCCAACGGAGAGGGCCAGCCCCGGGGGATGGGGTCCCCGGGGCAAGTAGTGGCCCGGGAGGGGGGCCACGCGGCCCCCCTCCCCAAAAAAGAGAAAATCTTTTTTTTTTTTTAAATGGAAAGGCCGGCCCCGGGGGATGGGGTCCCCGGGGCCTTAAAATGGCCAGAGGAGGGGGGCCACGCTGCCCCCCTCAAAATAATAAATATAGAGGCCATGCCCCGGGGATGGGGTCCCCGGGGCCAATACAGGCCCAGGGAAGGGGGCCACGCGGCCCCCTTCCCGTTTTTTTTTTTTTGTAATTTAAAAAAGGGGTAAGGCCCTGGGGGATGGGGTCCCCAGGGCCCAAAAAGAGAAAAAAGGAAGGGGGGCCACACAGCCCCCCTTCAGGGGACAAAAAAAAAAAATTACAAAAAAAACGATCGGGCCCGCAGGCCCCGCCCCCTTCCTTCACCACTCTGCAAACGCGCCCCCTGGCGCGTTTGCAGAGGGGGAACGAATTCCCCTTGAATACTGGGGGTCCCTGGGGGCCAACTAGCCCACCAGGAACCTCCAGTATGCGCCAGGGGGCTGCCTTGCAGAGAGGTGTACAGAGGCCACGCCCCTTTTTACACCTCTCTGCAACGCAGCTCTGTGGCGCTTTTTGGAGGTATATGGTGGGCTAGTTGGACTCCGGGGACCCAAAGGATTCAAGGGGACTTAATCTCCCAACTTAAAACGCGCCACGGGGCGCGTTTGCACAGTGGTGAAGGGAGGGGCGGGGCTTCAGGTGACATGTGTGCAAACAGGCCCCGTGGCGCGTTTTAAGATGGGGAATTAAATCCCCTTCAATCCTGAGTGTCCCTGGGGGCCAACTAGCCCAACAGGTACATCCAGAAAGCGCCACAGAGCTGCGTTGCAGAGAGGTGTAAAGGGGTGTGGCCTCTCTACACGTCTCTGCAACGCAGCCCCTGGCGCATATTGGAGGTTCCTGGTGGGCTAGTTGGCCCCTAGGGACCCTCAGGATTCAAGGGGACTTAATCCCCCAACTTAAAACGCGCCACGGGGCGCGTTTGCACAGATGTCACCTCAGGCCCCGCCCCTCCCTTCACCAATGTGCAAATATTCTTCTAAAATCATCCGAAATAGGAATTCCGATTTACTCACCTGTTATAAGGAGAGACCTCAGTGCTGCATCTTTCAGCCCAGTACTGGTCCTGAAAAGTAATTTTAACCGTACTTACCAGTAACTTGAATTTCCTTCCATAGGATATCATTGCCTTCTTTTTGCTGAAAAAGTTTCTAAGTGTTGATTTTTGAAACATACAAATATTCCTCTAAAATCAGCCGAAATACGAATTCCGATTTACTCACCTGTTATAAGGAGAGACCTCAGTGCTGTATCTTTTAGCCCAGTACTGGTCCTGAAAAGTAATTTTAACCGTACTTACCAGTAACTTGAATTTCCTTCCATAGGCTAACATTGACTGGTTTCACTTGGAAATTCTTCTAAGTGTGGAGTTTTGGAACTTTAAAATATTCCTCTAAAATCAGCCGAAATACGAATTCCGATTTACTCACCTGTTATCAGGAGAGACCTCAGTGCTGCATCTTTCAGCCCAGTACTGGTCCTGAAAAGTAATTTTAACCGTACTTACCGGTAACTTGAATTTCCTTCATAGGCTAACATTGACTGGTTTCACTTGGAAATTCTTCTAAGTGTGGAGTTTTGGAACTTTAAAATATTCCTCTAAAATCAGCCAAAATACGAATTCCGATTTACTCACCTGTTATCAGGAGAGACCTCAGTGCTGCATCTTTCAGCCCAGTACTGATCCTCAAAAGTAATTTTAACCGTACTTACCAGTAACTTGAATTTCCTTCCATAGGATATCATTGCCTGCTTTTTGTTGAAAAAGTTTCTAAGTGTTGATTTTGGAACTTTAAAATATTCCTCTAAAATCAGCCGAAATCCGAATTCTGATTTACTCACCTGTTATCAGGAGAGACCTCAGTGCTGCATCTTTCAGCCCAGTACTGATCCTCAAAATTAATTTTAACCGTACTTACCGGTAACTTGAATTTCCTTCATAGGCTAACATTGACTGGTTTCACTTGGAAATTCTTCTAAGTGTGGAGTTTTGGAACTTTATAATATTCCTCTAAAATCAACCAAAGTACGAATTCCAATTTACTCACCTGTTATCAGGAGAGAACCCAGTGCTGCATCTTTTAGCCCAGCACTGACCCTGAAAAGTAATTTTAACCGTACTTACCAGTAACTTATATTTTCTTCCATAGGAATCCATTGTCTGGTTTTCAGCAGAAAAGTTTCAAAGTGTCGATTTTCACAAACTACAAATATTCCTTAAAAATCGCCTGTATGACTTAAACGCATTCTTTCAACTGTTTACAGGAGATGCACCAGTGCTGGAACCAGGATCCAACACTGAGTAACAAAAAGTAACGATAACAGTTTTTACCTCCTAAGTGAATTTCCTTCCATAGGATAACATTGGTCATTCTATGAGAAAAAGTTTCTAAGTGTCAACTTTTAAAATACAATAATATTCCTTAAAAATCACGAGTGTAACCAAAACGCTTTTACTAAACTGTTTACAGGAGATGTGCCAGGACTGAATCTAGGATCCAGTCCTGTGGTTAGAAAAGTAATCCATAAAGTAACTAATTGCATTTAACTAGAAATTCACATTGAGCTGAATGTTGCATTGTGTTTGAAAATGTGTTGCCCATTGCAACAACTGTAACTACTGTACTTAAAAGTCTATTGCCTATGTGCAAAGTATTTAAACTAAAGTAATTCATTCTGAGAAAGTATTTTTTGTAATGTAATGTATAATGTAATTACAATGTAATTTAAAAAATAAAATATGTTATATAAAATTGTTTCTAAAAATGTAGTAAATCAGTATTAAAAAAATTTATATAACAATTAATACATTTAAAAATTGTCATTTACAAAACCTTTGAAATTCACTGAAAAAACCGTAGGTTTCAGACATGTTATAGTTACAAATTAGCATTTAAAAAACCTTTGAAATTCACTGAAAAAACCATAGGTTTCAGGGACGTTATAGTTACAAATTAGCATTTAAAAAACCTTTGAAATTCACTGAAAAAACCATAGGTTTCAGATATGTTATAGTTACAAATTAGCATTTAAAAAACCTTTGAAATTCACTGAAAAAACCATAGGTTTTAGGGACAGTTATAGTCATTTGAGATGTCATCAGTGATGTCATCAGTGATGTCACTGACCATGTCATGAGTGATGTAATATGTGACGTCATCAGCAGTGCATTGCGGGGGCGCGAGTTATAGTTAGCTGGACTAACTATAACGGGGGAATTTCACGGGTTTTGTACGAGTGCAATGTCCAACTAACTATAACTGTCCCTAAAACCTATGGTTTTTTCAGTGAATTTCAAAGGTTTTTTAAATGCTAATTTGTAACTATAACGTCCCTGAAAACCTATGGTTTTTACAGTGAATATATATATATATCTATATATATATATATATATATATATATATATATATATATTATCTACTGGCGGTCGCCAGTAGATAGTTATAGTTACAACCTATTATCCATAGGAAATCCGCGACATTCTATTTGAAATAACTCTCTTGCCGGTTGACGTATCTTCGCAAAATTTTCAAACTTTGTGGGGCGCTCCGGTCCGCTCCTACCCTGAAAGTCTCGGGGGATTTGTCAAGCGGGGGCCGAGAAAAAGGGGGTCCCAAAACGCGTTTTCCCCATGCAATTTTCCATAGGAAACTTTAGACACGGCTACAGCCCGAACTGCTGAACGGAATTACACCAAATTTGGCAAAGAGGTAGTTCTTGGTTCAGAAAGAACCCTTTTGTTAAATGGTGTAAATCCGTTCAGTAGTTGCTGAGAAAATCAAAAGTAAAAAGATAGATATATCTATGGCCGCGTCGGATTCGCGCACCCTCCCGATCACGAGCTGCATGCTAATTGGCTGTCAACACTCCAAATCAGGAAGTGTTGGCAGCCATTTATCCCTCGGTAGAACCGAGGGACAGAAACAAGTGCGCAAAGCGCACAAAGGGAGCAGGGTAGAAACACCCTGACCCCCTAGGTCTGCTCAGGGGGTCCCACAAGGACCCCCTGGGCAAAAAAATGTTTTTTTGTTTTTTTTTTTAAATCGGCAGGATGCGCTCAGGGTGCGCGAATCCTGCCCCCCAAAAAAAAAATCGAAGCGCGGTCTCCCGCGCTTCGATGTTAATTGGCCCCCGGGTGGGCCAAGTCCCGGGGGCATGCTGGGGGGGGTTAATTTTATGTGTGGGGGCCTCTAAGGGCCCCCAAGCCCGAGGACCACCACCCCCGGGGCTTTATGTATAATGGTGCGGGAGGGCTCTGAGCCCTCCCGCAGCCCCGAGGACCACCACCTCCCCGGGGCTTCTTTTTTATTTTTGAAAAACCTGTGTGGGGGGCTCCAGCCCCCACATGCCCGGGGACCACCACCTCCCCGGGGCACTAAGAAAAATTACAATGGGGTCCGTTTTGGACCCCCAAGCCCGGGGACCACCACCTCCCGGGGCTTTCAAAATGTAAGGAGGGGGGCCGCGCGGCCCCCTCCTGGAGCCCTTGATGGCCCTGGGGACCGCCACCCCCAGGGCCGGCTCCTGCAGTGTCCCGGGGTGCCTACCCCCGGGACACTGTAGTTTGCTAAGGCAGGACGGGAGCCTCGCGGCTCCCGTCCTGCCATAGCAAACTGCTTTGGATATTGGAAGAGAGAGCAGGAAACCTGCTCTCTCTTCCAATATCCAAAGCACATTGCTTTCCACATGGGGAGCAGCATGTTAGCAGCTCCCCATGTGGAAAGCAATGCCGGCTCCCAAGGGACGCGGGGTGCCGGCGGGACTGTGGGGGATTGGGGACCCCCACAGTCCCCAACGGAGCGGGCCAGCCCCGGGGGATGGGGTCCCCGGGGCAAGTAATGGCCCGGGAGGGGGCCACGCGGCCCCCTCCCCAAAAAATAAAAAAATTAAAACGGAAAGGCCGGCCCCGGGGGATGGGGTCCCCGGGGCCTTAAATGGCCTGAGGAGAAGGGTCACGCAGCCCCCCTCCAAAGAAAAAAAAAAAATCGAGGCCATGCCCCGGGGGATGGGGTCCCCGGGGCCAATACAGGCCCAGGGAAGGGGGGCCACGCGGCTCCCTTCCTGTTTTTTTTTTAATTTAATTAAAAAAAGGGGTAAGGCCCTGGGGGATGGGGTCCCCAGGGCCCAAAAACAGGAAAAAGGAAGGGGGCCACACAGCCCCCCTTCAGGGACAAAAAAAAAACGATCGGGCCCGCAGGCCCCGCCCCTTCCTTCACCACTCTGCAAACGCGCCCCCTGGCGCGTTTGCAGAGGGAAACAATTCCCCTTGAATACTGGGGGTCCCTGGGGGCCAACTAGCCCACCAGGAACCTCCAGTATGCGCCAGGGAGCTGCGTTGCAGAGAGGTGTACAGAGGCCACGCCCCTTTTACACCTCTCTGCAACGCAGCTCTGTGGCGCTTTTTGGATATACCTGTTGGGCTAGTTGGCCCCCAGGGACCCTCAGGATTCAAGGGGAGTTAATCCCCCGACTTAAAACGCGCCACGGGGCGCATTTGCACAGTGGTGAAGGGAGGGGGCGGGGCTTCAGGTGACATCTGTGCAAACGCGCCCCGTGGCACGTTTTAAGTTGGGGGATTAAATCCCCTTCAATCCTGAGGGTCCCTGGGGGCCAACTAGCCCAACAGGTACATCCAGAAAGCGCCACAGAGCTGCGTTGCAGAGAGGTGTAAAAAGGGGTGTGGCCTCTCTACACGTCTCTGCAACGCAGCCCCCTGGCGCATATTGGAGGTTCCTGGTGGGCTAGTTGGCCCCTAGGGACCCTCAGGATTCAAGGTACTTAATCCCCCAACTTAAAACGCGCCACGGGGCGCGTTTGCACAGATGTCACCTCAGGCCCCGCCCCCTCCCTTCACCATTGTGCAAATATTCTTCTAAAATCATCCGAAATACGAATTCCGATTTACTCACCTGTTATAAGGAGAGACCTCAGTGCTGTATCTTTCAGTCCAGTACTGGTCCTGAAAAGTAATTTTAACCGTACTTACCAGTAACTTGAATTTCCTTCCATAGGATATCATTGCCTGCTTTTTGCTGAAAAAGTTTCTAAGTGTTGATTTTGAAACCTACAAATATTCCTCTAAAATCAGCCGAAATACGAATTCCGATTTACTCACCTGTTAAAAGGAGAGACCTCAGTGCTGTATCTTTCAGCCCAGTACTGGTCCTGAAAAGTAATTTTAACCGTACTTACCAGTAACTTGAATTTCCTTCCATAGGCTAACATTGACTGGTTTCACTTGGAAATTCTTCTAAGTGTGGAGTTTTGGAACTTTAAAATATTCCTCTAAAATCAGCCGAAATACGAATTCCGATTTACTCACCTGTTATCAGGAGAGACCTCAGTGCTGCATCTTTCAGCCCAGTACTAATCCTCAAAAGTAATTTTAACCGTACTTACCAGTAACTTGAATTTCCTTCCATAGGCTAACATTGACTGGTTTCACTTGGAAATTCTTCTAAGTGTGGAGTTTTGGAACTTTAAATTATTCTTCTAAAATCAGCCGAAATACGAATTCCGATTTACTCACCTGTTATCAGGAGAGAACCCAGTGCTGCATCTTTTAGCCCAGCACTGACCCTGAAAAGTAATTTTAACCGTACTTACCAGTAACTTATCTTTTCTTCCATAGGAATCCATTGTCTGGTTTTCAGCAGAAAAGTTTCAAAGTGTCGATTTTCACAAACTACAAATATTCCTTAAAAATCGCCTGTATGACTTAAACGCATTTTTTCAACTGTTTACAGGAGATGCACCAGTGCTGGATCCAGGATCCAACACTGAGTAAGAAAAAGTAACGATAAGAGTTTTTACCTGCTAAGTGAATTTCCTTCCATAGGATAACATTGGTGATTCTATGAGGAAAAGTTTCTAAGTGTCAACTTTTAAAATACAATAATATTCCTTAAAAATCACGACTGTAACCAAAACGCTTTTACTCAACTGTTTACAGGAGATGTCCCAGGACTGAATCTAGGATCCAGTCCTGTGGTTAGAAAAGTAATCCATAAAGTAACCAATTGCGTTTAACTAGAAATTCACATTGAGCTGAATGTTGCATTGTGTTTGAAAATGTGTTGCCCATTGCAACAACTGTAACTACTGTACTTAAAAGTCTATTGCCTATGTGCTAAGTATTTAAACTAAAGTAATTCATTCTGAGAAAGTATTTTTTGTAATGTAATGTATAATGTAATTACAATGTAATTTAAAAAATAAAATATGTAAAAGAAATTGTTGCTAAAAATGTAGTAAATCAGTATGAAAAAAATTAATAAAAAAATTAATACATTTAAAAAATGTCATTTAAAAAACCTTTGAAATTCACTGAAAAAACCGTAGGTTTCAGGCACGTTATAGTTACAAATTAGCATTTAAAAAACCTTTGAAATTCACTGAAAAAACCATAGGTTTCAGACACGTTATAGTTAGAAATTAGCATTTAAAAAACCTTTGAAATTCACTGAAAAAACCATAGGTTTTAGGGACAGTTATAGTTACAAATTAGCATTTAAAAAACCATTGAAATTCACTGAAAAAACCATAGGTTTCAGATATGTTATAGTTACAAATTAGCATTTAAAAACCTTTGAAATTCACTGAAAAAACCATAGGTTTTAGGGACAGTTATAGTTAGTTGGACATTTCACTCGTACAAAACCCGTGAAATTCCCCCGTTATAGTTAGTTCAGCTAACTATAACTCGCGCCCCGCAATGCACTGCTGATGACGTCACATATTACATCACTCATGACATGGTCAGTGACATCACTGATGACATCACTGATGACATCTCAAATGACATCACTGAAGACATCATCCACGTGATAATCTGATGCAGCTCCTCACACCCTAATATAACCTTTGATACACCCAATCTAAATTACAGACTGCCATTCGCAAAACTATAGACACTCCAACACCAATAACTACATACCCACTCACTGATTCTTAGGTCTACACACACACACCCACTCACTCACCCGTACAGTCACTCATACTTATGGTCACTCAGTACAGGACTATCATATGCACTCTTACTCCTATATAGACACTCAAACACCGCCACTCATCCATAGAGGTACTCACACACCTAGTCAGTCATGCAAATAATTAAACACACTGCCATTTACTCACCTATACAGTTATACACACACCAGCTCACTTAATCATACAAATACTAGCACATTGTTACGCTCTTATACAATCACTGATACAAGCACACACTCATCCATACAGCCACTATCACAATCACTCACTCTCGCTTATAGCTATTTATATACTCCAACACACATATATACTGGCTTTCACATATGTAGTTACTCACACATGTACCACTGGGACATACATTCACTCACTAACACACTCTTACACACACTTACCCACCCATACAGTCTATCACAGATGCACTCTTGAAACCATCCACCCAGTGAATCACCCACTCACACATCTATGCACAGAGTCGCACACACCCCACCCACACAAACACTCAAGCACCCATACAGATACTCAGACAACCAATCAATAACTCATATAGACACTCATGTAGCTATTCACAAACCCATGCAGCCACTTACACAGCAACAGACAGACGGATACAGACATTCACCCAGTTTAGTCACTAACCCATGCATTCAGTAAGATACGTTAAATCACTCACTTATAGAGTCAGTCACGCACCTACTAAATCATCCATACAGACACTTACACACCCACTCATTCTTCAATACGTCTTTTCCTATATATATTAAAAATATTTAAACTTTACAGAAACACACAGTCACTGGATGATGTCATCAGTGATGTCATTTGAGATGTCATCAGTGATGTCATCAGTGATGTCACTGACCATGTCATGAGTGATGTAATATGTGACGTCATCAGCAGTGCATTGCGGGCGCGAGTTATAGTTAGCTGAACTAACTATAACGGGGGAATTTCACGGGTTTTGTACGAGTGAAATGTCCAACTAACTATAACTGTCCCTAAAACCTATGGTTTTTTCAGTGAATTTCAAAGGTTTTTTAAATGCTAATTTGTAACTATAACATATCTGAAACCTATGGTTTTTTCAGTGAATTTCAATGGTTTTTTAAATGCTAATTTGTAACTATAACTGTCCCTAAAACCTATGGTTTTTTCAGTGAATATATATATAGATATAGATATATATAGATATGTATAGTTATATATAGATATAGATAGATATATATATGTAAGTATAGATAGATATATACATACCTAGTCACTAAACTGCATAAGGTGAAACCTGAAACCCTGTATTTAATCTCGGCTTCCCCATTTTACCAAATTATGTGATCCTAGGCAATTTATGTCTCTTGTTCTACTTTTCTAGCATTGTTCAATATAGGCATGTCTGCCACGGTGTGGAAGACAATCAGTCTCTCCTAATTCATTCTTTAAAACTATTCCTTGAAACATTAATTTTTTCTCAACGCCCTTGACATAATCTGTTGTAGGGGACAGGAAATGTATACACTAAAACTATTTTTTCCAAAACTGTTAATCCATTCACACAGCTCCTTGTGTTCTGGTAACTGTATACATATATATATATATTTATTTTCAACTTTCCGGTTCCTGAATCACATTTATCTTGTGTTGTAACAGCTCCAACTGGATTAGCAGCACACAATATTAAAGGGATTACTTTACATCGATTACTCATGCTACCAGTTGAACATGATAACAAATTGGAATATCACAAGCTATCTGGAGAAGTTTCTTATGAGGTTTCAAGAGTACTGAAGAAAATGAAACTTTTAATCATTGATGAGGTGAGCATGGTCTCAAACTTAATGCTTGCCTTTGTACACTTGAGGATGCAACAGGTTTTAAAAACAGATTACGATGTACTGTTTGGAGGTAAACATGTAATTGTATTCGGAGATCTACTACAACTTACTCCTGTAAAAGGACAACCTGTTTTTAAAACACTTCTCCATGAAGACACTAGGAAATCTTTGGGAAGTATTGGAAATGTGAACATTTGGTCAAATTTTGAATATAAAGAACTTGTTAAGAATATGCGACAAGCAAGTGATGAAGATTATGGAAATATTCTTCAAGATATAAGAATTGGTGTCTTGACGAAACATGGTAAAGAAGCTTTGGAAAGTCGGCTACTAAGGAACTTGTTTACAACTGGAAACACAGCGTCTGAAATAATGTACAATAAGCTTGAAGAAAAGAAGTCTATAATTTGCTTAAGGCCTACACTGCAAGAGTGTTCTACGTGTAATCAAGAACGTTTGAAACTGGAAAAACAGGAAATAGTTTAAATGAAAGCCATTGATAAAATTGAACAACAGGGAGTGACTATTCTTCTCACAGACAAACTACAGTCTAAATTGCATTCTTTAGAGAAGTTTGCATCTAAAACAGCAGGCTTAGAAAACACTTTACATGTATGTATAAACTGTTGAGTAATTTTACGGCGTAATTTGGATGTAGAAAAAGGTTTAGTAAATGGAGCAACGGGAAAAGTGGTTGAGTTTGTAAAATATCAGAACAGAGATGAAATAGAATTCTTAAACATAAAATTTGATCAGATTAAAGAGGTAACACAGATTGGGCGTTGTGTTGTACGTTTTTGCTTGTAAAAGACTTGTACGTTTGCAGAAAACAGTTTCCTCTGTCTTTAGCATATGCAGTAACTATTCATAAATCTCAAGGTTTAAGTATAGACAGCGCTTTTGTAAATATTGGAAGACAGTGTTCAAAGAGGGAATGGCATATGTTGCATTACCTCGAGTAAGAACATTGTCTGGTTTATATTTGATAGATTTTGATGACAAAAAGATTAGTGCTGATGCAAATTGTGTAAGAGAGTATAATCATTTAAGAAGTCTTTATGCTCCTGATTTAGGTGAATAACCTATATATGAGAAACGTATAGTCTGTCCAAAACGGAAATATGTCAAAGATGGAATTGAGGTTCAAAAAAAGAAAATAAATGAACAGAAACTTGAAGGCGTACAGAAAAAGAAAATGGAAACTGTTGATGAGATTGTAGGATATCAGTTGGAAAATAGTTCAGGTATCAACTGCTATGCTAATGTGATTTTAAATGTTGTGTTTTATCTAGAAGAGCTTCATTGTGAAATTATGGGAAATCATGAAAAAAGATTTTGTTCTTTATTACATCATGTATTACAGCAGTTGGTAACTGACAGAACTAAAATACATACAGCTTCTGGAGTTCATCATCTTTTGGATATATGTAGTGTTTCACTGACATTTACTCTTAATGTACAACATGATGCTCAAGAATTTTTAATGGTTATGCTTTCAGTGTTAGAAAATGAAGGAATTATGATTGAAAACTTATTTGGACTTAGTTACAGTTGGGATCATAAATGTGAAGAGTGTTCTTTTACTTCTGTCACTGAAATACAATCAGAACGATTCATATACTTGACAATACCAGACTGTGAATCAGTACCTTTTAACAAATTGATTAAAACAGCCAATCAGGACATGAGATGTTCACAATGCAGATCAGAGATGTTGTCTACATTACATATAGAAAGATTTGGAAAATATCTTATTTTAATGCTACAATGTTGTAGAGCAAATGGAAGAAAATTGGAAATAAAATTAAATTTTTTGTAGCAAGTCAAATATCTATTTCAGGAAGAACTTTCATAGCAGTGGCTATTATTTTCCATGCCGGACCTACTACCACATCTGGACACTTTACTGTATATTTAAAGTGTAATAAAGGATAGACACATTGCAATGATGCCCACTTGGAATTCAAACCTAGATTGACTTATGAATTGCCAAATTCATACTTAATATTTTTGAAGCCAAAGTTTTGAATACATTATTCGGCCTATTGGGAAGATGTGAACACAAAATAACAAATTTAATATTGGATTTTTTTTTAAGCGAAAGTTTTAAATTCATTATTCGGCCTATTGGGAAGATGTGAACAGAAAATGGACAACATTGAAACAATTACTATTTATAATTAGACTTTGGATTATTATTGGTGCTAATTGATATTGCATTTGGAAATTTGTGTTTAAAAGTAAATAGTTTATATATTTATTGTTTATATTGTACCAGATATAAATGAGAGTGTACATTTCAGCAAATATACTTGAGAGAAATAGTAGAGTTAATGTACAAGAAGGACGTAATTAACAAAGTATAGATAGATAAACACAAAGCTACACAGATTGCCAATAATTCTGTGCACTGAATTTTTTTTTTTTTTACAATCTCGATAGTTTTTTTCCCTGCTGTTTATTGTTGAAACTACATTGAAATCACTAAGGGGCCGATTCCGATCTCGGCCGGTAGGGCTCCGAATCGGATTCGGCTTAACCGGATCCGATTCGGAGCCCTATTTCCCGACCGATTCGTACGCGCGTCCGGGCGAGCGAGTACGATGCGAAATCGCCGACCGACTCGTCCGGGCGTCCCGACCGCTCCGACCGACTCGTTCCCGGGTCTAACCGCACCGACCGACTCGCTCGGACTCGACTCGCACCGCGCAATGGAGACGTTCCCCGGCCGGGTAAGTACGATGCGCGCCGCGAGCAGTCCGACCGAGCCGCGCACTCCGGCTCAAAAGAGCAGTCGGAGCCGTGCTCGGGGGTCCGTGTCGGACCCCCTGTACGCGTAGCCGCGCGAGTCGCACACAGGGGGACCCATGGGTCCCCCTACCTGTGCGTGTACGGCGCAAGTCGCTTCACCGCGTACACGCTGTAGGGGGCGCCCTTGTTCGCCTCGCACCCATTGAGTCAATGGGAGCCCGCGTACGCGTTGTACGACAGGCTCCCATTGACTTCAATGGAGTCCGACCGAATCGAGTCCGATGGCATACGTGCGCATCGTACTCGTTCGGTCGGGCTGCACGGGTCCGATTCGGTCGGAAATCTCTCCGGGTCCGGCTCGGTCGGAGAGATTTCCGGCCCGAATCGGAATCGGCCCCTAAGTATGGTGATATTCGGTAGAATCTGAGAACAGCAAAAAAGGGAAACTGAAAATGTTATATAATTCTAAAATTATATTCTGTTCTTAAAAATATAATATTATAGTTTGTATAATACATTACATTACATAACAGTTTTTCTTCTTCTTGTTTACAGTAGGTAATGGTGAAGTTTGAAAAGAGTTTTAATACTGTTCACTACAATACTACTCTAAAATACTTCCAGAGACTGATGTATCTAAATTATTAAAAAAGGTAAGAACACATAACATAATATGCACCATAACGTGAAATAATGTTTAAAGTTCATTTAAATGTTATTTATTTCTAATAAAAATAATGTTCATCCTTTACAGTATATAAAAACTTTCAGATAACATCAGCCATGTAGTGATCCTTTCACACAAATAATATCCATGGTGTAATGTAATCTCTATAGCTTAGGTTTTCCATTAGTAGAACAACTCAAGCATTATCTTTGCATTTTTCATTTCACAGAGTCAAAACCCATGCACTCATACAATAACCCAGATACTATCTCTGCAGTCATCCAATCAAAGCACTACCCATGTAGTCATACAATCACCCAGGCAATACTGATACACTCATCCATTTAGTCAGCCACTACCCATGAACTCCTCCAATCACCCAGGCAGTACTCCTGCAGCCATATCAGCCAACCACTATCCATGCACTCATACAATCACTCACACACTTCTATTGCACTCATTCATTCCCTCAAATAGTACCTATGCTGTCATCTGTGCATTCTTATAGTACCCATGCACTCCTCCAATCAACGAGGCAGTAGCCCTGCACTCATACAATCACCCAGACACTACTATTACACTCATCCATTCTCTCAAACAGTACCCATGCACTCATGCAATCACTGATGCACTACACATGCACTCATCCAATCACCCAGACACTACTATTGCACTCATCCATTCCCTCAAACAATAGCCATGCACTCATTCATGGACTCAGACACTAATATTGCACTCATCCATTCCCTCAAACAGTACCCATGCACTCATAGTTTCACTCAGGTACTTCCCATGCACTCATCCAATCACCCAGGCACTACCCCTGCACTCATGCAATCAGCCAGCTACTACTCATGCACTCATTCAATCAATCAGACACTGCTATTTCACACATCCATTCCCTCAAACACTAGCCATGCACTCATGCAATCACTGATGCACTACCCATGCACTCCTCTAATCACACAGGAACTACCCATGCACTCATCCATGCACTCAGGCTCTACCCATGCACTCATCCAATCACTCAGGCACTACCCATGCACTCCTCTAATCATGCAGGTACTACTCATGCACTCATCCATGCACTCACTCAGGCTCTACCCATGCACTCATCCAATCACTCAGGCACTACCCATGCAGTCCTCCAATCACTCAGGCACTACTATTGCACTCATCCATTCCCTTAAACACTAGCCATGCACTCATCCATGTACTCAGGCACTACCCATGTACTCCTTCATTCACCCTGGCAGTATCCATGCACTCATCCATGCAGTCAGAATTTACCCATGCACTCATTTAATCACTCAGACACTACTGTTGCACTCATCCATTCCCTCAAACACTACCCATGCACTCATCCATGTACTCGGGCACTACCCATACATTCCTCCAATCACCCAGGCACTACCCATGCACTCAGGCTCTACCTATTCATTGCTTCATGTGCTCAGGCACTGCTCCAATCACCCAGACAGTACTCATGTACTCATTCATGCACTCAGGCTCTACCGATGCACTGATGCAATCACTCAGGCACTACTGCTGCAATTGTCCATTCCCTCAAACACTACCCATGCACTCATCCATGCACTGAGGCACTACCTATGCACTCATCCAATCACCCAAACACTACTTATGCACTCATCCATGCACTTAGGTTCTACCCATGCACTCATCCAATCACTCAGGCACTAATATTGCACTCATTTATTCTCTCAAACTCTACCCATACACTCATGCAATCACTCAAGCACTACCCATGCAGTCCTCCAATCACTCAGGCACTACTATTGCACTCATCCATTCCCTCAAACACTAGCCATGCACTCATCCATGCACTCAGGCATTACCCATGGACTCCTTCATTCACCCTGGCAGTATTCAGGCACTCATCCATGCACTTAGACTCTACCCATGCGCTCATTTAATCACTTAGACAATACTGTTGCACTCATCCACTCCTTCAAACGCTACACATGCACTCATCCATGCACTCAGGCACTACCCATGCACTCCTCCAATCACCCAGGCACTACCCATGCACTCATCCATGCACTCAGGTTCTACCTATGCATTGCTTCATGCACTCAGGCACTACCCATGCACTGCTCCAATCACCCAGGCATTACCCATGCACTCATCCATGTACTCAGGCTCTACTTATGCACTCATCCAATCACTCAGGCACTACCCATGCACTCATCCATTCTCTCAAACACTAACCATGCACTCATCCAATCACTCAGGCACTACTGATGTAGTCCTCCAATCACCCAGGCACTACTTTTGCACTCATCCATGCACTCAGGTTCTACTCATGCACTCATCCAATCACTTAGGCACTAGTATTGCACTGATACATTGCCTCAAACACTACCCTTGCACTCATCCAATCACTCAGGCACTACCCATGCACTCATCCATGGACTCAGGCTCTACTTATGCACTGATCCAATCACTCAGGCACTATCCATACACTCATCCATTCTCTCAAACACTACCCTTGCACTCATAGAATCACTCTGGACCTACCCATACACTCCTCCAATCACCCATGCACTCATCCATGCACTCAGGCTCTACCCATGCACTCATCCAATCACTCAGGTGCTACTATTGCACTCATCCATTCACTCCAACAATAGCCATGCACTCATCCAATCACTCAGGCACTACCCACGCACTCCTCTAATCATGCAGGTACTACTCTTGCACTCATCCATGCACTCAGGGTCTACCCATGCACTCATCCAATCACTCAGGCTCTACCCATGCAGTCCTCTAATCACTCAGGAACTACTGTTGCACTCATCCATTCCCTTAAACACTAGCCATGCACTCATCCACGCACTCAGGCACTACCCATGTACTCCTTCATTCACCCTGGCAGTATCCATGCACTCATCCATGCACTCAGAATTTACCCATGCACTCATTTAATCACTCAGACACTACTATTGTACTCATCCATTTCCTCGCACACTACCCATGCACTCATCCATGCACTCAGGCACTATCCATGCACTCCTCCAATCTCCCAGGCACTACCCATGTAGTCATCCATGCACTCAGGCTCTACCGATTCATTGCTTCATGTACTCAGACTCTACTTATGTACTCATCCAATCACTCAGGCACTACCCATGCACTCATCCATTCTCTCAAACACTAACCATGCACTGATCCAATCACTCAGGCTCTACTGATGTAGTCCTCCAATCACCCAGGCACTACTTTTGCACTCATCCATGCACTCAGGTTCTACTCATGCACTCATCCAATCACTTAGGCACTAGTATTGCACTCATCCATTCCCTCAAACACTACCCTTGCACTCATCCAATCACTCAGGCACTACTAATGCACTCCTCCAATCACCCAGGCACTACCCATGCACTCATCCATGTACTCAGGCTCTACTTATGCACCGATCCAATCACTCAGGCACTATCCATACACTCATCCATTCTCTCAAACACTACCCTGGCACTACCCATATACTCCTCCAATCACCCAGGCACTACCCATGCACTCATCCATGCACTCATCCAATCACTCAGGCGCTACTATTGCACTCATCCATTCCCTCCAACAATAGCCATGCACTCATCCAATCACTCAGGCACTACCCATGCACTCCTCTAATCATGCAGGTACTACTCTTGCACTCATCCATGCACTCAGGGTCTCACCATGCACTCATCCAATCACTCAGGCACTACCCATGCTGTCCTCTAATCACTCAGGCACTACTGTTGCACTCATCCATTCCCTTAAACACTAGCCTTGCACTCAGGCACTACCCATGTACTCCTTCATTCACCCTGGCAGTATCCATGCACTCATCCATGCACTCAGAATTTACCCATGCACTCATTTAATCACTCAGACACTACTATTGTACTCATCCATTTCCTCAAACACTACCCATGCACTCATCCATGCACTCAGGCACTATCCATGCACTCCTCCAATCTCCGAGTCACTACCCATGTAGTCATCCATGCACTCAGGCTCTACCTATTCATTGCTTCATGTACTCAGGCACTACCCATGCACTGCTCCAATCACCCAGACACTACCCATGTACTCATTCATGCACTCAGGCTCTACCGATGCACTGATGCAATCACTCAGGCACTACTGCTGCAATTGTCCATTCCCTCAAACACTACCCATGCACTCATCCATGTACTCAGGCAGTACCCACGCACTCATGCAATCACCGAAACACTACCCATGCACTCATCCATGCACTTAGGCTCTACCCATGCACTCATCTAATCACTCATTCACTACTATTGTACTCATCTATTCTTTCAAACACTACCTATCCACTCATGCAATCACTCAAGCACTACCCATGCAGTCTTCCAATCACTCAGGCACTACTATTGCACTCATCCATTCCCTCAAACACTAGCCATGCACTCATCCATGCACTCAGGCACTACCCATGCACTCCTTCATTCACCCAGACACTACCCATGCACCTTTCCATGCACTCAGACTCTACCCATGCACTCATTTAATCACATAGACAATACTGTTGCACTCATCCATTGCCTCAAACACTACACATGCACTTATCCATGTACTCAGGCACTACCCATGCACGGCTCCAATCACCCAGACACTACCCATGCACTTATTCATGCACTCAGGCTCTACCGATGCACTGATGCAATCACTCAGGCACTACTGCTACAATTGTCCATTCCCTCAAACACTACCCATGCACTCATCCATGCACTCAGGCACTACCCATGCTGTCATCCGATCACCAAACACTACTCATGCACTCATCCATGTACTTAGGCTCTACCCATGCACTCATCCAATCACTCAGGCACTACTATTGCACTCCTCCAATCACCCAGGCACTATCCATGCACTCATCCATTCTCTCAAACATTACCCATGCACTCATGCAATCACTCAAGTACTACCCATGCAGTCCTCCAATCACTCAGACACTACTATTGCACTCATCCATTCTCTCAAACACTAGCTATGCACTCATCCATTCTCTCAAACATTACCCATGCACTCATACAATCACTCAGGCACTACCCATGCACTCCTCCAATCACGCAGGCACTTCCCATGCACTGATGCATGCACTCAGGCACTACCCATGCACTCCTCAAATCACCCAGACACTACCCCTGCAGTCATGCAATCAGCCAGTCACAACCCATGCACTCCTCCAATTACCCAGGCACTACCCATGCACTCCTACAATGACTCAGACACTATTCTTGCACTCATGCAATCAGCCAGACACTACCCATGCACTTATCCATTCACTTAGGCACTATCCATGCACTCATCCAATGACCCACGCATTACTGCTGTACTGCTGTACTCATTCATTCACTCAGGCAGTACTCATGCACTCATACAATGATTCACATATTACACTTGCAGCAATTCATACAACACATACAAGTTTGTCTATTTTCCACGAAATAGGCGGTTCTAAAAAGAACCATTTTGTGTTTTTTTAACTCTTTTATTCATTTTTTGTGTGGTTTTTTTAACAAAAAAAAAACAACAGGAAGAACTGAAAAAACTTTTCCAAACATTTTGCAATTATAAAGTCATTGCCAAAACAAAACAAAAAAAATTAACAGCGGTGGTTCTTTGCAGCAACCACAACAGCTTCAACAGATTGCTCTCCAGCACAAAGTAGTTTTTTGCACTTTATGCAATGCTGCTCAAGTCCAGCGAACTCTGGAATAATTTGTCCAGTTTGGGTGGATGCGGAAGAAGCTGCCGAAGTGCTAGGCCCTGCGACCTGATCATCTTGCTCACTTTGTTGGAGTTGGCGACGATGTTGTTCTCGTGCAAGACGATTCGGGTGTATGGGCTGTAGGTGCTTCATCATTGATGAAGTTCCGCAGGAATATTTTTTCTTGGATGCATGAGATAGGATATTTCCACAAATAGTGCAGGTCACCTTCCGTGCATTCACCTTCCTCTCTCCAGGTGGTATAGAAAAGAAAGCCCACACAATACTCTCTTTGCGTCGCTTGATAGGTTCTTCCACTTCCTCTTCTTCTGCAGGAATGTCCTGTGGTGGATTAG
This sequence comes from Calotriton arnoldi, assembly GCA_963921515.1. Lineage (NCBI taxonomy): Eukaryota > Metazoa > Chordata > Amphibia > Caudata > Salamandridae > Calotriton > Calotriton arnoldi. The sequence goes on along the minus strand of CAWUFW010003006.1, from coordinate 328,918 downwards.
CAGAAGCCATTTTCTTAGTGAATAAAAACAACACCAAAAAAATGAAATAAAGAGGAGCATAAAACACAAGAGCTGTGTCTTCTGAAGATGCTGCTGGAAGAATGAAAAATTGGGTGGTGTCCTGCAAGTACTAGAATAGAAAGCTTCTTAACCAATAAAATGCTTTCTTTTTAAGTCACATGGGATTTGTGTACCCGGCGCGCAATCAGCGCGCACCAGACGCGATTCCCGAAAAATATATTTAACAATAATATATCTTTATTCCAGTTACAAAAATACTAAATTTACAAATTTGTATATCAATCTCTTGGTATAATATATATAATAAAGTTATATATATATATACTTTTGAAACTAAATAACTTACACTGGATTCGCTTACCTGACGTGAACCCTGAAATACGTACGTAAAGTTACGCGGGACCGTCGCGGCGTCCACAACTTCATTATAAGAAGATGTCATTTGAGATGTCATCAGTGATGTCACTGACCATGTCATGAGTGATAATATGTGATGTCATCAGCAGTGCATTGCGGGGGCACGAGTTATAGTTAGCTCAGCTAACTACTTGGCTGAATTTCTCTAGTTTTGTACGAGTGAAATGTCAGCCTAACTATAACGTCCCGGAAACCTGTGGTTTTTTCATTGAATATATATATATAGGTCTCTCCTTTTTTCCCTCTTCCCCTTTTAACTATGTTGGCACTCGCATTGATCTTTTTAAATTTGTGAGAAAGCTCAAATTAAAGAAATGGCATACATTGAAGAGATTAGGACATAGTCATGTCAGAAGTAATAGTAACAGGGAGACCGACAGTAATCTCTTGATTAGTGATGTAGACACGCTCATCACTTTGGCCGAGTTGGAACAGAACACAAGTGAGAGTAGTGATCAGATTAGTACTATGCAAATACTTGAGGGCATGGATGTAGAATACTGTGCAGCTGCTCGTACTGATTTTAGGGTTAAATCTACCTTTGTACCCCTACTCCCACATGATAACATCGATACGTTCCACGACTGCACTGTCAGGGCACTCAGTGATTTGAGATTGAAAACTAGAAAACAGCAAGGACGTTTCAATAATAATCTCTCTCTCTTGCAGAGACAGGCACTTAAGGCTCTCACTGATGATCCCAATATTGTCATTCGGCCAGCGGACAAGGGTGGCAATGTGGTCATCCTCAATAGGGATGACTATATTAATGAGGCCTCAAGACAACTTGAGGACAATAGATTTTATATGCATGTCACCTATGAAATATACAATCAGAGCATAACTGACATATGGGACAAGTTGGTAATTTGGAGGGACAAGGGTCTCTTGGAGTGGGAGGAGTTCTGTTATTTGAAGAATGACCATCCCAGACTCCCGATATTGTATCTTCTGCCTAAACTTCATAAGGACAGCACTAGACCACCAGGGCGCCCCATTGTGTCATCTATAGGGAGTGTCACTGAACATATTTCCAAATATGTCGATAACTTTTTGAGTAATTTTGTCATACAACTATCCAGTTACTTAAAGGACACGAAGGATTTTCAGTGTAAAATGGAAAATCTAACTTGGAATGCAGACTATTTTATCATTGTCCTTGATGTACACTCCCTATATACCATAATTGATCATCAGCAGGGTCTGGAGGCGTGTGAACATTTTTTGAAACAAAGACCACTGAGGTATTGGGAGCACAGTCGGATGATTATTGAAATGACGGAATTCTGCCTCAAAAATAATATTTTTGCCTTCAATGGCGCCCTCTACAGGCAGACCACAGGCACGGCGATGGGATCGTGTTTCGCTCCCAGTTTTGCCAATCTATTTATGGCTACTGGGAGGAGGAAATCTTTGCCAGCCTCACTCTTAAAGAGGACCTCCAGAAAGTCATCATGTGGTTACGTTACATTGATGACCTTTTCATCATCTGGAGGGGCTCTAGGGGTGAGGCTGAGGATTTCATCAAGAAATTGAATATGAACAAGTATAACATCTTCCTCGCTGGAAATATCGATGCCACTAAAGCAGAATATCTTGACGTTTGCCTTGAAATAAAGGAAGGGAAAGTATGTACTTCTCTGTTTCGGAAGGCCACAGCTGGCAATAGTATCCTGCATGCCCTCAGCAGCCATCCGGAGGCACTCAAATGGAGTATACCGTACGGAGAACTGCTGAGGGCGAAGAGGAACTGTAACAACGCTGTGGCCTATGCTGAGGAAAGTGAGATTATCATCAGCAGGTTCAGAACTAGGGGCTATCCAAACTGGGTCCTGAACAGAGCGAGGGACAGGGCGGTGGGGGTAGAGAGGACACAGACCCTACAAGAAAAACCAGTGGTGGAAGGGGAACAGGAGATGGGCAGTACACGTATGATTCTCACTTATAATTCTGATTCACAAAAAATCAAACGTATCTTAGCCAAACACTGGGATATCTTGAAAAGTGATGGGATTATAGGTAATACCTTGACAGAAAGACCGAATGTGACACATAGACGGGATAGAAATATCCGGGATCTAGTGGTCAAGAATGACATCACCAACTACCCCACTACTGCTAGCCATGGCCTCATAGGGTTTTTCCCTTGTGGCCATTGCAAAGCGTGCAGACACAGCAAATTCAGGGGAACATTGGAATACAGGGGTGTCACCAAGAAAATCACGCAATTTCTAACCTGTAGCACCAGCTTTGTCATTTATGCTATTGAGTGTAGTTGTAAGCTATGGTATATTGGGAGCACCATATGCACAGCGAAGAAAAGGGTCCTCGAACACCTAAGGGCCATCACCAATAATGATCCTAAGTATCTGGTGGCACGTCATTTTTATGACAAGCATTGTTCCAACATAGCAGAGCTAAGTTATTTGATTCTTGAACAAATTCCAAAAAATCCCAGAGGAGGGGATAGGGTGCTTACATTGAGACAACGTGAATCTAGGTATATCATTGATTTTCACACTAAAACCCCTGGAGGGTTAAATATGGATGAGGAATTATCGATACACCTAAGGGAGAGCTGTTGAGTCTGGAGTCTGATTTGCTGAGATGTATGAGTACATTTTGTTCTTAACGGGCATTTGTGGTAAGAGAATTTTTGCCATTTTTTGCCGTTTCCTCCTTGTCCGGGTGTGCATCAGAAAAATGTTTTTAATGCAATTATATAATTGTTAATGTTTGTTGAACATTGAGTGTTTTGATTTTAACCTATTTCTTTTCTTTTGTTTCTGTTGTAGTTGAAAAGGAAGGGGCCCATTCACTGGCACTTATCTGCACGGGCAACCTACCCTTTTCACCCTTTTCACCGTCTGCTCTCTTGTCACTTCACTTCTCACTTCTATGAATTTCAGTACAGAAGAAGTCAAGGTAGTGGATCATTGTTAGAGGCACGAGCTTTTTGCTAACGTTTTGCTACCTTCGGTAGCTGGATATAAGAGCATTTGCATTATATTATATCTTGTCATTCATGTTAACCAGGATGGTATTGCAATATGCCAGGGTATTTGCCCTTTATTTTGCTTAAATTGTATATAATACTAGCTGGTGATACATGTTGATTGCGTAGGTAGATTGAGGACATTTTGAGCGGCATAGCATGTATTGCATTATTATGTGCGCGTATTTTGATTATATTTTTGTATGTATATATTTTCTTTGTGCACATTTTGGGATTTTAACCGATGATGTACATAGGACATGGTATTATTCTTGTGTTCTTTTACTGTTACATCATGGCCGCCAAGTTTGTTGTCCAAGGACAGGTCCTCTTTCGATCTCTGGATATATGTGGCTGGATATAAGAGCACTTGCATTACATCATGCTATTTATGTTAACCAGGTTGGCATCGCAATATGCCATGGCATTATTTTGTTTATATGTAGAATATATTTACATGTCGGTCGCGTAGGTAGATTGAGGACAATTTGTGCGGCATAGCATGTATTATGACATTGCATTATTATGTGCGCGTATTTTGCTATGATTATATTTGTGAATGCTTATATTATCTCTGTGCACATTTTGGGATTTTAACCGATGATGAGTATAGGATTTAGCACTAGACTTGTGTTTTGTTACATCATGGCCGCCAAGTTTCTGTCCAAGGACATGTCCTCTTTCAATTTCTAATGTTTGTACTCGTGCAATAACTTTATTAGCTACCACATTCTATGTGCTCTTTTCACGTGATCAGGGCTGTTTACAGTCGAAACGCGTAGTGAATAAACTTGGATTAATAAGACTGGTGTCCTGCATCCTATCCTGAGAGCGTACTTCATTGGATTTTCTTCATTTGGGATACTTTGCCGGTACGCTCTGCCGGCGTGTACGCCAACCTTCTCGGGTCCCTGCACTCCGGAAGGAGCAACGTGTGTTTTTGGGATATATATATATATATATATATACATATATATCGTTGCTTCCTCCAAACACCTCCCCGGTGCACTCGCGTACTGGTGCTTTTTCAGCGGGGATGCTCCCGCAAATTATTGCCGCTCCAACTCCTTTATGGTAATCCTTCTCCCAAAAAGACAAGCACTCACGGGGATAAGTTCCGTTATTTTATTCTTAACGGTCTCTCGGCCAAACAGGACGCGTTTCGCCGCTCTGGCTTTCTCGATGTTTGTGCACATCTTTCGCGCCACCATTTTTTAAAATACACAATTCATTCAGGGCGTAATGATTGGGATATTAATGCGTTCTGTCTGACATAGCTGGTAATAATACAAGAAAATGTCATATTTGGGTAATATAAGTCTTAATATGTAGAGGCTGATACACCGTGCCTAAATGGCGGAACTATTTGTATTTACAAATGATGGTCCTTTGTTGATGTCGTTGAACAATAATGAATTGCGTATTTTAAAAAATGGTGGCTCGAAAGATGTGCACAAACATTGAGAAAGCCAGAGCGGCGAAACGCGTCCTGTTTGGCCGAGAGACCGTTAAGAATAAAATAACGGAACTCATCCCCGTGAGTGCTTGTCTTTTTGGGAAAAGGATTACCCTAAAGGAGTTGGAGCGGCAATATATATATATATGATTCTGCTCAAGATAAAGAGGAAGGAGAGGTGACACTTTCAGGAAGCTTGGGAAGAACTAGGCAGAATATTAAATGCTGGGCTGATATAGAGTAATTCTCAAGAATGAGAGGGTTCCCTCAAACACTTATTTAGGTGGCCTTTTCACCAACGCTCCTTCATGTGATTAATCAGAAATATTAGATATCTTCTGAAAGGAATAAGAGCACAGCATCACAATTTCACACAGTATGTGGGGCTGCGAGCTTCTGAGGGACTTCTGGAATGGGGAGGTGCATTACTAAGAATGCATCATGAATATAAGAGCCCGATCGACTTTTCTAATTTTTATTCCGGGGTGGATGTCAGTAACAAGTTGTTGGTATCCGTCATGCTGTTGGCAGCTAAGTAGATGGCTTTAAGAAAGTGGGCTAAACTAGAGGCTCCCTTCATGAACAACTGGTATCATAGGTTGTGGTATGTTCTGAGGATAGAAAAAGTATCACATGACATAGAGGGGACTGAAGGGATAGTCTGCAAAGCATAGGATCTATTGTTGCATATCTTCTTCAAGTACCTTAGGGAATTAAACTGCCTGAGAATAGTACAGGCCTCACAGATCATTCCCATGGAGATCTTTTGATCCTACGGGATGACTGCATAGGGAATAGTCCCAGCATGCCAGAGCAGGCATGCCAGAAATATCTGGACCCTAGCTCCCCACATGCCATGAACACCTGTTTCTACCTTTAAAAAATACACTCTAGGGAAAAAGAACACAGAGCAGCTCCAGCAGTGTTAGTGCCTGATCCTTAAGAGGGCAGTCTTACGTCAAAATATATACATAAATGTTTGACTAAGAGCAAGGGGCCCTGAAAAAGTTGAGACCCTGGGGAATAATTCCCCTCTGCAACCACCACCACCTTCCATTTGACGGCCCTGTCACAGAGGTTCTTTATTCTTCTCCACTAATTTCAATATTCACACTTGCGTTAGCTGGTAGAGATGGGGGAAGGTGGTGGCATTGCAGGAACAAAGGAGGATAGTGGATACTTTTCATCTTGCTAAAATCATTAAAAAAAATAGTGACACAGTATTGTACTAGACTAAACCAGATATTTTTTATCATTTAGGCTTATGTAATTCCATTCAGAAACTGATACTTCACTTCACAATTCACCTCCAATTTTCTCTGTACTCCTAGACAAGATCTTTTAATCTCTGCATTAGTGCCTTAGAGGATGCAGAAATCAGGTTATGCCTAGCAACCATTTCAGTGTCTACAACTACTCTGCCTATTTGTTGATGGTTGCTTTCCCCATTTTTCAATATTGTGGGAATTTCCCCCTTGCAACACGTAATGCATACTGAGCCTCTGCATTCTGCAGCACATGTAGGAAGAGGAAAATGCCTCTCAGGAATCTTTTTGGGCAGTAAGGAGTCCCTTGTTTCTTCCTGGAAATCCACTGAGATCTTGTTTTCCCTTTGCAACCTGCAGTGTATGTGACAAGTGGCTGGGATGGTTATGAATGACATATGTGAGAGAATGAATGCTTCAGTGTGAATAAAGGCGGGAGTGGTAGTGTGATTTTAGGGGTTGGAAAAAGGCAGTCTTGCCAAATGTAATCCAACTTGTATAGTTCTCTATATAAAAATACTAATAGTGTTTCTTTGTTTGCCAACATGCTTTTTTAAGAAAATGAATATGATGTAAATAATCAACAAGTACATAGTGGAATTGTAGATGAAGATGTAAAGCACTGTGTAACAAATTGTGTATAAAATGTTTCTATATACAAAATGACAACAAAAAGAAAGAAATAAGACAATGCAAAAAGTGTATTTTTGACGTACATTGATTGCCTCTGGTCAGCCCATTGAGCTTTTTTGAGCCATTTGTGAAGTAATACATGTCAAGTGGGATTTTGTATTTACATCTTGTTGTTTTTCCCCCTTATCTCAGACCTAAAATTAACTGTACGGGGGTACCTTTGTTTTTTCTGTGCAGGACGTTGTGCCTTCCTGCACAAAAACAATCCTACCTGCAACGCAGGCACGCTTGCACCATGACACAAGGGTGCCTGCGTTAGTGCTAGGCAGCCAAAAGTTCACAAACGCTAGGAAAGGACAGGAATGCGCAGTATGATGTTAAATACAGTGCATTCCTGCCCTTTCCCTTTCACGCAGTGCAGCAAGGTGGCTTGCTGCGTTGCGTGAAAGTATGATAAACATGCCCCTCAAAATCTCAAGCATGGCTTGCACATCTTCCAGACCTGGTTGTCCAGCACCTACTTGAAGCTCAACCCAACCAAGACCGAATGCCTATTATTTGCCAAGAACAACAAACAAGATATAGCACAAACCTGGCTTAATGACATGAATCTTGCTGATTTTCAACTCCTACTATCACTGAATGCCAGATCACTTTGATTTACCCTGGACACCAACCTCTACCTCAAAGAAGACATTTCCAAAAACACAAAGATAGCCTGGTACCAGCTCTTTGTGTTAAAGAAAGTTAAACCATTTCTAACATAAAGCCACTTCAGAACTGCTGTTCAAGCCCTTGCACTCTTGCATCTGTATGGTGGTAATGCCCTACTCCATAGCCTCTCAAACCTCATACTTACATCCTGTAGTGGTTTCCTACACCCCGCAGCATGTCTCTTTCAGGTCCTTGAGTAATAAGATCACATCACCCCCATCCTGATGGAACTCCACTGGCTCTGCTTTCCGGCTCACACCATCTTCAAAACCAGCCGCATCATTTACAAAGCCATCACAACCAACACCCATGCTTATCTTGAAAACAAGCTTACTATCTAGGGTGGTTCTCGGCACACCTGCAGCTAGGCCCAATCAGAATGCAGACTAAGAAGTGTACAATTGAAACAAGACAGCAGGTCATTTCTGTCTATGCACCCAGAATCTGGAACAACATCCATGTATCCCTGAGGACCGCCCCAACACTGCTCCAATTTAGGAAAGGTTGAACATTCACCTTTTTTAAAGAACACTATATCACAATACATTAACCGTCCACAACCCACCTTCCTCTGCTATTACTCACTGACTTTAAGATTGCCTTTGACCATGTACAGTGCTCCGCTGCTTTTTGGCTGTTTGTGGTATAAAAATAACATGAACATAGATACAGACATACTCACGCGCCATTCGGATTTCTCATGTCATGATCATTCAGGATGAAAGTAAGGTGTTTCACTCATTGATCACTCCTACCATCTCCAATCTGGCATTGCCAAGCTGGTATCCTCTCACATGTACCTTTGTTAACAGGCCCTGACAACCGCTTAACCTAGTATTAAAATCCTTAGCAATACATGAGGGATCCATAAAAGAACATTCCACTTCCAGGGCTCAATTCATGTTCTAGAAAGCCATCCAAATAACTAAGCATGATGAATTCATTTTAGCAAAGTCATTATTATATACCTTAAGGAGTGGCTGTGTTGTTCTAGATTTAAATACCAATTTGACAGATGTATCCCCTGGAATTTGCCCAACAAAGGCTTCGAGGTAGAGGCTTTGATCGACTATGATCTAGATCAGCAGACAACCCCTTTTACGGCCATGGCATAATTTAATAGCAAGTGATAAATGCACTAAACAGGAAATCAAAACCCTCAGTGTGCAATTTAGGAGATTTTATGTTTTGTTTTCCCAATTGGCTACTGGCTAAAGCTAGTAGTAACTGGTTGTGGAATCAATGTTTAAGAATGAGAATGAGTATTTTAATTGAGGCCATTCAGTTAGAAATGTATTGAACAGGTATTTGTAAAAAAGCATTTGCTCTTACCGGTTTTGGAGGCTGGGAACAATTCTATGAGACGAGTGTTTTAAAGGTTTAAGACTGAAAACACTCTATACCTCTCTTTTTAGAATTTGACCAACAATGCTGCAGAATATTTTAAGAACATTTTGAAGAAACATTAGCAAAGTGAACCTTGGGGTACAGGAAACAACACCTGGCAGAAAAATAACTGGCTTGCCTTAGAAAAAAAGGTAGGATAAAAAAAGTGGTGCTCTTCAAAATTTGTGACTCGAGAAGGCAAACAGACATGTCCTCTGCATGAAAGCAACCTTAAAACAAGCACCGGCAAATCCAATATTCAATATTTCGGCTCATAACTAAAAGTGTCTCTTCATTGATGGATGAGTTTCTGTGTGTCTATATGGTGTCACGGATGGGTGAGTAGGTGAATGAAAACGTTAATGTGTAGATAAATAGATGCATGCATACAAGGATGAGTGACAGAGTACATAAGTGTTGAGTATCTAAATTCACCAATTAATGGAGAAGTGGTTTCAGTTATGAGCTAGATCTTTTGGCTATGTCATGGTTGTTATGTTTTCCGTAAGGTCACTCAATGTTCTGTCTATTGTAAGGTCACTTAGCTTGTAACTCCTCTGTCCCTGATGTGGCTAATCAACATACAGGTCCTCTTTTTCTGAGATCAGCTAATTGTATGTCTCCTTCCTCTGTACGCTGTGAGATAGAACATAATGAATAAGGTTTGTGTATGAATTGTAAAGTAATTGAGAGTGCGAATCCTCTTCCTCTAGTCATGGGAAGGCCATGTGGGTTGCAGACAATTTAGGTGAGCATAATTACTAGTGCATTGGCTGTTCCTCTTGTTCCTTGCTATCCGGGGCTCTGATCTGATCCATAATCTCCAAGAGGTCCAAGGTGCAGGCAGAGGCTGCTGCCATCCACATCTCCAGCATAGCCCTTGGAAGAAAGTGGGGCGAGGGACATCCTAGGGCTGTATGGTGGATAGACCCTGGGTAAACATGAAGTGTTCTCGCCTAACTCAGCATCCCGCTAGCTCAGCAGTGGGAGGTCAGCACCACCAGCTCTTTGGCACCAATCTCAACACTGGTTCATACCGGGCTCTACAGGGTCCGTGCCAGCTTAGGCAGCAGAAACACTGAGCTTCGTGCTGCAGCCACAGTCGGTCTGGGAAGAAGTAAGGCAGCACCAGGTGCTGATAATCAACCGTTTATCAAAAGTCATCAGAGGTAGTGGCTCTTGCTGCCCCAACTTAGCTGCAGCCCAACATCTCCCATCTGCACCAGGAATAACATTAATTAGAGCAACAAGTTTGGCATGGCCACCAGAGGCCATATTATGCATACTGCCCCAAGGGCACATCAGAGCAACAAGTTTGGCAAGGCTACCAGGGGCAGTATTATGCATAGTGCCCCGGGGTTGCAACAGGAATGTGGTCCCACTTTGTCTGCCCCTAGGTCACTATGATATTCCATAAAGGGGCCACAGCCACTTGTGAGGCCCCTTCTGTAATACTGATAACACTGGCGCACATGTTTCACCAGAGCTATCATGAGTGGGCATTCCCTCATTTGCATGGTGGCATGGCCACATGCAAATGAGGGAATCCCTTTGTCTCTGCGCCCATACACTGTTACGGACACAGACGCAGAGCCAAACAGACCCTTAAAAGTCGTACTGACAGTGCACCAAAAAAAGGTGGCACTTTGTTAGTGCACCGTCTGAGGGCAGCCCTCTGAAGGGTGCATATGGGCCTTCAGAAATTCTCCTACAGGTGGATGTAGTCAATCACTGAATCCACCAGCAGGGGGATCTCTGTCCCCTTCTTTAAAGTGCAGGCAGCTGCCGTCTGCAATGTGAAACACAGAGCGGCTTGTAAAAAGCCACTCCGTATTTCACTGAATGCGTTGCCCTGGTGGCACTGCATTATTAAATATTAATGATAATAGGGAACACTGCCCCTGTTTGCGCCATGCACACCTTTTGTTATCAGGGCCCAGGATGGGGAGGCAGATCATGTTATCGGAGTCCAGGATGGGGCAGCAGGTCATGTACACCTGGTCATCCACATTCAGCTCCACAATCTCCAGCGGTCAGATGGGGGCAACAAAGCTCGGAGTGTAGTGCACAAGTGACAAGGGTAAGCAGCTTAGGTAGAGGCAGATGCAGTGGTTCGACTTGGAAGTCTTCATGCTGCACATGCCCTTGCTGCTGCTGACTGCCCAAGAGAAGATGCTTATGGTCCTCAGTGTTGATGCAATAGGGCCAGTGGTGTTAGCTGTGCAGATTGTGCACTGAATTCAGATACTTTTCAACAGATGCTGTCTGCTCCTTGGTGTGCATGCAGAGGAGCTGCCAGGAACTATGATTTTTGCAGAAGCACCCAAAGTGAGCAGCAGGGAAGCTGCAGCACATGAGAGCCTGACAGGAGCAGTGAAGGAGCATTCCTGCAATTTCAGGATCCCTTTCTTGATGCAAGGTGGTGGCTTTGACATAGACCCCTAGAACAAAGCAATCAGCAGCTTGTGGTTCATACAGTGGAAGAACTGCTTCTTCATGCAAGTATAATGAATTGCAATGGTTGCCTGTGAGGGAAAGGAGGAGGATATTGATGACTTAGCTATGTTGCCGTTACTCCCATCTTCCAAACAAGACCACTCAACCTGTGAGAGAAAATGAAATGTTAGAAACAGAAGGACAAGCTTGACAGATAGTACAGATTCAGGAAGTCTAAGTTCTTCTACCTTAGTTATGTTGAAGGAAAAGACTATAGTGATTAAGGGCAAGTTATAGACTTAGGAGACAGACAGGGACAGGAAACAGATAATAGTTTGGCAAAAGAACATTGACTTGCTGCTGTTCCCATCTTTTCTCTCGAAGTGAATCTGATCCGAAGTCGGCCATCTGGAAAAGAAAAGGAAAGATTACTTCTACAAAATCAACAACCAGGGGAAAGCAAAACAATTGCCATGTAATTTACCTCCTAAAGCAATTGTATTGTAAATAAAGGGAAAAAAGGGAACAACATAACTGTCTCTCTCCCATCATTAAACAACCCCAAGAGAAAAACGCCTGTTAGTAGCATCACCTACCAGTATTAAAATATCTCTGTTATGTTGCTGTGGGAATGAAGCTGGCATACACCACGGGCCTTATCTTCATTACTCTGTTGTTGCAGAATTACAGTGATAAGATCGGTTGAGCCTGAATCTACCTCCATCTCAGTTGTTTTGGATGAACGCAAAACTTCATAATTGTGTCAGCACAAAGGATGCAGTCTCCAGATCCTGCTACTATAGGATGCTGCCTTTAATAGATCCCTCATTGATTTCGTTAGTGAGGTTAACTTCTTTATGAAGCATCTACAATAGGTAACAATACCAAGAAAGGTTTAGGTAGGTGGCCACCAACTTAGTACTGCAAATTTCTTTGGGTCAGTCACAACCTCTTCAGATGATTTACAGTAACTAAGGAATTTGTTGTCTGATTTTAGGAATTCACACTTGTTCTTGTGAAGGTTCAGGCTGCTGTCTCTATGGTGCCTTAGAACAACGCAGGCGGTTATGATGTTGCGTCACAGAGGTTGATTGGAAGAGGATGTTTTCACTCACATTGATCACGACAAGATTTAGCATTTACTATTCTGGAAAACCTCGACAGCGCTTGCTATGCCAAACTGAAGTATATGTAGCACCTAATATAAATTGTGGAGAAAGTTGTAATAGATCTAGATGCCTCATTTAGTTGTAGATGATTGAATCCAGAATTGAGACCAAATTCCATGATTTATGCTTTTTTCAATGCTGTTTGCATGCGCGATGGAACTGTTAACAGTAAAAATTAAACAAATAGGACATGAGGTGGGAATTAACTTGTGGGAGGTATACATGTGTGTCGTCTTTTGCGAGAATATATGGTCAAAGTCAATTTCTTGAAGAGTTTATTTAAAACTCTTGTTGAAAAGAATGACTTGGAGTCTGAATTTAACAGCTTTCTTTTTCTTCCTTTCTTTAGGACCTTTGGAGTTCCCGTCCACCGGCGCCCTCGACAGAAAGGAGAGGTCAGGTAAGTCCCTGTTATATCTGTCCTTACTTTTTCTTTTGTGGGAGGTTAGTTCAGTTATTCTTTTATAGGCTCTATCTATGTGGTGAGGTTAGAAAGAAGGGTGATCAGAAATAATGGAGCTCTTTGAGAGGCTTAAAGAAAACGAACAAAATAACAGTTGTTGTGTCAATACCACTCTAAACATGAGAAATTAAGAGGTGCCACCGAGTGTTCAGCCAACCTTTCCTATTACTATGAGGCTTTAAACTCAAGTATTACTTCATAGAACACAGGAGATGAGAGGCAACATATATTCAAAACAGATCCGTTCAACATTAAATCAACTTTCAGTATATTCAGCAAATGTATCCATAGACTCCAGTTTTGCTTGAATGTTCTTTTTTATTTTTATTTTTTTTCCTTTCAAACTTGAAGTTTAGTACAAACAGACACAACCTATTACTTTGTTGAGTAGGCTCACAGACAGATTCTGTACCGGTTACCTAACCCACCCTGCCCTCTTCTGAAAAAAAATATCCCTTATCGCTCCCACCTCCTGTTTACAGTTTTACCTCCCGCTTTTTGGCTAGATTTAAGAGCTGTGCAAAACACCTGACTGAGCCACATCCCTCCTGGAGCGTGGCTGGAAGTTAGATTCTGCCCGCGAACAGGATTAGTTTTCGGCTCCTCAGCTGTCTCAGCCCCTGTGACTTCTTACTCCCCAGATCGGAAATGTTGCCTCCGTAGTCCCACGTAATGGCTCCGCTTGGACGCTGGTAGTCCAGCTCTCATCTCCTCTCTCTCTCGGCTATGGCTCCGCCTCCTTTTTTCTAGGGATGCGCAAGTCCCAAGGGAATTCTGGTCCCTCCCAGGTTGCCTGGCTTCCTTTCTGCACTGTCTCGTCGGACAAGCTGTGTAATAAGAAGGGAGCAGTTGGCTCCAGGGAAATAGTGCATATCATCCTCAGCCCCAGGTTTGTGACATATCCCCATCCCCAGATTTTCCTGATCAGGGAAAAGGTGAAATCAAGACCCACTAGGTCTTTCCCAGGTCTATGTCGAACTTCAAACTGAAAAGATTGTAGTGAAAGAAACCATCTAAAGACCCTGGGATTCTTTCCTCTGTTCTGACTTAACCATACTAAAGGAGCATGATCAGTATAAAGTAGAAATGGTTTGCCTTCAAGATAATACTAGAGTTTATCAATCGCTAACTTGATAGCTAAACATACCTTCTCCATAGTGGGATATGTAGTTTCTTGGGGGAATAGTTTTCTACTAATATACAGGATGGATTTCTCTACTCAACCATCATCCATTTGGGAGAGAACAGCCCCTATACCCACATCGGATTCATCTGTTTGTAATACAAAGGTTTTCTCAAAATTAACGGAGATTAGGATTGCCATAGTTGTAATAGCCTTTTTGAGATTCTGGAATGCTCTCACAGCTTATGCTGATGGGTGTTGAAATATTGCGTTAGGAGTCCCTTTCTTTAAAAGGTTAGTTAAAGGGGTAGCTATTGTAGAGTAACCTGGTATAAATCTTCTGTAATATCCAATAAACTCCAAAAAAGCTATAATTTATTTTTTATTTGTAGAAAAAGTAACTTCAGTAATTGCTTTAATGTTTTCAGATTGTGGTTCTATGGCTCCATTTCCAAAGAGGTATCCTATGTATTTTACCTTGTTGTAACACACTCTTGATTTTTTTGCACTTATATGTAAGTTAGAATTTGCTAATTCTTTTAAAACCTTTGTTAGATGTACTAAATGCCCTCTCAGGTATGACTAAATATTACAATATCATCTAGGTATGCTGATGAATACTCTTGATGGTTTTTAAGTACCATGTTCATCAGACGTTGAAAAGTGACAGTGGCCAGTGAAGTCCAAAGGGAAGTACTGTAAATTGGAACAACCCAAAAGGTGTGGAAAAAGCTGTTTTCTCTCTATCCTCTTTTTTTAATGGGACTTGCCAATTGTAGTAGTAATAGTAGTTATATATTTGGCATCTCCTAGTCTGTCGATCAGTTCGTCAACCCTGGGAATAGGATAAGCATCTAACTTAGAGACGTCATTAACAGCGCAAAAGTCTATACAGAATTGTATACTCCCATTGGGATTTGGAACTAAAATTATGGGGAAAGAACAGTTACTCTGGGAAGGTTCTATAACACCCATTTTTAACATTTGTTCGATCTCAATATGAGTAGCTTTGCACCTTGTAGTGGGAATCCGGTAAGGTCTTAATTTGATTAGTTTCCCTTCAGATGTGAGAATAGTGTGTCTGTCAGATTTGTTTTTCCTGGTACGTCGAAGAATATAGTAGAGAAGGGTTGTAATATTCCTTTTAATTCCTCTTTTTGTTCTTTGGACAATTCTTCATTTATAGGTAGTTGATCTATAGTAGAACCGGTTCTATTTTCAGGTTGTATGGTGTGTACATGTTTTGGTGGAGGTCCTAACCATTTTTTAGAAGATTTATTTGGAAGGTCTGTTCTTTATGGGTTCCCATCCTTAATTTATACGAGACCTTTCCAATCCTTGCAGTAATTTCAAAGGGGCCTTTCCATTCGGATTTCATCTTGTCGGTTGAGTTAAGTAGTAAGACTGAAACCCAGTCACCTGGTTGGTATATCCTCAATTTCTTTCCCCTATCATAAGGTTGTTTTTGTTTTTTTGGCTTTCCTCGAAAATTTTATAGGCCAATTGTTGAAGTTTCCCTATGCAGGCTTATAACTGTTGGGTATATTCTAGAAGATTATCTGTTTCAGGTTTCATATCTTTCTCCCAAGCCTCTGGTGTTATCTCTAAGAGTGTTCGTGGTTTTTGCCCATAGTAGCGTAGCTCAAAAGAAGAATACCCTAGACTACCCTGTACTTGGCTCCTCAGCACAAAAGGTGCTAGTGGGAGCATCTGGTCCAAGTTTTTCCCTTCCCCCGGAGAGCATTTTCTTTAAGATGAGTTTGAGAGACCCGTTATATCTCTCGGCTAAACCATCTGTATGAGGGTGGTATACTGAAGTTTTGAAATGCTTAATATCTAATTGTTTGCATATCTGGGTCATTAGTCGTGACACAAAGGGGGTACCTTGATCTGTGAGAATTTCTTTTGGCAACTGAACCCAAGAGGAAAAACTCTATCAAGTGTTGAGCAATGGTTTTTATATCTGGACTACGTATAGAAAATGCTTCCGGATATCGGGTAGCATAATCTACTAACACAAGACCATATTGATGCCCTTTTGAGGACTTTGGTAAGGGGACGATTAAATCCATGTCAATTCTTTCAAATGTACCCATTACTGGTAAAGGTAGAAGGTACTTTACGAGGGTGATAAGGGTTCTTCTTTTGACAGATTTCGCATTCCTGACAATATTTCTTTATATGTGCAAAAATACCAGGTCAATAAAAGTTTCGGAGGAGTTCCCTGGTTGTTTTCTCAGGTCCTGAATGCCCTGCTAATAAGTGAGAATGAGCATAAAACATAATTTGTTCTTGGAAATCTTTAGGAACTAGCAATTGAAGTGGATCAGTGGGTCCTGCTATTCGATATAGGAGTCAATTTTTTTATTTGAAAATGAGGGTAAGTGTGGATATTGTTTTGTTGCGCCTTAATTTGTAGAAGGGTATCGTTCATCTGTGTAAAACAAAAGTTGCAATCTATCATCCATCGTTCGGGAGTTAGGGAGGCATATTGTGCAGTCAAGGTTTTGACTTCTAACTGCTCTTTGGACTTCTTTATCTGACTGAGTACGGTCTCAAGGAACAAGTCCAAAAAATGTGGGTTATCAGTCCCAAGAATAACATCTTCAGGTTGACTTCGAAGTACCCCAACTTTGACTTCTAACTTGTCAGCCAATATCATAGTAATCACCAGCTGGGCAACAGTATAGGTTTTTGTATCCCCATATACACATCTGATATTAACATATTTCCTGGGTATGATTTGTGATGGGAGCACTAAATCACATTGTACTACTGACTGCTTGCAACCCGAATCCAACAGAGTTGTGGTCCATTTTTGATTAATTTGTACACTTACAAAAAAACAAGGGCCCATCTCTTGGGTGAAATAAATGGAGATTGGGGCGTAGTTGACTTCCATTGGACCAGACCAGAAGTGATCTGAAGTCCTGTTTTGAAGGATATGTTCTTTTTGCTTTGTTAGTAATTTTCTGAGGTTTTGTTTCACTATGAGAGTTCATCTGTTTAGAGGGGTTCTTTATATTCCTTTCAAAATCTATTTGATGAAAGCGAGGCTGAACTCGTGAGAAAGTGGTAGCCATTTCCACGACTTGTTCAATTGTAAGTCCTGCATGTTGGAGTAACCACTTTTGGGTATGATGGGGTAAAGCTTATAGAAACTGTTCTAGGCATATTTTGTCCATAATCTCTTCCTTAGTATGTTCTTGTGGTTTTAACCACTTCTCGGCAGCTGTTTTCAATTTGAAGTAGAGGCTTTTTGGTGTATCACCCGGTTTTCCCCTCTCTTGTCTAAATCTCAAGCGATATGCTTCTTCATTTAGTCGAGCTCTATCCAATATCACTTTTTTTACTTCCTCATATGTGGCCTCTCCTCGAGGATTAGCTGTTTGGTCGGCAGCTGGAGCCTCACCTGTTAGTAAAGGGGCCAAATAAAAAGGCCATTGTTCTATGGGCCAAGCTCATTCTTTTAAAATTTACCAAAAAGGCATCAAGATCTTCTCCTGGTACTAACTTTTGTAAAGCTATCATAAAAGCACTGGTTACAGCTCCCCTATTGTTGACCAGCCCGGACGTCATCTGCAATTGTTCCTGTGCCAGCTTATTGAGATGTTCTGTTTGAGACTTCAATGCATTTCGAAATATTTCCCTATCGGCCTTAGCTGAAGATATTTGCCGTTCTAGGGCCCATTCTAATTTTCGTTGTCCTTGTACTAAATGTTATTAAAGCATTCATTGTATATAAATGTAGGGAAACTGCCTGCATTCTCCACCACTTGTCGTCTTTTACGAGAATATAAGGTCAAAGCCAATTTCTTGAAGAGTTTAAACCAATATACTTTATTTAAAACTCCTGTTGAAAAAAATTACTTGGAGTCCGAATTTAACAGCTTTCTTCTTCTTCCTTTCATTAGGACCTTCAGAGTTCTGTTCGCTGGCACACTCGACAGAAAGGAGAGGTCAGGTAAGTCGCTGTTATGTCTGTCCTTACTTTTTCTTTTGTGGGAGGTTAGTTCAGTGATTCTTTTATGGGCTCTATCTATGTGGTGAGGTTAGAAGGAAGGGTGATCAGAAATAATAGAGCTCTTTGAGAGGCTTAAAGAAAACAAACAAAATAACAGTTGGTATGTCAATACCACTCTAAGAATGAGAAATTAAGATGTGCCACTGAGTGTTCAGTCAACCTTTCCTATTGCTGTGAGGCTTTAAACTCGAGTATTACTTCGTCGGGTAGGTTCACTGACAGATTCTGTACCGGTTACCTAACCCACCCTGCCCTCTTCTGAAAAAGAAATTTCTCTTATCGTTCGTTCCCACCTCCCGTTTACAGTTATCCCTCCCACTTTTCAGCTCGATTTAAGAGCTGTCCACACACCTGACTGAGCCACGTCCCTCCTGGAGCGTGGCTTGAAGTTAGATTCGGCCAGCGAACAGGATTCATCTTGGGCTCCTCAGTTGTAAATGCGCTTTCCTCGTTTTTCCTCGAGTTCTCCGGTTCCTATTGTCCCGGCTCCACTGACTTCTTACTTCCTCGGGTCGGAAACGTTGCCTCCATAGTCCCACGTACAGCTCCGCTTAGATGCCCGTAGTCCAGCTCTACTCTCTTCTTTATCTCGGCCGCAGACTCAGTCTCCTTTTATCTAGGGATGCGCAAGTCCCAAGGGAATTCTGGTCCCTCCCAGGTTGCCTGACTTCCTGTCTGTACCTTCTTGTCGATCAGCCCTGTAATAGAAGAAGGGCGTAGTCGGCTCTGGGGAGAAAATGTATATCATCCTCAGCCCCAGGTTTGTGACAATGTGATATTGTTTTATGCAAATTATTTACTATTGCTCCTGTAGGACCCTACTGCAGGAATAGAGGCTAGCACTTGAGAACTGCACCAATTCGTACTGGTGTTGTCACGAGTGAACTGGTCAAAAACACGCACAGTCCTGTTCAAGTCAGATAACACAGATGCATCTGACATACTCTATCAGAGCTGTTGATAAGCTGGGAGCCATGTACTTTTAGCTACTTAGGGATACCACACTGAACATAACATGCGAGAGAGAGAGCAACTTGGGCACACCTCCTAAAGCGTGAGTCAGCTTCTAGAAATCACTACCAATTACTGTGATGAGCCACATGGCAATAGCAACAATGATTTTGCTACTGTGATTTCTCTTCCATTTTAGTGTTCTATCGATTTGGGTTCCTAAGTCCTTTTATGAGGAACTAGGTCACGTTTTGGTAGATTTAATTTGGAATCAAGGCAGGCAAAAAGAAGCACTAAACAAAACAAAATTAGTGAAAGAAAAGGGGGATCTGGGGATGCCAGATTTTGAGGCACACCTCCTTGCAACACAGTTGCAGTGGATAGTGAGATGGATGGCAGGCAAAATGCCAGTGCACACTGGTCTCACTATAGAACAAGTGGATGGTGGGCAGCTGAAATGTATGCTCACAAGTACATCCCCACAGATCAGACAGAGGCCTGAATTACTTGAGACTTCTATCCACGCCTGAAGATGGGTATAGGTTAAGGTGAAGGAGGCTCCTAAATATACAAGCATACTCCCATTGTTTGGTTGCCCAACCCAGAGTTTATTTCGCAGAACTCGAATATAAAATTTCCTAGCTATTGTGAAGGAAAGTTTAAATTCTATTAATGACACAGAGGTGAGGATTAGCAATAACTTTCTCCATTTTATTGCTCAGCAGCCAAAAACCAACGTTATATCAAAATCAATAATAGACTACAAATCCCATGAGTCTTTTTTTATAGTTCAAACAGTTCAACCATAGACATTCACCATATAAAACATCCACCAAGGAAAAGCACTTCCTCTTTCTTCGTGCGATAGAGATCCTTCAATCTTTGAAATTAAGATATCTTGCTTCTGATCCATTCCTACCATAGAAAAAATAATTTGTCAACATCAAGGACTCAAACTATAGTCCAAACATAGTTTAAAACAGAAACTTCAAATACATTACCAGTAAAAAGATTACTGTATAATATCATGATACAATATCTACATCAATAAAAGATACTCATCCTCACATCCGTAGGTCCGTCCGTAAATTTGAGGGAGGGTCGCTGAATGCAAATGAATGAAAGGCACGGATAAACCTTGCCTCCATGTCCTTAACAGAATGGAAACTTTCCTTCTCGATAGCTAAAAAATGTTATATTCTATGTCAGGCCCGGAGCCTCAGATTATGCAAGTTTAAAGCTGGCTGACCACCAGTGAGGCCATTCCAGCGATCAGCTAAAGTAGATGGTCTTAAACATAGAGTCTGAAGACTAACCCACCACCCTGAGGATATCTTCCAATTGTCCTCCCAAAGAGAAGGCTTACGAGGTCATTGCCCCCTTAGCCAAATGTGCACCAAAGGAGGAAGTGTCAATGCCCGCCTCCTGTAAGATCCACTTAACCCATTTTGTGATAGTAGTCGCTGAAACCGGTTTGAACTTCTTCTTACAGGCTATGAGTACTTGCTTCCTCCCTGGAGGACAGTACTCTTCGGTCATGGCCTCATATGCCCGGAGACACCTAACCACACACAATTTGGGATGAGAAGGGAATGCCAGATAATGCACCACTCTGGAATTAGTTTTGGGTTTCCTAGATATAGAAAATGAAACTCCATCCAGAGTGAAAATGCACACCGTGATGTCAAGTGCTCGTACATCTGACTCCCATCTACAGGAAAGAAGCCAGCTCTTGGCTTCCTCAAAGGAGGCCCATCTCCACTGGACAGCAGTTGTATAATCCGGGAAGAGAGGGACTCTCACATTGTCAACCATAATGGGTGCTCGGTCTCTAGCTGTCTGCAAAAGGACATCACTGGTAATTAAGGATCTTGGCCATGATCGGTGTCAGAGAAGCATCGGGGATTGGTTTCTTTGTAGGGACCCTGTGAGCCCTCTCAACTACAAACAGATTCAAGAGCCCTGTAGGGGTCACTGCAGGACAGAACCACTCCTCCATGCCTTCCGGAAATCCAATAATGCGAATATTCTTGCCGCAAGCCCTCCTCTCCGCTTCCCCCATCTATCCTGTAGTAGATCCAGTCGACGTTGGAGCTGGGCCACCTGCGTAGTAAGTTGCTTGTGATCTGGAGATAATGTCGAAAGCACCACTTCAGTTGCCTTGACTGTGTCTGACAATTTGCGGTGGTCGTCTTTTAACAGGCTCACATCTGTAGTAATGGCCCCCAGTCGTTGTTCCATAACTTGCCACAATTCCCTAATTTCCTGTAGGATAAGGTCTAGTTTTTCCATAGGAGGTGTCGCATCTGAAGAGGGCACATCGGTGTCCTGGTTCTTAGTTGGAGAGCCATCCAGAGGAGGTGACTGGGAGCGAGCTGGTAATATTGGTCTGCCTGTTTTTGCCCTAGTGCGCCCCATATTTTCAAACTGCCAACCACTGCACCAAAAGAGACTGGTGAGAGAGGCCTTCAGTGGCAAGCAAGGACAGTCACTGGGATGTAGTCAGGGGGATTTACCTCGAGCTCCCTGAGGGGTCCATTCGGAATGGTACACTGTAGTCGGGGGGGTCATAAACCGACAAAAGGTTAACAAGTCTGCAGTGTCACTGCTGACAAGACCGGCGGCTCACACCTCCAGTCGAGGGCCATGGGCCGTAGCAGTTCAGGCTCACACCTCAGGAGCTCTAGGGGTATGTACACCAATTAAGTACTCACAGAGAGACAACTATCCTAACTATTTCCTGAATACAGTCCTTTTGATTGTGATTATGTTGCCAATAGTCACAATTGTGCCAGTTTCGGGGCCCATAGACACAGCATCTCACAGATCTTCCAAATATCCCCTGCACCCAATCATGCACCCAAAAACGGATGGGAAAGGGTAATAGACAGTTTGTCAAGAGAGAGTGAGAAGGGGAGATGACAGGTACCTGGGGATCGCAGGGTACAGTAGTGGCTGCCTTCTTCACCCACAGCAGGCCCACAGAGGCTCTCTCTCAGCTCTCATGCCAGTCCGGGGCAAGGCTCTGTGTCCGTGTATTGCCAAGAGGTTGGAACACAGGGGATGGTCCCTGAGCCTATGTCCCAACAATCCAATCAGTAGCGGCAGCTCACCGGAGACCACCACTCCATGTCGGGCCTCCAGATGGGCTCGGCCTCCCAGGGGGACGGGAGTGCGCTGTGCAAGCTACTCAATGGAGCCGGGTGCCCACCAGGAACCGCCGGCAGCTACCTGTTTCATCGCGCCGCGGGAGGTGCTACCTACGGCAGGCACCCCACACTCAGTCTGACAAATGTAGAACTTCACCTACCTTAACAGACAGCCCCCTGGCCAGTAACAAGAGTCTCAGCGGTCTCGGTGCACACCGGGGCACGCTGATGGGCATCGACTCAGGAGCTAGTTGCCGCCCACCATCTTGGCATGGTAGTGCGGCCACCGGCTGGTATGTCCAATAGCTACCGACACTGACCTCGGTTCACCAGGGGGATGAGAGCTGTACAGCCACAGGTATCCATCCTAAGGACAGGCCGCTGATGGTGTCAGGTCAGCTGACTTGTAGCTGTCTTCACTGGATGCTATAGTTGTCGCTGTCTGCCATCTTGGCAGAACGGTGTGGCTGCCGGCCTGTTCAGCCGGAGATCATTGTCACCTAGTTCTTTCCCTCAGCAGGACATTATCTTGAAGATGCATGGCCCCTGGTGTCCGCGCTGCAGGCCGGGTCCCAGATGGAGTCAGGAGGATGAGATTAGGGACGGATTACGGGGCCCTGGAGCTTCTCCACCATATTCGGGTGTTGGGCACACCCACCTTTTCCTTTTTCCACTTTAAATGGATTAGAAACTGGGCTTATGCTAATTTAAACTTTATTTACACTGTCCTCCATCTTGAATTACTGAAGTTAGCACACCATGTGATGTTTAGTATTACTGTTTCTTGTTCTAAATAAAGAAGTGCAAGTTTACCCTAATAAATACAGAACCCAGAGACTTCTCCGAGCACAATGCTTAACCAAGGACGTTCAAGATGTCCCAAGCTGTCGGAATACAGTGTATCAACTAGTATGCCTGAATAAACTGGGAAAACAACCAAATCCCATTTAACACTACTATGAGAGAATCCATAAATATATTCTGTAGTAAAATGTTTCCTCTTGCTTGTTATTGGTGCATTTCCTGAGAATCATGTACTTGTGTAGAATGTATTAAAGTCTCTGTCTAAAGTCCTATAAAAGAACGTGCATTCTTTGTACCCTGAAACCCCTTTATTCCCTACCTTTAGAAGGCGCATGTATGCAGGATTTCATACAGAACATTGATGAGTTCTCTGTACTTATGATTTGTACGCTTTCCCGCTAACTTTACTGTTGGCTTATTTCATCTATTTTGCCCAAAAACTCCTTATATAAAATTTAAAATCATAGGTGGTGTTTTTCATTCTTGAAGAATGTCTAAGTATTGATTATTGAATTTGATCCCTATGTATTCTTGACGGGTCCAATCAGGGAGCGCCAAAGTCTGAATCTGGAATACTCTGCTCCCGGTCCTAACTATTGGCGCGCTTTGAGATGATCATTTAAGACAAGTTTGCGCATTGACAGATATTGTAGCAAAAGTGATGGTTCCGATTGGATCCGAACAATAATTGGCAATCAAATTGGCTATAGAACTGACTACTGCACCTTCATGGTCCAGACGGTTTTCCCCGAGATTTAAATTGACCCAGTCCAGACCCGGATCCTGGTTCTGGTTCTGAGAGATGAGGTGGCTGAAGAAGAATGACGTATTAATAGGGGTTTGTGCGCATGCGAAAAGTGAATACGTTGTGGAGCAGTGCGTGTTGGGAGGTGAAGTAGGCGCAGTGTGGTGGAATGGAATGGATGGATTTTGAGAGGTTATTATGTGGCTTTGATCTTTGGATTCGTGGTAGCAATAGTTATTGCATTCCTGATGATGATCTTTGATTTTTTAAATCGATAAATGTACGAGTTGTTATACGTATGGTACAGAGCTACAGAGAGGCACCTCAAGTTAGAGTATTGAACTTTTGAACTAACCTGCTAAGGTGAGGTGTTCTGTGAGACGCTATCAGCTACACCAAGATAGAGACAGGAGGGCCCGAGGGGGGTCGTCAGTCTCATTCCAAGCCTGCATCTCCGCCTGGCGTACCTCTTTTTGCAACAGTTCGTGTGTCAAGTGCCTCCGAATACCATATGTCTTGGACATACACTCCCCCCACACCACTGCCTTCAGGGCCTCCCACTCAGTCGCCCGCATGTCTGTGGACCCCCAATTGTGCTCCAGATAGTTCTCTAGTGCTGTGCTAATATCAGAGTGGAAGAGCGTGTCCCTCAGGGCCTCAGGGTACAGTCACCATGAGGTAGATTGATCTCCGCCGCCACCACCCTCCTTTGTCACCAACAGTGGCGCATTATCTGTGAGAAATCTATTTAAATACTTGGGGCCAGATGTATGACCGTTCTTTGTGGTCCTAAATGGGAAATCAGCCCGTTTGCGACCGCAAAAAAGAGTGGTGGTATGTACAAACTCTATTTTGCGAGTCGGTGACTCGCAAAATAGTGTTTGCGAGTTGCTATTAGGAAGGAGCGGGCCAAGAGCACCCCTTCCTAATAGCGAGCCAGAATGGTATGTACTATTGTTTTGCGACCTCATTTGCAGTCGCCAAACACTTGCAGCTTACCGCCTACTTCAAGTAGGTGGTAAGCCACTCGCAAATAGGAAGGGGTCCCAAGGGGACCCCTTCCCCTTTGTGAATGGGTGCAAAAATATTTTTTAAGAGCAAGCAGTGGTCCCAAAAAAATGAAAGAAATGTTTTCTTTTTTTTTTAAATGCATCTCGTTTTCCTTTAAGGAGGCATTTGAAAAAAATAAGTTGCTGTATTGAAAAATCAAACTCAGACATGGGGGTCTGCTGTCCCCAGCCGGCCACCATCCCTGTCTTTGCAGGCCATTCCCAATGGGTCGTAAATTGCGACCTGCCTCATGAATATTAATGAGGCAGGTCCCTTGCGAACCATTTGAGAATCGCAAAAAGTATCTCAGACACTATTGTACATTGCAAAACGTCACAATTTGCGTCTCACAAAATGGAATGGTCGTACATCTGGCCCTTGGTGCCTTGTATCTGGGCTCCAAGTTCCCTAGTCACCAGAATGCAGTCCAGACTGCTATGTGTGTTATATGTTGCTGAGTAACAGGAATAGTGTGTATGTGTAGGGTATAGGGTATGTCCGACATCAGTACATCTCAAACGGTCTATTTCCTCCGCCAATGCCACTGTCATCCCTTTTATGTGCTGCTGAGGCAGGCACCTATCCATATCCCCATCTAATACGCAATTGAAGTCACCTCCCTAAATAAGTGGGTTATCTATATAAGGGAGCAGTAATTCCAGTAAAGTCCAATAAAATATTTTGTTGTCCATATTGAGTACATGTGAGTTCATCTGGCATCTCTCTCTGTAATTTCAAAGCCCATAAAGGTACACAATAGAGAACTTTCCACATCTGTGTGCAGATGACGATGCTAGAAATGCACACCAGGGGCCAGCCATATCGTGGCTCCTCTCTCATAGGAGGAGTATATTGAGGAGTACATCTGTCCCCTCCATTTCTTTTTGAGTTTGTGTGTTTCCTCATCATTCAAATGTCTCTCCTATAACTTTGCAATTTTTATGCCATGGTGCCTGAGGTATGTATGCAACCTGCAGTTTTTGTTCTAGGCGTTAAGGCCTCTACCTTTCCAGGTAGCTGTGCATATTGAGTCCATGCCTACCCTCCCCATGGTCTTGATGTGGCTCACTGCTCTCCCCATCTCTACAATGATCGTGACATCCAGGCATGGGGCCTAACCACCACATGTGTATTATGAGAGCTCCGCATCGTCGTCTCAAGCATGTCTCCTTCAGTGTCCATGTTCCTCCCTCCCACCCTAACCCCACCCACGGGTAAACACCCTTGGAACTCAGAAACCAATGCTTTCCCATAGTGCCCCTAAATCTCAGGGTAGTATAACAACTAAATACTTCCTCTTGTTGCAGTCCAACTGGGGCCGCAGTCTTAAACTATAAGTCACTCATGTAGGAGATAGTCTTATGACCTCCACGTCAAGTCAGCCAAACACTAGCCAGACACAGGCATCAGAACTCTGCCACATCCCTATAGGCTACTTCCTGGCCATATAGACGCTTCAGTCTTAGGAGCACTTAGTCACTCCTCAGCATGGTGCATCAATGGGCTAACCTGCTTGTCTTTAACTTACATGTTCAGTTCTCCGCTCAGATGCAATTTAGTATAGTATAGTAGGCAACACTTATCTTTCCCCCATATTTAAGCTGCAACATTCAGGATACATGCAGACTGACTGCCATTCAGTAGAGCCCACATTCTTCAAGTATAAAGCATCAGTAGCCCACAGCACAATAGAGATGGCATATACATGACATGTATCTACACCCTAGTCAGTTCATCAGAGTAGTCAGTTCATCGGTGCAGTTACTTCATCGTCGTCAGTATGGACAATGTCAAGAAATTCACTTAGCGTGCACTCCGTGGGGGTCTGCTGGTGCTAGTGTGCTGACTTGTTGTACCTCTATGCATGAGGTGGTGTGCTCCAGCAGCATACCCCATCATTGTCTCTCCTCCAGTCCAGTGGGTCTGATGTGGTTCTTGGCTCCTCAATCGCATTAGCACAGCAAATGGGCAGCATTATTCAAACAGATGCTATCGATCGAGTATCACACCTGTTCTGGACCAGTGAAAAAATGAGTGCGACCTTCATGTACCACATGCAGCTATGCCAGGAACAACAACATGTAGCAGATATTTAAGTGCCTTCATTTCTGCTTCACTACCAGGAAGGATTTCCACTCCATTTGGGCTCTTTTGGTGTAGTGTGGGAAAATACGGATGGTGTGTCCCTCAAATAGGAGTTCGCTCTGTGTCCTGGCCCACTCCAGGATAGTTTCCCATGCTTGATAGTTGACGATCTGTGCAATTATTGCCCTAGGTGGTCCTCTCGGGGAGAGTCTAGGGGCCAGGGCTCAGTGGGCTCTCTCAATCACAAATAATGGTGAGAATTCAGTAAGACCAAGCAAACCTTTGACACAGCACTCAAGGAACATCTCCAGTATGGTTCCCTCAGAGCCCTCTAGGAAACCATGAACCGGAGGTTGCATCTCCATGATCTCCCCTCTGCATCCTCCATTCGCACATCTGAGTAGGTTGATTTGTCGGTAAGGGTGCGGACTGTTGTACGTAAGTCCCCTAATTCTACGGTGATCCCGGCTACCTTGCGTTCCATTTCAAGGGATCACTTATTCACCTTGCGACGATCCACATGCAGTAAATTCACCTTAATGGATACAGCATCAGTCTTCTGTTTCAGGGTCTTTTTCAACTAAATTGGCATTGGAGGTATCGTCCATTGACAGGGATCGGGCTTCTTCCCTACTGTTCACATTAAGGGCTGCCCCTCCCTCCTTCTCTGTCTACCTGTTTATCTTTGTTTGCTGCCCCGTGCAAGAAGATCTGTCTGATCCCATCACTGCACTAATGTTATCAGGGGAGGGGAGAGAAGAAATAGGGGAAGTGTAGGAAGGTGGAATCTGACTATATGGTTGCCCCCACTTTTTTTATGGTGTTTTGCTGGTTTATGACTTAGTTGGACTGGGACCCTGCTATTCAGGGCCCCAGTCTATCTGCTCTCTCTAAATGACATGGAGTGCACTCTAGGTGCACTAGTGATTGGATACTGTGGTGCCTTATGAGTCCCTAGTATATGGTACCTTAGGTGCCAAGGGCATAGGTACTTCACAGGCCTACCAGGGGCTGCAGCATGTGTTATGCCACCCCTGGGAAGCAGTCTAAATCTGACACCACAGGCCTGCTACTGCAGCCTGGGTGAGGTGGTGCTAGCACCCCTCACTGAGATATAGGTTTCCTATATCTCTCCTGCACACACATATAAACCTATCAGTCACCCCTAAGGCAGGCCCTATCAATCCTGAGGGCAGGGTGCTTGGCTTCTATGTGAGGGGGTGCCTCTGCCTGAGCAGGGCCCCTCTGCAGCTCTCAGAGTCTATTCTCTGGTGCTGTTTGTGGATGCGGTTAAACCATATACTATTTAAGTGCATTATATCCTCGCGGTAAATGCTAACTTTGGAATGGCTGCATCAAAACATGTCGTGTTTGGTGTCAAACATCTTGGAATACTACCCCCCGCCAATCTTGGCGGCGGGGGTAGCATTCCACCCTTCTAGAGGGATAAGACATGTACCTGCTGTGGAAACGCGGTAGAATCCTAAAGAGCCCTGGCATCACAAAATGGATGCCACCAGTCACAGACACTGGGCTGCCCTCCTGCTGATGACCGAAACTCACAGTGGAGGAAGCCCAACAATAGGCATCCTGTCACAGGGAGGTGTAACCACCTCCCAGACAGGGTTTAGTGTATTGGGGCTGGGTGGGTGCACTCTTAGAGTGCTTTGAAGTCCTGCACTGGGGGAGCAGAAGGCTCCTCTGTGCATATGCCAGTTCAAACCAGCTCAGGGGCTACCTGCCCCTGCTCTGGCGCGAAACTGGACAAAGGGAAGTGGGTGTAGCCACCCCTCCCTTGACCCTCCCATAGGTGGGGTCATAGAGCTAGTCCATCCCCTCTTTTAGTATAAGAGGGGGAACCTTGCCATTGCAAAGCAGATAACCCCTGGACGACGCTCTACAGAAGAATCCTGGCCCTTCGACGTTCCACTACCTTTGGAAGACAGAAGAATCTCCCTTGGAGTCAAGGAGTGACTCCCCTGCTTGGCAGGCACCAAAAACGACAACGACGGTCGCAAACTACGCCGCTCCCGCCGGAGTCCGAAGTCCCTGCAGCCCAAGAAGTGGATTTCCTGACCTCTCCCAGGCCATCGTGAGTCCCCAGCGAAGCTGAGGCAAGTGGACCCCACGAGTAACGAGGAACCGCGACCCCTGGGTACCGTGCACTATTGTCGAGTGCAACCCCTTCACAACGTTCTACGAACTTGTGCTTTGGACCACGTGTGGTCCCGACCTCCAACAGGAATCCCTCCGAAGATCAGAGGCCTACACCGTCCCGAGTGACCGTGGGCCCCTGTTGAGTGATTCCGCCCGAGGTGTCTTCGCGATCCCTTGCCCGCTGGCTTGTGGGTCCCCAGAAGACTTCTTAAAGAAACCAAAGGGCTCCCCTGGTTGCTCCAGGCCTGCCCTGACTTACCCTCGCTGGGTGAGTTCCTCAGACCTTGCTGGTCTGCGCCATCGACTTTTCTTCATCTCCCCGAGACTTGCGGCTGCCAAGGCTTGTTGGCTCCGATCGAGTTGCCGACACCGCAGTCAGCTGCAGACGTCGAGGGACACACCGAATCCAGCTCCTGGTCGTCGTCGACGCCTCCTGGACCACGTGGCTGAAGAGTCAAGGCACCCGCAACCGACCTGAAGCGACCGACGACGGTGGGCATCCATCTTCCTTGCCCCGGGTCACTGCCAAGTGACTTTGAACACTGTCCCCTCTGCTTTCAGGTCATCCTTCTTCAGAATCCAGGCTTGGATTCCACCGGACACTTCTTCAGCTCCCGCAAGCAGCAAGTCTTCTTTGTTCGCCATTGAAAACGACGCCGCGACCCGACACCAAAGGACACCTGTGCACCCGGCTTCCCTGGGTGAGGTAACTCCAGCACTACGGTGCTCCTGTGGGTGTGGGCCCTAGAACTACTTACCCTGTAAGTGACTTGCTTGTAGGTTCTCCCGAAGTATCCTAAAACTCTTTATTTCCAACCGCGACTTGCCCCATTGAAGTTAACGGCGATTCGCGCCTGTGTATCCACACTGCACGCGTCCCCCGTGGGTCCTTTACTTACCTGCCTTGGGTGGTTTCGTGAGGCCCCAGCACTTCTGAAGGCCCTAGGCCTTGTCTCCTTGCAAGTCGTTGTTTCTAAGTCTCTTACTTAGTATATGGTCTGGTACGCCCCTAGGGCCCCAGCCATATTTTGTGCTTAACTTATTGTGAAACGTTGATTTGTGCATATGTTTGTCTTCTAATCTCATAAAGAGATTAGTAGAGAGTTATTTAGAAATAAATACATATATATTTGATATATATACCTGTGTGGTGTCTTTTCATTTGGTGATTCAAGAGATTATATGGTAAAACAAGCTGCTTTACATTCCTCCGAGACTTAGCCTGAAGGCTGCTCTCCACAGCTACCACTAGGATAGCTTTCTTTAAAAGGTTGTCTTAAACCTATCTACCATAAGAGTCGATTTGCCCTGGTGCAAGGTGTCCACTTTAATTAGTGAACAGCATATACCAGGCCAACTTCTCACATTGGTGGGCAGCGTGTGGGATTCCAGCTTGCCATTGTTTTACCAGAAAATCTCTATTTGAATTACTAACTGAAAACCATTATAGGTACTCAAGGTACATATAAAGTCAAGCTTAGTATCAATAAGTTCTACTGAACTTAGAGCTGTGTGCCAAGGGATAGCACACCCTTTCCACAGCTCAAGCTAGGATCAGTAGGCCACAAACTAGTGTAGGTAGTACAACACTGCACAACACTAGAATGTCCTTGAAGGGTGGACCCAGTGGATCCACTCAGCCTCAGTACAAGGACATGGCTTTCTCTGACTTGAGAGCCATGTGTGTTGACAGACACCTGAGGATAGGACAGAGTCCCTCAACACTGCACCTGATAGATCTGCTGACAGCAGATGACCTTAGATTGGCTCTAGGAGCTAAAGGGTTTGAATCAGTGGGTGGGTCAGTCATAGTATCTGGGTCAGATGATGAAAATCAGAATGACCAAGACTCTGTGATTGAAGGGCCAGGCTCCAAGGGGCCTGAAAAGGACAGAGGAATTCTCCATAAGAGAACTGACAGAGAGGAGGAGAGGCACAGATCCCCTTCCAGGGAATCTGACCACTCTTATCACTCTGGCAGAGAATTTGTCCAGCAGAGGAGCTCATACTTTTCCTTAAGAGAGACCTCCTCTGAGAGAAGGTGCAAACTGCTCCAGTATGAGGAAGCCAGAGTGGCCCTCAGAACCAAGCAGTTGGCACTGGATAGGGAAGCCCTGGAGATCCAGAGAGCTTCTAGAAAAGAGGGGTTAGAACCCCCTGGTGGCAGCAACAGTGTCCCTAGAGGCAGAGAATATATTCCTGACCATAGGAACCTGAGCAAGGTTGTTCCTCCCTACCAGAGTGGGGATGATATCCACAAGTGGATAACTGCTATGGAGAGGGCCTGTAGAGTACAGCAGGTCCCCCAAAAGCAGTGGGCAGCAATCTTGTGGCTCTCCTTTTCAGATAAAGGAAGAGACAAGCTCCTCACTGTTAGAGAGGAGGATGCTGATGATTATGAGGTCCTGAAGAGTGCACTGATAGATGGGTTTGGCTTAACCACTGAGCAGTACAGGTTGAAGTTCAGAGATACCCAGAAGGCACAGACTCAGGACTGGACAGACTTTGTAGATTGTGCATCCAAGGCTCTGGAGGGTTGGCTGGTTGGCAGTAGGGTTACTGATTTCAAAGGATTTTATAATCTAATGATGAGAGAACAGATCCTTAATAATTGTCAAAACCAGCTTTTACACCAGTACCTGGTGGACTCTGATCTGACCTCTCCCCAAGAATTGGGAAAGAAGGCAGACAAATGGGTCAGAACCAGAGTAAGGCCTAAGAATCAGGGTGGTGACCACAA
Organism: Calotriton arnoldi; assembly: GCA_963921515.1. Classification (NCBI taxonomy): domain Eukaryota; kingdom Metazoa; phylum Chordata; class Amphibia; order Caudata; family Salamandridae; genus Calotriton; species Calotriton arnoldi. The sequence goes on along the minus strand of CAWUFW010003006.1, from coordinate 297,135 downwards.
GAAAGATTCTACCAAGTCCCAAGAGAAAGGTGGGGATAAATCCAAGGATAAGTCCACTACAGGGCCCCAAAATTCCTCTTCTGGGGTGGGTCCCAAACTCCTTCCTCTCCTGAAAAGAAACCCTATTGCCATGTCTGTAAAAAGCCTGGGCACTGGAAATCTGATCCCAGTTGTCCCAGGAATGGCAATAAAGAAAATGTTCCTCCAACAACTACTACCACCCCTCCTGGTACTACCAGTAGTAATCCTCCAGTTGGGAGTAGTGCACCCAAAAAGTTAGGTGCTTTTGCAAGAGGAACAGAGGTGGGCCCTAGTTTAGACAGGACCCCCTCAACAGACTCCTCAGATTCTGATGGTGGTGTAGGATATGCCACCTTTACCATGGGTCCCATAGCATTGGGCAGGTACAGACTGGAGCCAATGATTAATGGTCAGAAAGCTGTGGCATTTAGGGACACAGGGGCTAGTGTCACCATGGTGGCAGGAAAACTAGTCCCCCTCACCAGCTTTTACCTGAGTTTAAATACCAGGTGACCAACATTGATGGTGTCAGAACAGATCACCCCATGGCCATAGTCAATCTCAGCTGGGAGGGGGTCACAGGCCCAAAGAGAGTGGCAGTGTCCCCAACCTTACCTGTAGATTGCCTGATGGGCAATGATCTGGAAATTTCAGCCTGGGCTGAAGTTGAACACCAAACCCATCTGAGGATGTTGGGTGTCCCTGTAAAGGTTAGGGGGCTGTGATGGCCACAGCCCCAGCCCAAGAATTTGGAGAGATGGAGCCTGGAAGAATGGCCCACTCTCCCCCAAAAGAGAGCACAAGGGTTGAAGAAAAGTCTTCTTCCCTCCAGACAGTAGGTAAGGGTCAGCCTCCTCAGGGAACTGACCCTACCCCTAGTGAAGGAACTGCCACAGAGGTAGTCAGGCCTGGCCTGGCCACCCCCTGATGGCAGAGGACCCTTACAAGGTGGTACCCAGTCTGGAGCAGGTAACCTGCCCCTCTCTACCCTGCCTCAGTCAGCCCAGGGCTGCAGAGGTCAGGGAGGTCAGTGGACCCCCAGGGCCCCCTGTCCAGAGGAACCCCCCATCAGCAGATTAGGGGCACCCAGGCTAGTAGCCCTAGCCAGGTAGAAATTCCTCAACCCACTGAGGGATCCCCCATACCTTTATGTAGGGACCTCCCCCAGAAGGACTCTGTTAGGCAAGGGCAAACCTGGGACCAAAAGGTTCCAAACATGCCATGTCCCTCCAGTGTTCCACCCAAAGGGACCCAACCCCCGGCTGTAGGCAGTCAAAGGTTGACCCTTAGAGCAGAGTACCACTCAGTCATGGAAAGACAGGCATACATGGTGACCAGTGAGCTGAGAAAGCTGAGGCCAACATTCCTAGGGCCACACTTCCCTACTCAGACACCTCACCAGCCTGGTACTTTACCAAAGCACACCACAAGTAGTGATTCCCCATGGTGGAGACCCTCTCATACCCTTAGGGTGAGGGATTGCTTAGTGGACCATCAGACAGGGGGCAACCATGCTAGTGCAGGTGCTTCCTTATATGGCCACTTAGTCAATAAAGGCTCAACTGGCCAAGGTTAGCCTTATCTCCTTTCGTTTGGGGGGGTTATGTAGGAAGGTGGAATCTGACTATATGGTTGCCCCCACTTTTTTTAATGGTGTTTTGCTGGTTTATGACTTAGTTGGACTGGGACCCTGCTATTCAGGGCCCCAGTCTATCTGCTCTCTCTAAACGACATGGAGTGCACTCTAGGTGCACTAGTGATTGGATACTGTGGTGCCTTATGAGTCCCTAGTATATGGTACCTTAGGTGCCAAGGGCATAGGTACTTCACAGGCCTACCAGGGGCTGCAGCATGTGTTATGCCACCCCTGGGAAGCAGTCTAAATCTGACACCACAGGCCTGCTACTGCAGCCTGGGTGAGGTGGTGCTAGCACCCCTCACTGAGATATAGGTTTCCTATATCTCTCCTGCACACACATATAAACCTATCAGTCACCCCTAAGGCAGGCCCTATCAATCCTGAGGGCAGGGTGCTTGGCTTCTATGTGAGGGGGTGCCTCTGCCTGAGCAGGGCCCCTCTGCAGCTCTCAGAGTCTATTCTCTGGTGCTGTTTGTGGATGCGGTTAAACCATATACTATTTAAGTGCATTATATCCTCGCGGTAGAATGCTAACTTTGGAATGGCTGCATCAAAACATGTCGTGTTTGGTGTCAAACATCTTGGAATACTACCCCCCGCCAATCCTGGCGGCGGGGGTAGCATTCCACCCTTCTAGAGGGATAAGACATGTACCTGCTGTGGAAACGCGGTAGAATCCTGCAGAGCCCTGGCATCACAAAATGGATGCCACCAGTCACAGACACTGGGCTGCCCTCCTGCTGATGACTGACACTCACAGTGGAGGAAGCCCAACAATAGGCATCCTGTCACAGGGAGGTGTGACCACCTCCCAGACAGGGTTTAGTGTATTGGGGCTGGGTGGGTGCACTCTTAGAGTGCTTTGAAGTCCTGCACTGGGGGAGCAGAAGGCTCCTCTGTGCATATGCCAGTTCAAACCAGCTCAGGGGCTACCTGCCCCTGCTCTGGCGCGAAACTGGACAAAGGGAAGTGGGTGTAGCCACCCCCTCCCTTGACCCTCCCATAGGTGGGGTCATAGAGCTAGTCCATCCCCTCTTTTTAGTATAAGAGGGGGAACCTTGCCATTGCAAAGCAGATAACCCCTGGACGACGCTCTACAGAAGAATCCTGGCCCTTCGACGTTCCACTACCTTTGGAAGACAGAAGAATCTCCCTTGGAGTCAAGGAGTGACTCCCCTGCTTGGCAGGCACCAAAAACGACAACGACGGTCGCAAACTACGCCGCTCCCGCCGGAGTCCGAAGTCCCTGCAGCCCAAGAAGTGGATTTCCTGACCTCTCCCAGGCCATCGTGAGTCCCCAGCGAAGCTGAGGCAAGTGGACCCCACGAGTAACGAGGAACCGCGACCCCTGGGTACCGTGCACTATTGTCGAGTGCAACCCCTTCACAACGTTCTACGAACTTGTGCTTTGGACCACGTGTGGTCCCGACCTCCAGCAGGAATCCCTCCGAAGATCAGAGGCCTACACTGTCCCGAGTGACCGTGGGCCCCTGTTGAGTGATTCCGCCCGAGGTGTCTTCGCGATCCCTTGCCCGCTGGCTTGTGGGTCCCCAGAAGACTTCTTAAAGAAACCAAAGGGCTCCCCTGGTTGCTCCAGGCCTGCCCTGACTTACCCTCGCTGGGTGAGTTCCTCAGACCTTGCTGGTCTGCGCCATCGACTTTTCTTCATCTCCCCGAGACTTGCAGCTGCCAAGGCTTGTTGGCTCCGATCGAGTTGCCGACACCGCAGTCAGCTGCAGACGTCGAGGGACACACCGAATCCAGCTCCTGGTCGTTGTCGACGCCTCCTGGACCACGTGGCTGAAGAGTCAAGGCACCCGCAACCGACCTGAATCGACCGACGACGGTGGGCATCCATCTTCCTTGCCCCGGGTCACTGCCAAGTGACTTTGAACACTGTCCCCTCTGCTTTCAGGTCATCCTTCTTCAGAATCCAGGCTTGGATTCCACCGGACACTTCTTCAGCTCCCGCAAGCAGCAAGTCTTCTTTGTTCGCCATTGAAAACGACGCCGCGACCCGACACCAAAGGACACCTGTGCACCCGGCTTCCCTGGGTGAGGTAACTCCAGCACTACGGTGCTCCTGTGGGTGTGGGCCCTAGAACTACTTACCCTGTAAGTGACTTGCTTGTAGGTTCTCCCGAAGTATCCTAAAACTCTTTATTTCCAACCGCGACTTGCCCCATTGAAGTTAACGGCGATTCGCGCCTGTGTATCCACACTGCACGCGTCCCCCGTGGGTCCTTTACTTACCTGCCTTGGGTGGTTTCGTGAGGCCCCAGCACTTCTGAAGGCCCTAGGCCTTGTCTCCTTGCAAGTCGTTGTTTCTAAGTCTCTTACTTAGTATATGGTCTGGTACGCCCCTAGGGCCCCAGCCATATTTTGTGCTTAACTTATTGTGAAACGTTGATTTGTGCATATGTTTGTCTTCTAATCTCATAAAGAGATTAGTAGAGAGTTATTTAGAAATAAATACATATATATTTGATATATATACCTGTGTGGTGTCTTTTCATTTGGTGATTCAAGAGATTATATGGTAAAACAAGCTGCTTTACATTCCTCCGAGACTTAGCCTGAAGGCTGCTCTCCACAGCTACCACTAGGATAGCTTTCTTTAAAAGGTTGTCTTAAACCTATCTACCATAAGAGTCGATTTGCCCTGGTGCAAGGTGTCCACTTTAATTAGTGAACAGCATATACCAGGCCAACTTCTCACAGGAGAGCAATGTGGGGGTTCACCTGGTCAACAGGAGATGGAGGGGGAAAAAGCAAGGCCAGCCTAAGCGTAACACCAGATCCAGCAAATCCCCACAGAGAGAGCCACCTGAACCTGATGCACCTTTGGATGTGAGTGAGGCTGTTGTGCCGGCCCCACTTCCCACTCCTACCAAGACAATTATTACCTATCGAATCCCCAAGAAGTGGAAAGGCAGCCCTCCACATTCCCCTCACACACTGTGTCTCACTGCAGCATGTCTCCACCTCCCCATGCCACCATGCCACCTGGTCCAAGCAGCCCTCTGGCTCACAAAGCCACTGATGCCTCTACCTCAGCTGGTCCTCTCTCTCCCAGGTCCAGTCCTCCAACTGGCCCCGACAATCACCCACCTCCCAGTTCAACTGACAGCCATGTGTGAGGCAAAGTCCCCCTCACATACCCATCTCTCCCACAGCGGTGCCTGGACTGCCCATTTTTATCCCCAGAGCTGTGCTGATTCCCATGGCAGTGTACGGTGTTACCCATTCCCTGTGCAGTCCCTCATGCACACATGTACATACTTCGAACTATGGACTGGCCACTGGCCTTGCTGTTTGTCACTTTGGATGCCCATTCCCTGTGCAGGTTCTCATGCACACATGTACATACTTTGAACTATGGACTGGCCAATGGCCTTGCTGTTTGTCACTTTGGATGCCCATTCCCTGTGCAGGTTCTCATGCACACATGTACATACTTTGAACTATGGACTGGCCAATGGCCTTGCTGTTTTCTACTTTTGGTGCCTATCTGAGTAACATGTAATAAAGACAGTTACTCCTGTTGTCTGCTTTGTCTGTGTCCTTGCTAAATAAAAGGTTTCATGTATGGGTATGGTTTAATGTGACACATGCTCTGTATGCCACTTCAACATTGCCAATTGGTTGTTTTACTTTTTCAGAGTTTGGCAGAGGTGACAGGCACTTTAGTTCTTCAAAGACTGTGAGGCCTGAGGGTGCAATGATGGTTGTTTGTGATGATCTACTCTTATCCTAATCACTCTATGGTCAGGTTAGCTACATTGTACACATGTCATGTTATGATGCAATGCCACAACAGAGGTGATTTCTATCCACAGGATTACTTGCGGGGTGGCCATGGTCCATCATATCTGTGTGATCTTTCCTGATGTGTGAACAGCCGTGTTGATGTGTGGTCATCTTGTGTAGGCCTGTCTTCCGAGTCACACGGGGTACATTTGAATATGTGAACTTCAGTGGTCATACAGTGTGAATGGGCTGTCATTGTCAGTAGTGTTGATGTGTGTGTGCCCCTGCAATGCCAACTGCACACATGTATGATCCAGGTAATGAGTGCCTGTTTGTTTCAATTGTCTGCCATGTGCTTCAGATTGTGGGCACATTAGGAATTGTAGATTGGGCACTGTGCAGTGTGTTGGTGTGTCCTTGCACTCCTGGGGGACACCTACTTGTTGTCGCTGCCAGTTATGAGTATACAGTGTGTGTGCCTGCCAGGTCTGTGTTGTGTTTTGTTGATCAGCCATGTGTCTTGTTACTGTTTGTGCTCACTGTGCAGTCCTGCTCAGCCACACTGACATCATATGTGTTTTCTCATGCATTGCTGTCACTTGACCCATTTCTGGCTCCAGTATGGTAAGTAGTATGTGGAGTTATGCCATCCCCTATATGTGCTTCTGATGCCTACACAATGTGAGTTACTCCTCTATGTGTTTGTGTACTGTTCACTCCTCACCTGTCCACTACTGACGTACACACCACTTCAATCTCATGTCTTCCACCCCATGGCTTGCCAGTGTGTGTGCTCTCCCCACCACTTCATAGTGTGACACTATGCTGTGTGAGGCTGAAATGTGTACAGGACCAATGTGCCACTCAGGACAGTTTCCCGAATTAGTCATGTTTTATTTTCTTCAACTGTTTTACAGTCATGGTTGCTCATGTGCAGTGCATATGTTTGAGCAGCACAGTCCTCTAGTCATGTTGTTTCCCCTGGGTTTCCCTTAGTTGTGCATCTGTGTGTGATGGTTAAGCTGTATGTGTGTTTGCTGAGGTACTGCTACCCTTCTTGAGTGTGATGTTCTCTGTGTGCTGTGATGATGTGTGTTGTGGGAGTTCATGGTGTGGCACTCAGATATATGTGCTACTGGTTTGGTTGGTGTGCACACAATGCTTGGTGTGCTTGCAGTGCTGTCAGTGTGTGTTGCCTTGTACTTGCCTGGTGTGCATCCCCCTGATGTCATGCTGAGTTTGCTATGTGATGGATTGGTATGTGCATCTGTTGTGTTTTTGTTGTGGATGTATGCAGTGTTTGGCCTGTGTTGGCTCTTTCTACTGACAGATGCTATGTGTGTGATGTTCTATTTGCATGAGATTGTGTGTGAGTAGTTGTTGCTGTGTGATACATTCAGATGTGTGTTACAAGTGTAATGTACATTACTTGTGTGTGTTGCACATGCGGCAAGGTGGATTTTTGTTCCTGAGCTTGTTTTGAGTGCACATTGGTGGTTTGTCCTCCTATTTTTGCCCTGTCACTTGTCAGGATTGTGCATGTGCATGCTTGTGGTACACTGTGACACCATGTTCACTTAATGAGTGGTGTGGTGTCTCAGTCTGTGTCAGCTGATTGTCCCATTGATCCCAGTTCTTGTTTGTTTTTTGATGATGCTATTCTTGTTTGTGTTGGGGTATGGTGTCTGGGCATTGGCCATGAGTGACAATGTTGTGTACTCCTGTTCTGTCTGTGGTCACATTGCCTTTCCACTATTTGGGAGCACATGTCTGGGCTTGTTGGACTTCTGTGGATGTTGTTTGTGAGCTTTGTGTTTGGCTATTGTTTTTGTGTCAGCATTGGTTCAGGCATCACTGAGTGTGAGTGTGGAATTTGTGGATGCACCACAGGGAGTGTGATTGGTTGTCATTGGACTCACAGGACATCATTTTGGCCATTATGTGTGTTTCTCACAGGTGTTGTGTGCTGCAGGTGTGAGGTGGGTAGAGGAGGGTATGTGTGTAGGTCCTACTTGTGTTTGACAGTCAAGGAGTGTGACAATGAGCCATGTGTGTTGTGCTGATGACATACACATGTCAAGTAAGTGGAGACAGATGTGTGGCTGGTCACTGTGTGACTTCAGACACTTCCTATCATTCCTGTGCCTATGCATGGCCTGCCTTGATGTCTGCCTGAGTTGTTGCACAGAGGTCACTTTGGCTTAATTTCACTCAATGTGCCACCCATGTCTGACTTGATGGCCTAAGGGTGGTGTGATATGTTCCTTCTCTTGCATGTGATGTACAGATGCTATGTGGCTTGCTCCATGGTTTTACAGCACTGTCCACTTTGCTTTTGGCTGGGCCCATTTATTGTCCTCTATTGCTGCTGACCTATGGTATGAGTATGTGGCTGGGTGTCAGTGTGAGGTGTTTGTGAGTGACTTGACAGGCAGTGTGAACAGTTCATTGGATGCTCATAGGCAGTGTGAGTCTTCATTTTGTGTTCATACTCAGTTTGCTTCACATGAGTGGAAGGTTGGTGTGAGGAGGAGGGTTGTCCAGCCCCTGAGCTTCTGTGCAGGGGGTTCCTCTTCACCCCCACCTTCCCAGTCAGTCTCCCTTGTCCATTGATGTGTGAGGTGCAAGGTCTGGCTACACCTGGCAGATTAATTGTGCAGGAGGAGCACACAGCATGTTCCCAAATGGGTGTGGGAGGAGTAGTGTGGGAAGGGTGAAGGTGGAGCCATGTGAATCTTTGGCTCCATCTGGCGCTGGCCCTGCCTACTACATTGTGCGCAGGTTTTCCTGCGTCTTCACCGCTGCGGTGACGTGACCGGGACATTGCTATGATTTCGCGGTTGATGGGTGACCCGGATGCGGAGGGGTGAGTTTCTGGCAGGTGGGAGATGTGTGGGTACACTGGGGGATGTGTTCCTGTCTCCACCAGAGTGTCTGATGTGCACAGGAACCGTGTGTCAGCACAGGAGTTGTGTGTTGTGGTTGTGTGCGGAGTTGTGTATTTGTGTACCTGCGGCGTTGTCCGCGACGGTGCATTATTTGCTGGTAGTGGAGGAGGTACAGCACCGGAAAGGCGTGGAGAGCTGGATCCATTGCGGTCAGGACCGGGTGGAGGGGACCGGGAGTCTGGTTTCGCGCTCCGCTGTAGTGCTTCCGCCGTCTCCGGGTGGGTGGCTTCTCCGCTGCGTTGTAGTGGTCTGTTTGCTGCATCGTGATTTGTACGGCGGACGGGACGTCATTCCGCATGGCGGTGTGGCTCTATTGGCTGCCTCCGCCGCGGTGGCGGGCGCAGATTTCTGGCGGTTCACGTCACTCTGCAGCGGACGGTAAATGAGCTATGTTTGCTGGAGTGTGGAAAAATAAATTTTTCGCCAGCACCGCGGTTGTGCCTCCGCCCGCCATCATAATGAGCCCCTTAGTTCCATGTTTTTTTTGTGCAATCATTTCCAGAAATTTACCATATTTAATAACATTATTAGATTATGCATTTTTCAATATAGACAGGTCCTCCAACGACACGTTGAAATTCAACAAGTAAGTCGACAAAAATTAATTATGAATAAATATACTAACAAACACTGTACAAAATATAAAGTTGCGAATAAACAAAACCCTTACCTGTTGAAGAAGGAAAAAAAGTACATAAAAACTATTTTTAACTTTCAGTATTTCAGATTATTCTTTTATAAATATCATCTTGAAATCTTTTAACTAAACTTTCCATATGTCAGTGTGTTATGTTTCACTTCATTATGTACTGTAGTTAGCTCCAGTCTTGTGTAAACGTATACCACCGGAGATAGTAGGCACTATACCAGAACAACTAAAGCTATTAGTATTATTAATAAGACAATTAAACTAATAATTTTACAGCATCTGCTGTACTCTTTTTTTCTATTGAAACTAATCAAAATTATCATGAGGCTCCAAATTGCTAAAAGCAGCAAAAATGTTCTTTAAAACAATAATAAGTTTCTACTTTTCTGCTTGGTTATTCGAAAATTTTAAATATGTTTTTTCAAAAGCTCTTTTCAGTTTTTGCTGTCAAAACTCTATTTCTTCTTTTGTTTAATTCAGAACTTAAGACTTTTAACTTAATCTTTACAGTCTTTCAAAACTTTCAAGGTGGTTCTTTTGTTTCACAATCCAGTTCACTTTCAAAAGTATATGAGCAACAATTTATTGGGCTGTAGATTTCTGATTCTGACTCTTCTTTGTCGTCTGACACTATGGCTAGATATACCCATTCAGGTGATGCATACCTTCTATTTCTAGTTCTTTTTCTTGCTGGTCTTTTAGCAACAGATGATTCACTTTAACTGTCTTCTGTGTCTAATTCAATTATTTTTTATTCTTCATTTATTGGCTTTAGTTTCTCTCGACTCTCTAGTTGACAATGCTTCTATGCAGGTGCTTTTCAATTACCTAATTTTTTCAGTTCTCTCTTTTTCACCTGTTTTTTTACTTACTGATGAACATAAAACCTGATCAATTTGAACTGCACTATTCACTGCGAACTGTTTCTTCCTCCGGGGGTTCTTGTGACTCAAATTCTTAACTGAAGTCCTTCATTGTTTGGATCAGAGACTACGTTTTCTTACCGCCACTCATGCCTTTGACATTGATCCTCCCATTGAAACTGAACATCAGCACCACTGGTAGAAGTACCATCCTCACCAGAACTTTCACTTTCGCTGATATGGATTTTTTAACTTAATTTTCTTCACCAGTTCCAAAGTTTTCATCCCAATCTGGATCCACATTGCAAACTTGAACCTGACTCTGTGGGTCAGTGGATGCAGGGGAGTAACGGAGACCCCTGCAACCCCCGCAGTGCGGGGTCCCTAACGGTTTCTTGTTTTGGAGGAGGCCCCCTCACCCTCTAAGCCATGCCGTTGCATGCCTTGCAGAAACGCATGCCATGGCATGGAATAAAACTAGCTAAACGCTCGGGAAAGCCTCTCTGCTTTACCGAGCAGGTCCCTGTAGCAGAGGGGAGGGGGCAACCACCCAGGAGGCCCCCATTGAGCCCAAGACCAATGAACATCTGTGCGATCTGGGAGGTGCCAGGGTCTCTCATAACATTCTGAATGGGGGGGCATCATTTTGCGTTACACCCCTGAGTGGTTGTTTTCACCACTTCTTCATCTGTTGCCTTCACTCTTTTTGTGTGAGTGGTGTTGATCCACTAGGGGATTCTGGCACACTTCTCAGCAGTGTTCGTTGTCAAAATCACCTGGCATGTCCCCTTCCAGCACTCCTCAAGGCAATTCTTCTGCACATGCTTTTGGACCATTATCCAGTCTTCAAACTGTGACAGTGTGTTAGACCCAGTGGTTGTTGGCTGGCTGGGACGCATAAAAGCCAAACAGAATTCACTGTCCTAGATAGAATGAGTAAGATGCACCTGTAAAATAAGCTGTGCTCACCCTTTGGTAGCTTGGCGCAGAACAGTCAGGCTTATCCTAAGGGTCAAAGTGAAAAGTATTGACACAGCACCTGCCTTGCAGCACACTGAGTACACTGCAAAAAGACTCCACACCGTATGTATAAAACACTGGTCTTTGTATTACACACACATTGAAATCAAAATGATATACACATCTTATATATGCTTTACAGTTATATGCAGTTGTCGAACTTTCTAATTAGCAGCAGAACGGCATGAACATATATGTACCAGTCATAGATATTCACTTGCCCCGTTATCCCCTCAGCCTCGAAAGTGACATAAACCTATGCGCATACTTTCCTGAGGAAGTCACGATCCAAACTATCCCTCCCACATCAAAATGGCAGAACATATTTGCAGACTCGTTCAGAGGTATTTAACTTTCCCGCTATCACATTAGCATAAAACACAACATATCCCAATATCGCATACCCCTCACAGCTTGTAATGGTCAAGAAGTCACAGTTCTCCCCTACGCCTTGTGCCCCAGCCTCGCAGTCATTCAAACTGCACCAGCCAAGGATACACTTGTAGCAGCTGGCCACACTTTGATTTGATTGCCAGGACCACCTAAGTGGAAGGAAATGGCTACTTGGTTTCGTCTGTCCAGGTTAGGCCATCAAGGCACCCCGCGGTACATTCACAAGTGCAGGATCACTATCCTCCTGTAGGCAAAAGACTGTGACGCCAGAAGCTGGTGTTCTTCTGATTTGGATAAATGGTTCCCCCTAGGCAGAAGTGCTAGACACAGTTTCTCCAGGCAGCCAGCCTTGGGGGCACACATGGCACAACAAGACCACTCGGGTCCATTCAGGATGTTGACAACAAAAGAGACAAAAGAGTACCTTGTGGCATGGGTGAGGCTGCGATGTCAGGCACTGCTGTCCTCCCGATCTGGAGGTCGGAGACAGTCCAGGCTCAATCAATCAATCAATCAGGGATTTGTAGAGCGCACTACTCACCTGTGAGCGTCTCAAGGTGCTGGCGGTGGGGGGATTCGGGCAGCTCCGGTCATCCGAAGAGCCAGATCTTGAGGCTGTTCCTGAATGCTTGCAGGTTGGGGCTTCGTCTGGTGCTTAGGGGAAGTTTGTTCCAGGTCTTGGCCTCGATGTAGGAGAAGGATTTGCCTCCCGTTCTGGCTCTGTGGATGCGGGGGATTTAGGCCAAGGCTAGGTCAGTAGAGCAGAGGTTTCGCTTGGGGGCGTAGAAGGAGATTCTTTCATTGAGGTCCGGTGTTGTGGAGGGCTTTGTAGGTGTGTTTGAGCAGCTTGAAGGGCACCCTTTTTTCCATAGGGAGCCAGTACAGGTCTCGTAGGTGCTGGGTGATGTGGTCGTGTCATGGGATGCTGAGGACGAGTCTGGCTGCAGTGTTCTGGATGGTCTGGAGTTTGTGAAGTAGAGATTTGTTGATTCCAGCATACAGAGCGTTCCCGTAGTCCAACCTGCTGGTGATGAGTGCATGGGTGACAGTCTTCCTGGATTCGGGGGGATCTATTTAAAGGTCTTGTGGAGTATGCGGAGGGTGTTGAAGCATGTGGATGATACAGCGTTAATCTGTTGGTTCATGGTGAGGGAGGAGTCGAGTATGATGCTGAGGTTGCGGGTGTGGTCTGTGGGCATGGGAGGGTTTCTGACAGTGGGGGGCCACCAGGTGTAGTCCCATGCGGAGGTGGTGGATCCGAAAATGAGAACTTCTGTTTTCTCCGAGTTGAGCTTCAGGCAGCTGCTACTCATCCAGGATGCGACGTCCTACATTCCTTCCTGGAAATTGTGCCTGATGATGTCGGGTTCCTTGGTGAGGGGAGGATGAGCTGGGTGTCATCGGCATTTGATACTATGCTGAGTCCATTTTTTTTATGATGGTAGCGAGGGTGGGACATGTAGATGTTGAAGAGCGTGGGGCTGAGGGAGGATCTTTGGGGTACTCCGCATCTGATCTCTGTGGGTTTGGAGAGGAAGGGAGGGAGTCTTATTCTTTGTGTTCGGCCTGCAAGGAAGGAGTGAATCCAGTCTAGGGCAGTTCCCTTATGCCGGCGTCATGGAGCCTGGTGGCTTGGGTGTAGTGGGAGATGGTATCGAAGGCTGATGAGAGGTCTAGTAGGATGAGGGCTGCAGTGTGGCCATGATCGCGGAGTGTGCGGATGTCATCCGTGACGCCGAGGAGGGCGGTCTCGGTGTTGTGGTTGCTGTGGAAACTGGATTGATAAGTGTCGAGAATGTCATTGGATCTATGAAGTTCGTTAGCTGGCTGTTGATGATCTTTTAGGTGACTTTGGCGGCAAAGGGGAGGAGAGAGATGGGCCTGTAGTTCGTGAGGTCCGTCGGGTCTGGGGAGGGCTTCTTGAGGAGGGATTTGACTTCTGCATGTTTCCAGTAGTCCGGGAATGTGCCTGTTTTGAGGGTGCAGTTGAATGTCCGTCATGGTTCTGGTGCGATGGCGGAGGCGGCCCTGTGGAAGATGTGCGGCCAGCAGGGTCAGTGGGTGCTCCGGAGTGTATGCTCCTCATGCTCCTCATGGTCTTTGCGGTGTCTTCTGTGGTGACAGGGGTCCAGGCGCGGATGGTCAGCGGGGTGGCATTGTTGGTGGAAGGTGTTGGGTCGGTGCCTTGGTCATGTTCATCAAAGTTGTCGTAGAGTGTCCTAATCTTGTGGTGGAAGAAGGAGCTGAGTTTGTTGCAGAGGTCCTGGGAGGGAGTGACGCCAGAGGTGTCGCTGAGGGGTCTGGTGAATTCTTGTAGGATGTTGAAGAGCCCCTTGGAGTTGGAGAGGATTCTGTCCTAGATCTGATGAGTTGGTAGTGTGCCGTGATGGCGGTCCTGTGGGCGGTGCGTGCTTCTGGGGTTTTGCTGTTCCTCCATGCTTTCTCAAGTCTTCAGCATGAACGCTTGGATTCTCGGACGTCCGTGGTGAACCAGGTGGCTTTTGTGGTTGTCTGTCGGAGTTCTGGAGGGGTGCGAGCGTGTTGTCTCAGTCGGTGATCCATTTGTGGAGTTCATTGGCTGCAGAGTTGGAGTCTGTCGTGGTGAGGGTCGGAGTGCAGCAGAGGTGAGGTGCTCTTTGGTGATCCTGCTTCAGTTTCTGCGCAGGGCGTAGCATTGGCTTGTGTGCAGTGGGTTTTGAGAAGAAGAAGTGGACGCAGTGGTGGTCCGTCCAGAGGAGTTGCGTGGTGTGACTGAAGCGAACATTGTTTCCTCCGGCGAAGATGGGGTCGAGGGTGTGTCCCGCCTTGTGGGTGGGGGTATTGACGAATTGCTTCAGTCCAATGCTGGCAAGGTTGTCTAGGAGGGCGGCAGAGTTGGGATCGCTGAGGTTGTCAAGGTGGAAGTTCAGGTCTCTGAGTAGTACCTAGTCCATGGAGGCGAGGGCGTGGGGTGCGATGTGGTCTGCAATGGTGTTAGTGAACAGGGTGTGGGTCTGGGAGGTCTGTAGGTGAGAGTTCTGCATAGAGTCGTTCTGGGGTTGACCTGGATCTGGAAGTGGATGTGTTCAGTAGGGGGCGAGGAGTTGTTAGAGATAACATAACATAACATAAAATAACATGTGTATTTGTAAAGCGCACGTTCACCCCAGCAACGGGGCATCTTGGCGCTGAATAACAGATGTTTATTGTTACCCAACTCAATGGTACTCATTTTATCGACCTCAAATGGATGAAAGGCTGAGTAGACCTGCCGGGATTCGAACTTGTGACCATGAGGTCGAACACAGACCCCTGCCGTGGATGCATTAGTCCACTGAGCCACCAGACCCGGCATAATGGAGGAGGTTGTCAGTCAGAGACAGCTTTTGTGGATGATGGTGAGGCCTCCTCCAGGGTGGTTGGGGCAGTCTTGCCTCTGTATCTTGTATCCGTCAGGGATGGTGGTTGTGATCTCGGGTGCGGAGCTGTTATTGGCACAGGTCTCTGTGAGGAAGGTGACATCAGGCGAGAGGGTGTTGAGGAGGTCCCAGATTTCTACTGCATGTCTGTGCAAGGAGTGTACATTGAGGAGGATGCAGCTCAGGGGTTTGGGTGAGCTGGCGTCCCGTGTGTTGGTGGTAGCTGCCAGGGTCCGGAGGTGGGTGAAGGTGCGGCGGCAGTGTCCGCAGGAGAACCGGCCTTGGGTGATGATCAGCGTTGAGAGCTGGCAGTTGTTGTTGCGTCCAGGGTTGTGTGGGTGGAGGGTCCCTGAGTCATAGCGGCAGGGAGTCGGAGGACCAGGGTCATGGGCACTGGTCGCTGACGGGCACAGACAAGCTTGCGTTTGGCACGCCAGTGGCGCGGCCGTGCAGCGGCTGCCATTAAGTAGGGGTTGGGGGGAGGGAGAGCAGCTGGGAGGCAGGAGCGGGTACGCGCAGGGTGGGAAGGGGCCGTGGGGGCAGCAGCGGTGGGAAAGGGAGTGAGAAAAGCAACAGTGAAAACAAGAGCAAAACAGTGAAAACAGAAGACAGAAAAACCGCACAGACAGACAAAAAGGCACAAACAGACCAAAAGGCACAGACAGACAAAAGGAAAAAAGTAGGCAGAAAAAACAGAAAGGCTAGCAGAGCGGACCAGCAGAAGAGCAAGACTCTCCCACTGGACCACCAGGGATGAGGCGCAGGCAGGAGCCTGCGGGTGGAGAAGGGCCTCGAACACCTACCTAAAATCAGAGAGACTCAGGGGGCAGAGCCGCAGTGACAGAGCTGCGCAACGGGAGATCAATTTTTCTCACCAGGAGGTCAGGGGTCTTGCTCATCCTGTCGGGCAGCGGCCGCCATTAAGTAGGGGTCACGGGGAGGGAAAGCAGCTGGGAGGCGGGAGCGGGACACGCAGGGGGGAGGGGCCACAGGGGCAACAGTGGCTGGAAAGGGAGCAAGAAAAGCAACAGTGAAAACAAGAGCAAAACAGTGAAAACAGAAGACAGAAAAACGGCACAGATAGACAAAAAGGCACAAACAGACCAAAAGGCACAGACAGACAAAAAGGAAAAAAGTAGGCAGAAAAAACAGAAAGGCTAGCAGAGTGGACCAGCAGAAGAGCAAGGTTCTCCCACTAGACCACCAGGGATGAGGCGCAGGCAGGAGCCTGCGGGTGTAGGAGGGCCTCGAACACCTACCTGGAATCATAGAGGCGCAGGGGGCAGAGCCACAACGATGGAGCTGCTCGAGGGGAGAGCAGTTTCTCTGACCAGGAGGCTCCTGGCTCAGGTCCCGTGAACTTGGCAAACATCCCCCAACACCCTTCGGACACCACACGCTACAAAGAGCAAGCTAGCACAGGTTTCTGGTTGCAAGCTCAGGTCCCTCGGACTTGGCAAACTTCCCCATCACTCCTCAAACTCCTCACGTTACGAGCACACTCCTCTGCACAATGTGATTACTGCATAGGTTAGGACAGTGCTTGTCCCAACCGATGATAACTTCTACCCGTTTCCGCTGCACCCTGCGTGGCCCTTACTATCTTGTGGAAATGGGAAGATCTTCTCTATCCCGTGGACAGGAAGCCAGGCAACCGGCCATTGGAGAATGCTTAGGGCCCTGGGCCACGATAGGAGGCGATTGACTTCAGGCCAGCAACATCCAGGCAAAAATCCACCTAGTGATAGTGCCCTTCCTGGAGCACAGAAAGCCCCAGGCCACCACAAGTCTGTGGATACTCATGTTGCAGTCCCTACTGCCCCAATGGTTTCTCTTGTTGATGTCCCAGCGTCAAACCAGCATAGAATGGTTCCAATCCCAAAAGCGTCTCTAAACTCCTGAGGACAGAGCCCCAGTAGTTGTACTCACAATGGCCTTTGAAAATGAAATCAGTTCAAAAGGCCACCTTTGAAATGCACAGGCCCGTGTAAATTTAGTCCTGTCTACCATTCTACCTTGGGAGGCTTGTTCAATATCTTTAGTGGGGCCAGGACCCTGCACCTTAGAATGCAGGTGCCAATGCCACCCCCTCTTATCTGTCCCAGGCAGGCCCCTCAGAGCCAGAGGTCTGCAGTTTCCCTTGAGTGACCCTAGTTTATGTCTGTCTATCAGGACTGCACAGATGTAGCTTTCCCCCAGCACCCAGATATGGATTGGAAACAGGCTGACAGGCACACGGTGAGCCACAAGCATAGAAATGCCCACTATCCCAAAGTGGCATTACAACATAAGTAATGTCAAATCCACTCTCACTACCAGAGAGAATTTCCCGATGCTAATCCATCCATATTAAACACCATACGCTTCTGCAATTTGGAAATACAGCTCAATAGTCTTTCCACATATCCCCCATGTTAATCAATGTGAGAAGCAGGTCTCACAGTACTGAACACACTAGCGGATGTTATTCCCTACTGGGACAGGTAGCGCACATGTGCACATGCCCTACCTCTTCCCTACATCGCACCCTGCCCCCTGGAGTAGCGAAAGACATGCAGAAGGTTGGCAAGTAGCTTTTAAATGGCAATATGAGTAACAGTTTCCTGCACACACAGGCCCCGCCATGGCAAACCTGCGGTGCGTTTGAAGAGCTACTTCCATGGTTGGCACGACCAGTGCTACAGGCCTACTTAGTAGCATTTGAGTTACATGCCCTAGGTATATGTCTTACCACTGGTCAAGGGATTTACAGCTAACTCAAATAAGCCAATCACGTGTACACCAGTCACCAGTATGTATAGATCAAGAACAGCGCTTTGGCACTGAATGGCAGTGCCAGAGCACTCAAAGTCCTAAGGCTAGCACGTAGATCAGTGGAAAACCAGGAGGGACAAAAGCAAACAGTCAAGGGAAAGCATCCTAAAAAGGCCCATTTCCAACACACTTTATTTCTTCAGTTACTTCTGCTGCCAAGTTCACCTGGTGAGAGACAGATTTCACCATATTAGTCAGACTTTTGCAGTAATCTAGCAAGATGGCAACATTCATTGAAGCAAGCACAGCTGAAGGAGTATGAGCCAAAGTCATTGCACTACCAATGATCACCTCATGGGGTGACAGACTAGTCATTTTATTAGGAGTACATCTGATGTTTATCAAAACAAGAGGAGAAGCATCTGGCCACTTCCAACCAGTAGACGTACAGACTTTGGCCAGTTTGTTCTTGAAAGTTCCATTCATCCTCTCAACCACTCCGGAAGATTGAGGATGATTACTATAATGGAACCTTTGATTAACTTGAAGAGTTGTACAAATTAATTGCAAAAGCTCATTTTTAAAATGTCAGCCACAATTTGTTGCAACTGTAAGGATATCTGATCTCCAGGTGTGATAAGCTTTAACCAATTAAGAAAACAAGCAGACAATTACTAGGATATACTTCAAGCAATTGTAAACTGGCATCTCCACAAAATCTGCTTGGAGTCTTCTAAACGGGTCTTCTGATTCACCAGTATGGTTGAAAACAGTTATTTTTTGTTTGCCCTGATTTTTTTTGTCTGACATACTGACAAGATTCCTCTCACCTGAAAAGCCAGGAGTCTGCGGGAGTGAAGAGAGTCTGCCTTCTGCCTCTGAAACCAACCCTCAACATGTGATTATACAGATGCTGACAATTGATACCTGGGGGAAAATGGGTTAGGATGGGAGGGACATGAGAGACAGGTGAGAGTCTTGCCAGGTGTATTCTCCTGGAGATGGCCAGTCTATAGAATTGCACATGATGCTAGAATTTACACCTTCTTGAGATGCGTCTTGCTGGCTTCTCTAACAGTAAACAAAACAACAATTGACTTAAACACAATCTTAAAGCATCTTCCACCCTCAACCACTCACCTTCTTTGCCACCTGATTCAGACATAACAATGCTTATTACGTTTTAAGAAGATTGTTTCTATTTCACCATAGGCACTCGGTTTTCATTTCCTCTTGCAGCATAGGATTTTGGTGCTTCCAAAGTTCTTTGTCTCAAGTGTCCTTAAGAGGAGGTTTTAACAGGGTGAGGATAGCCTTTGCTTTACTCAAGTTCCACAACTAACACCCAGAACAATAATCTGTCTTATTTCCCAGAGTCGACTTATTGAAGATGCAAGTTAGGTCTAAGTGCTTTAAAGTTATGGAGTTTTTATAAATGTTGCAAGCCTATTACTGATGGTTCAGTGCACTGAACTGTTGCTTTATGTTGAACTTTCAGTCCTTTTTCCATTAACTTTTTCTTTGTTCTTTCTTTGCAGGCTTAGATCGCTGAAAGCATTATGAACGGCGTCCTAGGAAACGCATGTACATGTGTGAAAGGCGTGTGAAGGTTCAGCTTCAGGCTTTCCTACCAGGTAAGTGGGAACACTAGGATCGCTGGACTTCTCCCCACGAAAGTCTTGAAGCCAAGCAAGGCTTCTCGTGATGGTGTGGTATTTATATTGCTACACACAAGATAGCTGCCAAATCCCATGGGAATACACGATCTTGCGAGACTTTGGCTGGGATGTTCCAGAAGTGGAGAGGAATAAGGCCTAGGAAATTGCAGAGATACTCTATGTTTCTTGTAAAAGGAACTTAGACGCTTTGGAGATAATCAGTTGGGAGCGACGGAGGGGTTTCGGGGTCAAACAATATGTTATGATTATCCTGACGAGCACTGGGAGCAGAGGGAAGGTCCAGGGGTTCACCATTTTCATTTTCCTCCCAGAATCCTGCCATCCATGACCCCTACACTGTGCTCTGAACCTGGTACGTGGAGTGGGGTGTAACACATACTAGAAATCTAGAACAGAAACTTTCAGCAATATTTCTGAAATTTGCATTTTCCCAGTATTTTCTAAAGGTCCAGATCAAAGCATTAGCATAGTATAGAATAGCATGTAGTTTCCTCCTGAAGATCTCTCAACTCACTTAGAGAAGTTTGTATTGAACTTAACATTTTCTGCATTTTGAATGATACTCATTCTTGATTCAACTGATTGCTCAGTTTCTTGAACCACTGCTTTATTCTGAAGCGCACAATATTTGGCTACTTGATGCACAGTTGTTACCAAGAGTAACCAATTCCTTTCCAGCCTTATGGGCAGCACACTTAGCAACAACTATCTCTTTTGGTTGAAGTATATAAAGACTTTCTATATGGGAGCTCCAGAAGATGTCATAAAACCCCTTTGTGACCGCAGTTGACAGAAATCATGTACATCATCCAAACCTTACTGACTGTCTGTATACATCAGCACATTCACACAAGCAACAAGCTCTAGTCAATGCAACCAATTCTGCCACTTATGCTAAAGTTAAATTCAGCAGAAAGTGTGCTTCAAGAATTTCTGAAATGGAACATACTGCATAGGCAGCCTCCAGTGCTCCATATTGGTCTCTCAAACAAGACCCATCCACAAATAAAATAAGATCAGCAATCTCTAGAGGAATGTGTTTAATATCTGGCCTTAGTTTGGTACACAAATCAGTAACTGCTATGCAGTTGTACTCCTGTTCGTCTTCACCATTACCATTATCACTGTCTTCACAATCTTTTCCTGGAATTAGAAGCAACATTGCTGAATTGAGTGAATCACACCTCTTAATCGAGATGTTCTCTGCTGCCAGTATGACTTGCTCATATCCGGTAAATCTACTGTTTGTCATATGCTGTGTGTGGACATATACAATTAAAGTATGGCCTGCTACTATTCTTTCACTTTGTTCAATGGCATTGAAAACAGCTGCAACCGGTTATAAACAACCAGGAAGACTTTCAGCTACTGGATCCAATACAGCTGAAAGGTAAGCAACTGGTCTCATAATCCTACCATGTCTCTGGGTTAGAACTGATAATGCACAGTCATCTTTCTGATGACAGTTCAAAAAGGAAGTCAAATTATAGCCAGGCATGTAAAGAGCGGATGCATTGCATAAACTTACTCTCAATGCTGGTAGCGGGTCCTTTATTTCACTATGAGGCAACTTTAGTAAAGGTTTTGCACTTAATGAAAAGTTTGGAATCCACTGACAACAGTAGCCAATAATTTCCAGCAAGACCCTTATCTCCCTCTGGGTGATAGGATTATTCTTGTTTCATGTTCAGTATTGCACAAACAAGCTCCTTTGAGACTTTTCTTGCACCTTTTTGACTGTGATGACCAAGCTAAATTACTTACTTGTAACACTACTGCATCTTTGGTAGGTGAACTTTGTGACCACTGTCAGCTAAGTGACTTAATAAAGCAATTATGTTGAGTTTGCAATCCTCCTTGGCCTTTGATGCGATGAGTAGGTCATCAATATACTGTACCGAGACTGAGTTGCGGGGCAACCTGAAATGTTTCTCGATCTTTCTTCGGAGATTTGGCTAAAGAGTGAAGGACTTTCAGTATACCCATGCAGAATTCTACACCAAACAAGAACTTTACTTTGAAATTGAAATCCAAATAAAAACTGACTCTCCTCTAGGAGAGGATTGGTATATTCTGATGGAATTTGGAACACAATTACTGCTGGCTTCGGTACCACTGGACAACATGGAATGACAACGTTGTCAATTTTTCTTACTTCTTGAACAATGCACCATTTCCCACTTGGATTCTTTATCCCAATCATGAGAGAGTTGCAAGGGCTACCAAGGACTTCCCGAAGAATTCACGTTCAATCATTTTTTCACTGACAGGTTTCATTCCTTCTTCTGCCTCTTTTGAAAATGTATACTGTTTAAATCTGGGGGAAAGCTGCATCAGGCGTTACTCTAATCTCAACTTGTTTGGCACTTTTTATCTATCCTATTCCTTTTCCAGACCAATCCCACACCTCTTCCCTGAATGCACATCTTAAATCCAGAGGTAGATCATCTTTTATCGATTTAATTTTAAACACTTTGGGGCTTTACAAGCCCCTATCACCACAGGAGTGTCACTTTTTTCGACATTCCTGTGGTGATACAGGCTTTGCCTTATTTACAAGGCAGTGTTAAGCCAATTAACGTGGCTTAACACTGCCTTGTAAATAAGGCACCCTTTCAAGCTATACTTAGCGTGAAAGGGGTTGGCAATAGGTGTCGCGGTGGGCGTTCTGCCGCAACACCTATTGATTTTGACCCTGCCCCATATTTACAAGGATGGCGTAAATATGGGGCAGCACCAAATTAAGACCAAAAAAATCCTGGTCTTAACTAACCCTGGGCGGAGTACGGGGAGTCCCACTATGTGGAATTCCGCGGAGTCCCAAAAAAACTCTGCTGAGCTACACAGTGTTCAGCGTACGGGCGGAGTTTGCCAACCCGCCCGTTCGTGTTGCATTGGGAATGCGGAGTGCATACGTGCGCTCCAAAATCACGCGGGAACAGCGCTACACGATCCTGAAGTGTGCTCGCATTCTAAATCATGCACGAACAGCACCACGCGGTCTATATGGGCGTGGCCATCTTGTTTTTCAGCTCTCTGTTATGGTGCTGGGCCTAATTTTTAATCTCTTGTTAATATTTGTTATCCTCCTCCTTTATTAATTTTCTACCCCTAATTTTTACTTTTTACAATAGTGTGCATCTTTGTGTTTGTGTATTTTACGTTTTTGCTTACATTTATGCATGTTTTTGTGACTTTTTGACTTGCCCCTACTTCTTTCCTTAGTTCTTTCTTTGTAAATAAATAAAGGGGGAAATATTTTTTATAATCTAAATTTATGCTTGAAGTAGTCATTTTACTTTTACTTTGCACTGCTGCCTTCAAGTAGTTTTACTCAGCCTGTTTATGTGCTTGTTGTAACTTAAGACTAGAGATACCGTAGCACTTAGTTATAGAGTCTAGGCTTCTCTAACTATCATGACTATTATGGGGAATGCTGCCATGATGAGATGGCCTAGGCTATATTGCGCCAAGGGTCTGAACTATCTAGATAAAAAAACAGTAGCATGCAATTCATTTCTTATTAAGTTAAATTACATCCATACTAGTTGTCTTACCTGAATAATATACGTACAGCAATAACAGGGGAGGCATCACAACTTCACAAGCAAGGTCCCACTTCCAGTTCCACCCAGGTGAGCTCCAACTGTAGGATTGTTCTGAATGATTTATTGATGATTATCCATCGTGGGCAACTAAATGGAAGTAAAAAGACTGCGTAAGTGGGTTATATATATTTATGAAAGATTTAAAAACAATTGGCACCACCTGCATGGTACGTGATGATGATGACACAATGAGAATGCCTGAGTGTGCTCAAATAGAAAAAATAGCAATACTAGTAAGTTTTGGCTAATGTGGAGCTAGCAGTATTATTTGTGAACTCCACAAGTTATCAAAAATGGACTCAAAGTCTGGAGTCGAGTCAGTTGACAAGCTTAGGTCAGGCGTTTACAGTTAGGCAACACAAGGCCTTAATGATGATGATGCTGACGACTGATGTTCTTCATTCTATATCTAAAAAACTAAGGATCATTTTTAATGCACAGGTTGGTAATGGCTGGTGTGGGCTACTGCTTCGAAGATTCTACAGTAAGTTGGCATACTTTCACCACATCCGCCCCACTAAGTGTGTGATCCATTGATGGTGTAATTTAAGCCACAGCTCAATAAATCACACAGCTCCGGGGAAGAGGGTTAGGGGTTTGATGAATGGATGGGCAATGCAGTCTGGGGAAAGGTTTGACAAAGACAAACACTACAACACAAGGCCAACATTCATCTGGGCAATAAGCAGCAGCACATCATTCACCATCAATCTGTTGTTAGAAGGAAACAAATGAATAAGTATGACAGAGTACAGATACATGCATTGCCCCGAGACCCAATTTACCATATATCCAAATGTTCTGTCTTCTAGGTTAGGGAGTGAACCCACCCACCCACTTCTCTTAGTTAATATGTCAGTTAAAAGAAAAATGATACTGTATTGCAAATTTGGGTGGGGTGTCTGCATTCTCCTTGGGAATGACCACTCTTTGTGGCCTCTCTTCACTGGTCCAGTAGGTAAGCAGTAGTGTTGTTGAGCTCAGCTAGCTTTCGCCCTTCGTTGGTGAAGGAGAGGAGACTAGAAGTAGGCCTGCGGATTGTACAAGAGAAACTGCACTTTTAGAGTCGAGGAGAAGGACAGAAAGAAATTAAGCTTCATGATGAGTGTATCAATATAAGACTCAGAGGCAAAGCAAAAAAAAACAAGAGGGGGGCTCAGAGTTTCACTTTTGCCACAAGCCCAACACACACACACACACAGAGCAGCATTTCACAAACACACCTCTCTCTGTTCCAAATTGCTGAGTAGTAGGCCTCAGACTCCTGGTTTACCTTTGAACTGAAGCCGATACTCGATAACTTCTTGCTTCTTGCTGTTGATGAGGTAGTCCTGCAGCTTCCAGTCCCGCCCTGAGTTCTTCCATGATACTCCTCTAGTCCTGAGTGCCTCCGAGTAACCCCGTTCCGGACCAGTTATCATCATCATCATCATTATCATGAATCGCGAGGACCCAAGAAGGATAGACGTGTGGTGCAGTGCACTGCTGTTGATGATCAAGTAGAGAATGAAACAGAATTGCAGTACCATGCCCAGGTTTTTGTTTGATAACTAAAGTGACTGTTCTGGTGTCTGAAGAACCAGAAACAAAAAGGAGAACACCCCTGCAAATATTTAAATCTGGCTAAGTGTGAAAGGGCTGATCATCACTTACAGGGAAAATAAAATAGGCACCCATCACTCAAGCCCCAAACAATGCAAATCAATAATCATCTCAAGAAATGTCCCATATTACAGTTCAACATACACCCTCCCTGAGTGTCTGCCACCACATGAATCATCAATCAACTTAAATCATCACTCACACAATCAGTCACTCACTGTTGCAATAGTTGAAGTTACCTCATCCCATCTAACGCAAGCACAGGTAGTTCAGGTATTGGGTATTCAATCATCTTTCATGCAGACAACACATTGAAATTTGGAATTGGCAGGCAGTCCTGTACATAATAAATGATTTTATGGGGCAGCCGTTCTAGTACTAAGTGATGCAAAAAGGGATATGCATTAGGCAATAGGCATGCAAGGGAGGCAGGCATTATCCCCAATGTCAAGAAGGAATTGTGGAGGCTTCTTCAATGCACACTGGTCCAACTGCAATCTGGCAATATATATGTGACTCATAAAAAAATGTGGGGCAGCATAAATCTGACACAAAAATAATATTGTTCCTCTAGCTAATTTTTGCAACATTTCTTTTTTAAAAGAAAAAAATAAGTTCAACGAGAAAACAGTTCCATGGGGGCACTGGCATACTTAGTCTGGGAAGTAGAGTTTGTTCTCAAACTCAGGTGGTTCACCCAGAAGTTGGTCAACTAACACATTTGATTAAATTTTGGACCAATCACCCTCTCCCTTCTCCTGTGATGCTATTTCAGGAACGGTATAATTGTGTGGTATAAAATGTTGGTTCATTTTGATCATAGTCAATAGCTCCACATTTTGAGGTGAGAGACTGGTCCTTCTCATTGTGATGACCGCAACATCTGCACTGAACACACGTTCAGCAGACACACTGGCGACAGTACAAGCCAGATACTTTATTGCCACCCTGCTGAGCTCTGGCCATTGGCGCATCTTCCCATACCAATACATCAATGGATTTTGATCCACGTGGACCTCGTTTGGATCATCCAGATACTCCTGGAACATCCTGTGGATGGTTATTGATGCTGCCACTTGCTCTACCTGTTTTGCCATCACCTCTGCACTGGACTTGGGTCCTGCCAATAGAAACCAAGACAATGCAGAGGTTGGGTCCGGTCCTCCTTTTGCTGCTTTTGCCGGTGCTCTGGTTGATGGTG
Source organism: Calotriton arnoldi (assembly GCA_963921515.1). NCBI lineage: Eukaryota > Metazoa > Chordata > Amphibia > Caudata > Salamandridae > Calotriton > Calotriton arnoldi. The sequence goes on along the minus strand of CAWUFW010003006.1, from coordinate 271,610 downwards.
TTGTTGGCTGCTGTGAGACAAGACTGCCCTCTCTGGAAGTTGAAGGTAGCACCCCAGAACTGCGGGGTGGGACTTGAAGTTCCAGCCGTTCTTCTTCCAAGTCTCCGGCTTGCTCTACAATCCACCTCTTGTATTTTAAAACATCCCCTTCAGAAAAAGGGATGAAAGTGGCCAGAATTTTGTTTGTACCATGGATCAAGTAGTGTGGCACATATGTACTGTTTGGACTCGATGATGTCATGTTGCAGCTTATATTAGAATCCAAGTGCAGCGCTAAGCTCTCAACGAAGGCATGTGCTTCTGTGTTTTCATTCACACCTGCAGGGGTGAACCTTTCAGACGCCTTCTTTACCTGGTCTTGAAGGAGATGCAGCAATGGGATAGCTTGGACCATCGTACTGTCCTCCTTGCTAACTTCCCGCGTGAAAACCTCAAAAGGGAGTAGCATCTGTGTCAGGCATTTGACTAGACCCCATTTGTCTGCATCCATAGTCATTGCTTTCCCAACTGTATCCCCTCCTCTTTGAATGACATAGTCATGGATCTGTTTGTACTGCTCAAACAGACGTTGCAGCTTGTAAAAGGTGGAGTTCCAACGTGTTGGCACCTCCTGTATCAGGGCTTTAACTGGTTATTATTACGCTGAATAATCCGCAGCTGCTTCCGGGCTTTAAAAGAATGGCTGAAATGGGTGCAGATTCTTCTGCAGGTATTCAGTATTTTGCTGACGATGTCTTCCTGTTTGAGGAAGTCTTGCACCACCAGGTTGATACAATAGGCCAAACACAGGAACCTGAAATAGCCTCCGTCTGACATGGCCTTGACTATGTTACTGCCATTGTCCGTGGCAACAAATCCAATTTCGAAGGCCTCTGGGTCACAGCCATTTATACACCTTGCTGTTAAATTCCTCTAAGGTGTTTACAGCTGTATGATATTTCTCCATTGCAAACATGGCCACTGTTGCATGCCACCAAACGCTCTTAAAACTTTCTTCAGGGTCAAGACCTGAAGATATCTTTTGCTTTACCCCTGAAAAAGAGATCCAGTGTGCAGTGATTAAGCCTGGGCGTAGTTCGCGAAGTAGCGCTACGCGAGGCTACGCAAAGTGCAGTTCGCACTACGCGAGCTACGCGTAGCACTCACGCGAATCTGCGTAGTGCACTGTTCGCAATGATTGCACAGTGCCGGATGCTTGTCCGCACTGTGCAATCATTGAAAACGGCATCTTGCACAGTGCGAGCTGTCTTTTACTGCCGCTCGAGTAGATTTTTACTCGAGCGGCAGCTTCTCAACGCGGACTGGTAGTTTCTCATCGCGAGCGGTCGCGAGCATACGCGACCACTCGCAATGAGAAACCTGACCTCCCCGCGTTGAGAATCTCGCCGGGAGGTTTATTTTCCACGCTCGCGATCGGCAACTTGATGTTGCTGATCGCGAACGAGGAAAAAGTCTCGCCGGGATGTCATTGTGCTTGCTCGCGGTCGCCAACTTGACGTTGAGGACCGCGAGCAAGCAAAAATGACCGCTGCACTACGCTACGCTACGCGTGTTTGCACTGTGCTACGTGCAATTTGCGTTGCGCGAAGTAGCGCAAACTTCGCAAACTACGCGAGCGTAGCGTAGTGCTTTGCCCAGGGTTAGCAGTGATGCACATGTAATCACTCGCCTACAACTGGTCCACATGTGTGTCGTCAGGTGGATGATGTGAACAACACTTTGCTGCAAAGATTGTCTAACCAACTGCAGCACATTGTGATGCAGCACTGGAACAGCCACTCTGGCAAAATAGGTCCTTCTTGGTACCTTCCATTTTGGGCAGATGGCTGGCACAAATTCTAAAAATCCCACTCCTTCCACAAATAAAAAAGGGAGGAGGTCCAGCACTAACATTTGTGCCAGCTTCCCATTGAACAAACATGTGGTTGGGTGGTTTCACTCGTAGGGCCCCTCCTGCCTAAACATGCCGTAATAGTAGACTGGATTTTCTTCTTTTCTTGGGGCACTGACACAGGTGTGTTTTGAGAAGTAGATGCTAGTTGTAGACTCAATGTACGTGGTGGTGGTTGGGCAGTCACTGTATGCTTCGGTGTCTCCATCATATCACTCTGAGTCTTCTTGTGCTGTTGTGAAGTCGCTGAGGTGTGTGATTCTGCTGGTGCACTGCTGGGGACAGGGCTGCTTTGAGTGAAGATGTCACCCTTTTCTTCCTCATCAACTTCTCCCGCCATGATTGGACTTGTAGCTGATGTTCCCCGGCTCTCCACACCACCACCACCACGTCCAGCAATTTTTTCAAGGTGCTCCTTCCACTTGATGATGTGGTGTTTTTTCATATGGGTCATCTGGCCTCCAGTACCATAATGTGTACCAGGCTTACCCCGACGAACATTTGTGTGGCAAATGGTGCATAATGCAATGTGCCCCCCTCTTTGCTAACTGTAAAAAGTCCCAAACTGGGGAGGAGTATTTTTTTACCGGCCCACTGCCAGTGCCTGAAGACAAACTTGAGGTAGGTTGGCATGTCATCGATTGCCCCTCTGCTTCTCCTGAGGCAAGGGTTGGTGCAGGTCTCAGCTGGGGCTTTGCAAGTATGGGAGCTGGTGGCAGTGCTTCCTGCGCCACATCCCTGGGAACTGGTTGAATAGCAATGTCAGATTCCTCTGTGTCACCCTCCACCATGACTACCTCCTCATCGTCACCCTCCTCTTCATCCCCTTACAGAAGTCTAAGTCTTTCTGGAAGTTTTCTTTTCCCTTGCCTCTCCTGTTGTCTTCTGGTCTCTGTCGGGATCCACTCCATGTCCCTATCATCATCATCAGAAGTGGTGCTTGGAGAAGATGATGCTGTAGTACCCTTTCTTTTCCTTGCTGGAGATGTGGGAGCCAATGATTCTAAAAGAGGAGGTTCAACTTCTTGCTCTGAAGGAAGCTCAACCTCCTGTTATGCTTCAACATCAGACAAATTCATTGCTGGCTGCGGCTGCTTTCCACTCTGCTGTGTGTCCTGAAAAGATTGTGTACTACTTTGCGAAAGTGATAAATCTAATTCGACATCACTACTCATCGGCATCAACATGATTGCACTGGCTGCCTCACTGACAGACATAGTCCTGGGCTTAGGTTGGGGGGTGGTGATGCTGTTGATGGAGGAGTGCTGCTCTCAGCTTGCTCGCTGGAGGCCGGTGCGGCAGGCGCAACTTCCCTGAAAAAGGTTGCGGTCAGCACGCCAGTGGTGGAAATCTGCTTCTTCTGCTTCCCACTAGCCACGTTCTTGACAGCACCTTTCTTTGGGGCCAAATGAAGCTGTCAGTTGGCACTGGCACTTAGCTTCACAACAAGCTGAAGAGATGACCGTGTTGCGTAGTCAGTCACTCGTCACGTCATGCAGAGGCCTTCTGTCTGGTAGTACTATGGGTGATGTCTCTTCTCTTGTGAACCTAAAGGCAAACAAGCAAGAAAAACATCAGTGAAACGTGGCTTTGTTGTAGTTCAAGTAGTAGTACAAACAAACAATATCATTCAGTGTGGTTACTTAAGTTTGCATAAATAATTAACAATAGTATACAGTGTTCATTCCTAAAACGGAAAACGACACCAACATAAACTTTCATGGTGAATGAACACTCAGGAAGGATTAGAAAGAGGAACAACAACAAAACAATACAGCTGCAACTGTTTGCTTTATGTGCAATGCATCACCTGGGATGTGGCGTGCAGGTAGGTGCAGCTGACAAATGCATTGACAATTGAATAATCCTTACACAATGATTGCTGTTGGGCACATATAGCAGACATGGGGTTGATTCATTAATGCCAGATGCTATGAAAATGTTAAAAAAAAATCTTTAACAAATATCAAAATAAAAAAATTAACAATAATAAAATAAAAAATATTAAAATTAAGAAAATTATGAATAAGTGACATTACACTCAAGCATATCATTCATTTTTATTTATTAAACTGCTATCTCATTGCTCAACCATCCATGCAAGCATATGGCAAAGAGACACACTGGCTGTACACACAAAATGGCTGCCTGCCATTGCCACATGGTCAACAACAACAACACAAAGCAAAAAGGCATGGGGAACAAAGAGAAGACATGCAGGTCTATGGCAAAAGCACACTAGCTACATACACAAAATGGCCACTGACCCACCACATGGTGAACCAGCAAGCAAGGAGGCATGGCCACAACATAATGATAGAAGAACAACACATGCAAGCCTATAGCAAAAGCACACTGGATGCCTACGCAAAATGGCTACCACATGGTCAAACAGCAAGCAAGGAGGCATGGGGAACAAAGAGAAGACATGAAGTCCTATGGTGGAAGCACACTGACTGGCTACACAAAATGGCCACCAGCCGCATGGTCAGACAACAACAACGCAAACACAAGGAGATGATGGATGGAGCGCTGAAACTTTTCAGACACTCACCCCCAGTCACAGATCTGGGTTGAATCCATCATCATTCTTTAGCTCACTTCGCCATCTCAGTTCAGACCCAGCTATATGCAAATCAGTCTTGACCCTGTGCCTCATGGGAACAGTCCAGCCTGAACTGCCAAGCCAGGGCTTCACTGAACCGGAAACAAGCATCCTGGGACCAGTTTCTGGGTAACACCCTTCATCAGTCATGCTAGCTTGAATACAGTGGCAAAGTGAGCAAGGGACCCACTTCTGGGCATACCCTGCCAATTTAGGGCGAACAAAGCAAACACAAGGAGATGATGGACGGAGCGCTGAAACTTTTCAGACACTCACCCCCAGTCACAGATCTGGGTTGAATCCATCATCCTACTTTAGCTCACTTCACCACCTCATTTTAGACCCAGCTATTTGCAAATCAGTCTTGCTCCTGTGCCTCATGGCAACAGTCCAGCCCAAACTGCCAAGCCAGGTCTTCACTGAACTGGAAACAAGCATCCTGGGACCTCTTTGTGGGTAACACCCTTCATCAGCCAGGCTAGCTTGAATCCAGTGGCAAAGTGAGCAAGGGACCCATGTCTGGGCATACCCTGCCAACTTAGGGCGAACAAAGCAAACACAAGGAGATGATGGACGGAGCGCTGAAATTTTTCAGACACTCACCCCCAGTCACAGATCTGGGTTGAATCCATCATCATTCTTTAGCTCACTTCGCCACCTCAGTTCAGACCCACCTATATGCAAATCAGTCTTGACCCTGTGCCTCATGGGAACAGTCCAGCCCGAACTGCCAAGCCAGTTCTTCACTGAACCGGAAACAAGCATCCTGGGACCGGTTTCTGGGTAACACCCTTCGTCAGCCAGGCAAGCTTGAATCCAGTGGCAAAGTGAGCAAGGGACCCACGTCTGGGCATACCCTGCCAACTTAGGGTGAACAAAGCCAACACAAGGAGATGAGGGACGGAGCGCTGAAACTTTTCAGACACTCACCCCCAGTTACAGATCTGGGTTGAATACATCATTTATCTTTAGTTCACTTCGCCACCTCAGTTCAGACCCAGCTATTTGCAAATCAGTCTTGATCCTGTGCCTCATGGGAACAGTCTAGCCCGAACTGCCAAGCCAGGTCTTCACTGAACCGGAAACAAGCATCCTGGGACCGGTTTCTGGGTAACACCCTTCATCAGCCAGGCTAGCTTGAATCCAGTGGCAAAGTGAGCAAGGGACCCACGTCTGGGCATACCCTGCCAACTTAGGGGGAACAAAGGAAATACAAGGAGAAGATGGACAGAGCGCTGAAACTTTTCAGACACTTACCCCCAGTCACAGATCTGGGTTGAATCCATCATCATTCTTTAACTCACTTCGCCACCTCAGTCAGACCCAGCTATTTGAAAATCAGACTTGACCTTGTGCCTCATGGGAACAGTCCAGCCCGAACTGCCGGGCCAGGTCTTCACTGAACCGGAAGCAAGCATCCTGGGACCGGTTTCTGGGTAACACCCTTCATCAGCCTGGCTAGCTTGAATCCAGTGACAAAGTGAGCAAGGGACCCACATCTGGGCATACCCTGCCAACTTAGGGCGAACAAAGCAAACAACAACAACCAGCAAGAAAACATGGCCACAAACAAAAAAGACATGCAGGTCTATGGGGAAAGCACACTGGCTGGCTACACTAAATGGCTGCCAGCCACATGGTCACAACAACAATAACCAGCAAGGGGGCATGGCCACAAACAAAGAAGAAATGCAGGCCTATGGGAAAAGCACACTGGCTGGCTACACAAAAAGGCCGCCAGTCACATGGTTAGACAACAACAACCAGCAAGAAGGCATGGTCAGAAACAAAGAAGACATGCAGACCTATGGGGAAAGCGCACTGGCTGGCTACACAAAATGGCCACTAACCACATGGTCACAACATCAACAACAAGCAGGAGGCCTGGAAAACAAGGAACACACGCAGGCCTAGGGTGGACACCGACTATACAAAATGGCCCCTGGCCGTATGGCATACTGATTCTTGAACAACAAGGGCCTTTGCCAAACACACATACACATACACAGTAGCCAGACAAAAGAGGCATGGTAGCACAGAGAACACAGCATTAATTGAGCAATGCCAAAAACGAAAATTAACAGGGCTAAAAATGTTTACAACACACATCCTCCGAAGCCAATACCCCACCTATACACTGTTTTCAGGAAAAAAACGTGCAATACCACTAAAAAAGCACATTTTGTATTTTAATCCATTGTCATCTATGGCCTAAATGAAGTTTTAATTCAACAGACACCACAGACACAGTTGTTTCATGCACCCATGAATAGTACAGGGCCTACTGGCTGGGAGGCTCATTGGAAAACTAGGCCACATAGTGAATTAATTAAATCAATCAATATTGCAAACTTATTAAAAAAACATGGAGAAGAAAAAAGAAAATGTACTGAACTGTGCAACATTTTTCCTTTACAAAAGAAGATACATTTCATGCACAAAAAACTAGGGCCCTACTAAAACTGCAGGCACCCCACCACAATAAATTTTAGAAATCAAATAGAAGTACAAATAAATCCAGGTGCATGCCCCAAATCAAACAAACAACACCCTTATACACCAGTTTTTCAACTTACTTGTGATATCTCAAAAACAAAGTCCTTAAATCCAATGGTATATATGCAGCAGACAAGGAGAGTGATCCTTCCACCTCCAAATCTCAATGAAACGTGACCAGGAGAGGGACAAAGCACTGGGAGGAGCTTGCTGGACAGGAACATGAAGTTGGAGTCTGCACAAAAAAACAACAAACAAACTCAACGGCCAGTATGAGAAGAAAATCCACTCCAAATGCCTCTCAGCTGCATTCTCAAGCAGAAAACCTGCTCGACTGCTCCGTTTCCGATCGCGATCAGCTCTAAGAATTCTAGATTGGTGTGGTTGCGCCCGGAAACCGTGTGAGTGAGCGCAAAGTCTTGCAGGAGCTATCTAGCTGTTTGAGAAGTTTCGCGCTTGCTTGCAAGTGGCCTGAGAGTCTTGGTGCTCACGGTTGAGTGCCAAAAGAAAACTTGAGCGTGCGAACGGGAAAAAAAACCTCTGCATCGCGCCTGAATGGCAGAATTCAGGAATTCCGTGTTCCTCAGCGGAGCGCGGAGTGCCCAAATTCAGCAAAATCCGCGAGGGGAGCTGAGTTTACCTCCCGGGCTTAGTCTTAACATGGTGCAACGAGGAAAAATGCTCTATTTCTCCTCGTTTTTGCTGTTTCTATGTGTGCTGCATTGTGCATCACATATAAAGTCAGCAAAACATCATGCATGATTGTTTATGTGCAGGAAGGGAAACCTTCATGCACATAAACAATCAAAAATGATGAGTTGCAACTTCTATGTGTGCTGCACAAAGCAGCACACATAGAAGTTACAAATCTCCATTTAAGATTGTTTATGTGCAGGAAGAGACACCTTCCTGCACATAAATACGTGCACTATGGTGCAAGGGTGCCTGCACTATGGTGCAAGGGTGCCTGCGCTGGCGCTAGGCACCTGTAATTAGCCCCAGTGTAGGGGAAAACGCAGGGCTGCACTGTATTGTTGTAAATACGGTACAGCCCTACTTTTCAAATGTGGCGTTAAGCCAAGAAAGCTAACGCCACGCTCCGTCACTTTTCTTGTAAATATGTCCCTGAATCTTCAGCTTGAGTTTCAATCACATCACCATACTGTGTATACTAAATACATAATTCATTCACCAAAAACTCTTTTCTCCTAATAGAGGGACAAGGCTATGAAAGGATGAAAGTGAAGCGCAATAATGGGATGAAAGGGAATTGTCAATGAAGAACATATGGTATTGGTTGGAAATGGAATCTCATTCCTTTCCTGCCATGCTGCACTGTCATGTAAACTGCTGGTATTCTATATAAATAGGACAACATTGGGGAGCCTTCTCAAAATATGTTTAGTCAATAGTTTTCTTGGGCCTGTGATCTTCTTCCTGGTACTAATAATTTGTTCTCATAGTCTTATATTACCACAAGACATAACAGAGGGGTTATGGAAAACTAACCAAAAAAGAGAGCAGAAGAAAGCTACAGACAGGAGAAAAAAAGTCAGCTGCAGAAATAGAAAATATAGAAAAACAGGTTAACGCAGGGGTAACAAACATTATATAGGGGAGATAAAAAAAATAAGATAGAATAAAAAGATACACAAAGCAAAATTATTTTACTAGTGAGGAGAGGTAAAAGTAAGAAATAATAATAAACAGGACTTACTGGGACCAGTACAACCATGTGCCACTGCGCTGGCAGCAGTGGTGGTGGTAGTAGTGGTAGTTTCACCCACCGTGATGCTGGTGGTGGGAGCCACTTTGCCCTCGGATGTCCTCTTGCCCTTGGGTGCTGATGAAAGAAATAAAGAAGATTAAAAAACATGAGTATTGGTACTCTCTAAAATAAATTGACAGGCACAGCATTGTACTTTCTAAATCAGATAGCCTATTCCTACTTTCCTAAAGCTAAAATTACATTTGGAACTACTCATGCATTTCAACAAACGATATTTGCTTGTCCACCCGTTTAATGGGTCAGGTCAGTCTACCTTTGCAATGCATACTATATATCAGGGAGATTAGGACAGTATAAGCTACATAAAGGCAAAGAGAAGAGTGCTAACACCCTGATATACTCCTTTCTTAATAGTGACAGGACAGGGGTCAGCATCCCTTCTTAAATCAGCCAAATCAAGCGCCGAGCACCTGGCTAGCTCACGCTAGAACAGAATCTAGACAGTATCATTTATTTGAAGTCCACCCCACTCCTACAGTGCAACACTGTGCCTGTCAGGCTGACACCATGCAACACTACACCCAGGGCCCAGATTTATCAAAGGTTTGTTGTTTGTGTTTTCCTTGCATTGTTTTTGTGCAGTGAGTTGTCCACCTTCCTGCACAAACAATCCAGGGTGCTGTGAAATGTATGTGGCTCCCTTGCATGATGGTGCAAGAAGGCCTGTATCGGTGTGGTAAGCAGCACTTGGTTGCACCAGTATAGTGCGTAGAGCAAGAATGCGACAGATCTTGATAAATTAATAAATAAGTTGCATTCCTGCCCTCTCCTTTTGACGTAGTGCATCAAGTTGTCTTGCTGCCCTACGCGAAATACATTTTAATAACTCAGTGCCCCGATGCACTCAGCAAAGTGTGTAGATGATAAATCCTGACGTCTTACTACATTGCATGCCCACTTCTTTCAAAAGAAAGACAGTGGACACAACTGCAAGTACTCTCTGATGCTAAAAGTGCATTAATTTAGGTGAGTGGCACACACTAGCATTAAAAAAACTGTTGCCTCAGCAGGGTACTACGCTCATAAAAAGCCCTTTTTGCACCAGAGGGCACATGTGCTCACGAAAATTGTTGCAAAGATAAATATATATATATATATATATACTATATATATATATATATATATATATATATATATATATATATATATACCAATTGAAAAAAGCTCCCCATTGAAGACTCCTCACTCGGCGTGTGTTAATTGCTTTATTCGCAAGGCAGCACTTCAAAACAGCCTCACGGACACAGAAGTCAGTGTTCAATCTGCCACTAGTTCCAACGCGTTTCGGGCGTCCTCTCGCCCTTGTTCACAGGAATGGCTACGTGGAGTGCAGCGGTAAGAAGTAACTCGCACTTGCGATCTTTAAATGTACCGCCCTGTGGGCGTGTCTGCCCAGTGCATTATGGTATCTGAGGTCTTAGAAATTCAAATGTTCCTTAGTGGATATCGCCATTCACTCTCCTTAGTGCTATTTAAAACCAAAGTGATACTGTGTAACTTGGGGTTGTTAAGTCCTGCTGTTTCTCACCTTGCGAACTCACACGCCGTTCCTTCGGTGCTGCATACGTGACAACACCGGACCCGCACTTCCGCAGGGGGGTGTCTTCGCGACCAGAGCGGGCCGCTATATATGCCAATCGAAAAAAGCTCCCCATTGAAGACTCCTCACTCGGCGTGTGTTAATTGCTTTATTTATTAAGGCAGCACTTCAAAACAGCCTCATGGACACAGAAGTCAGTGTTCAATCTGCCATTAGTTCCAACGTGTTTTGGGAGTCCTCTCGCCCTTGTTCACAGGAATGGCTACGGGGAGTGCAGCGGTAAGAAGTAACTCGCACTTGCAATATCTATGTATTGTAATTCTAATATTACAATTAGAAAAAATAAACATAAAAATATATATATATATACATATATATATATATGTATTACCTACTGGCGGTAGTGGGTAGTTATACTTAGGACCTTGTTTATATTCAAAAAGCGTTTTTTCTTTTGCCAATATCTTTGGCGCCATTGACGAATCTTCGCGAAATTATGCAAACTAATGGTTCACTCAGGTCAGCTCCTGTCTTGAAAGTTTCGAGGTGATTCGTCAAGTGGGGGCCGAGAAAAAAGGGGGTTCCCAAAACGCATTTCCCCCATGTTAATTTCCATAGGAACTTTAGACACGGCTACAGCCCGAACTGCTGAACGGAATTACACCAAATTTGGCAAAAAGGTGGCTCTTGGTTCAGAAAGCGACCTTTTTTTTAAAATGGTGTAAATCCGTTCAGTAGTTCTTGAGAAATTCAAAAAATAAAAATGTATATATCTGAGGGCCGAGGAGGATTCGCGAACCTTCCGAGCACGAGCTTCATTCTGATTGGCTGCCAACACTCCAAACCAGAATGTGTTGGCAGTCATTTTGTGACTCGGTAACCGAGTCACAAGGAAATAGTGAAATAAATGTTTTAAATGAAGGAAAGGGGGCAGGGTGGAAACACCCTGACCCCCTAGGTCTGGTCAGGGGGTCCCAGAGGGTACCCCGGGGCCAAAATAAATGTTTTTTGGGAGGAATTCACGCTGGGAGCGCGAACCCCACCGAGAAAATTTAAAAAAACTAAGCGCTGTCTCCCATGCTTCGTTTTAATGAGGCCCCGGTTGGGCCAAGTTCCAGGGGTATTTGAGAATATTTATGCAGGGGCCCTTCTGAGGCCCCCGCAGCCCTGGGGTCTGCCACCTCCCTGGGGCTTTTTTTCATATATGCAGTGTTGGGGGGGCAAGTGGCCCCCCTGCAGCCCGGGGACCACCACCTCCCCGGGGCTGTGTCATAAATATAGTGTGGGGGGTTGAGCCCCCCACATGCCCCGGGGACCACCACCTCCCCGGGGCACTGATTATGTTAATACGGGGGTCCGTTGCGAGCCCCGGGGACCACCACCTCCCCGGGTCTTTAAACTTGGTGGGAGGGGGCCCCCCTCCTGGAGCCCTCAATGGCCCTGGGGACCGCCACCCCCCAGGGCCGGCTCCAGCAATGTCCCAGGGTGCCCACCCCCGGGACATTGCAGTTTGCAATGATAGGGCGGGAGCACGGCTCCCGCACTGTCATTGCAAACTTGTGCGTCATTTCATGGAAGCAAGAGCAGAAAATCTGCTCTCGCTTCCATGAAGTGAAGCAGACTGCTTTTGGACAATGGGAGCTGCCTGTTAGCAGCTCCCCTTGTCCAAAAGCAATGCTGGCTCTCGCAGGAGGCAGGGAGCTGGCAGGGACCGCGGGGGCATTGGGGCTCCCCCTGCGGTCCCCAACGTGAGGGCCGGCCCCGGGGGATGGGGTCCCCAGGACGAGAAGTGGCCCAGGGAAGGGGGGCCACGCGGCCCCCTTCCCGTATTTTTGTAATTTTATACAGAGGCAAAGCCCTGGGGGATGAGGTCCCCGGGGCCAAAAATTGCCTCAGGAGGGGGGCCATGCGGTCCCCCTCTTTATAATTATTAAGTTATTTTATTAAAAAATAGATGGCCATGCCCCGGGGGATGAGGGCCACGGGGCCGAAAGTGGCCAAGGGAAGGGGGCCACGCAGCCCTTCTTCATTTTTTTTTTTTTTTTTTTAAAGAAAGAGGTAATGCCCTGGGGGATGGAGTCCCCGGGGCGGTTTTTGAATAATGCAAGTGGGATGGGTTTTTTTTCTTTCAAGTTTGGAGTCGCGACTCCAACGTGGCTCTCAGCGCGGCCCCCGTGTAACGTCACGTCAGATTCACGGTTCCTCCATAAATAAATAATTTAGTAGTATATAATTTAGATGGTAGTGTTACATTTGTGAAGTTGTTTTAAAAAGGGAGTGTGATTGAAGTTAATGAGAAGATTAAAATTGATGGAGTTAGTAAAAATATATAAAATAAAAAATTAAAAGTTAAACTTGTAAAGTGTATTGTGTTGTAGTACATTGAATTCATGCTTTTGCAAATTCGCGACGGGTGCGCAAATCCACCAAAAATTAAAAAAAGAGTATGTATGTGTTAAAAAAATATAGATTCACTATTGTGTTATAGGGTGGCTCTAAAAAGAGCCCTTGTTTTTATTATGAGTTTTTTGTAGCTACATGTAAGTGCGGATGCAAAGCTTTAGGTTGTTGAGAAAGACTCTGGGGCATATTCACAAGGAGCCATTGCCGAATTAACGGCACTTTATCGCAGCCAAAGTCGTGATAAATTTACCCCCCATTCACAAGCCGGTGTTAACAGCCCACAGCACCAGTATACCCGCGATAGCAGCCGCAAAAAACATCGCCACAGAGGACCCTTGCAAATATCGCTAATGCACCAGGAAATCTACACCTGCTCTGACCTGGTGTAAAGTCGGACGGCAGCCAGCACCACAAAAGGGAGCACAGCCCAGGGCCACAACCGAAGGGCAACAGATGCCATGGAGCCACCCATCATGCAGCCCGGACACCCAAGAGGGCCACAACACCCACCCCCACCACCCCAGGACCCCATCCCACACCCGGAACACCCCCCCCCCGGACCAACACAGACGCAGCGCAGACAAAGACAGCGGAACCCCAGGAAACGTATCAGCCGCACAGACCCAACATCTGACAATGTCACCTTCCACTACAGGCTGAAAGGGACAACCAACCTACGCATCATGACCATCATCGCCTAACAGGCCTACGGCAACAACACAGCGGACAACCAACATCCCACCCCACACAAAGCTGATGGCGTGGCTGCACCTGTTGGCCCCTGAGACCCCCATCCAACACCCGCCAGAGTTGGAGGAGTCCCACAGCCAGCCACATCCAAGTCCCCCACACCTGTCCTGGACATCACCATCACCCTGGTACCCCAGTCCCCATACGTACAACACAATGCGCAGGATCCGCTGGAGACCAAGCAAGGACTATACGCCATAGCAGGATGCACGCACGTGTTGGGGGCAACACACAGCACACATGTACCACCTGTGCCCCCTGATGACACAGCACACAATCACCGCAACAGGAAGCACACGTCTCACACCAATGTGCAGGCAACAACAGAACACCGTGGAACACCCAACAATGTCGCCTTCAAATACACAGCCAGTGTGCATGATACCTTCATCCTCCGACAGTCCATCATCAACCAGCATTCCCAGGATGGCAACAAGGGAAATGTACAGCCCCTTGGCAATATACAAATGAACACCCCACACACCTCAACACCACAACCATGCAACTCACAACTCTGGCAATGCACACGTCACAAACTCACATACAACAGGCACAACAATATGCCCACCCACCAGACACGACAGAACAACTTACAATGTCCACATGGGCAAGCCCTGAAAATGAGCCAGCAACGGCATGGCATCTCAGCCACATAATAGCCGAATGTGGGGAGAGGTGGCAACCAGGCATGTGTGAAGGATGCAGTAGAACCATGATTAGGAAAGTACACAATGCCAACAGTGCCAGAGATGTGCTGGACACCTCGCAGTATGCAGAACACACCCATATCCAGTGGACAGTGGACGCCACCATGTCACCCCAGCCAGTGGGGGACCTCGCGGAAATGTTGCCTGTCACGCCCCCCCCTAAGCGTCACCGGAGTGTGATGGCCCAGCGTACGCCACACCAGCGTAGGAGTGTGAATAAAAAGCATGTAGGCCTGGGCGTTGTCCCCTTCCGGAAAGACCAACGTCTCTGCCAGGGCACCGCCTCCCACCCCGCCACAAGGCCGACGCCGTCCTTGTGAGCGGAGTTGCCTGCGATGCAGTGCGCCTGCCGGACCCCGGCACGTTGGACCACGAACACGTCAGGCCCACCCCTGCGCAGCCAGGCCACACTGATCACCTGCCGACACCGGCGTGTGTCAAGGAGGGCCCACCACGTGCCGGCGGAAGCTCCAAGCCTGAGTCCCGCGAACTTGGCAGTCAGCTCAGACCACCAGGCCTCCACGACACAGGCCCGCTTCAGTCCTTTCTAGTTGATGTACTGCACTGCCGCCTACGGCCCACTCCTCGGACCAGCAGGTCCCACATGTGAAACTGTGTCCTGAGTCATGAATGGCAGTGACCCCAAATCCGGGCCAGCGGCCATAGCACCAGATGCACCCCCCGATCAGTGAGGCATAGTTCCATATGGGCTTCTTGCGACACGTGGTGCCACTAACCCTGTTCAACGCCAGCCGGCTACACGTGGTGCCACTAACCCTGTTCAACGCCAGCCAGCTACACGTGGTGCCACTAACCCTGTTCAACGCCAGCCGGCTACATGTGGTGCCACTGAACCTGAACAATGCAGGCCGGTGGGGCCATCCATACTATGCCGGCGACACAAGGTGAATGGGCCGTGCTGACCGCTGCCTCAGGCCTACACCACGGTCAGGTAGGTCACACATTTGGAACTGAGTCTTGATTACACCATGGCAGTGAACATTATTTAAGGCAGAGAACAATTCCCAATACACACCTCGATGTGGTGGCAACAAGTCTGTGCATGACATCACAACCACACGTGTCTGTGGGCCTACGCGGACTACTGCCCTCGGCCTATGCTGCGCATGAGTGGGGTCACAGATTTGGAACTGAACATCGGTAATTCAAAGGACAGAATACATTTCATCGCACGCACAGAGAGGCGTAAGAGGATGACGCGTTGCAGTCTGGAAGGAACAGGATCATCGTTACGGAGGTGATTGAACACTACCGACAACTGCCACTGTATCACTAACTCTGTGCCCCGCGAGCCAACGACAGGTGGCTGTGGGCCCATGCTGAACGCTGCCTCCGGCCTACACTGCGGTCCAGTAGGTCACAGAGCCTTGATTTGGCAATGTCGGAGTTCACATCTGTGTACCGGCATCATCGCAGACTGCATGCCCTCATACCACCTGTGCCGCTAAGTCTGTTCCCCGACATTCATGGACACTCACTGGTCGTACATTGGTGGCGTTTGAGTCTATGGACTAGGGGCTAGTTTTCATCCTCATGTAGCTGATCCTTAATTGTTGTTGCAAACGAGGGTTGCGCTTTCCACTCTTCCATTTGCTGCTTCCAGATGACATCAGACCTTCCGCATCATGCCCTGGAGGACACCTTCCACTGTCCCCCGAAACCCTCCGCAACATACTCCTCGGACATTGATGGGGACCCGCTCAGGTCGCATGGCCCATCTGACTGCACCGCAAGTCACCGTCCCATGGCTGGGTCCCTGTGCCGGCCGCAGTGCATCCGGGGCCACTAACTCTGTGCTGCTCAGGCCTGGGACCCCTTCTTCTGAGACATTGAATGGCCTCTGTAACGATGGTCTTGGGGTCATCAACGCCATGTGTCTGTGGCCCTGCACTGTCCGCCTCCTCCGGCCCCAACTGCGGTCCACCAGGGCCCACACATGGCATCGAGTCTTGACCGGCCCGGACGTCGCATCACCGCAGGGGGCCACCGCAAGGACCACCTTCAACCGCCATCTGCCAGAGTCGAAACGGTGGTCCTGACAGACCTAAGGAGTTGCTCAGACCTGTCGTGGATGCCATCATCGGCCTGATACCCTGCTCAGCACTCCAGGTGCCAGTGACTCAGTGCACCGCAAGCCATTGTCCGTTACTGATTGTGTTTTGTGCTGTTGTGAGGTTGCGCAGCAATGTCACCTCGTGCAGTGGGGAAGACCTGGGACGTTGATGAGGAAGTTGATGCAGGTGTAACACACCCCACTGCATCTGCATCAGGACTGACCCGAAGGGACACAGTACTAGCAATTTCTTCACATGAGCGCGCTCTTCTCTAGTGCCCCTACCTCAGTGCACTGCAACTCAAGGAACGTCCAGACTGAATATTGGGTGACCTCTGTCCTTACTCCGGATCCCTCCATGTTGCTCTGCATTTGCCTCTGTTATGCTGGTGTTTTCTGTTTCCATTGCACTGGTGTCCACTGTTCAGGTTGTTGGCAGCACCAAGCACTCCGTGCGGGCTGGCTTATACTCACCCCACACACATCCAGCACAGGCGTCACTGTACATGTGGCCCTGCCAATAAAGGGGCCGGGCGCACGTGCCCGTAGCCAGTTCAACATGATATGTGCATGTGTCTCTGTGGAGGTGTGGGTCTCCTTTGTGGGGCGTGGGGGGTCCCTGAAGGGTATTGGACACCCACGTATGTGTTCTAGTTCGCATTCCATGGGTTCGGCAACACCCTCACCTGTTGGGCCACCTCCTTTTGGCGTTCTGCCACCTGGCATTGGGGTGCCATGTTTGGGTGGGTGAAGTGTTGTGAGGCAGCCGTGCTTCATGCTGTGTGGTCTGTTGCAGGGGCTGGGTTCTCCTCTGAGTGGCTTGTCTGCCCTGGTCCTGGTGGTGGGTTGTGTGGGATGTCCATGGGCTGTTGCATGGCGTCGGTGTCTAGGCTGTGGTGTTCGTCTCGGGCATCACTGATGGGTTGTCTGTTCTGACCTGCTGGAGGTGTTGTTTGTCCCTCTGCATTGTGAAGGGGAGGTGCTTGTTGGCATTGTGTTGGCGCCTTGTTCTTGTCGACATGAAGACTGTGTGATGATGTACATTGTGACTGTTTGGGCGGTGGTGGCTATTTGAGTTGGGACAGTGTACATTTGGCCTACATGGCTGATGTGGGGTTGTAGGGGTAGATGTGCATCTCACAGTTCCCTGCTCTGTCCGATGTGATTGTTCTGTTACTGTGCCTGGTTGGACCCAGTTGTGTCCCCTGTTCTGCAGTGTGGGTGTTGCACTTTGTGCCACATTGTCATGGTATGTGCTGTGATTGCTATGTGTGTGTGCTGCAGTGTGCCACGGGGATGGGGGACATGTCCCTGGGTAATTGTGGGTGTGCAGTGTGTTATACCTCATTGTGCATGTGTGGCATTGTGCCCATCACCCCCGTCCCCCCAGTCCCTGTTGGATCCTCACCCTGTTGTTGTTGTGTCAGGTCCTGTCGGGCTGCGTCCGTACTCCCTACTCCTTGCACCCTCTCCATACTGATGACTGTGGCCTGGGTTTCCTCCTGCTCCTCCTGTGGTGCTGGACTGCCACCTCCTGTCGCCGTTGCTGCCTTCCTGTTGGCAGCGGGTTTGTATCTGGTTTAGGTTGTCAGGTCCTGCCGGCGCCTCTTGGCCTCCTGGATTGGCCTCCTGGGCTCTGCGACTGCATTCCAGTCGGTCTGCTTGTGGGTCATTTGCTGGTAGTGTTCTGTTGCCTCCGTGGCCTTGGTCTTGTTTTCCTGCGGTCTGCACCCAGTCTTCCTCTCCATTTTCTCCTTGGCCTTCCCCGACCCACTTGTTCCTTGCTGGTGTTCTGTGGGGGTTCTGGTGTTCGCGTTGCCCTCTGCGCTGGGTCAGGGTGCATGGATGTTGCTACGTGCTTTGGATTGTTTCTGGTGTGTTGTGCCTGTGGTTTTTATGTTGCAATTGCCCGCCAGACGCGTGGGAGTTGCAGGTCTGAGGCTGCTTTTCGCTGCTTCTTGTACCGCGATTGGCCTCATCGCATGATTTCTCGCGTTTCGCATTTTTTGGGCGTGGTGTTGATTTTCACGCTGGCATTTGACGCGTTATCTGGTGACTATCGCATGCTACCGCCTTGTTGTGAATTCCACGTTGACACAGGGTTATTTTCCTGTGATAGGCTGCGTTATTGAAAGTTGCGTTACGCTACTCTTGCGGTAGTTATCACACGTTCTTGTGAATATACCCCTCTGTTTCCTTAATCTGTGAAGTGTACTCCATCACTTCTGTAGATGTCTTCCATATCAAAATGTATATTGTTGTTATAGCTGGAGCCCATCCTATGGTCTCTGAGGTAAGCAGAAACAGCTTTATTGACATTCTTCCTAGCTTTCTCAATCTGTGGACAGAATTGATTTGACCACTTCCATTTCTGTCTTTGGCATATATTAGAGTATACAAAGACAGTTTGAGGGAAAAGCAACATGAATTGTGCAAAGGTGTCCTTCATTAGCATTTCCAAACCTACCCCAGTCAATGTGCCTAGGTCATTGCCACCACAGTGCACAATCATGAGGTCAGGGTGTTGGAGATGCAAAAAGGTTTTAACCAAAGGAATCAATTGGTGCCACAATCCTCTCTGTGCAATCCATTTAATGTCCACATTTTGTAAAGCTAGGTCTTTGTCAATACCTCTGCGTTCAGCATACCTTTTGCACCAGAAAACATAGCTGTGTCCAACAATGCATACTGTAAGCATCTTGAAGGGATGTCTAGAAGTAATGAAAAGATGTCTGTAGCTGAGGTAGTCAGTTGGTAGAATGAGAGGTAGCTAAAATGGTGGACAAGATGCTGTTTTTTTTAAAGTAGATAAATGATTGCTGTTTCTGAACATTGTACTCTCAAAAATAGGGTGTATGTTATTTTGTTTGAAAAGCATGTTTCTTATTGGTTATTTAAAAATGTTTGAAAGGTACAGTACAGCGGATAAGGTCATATTTTGCAAAACTCAACCAAACATGCGGTTTGCATTTGTAACCTTGTGTGCTGAACTTGAAAATATGGTGAACTTGTGACCTGCCTGTTCAGTTGAATGTTGCAAAAACTGTTACTATGGAAACTGGGATTAAGCAGTATGGTGGAAGGGTTGAATCTTAACTGTGGTTTTAAAATATGGAATTGTAATTTATATATAAGTAAGTAATATGTTATTAAAGTAAGATTTCCCAAGTCAGTATTGTGTTTAGAAGTGGTGTGTTCTTATAAAATAGTGCTATTAATAGTAATATATTTTTGAACTCCCGTATGGATTTGCGGCTCCATCGCGATGGTGCACGGTGGAGTCGCGACTCTAGAAAATTCCAGAATCAGTTTGGGCACTTTTGGAAGTCAGTTGGTAAGGGTTAATATGTCTAACCAATAGAAATGTGTTTTACAATTTGAAATAATGTAGGAAGCAATGTGATTTGTTACTTACATTTATTTCTGTGGAGAAAGAGAGGGAAAGTTTGCCATTACTGGTTTTACCTTGTTGAGAGTGGTGCATTACATTGATTGTGTGCATAAGAAAATCTTTCATGAGTTTTTGATATTGCATATTCTACAAAACTATTTGGAAGGTGAGTTATATATTTGTGAGGAGTAATATATATTAGTCTTATTTTCAAACTTTAAAAATTATTCAACAACTGTGATGGTTTAAATATTTTATTAAATGTAGAGATGTGTATTGTCGTTTGTTTTATTGTAGTTAAATGTTGTTTGAAATAGATTGTGTATAGTAATATGTGTATATTGGAAGGTGGATTAGTGATTATGGAAGTTTGTATTAGTGTTTGGAAATCTAAAATTGAAGTATACCATCTAATTTTAGGTGTCGCTTTCAAATTGGATGTGCACTCTGTCAAGTTTTAAGGTGTGCATGGAGTTGTGATTGAAGTATGTCTGTACTTGTATATGTATTCTGAAATGTTTTATACATTTGAAGATGCATGATGTATAAAAAAGAGGTATGTTTGCTTTGTATGTGGCTAAGCTCAAGACTGTGAGTAGTAGTAGAATAGTGAAGTTGTAGTAGAAAAGTGTGGTTTAAAACATGTTTACATAAGATATTAGTGATTAGGGTACTTTTTATAAGTCTGTAGAGAGGTACATTTGAAATATGCCACATAAATTTTGGTATTTTCTTGAAATGGAAAGTGTGTTCTGTGAATTTTTGAGGTGTGCATAGTGTTGTGATTGAAGAAAGTCTTTACTAGGAGATATATTGTGAAGTGTGATGTATCTAAAGATGGTAGATGTATAAAACACATGTATGTATCCATTGCATGTATCTTTTATATATGATGCTGCTAGCAAAAGGTACAGATATATGCATGCATGCTTTCAGGAATATGGTGAGGCTTACAGTTGAGACATGTGAAGGGTTTGTGCTTTATTTTTGGCTAGGTGTAACACTCTAAGTAGTTGTAGAATGGTAAAGCTGCAGCACAAAAGTGAGGTTTAACATGTTTGCAGAGAGATTAGTTATTAGACTAATTTTTGTGAGTCTGTGGAAAGCTAGAGTTCAAATATACTGCATAATTTTCAGTGTCTGTTTGAAATTTGAATTGTAGTCTGTCTAGTTTTAAGATGTGGATGGTGTTGTGAGTGAGGTATATCTCTACTTGCAAATCTATTATTGAACATGTTATACGTCTGAAGATGTTATATTTATAAAATACAGGTATACATCTAGTTGTATGTTTCATTTATATATGATGGCATGAGGAAAAGGTACAGACACAGGCATGCATGCTGTTAGAAATATGAGGAAAAATAAAACAGAGATATGTGAACGGTTGCTGCTTTGCTCTTAGCTTTGCTCAATACTTGATTAGTAGTAGAATAGTGAAGCAGCAGCAGTAGATAAGTGATGTTTAAGATATGTTGGGTGAGGAATTAGTGATAATGGTACTTTATTAGAATCTGTGTAAAACTTCACTTGAAATATGCCGCATAATTTTAGGTGTGTGTTTGAAGTGTAGTCTGTCAAGTTTTGAAGCCTTTATGGTCTTTTGAGTGAGGTATGTCTCTATTTACACATGTATTGATATAGTTTTAGGATTAGGTACAGATACTAGGATGCATGGTTTTAGGAACATGGTGAGACTTATGGCAGAGATATCTGATAGGTTGCTGTTTTATATTTGTATACACACAACATTCTGAGTTTTTGTAGAATGGTGAAGCTGCAGCACAGAAGTGAGTTTTATGATATTTTGGGAGAGGGATTAGTGATTAGGCTACTTTCTATGAGTCTGGGGAAATGTATACCTGAAGTACAGCACAGAAATATAGGTCTCTCTTTGAAATGTAAAGTGCAGTCTGTCAAGTTTTAAGTTTAAGGTCTGCATGGTCTTGTGATTGCTGTATGACTGTACTTGCACATGTGTTCTCATGTCTGCAATGCATGTGAAGATACTAGTTGTATAAAATACAGGTATATCTATTTGTATATTTCTTTTAGATATGAAGATGATTTGAAAAGGTATAGACATTTGCATGCATGTTTTTAACAATATGGAGAGACTTACAGTTGAGTCATGTAATAGACTGCTGTTTTATATTTGGTTAGGTCCAACACCAATGCAGTTATAAAAACACCCAAGCACTACCCATGCAGTCTTCTAATCATCCAGGCACTACCTATGCACTGCTGCAATCACCCAGGCACTACCCCTGCACTCATGCTATCACCCAGGCACTACCTGTGCACTCATGCAATCACCCAGATATTACCCATGCACTCCTTCAATCACCCAGCCACTACCCATGCACTTATATAATCACTCAGGCACTACCCTTGCACTCCTCCAATCACGCAGGAACTACCTCTGTACTTATGCAACCACTCAGCTACTACTCATGCACTTATAAAATCACCCAGACACTACCTTTGCACTCCTCCAGTCACTCAGGCACTAACTCCTGCAATCACCCAGGCAGTACCCATGCACTTATAAAATCACTGAGGCACTTCCTATGTACTCGTGTAATCCCCCAGATATTACCCCTGTACTCATGCAATCACCGAGGCACTACCTATGTACTCCTTTAATCCCCAGACATTACCCCTGTACTCATGCAATCACCAATGTATTAGCTATACACTGCTTCAATCACCCAGGCACTACCCTTGCACTCCTCCAATCACCCTGTCAGTATCTATGCACTCCTCCATTCAGTCAGCCAGTACCCATGCACTTATGCAATCAGTCAGGCACTACCCTAGCACTCCTCCAATCACCCAGGCACTATCCTTGTTCTCATACAATCACCCAGGCATCACCCCTGCAGTAATGCAATCACTTAGACATTACCCCTGCAGTCATGCAATCACCAAGGCATTATCCCTGCAATCATGCAATCTGGATATGCATTACCAAAGCACTCCTTCAATCATCCAGGCACTACCCATACAGTTATATAATGACCCAGGCACTACCTTTGCACTCTTCAAATCACCCAGGCACTACCACTGTACTCTTTCAATCACCCAACCAGTACCTATGCAGTTATAAAATCACTCAGACACTACCTGTGTACTTCTCCAATCACACAGGCACTTCCACTACACTCATACAACCACCCAGACATTACCCCTGCACTCATGCAATCACCCAGACATTACTCATGCACTCCTCTAATCACCCACACATTACCTCTACACTCATGCAATCACCCAGGCACTACCTATGCACTCATGCAATCACCCAGGTATTAGCCATGCACTCCTTCAATCACCCAGCCACTACCTATGCACTTATGTAGTCTCTCAGGCACTACCCTTGCACTACTTCAATGACGCAGGCACTACCCTTGTACTTATGTAATCACTCAGCCAGTACTCATGCACTTATAAAATCACCCAGGCACTACCATTGCACTCCTCCAATCACTCAGGCACTACCTCAGTACTCCTGCATTCACTCAGGCAGTACCCATGCACTTATAAAATCACCCAGGCACTTCCTATGTACTCTATAATCCCCCGGATATTACCCCTGCACTCATGCAATCACCCAGGCATTACCTATGTACTCCTTTAATCCCCCAGACATTACGCCTGCACTCATGCAATCACCAATGCATTAGCTATGCACTGCTTCAATCACCCAGGCACTACCCTTGCACTCCTCCAATCACCCTGTCAGTATCTATGCACTCCTCCAATCAGTCAGCCAGTACCCATGCACTTATGCAATCACCCAGGCACTACCCTGGCACTTCTCCAATCACCCGGGCAGTACCCTTGTTCTCATACAATCACCCAGGCACCACCCCTGCACTCATGCAATCACTTAGGCACTACCCCTGCAGTCATGCAATCACCAAGGTATCATCCCTGCACTCATGCAATCAGACATGCATTACCAAAGCACTCCTTCAATCATCCAGCCAGTACCCATACAGTTATATAATGACCCAGGCACTGCCCTTGCACTCTTCAAATCACCCAGGCACTACCCCTGTATTCGTCCAATCACCCAACCAGTACCCATGCACTTATAAAATCACCCAGGCACTACCTGTGCACTCCTCCAATCACCCAGGCACTACCACTACACTCATACAACCACCCAGACATTTCTCTGCACTTATGAAATCACCCAGACATTACTCATGCACTCCTCTAATCACCCACACATTACCCCTGCAATCACCTAGGCATTACCCAAGCACTCCTTCAATCACCGAGCCATTACCCATACACTTATATAATGGCCCAGGCACTACCCGTGCAGTCCTCCAATCACCCAGGCACTATTCCTGTACTCATGCAATTACCCAGGCAGTACCCATACACTTATAAAATCACCCAGACACTACTTATGTACTACCCCTGCAGTCATGCAATCACGCAGGCTCTACCTATGCACTCCTGTAATAACCCAGGCTCTACCCTTGCAGTCGTATAATCACTCAGGCCCTACTGTTGCACTCATCTATTCACCTAGGCACTACTCAGTGACTCATCTATGCCTTGAGGTACTATTCATACACTTATCCATGCACTCAACCTCTATGTGTGGACTTATGCAATTAGCCAGTCACTATCCATCCTCTCCTCCAGTTAACCTGTGACTACCCTTGCACTCATACAATCACCCAAGCACTACCCATGGAGTTATGCAATCACTCAGGCAGATCTATTACATGTCTCAGTTGTAAGTTTCACTATATACCTGAAATATTGTATACATATGTCTGTACCTTTTCCAAGCAAATTCATATACAAAAGTAATATACAAATAGATGTATACCTGTGTTTTATATGTCTATCAACTTCACATGCATGATATGTATCAAAATGCATATGCAAGTAGAGCTATACCTCAGTTACAAGACTATAAAGGGTTTAAAAGTTGAAAGATTGCACTTTACATTTCAAACAGACACCTAGATTTATGTGGCATTCTTCAAGTGAACAACCTTTGACATGTCTTTACTGTGAGTCTCACCATCTTCCTCAAACTGTGCATGCAAATGTCTGTACCTCTACTAGTGCACCATATATAAAAGGATAGAAATAGATGTATACTTGTGTTTTACACATGTAGCATCTTCAGATGGATAACACATATCAGAGTATATGAGTAAGTACAGACATATGTACATAGACACCTACATTCATGTGGCGTACAAACATATGCATGGATGCTTTCAGGAAGATGGTGACACTTACAGCATACATATGTGATAGGTTGCTGCTTTATATTTGTCTCTGAAAGGTATGCATGAGATACACCACATGATTTTAGGTCTCTACTTGAAATGAGAAGTGCAGCTTCTTTAGTTTTAATGTGTGCAGAAAGAAGGAACAGAGGTGCAGAAAGAGGCAAGAGGGGTGCAGAAAGAGGGATGAGGGGTGTGAAAGAGGCACGAGGGGTGCAGAAAGAAGCAAGAGGGGTGCAGAAAGACGCATGAGAGGTACAGAAAGAAGCAACAGAGGTGCAGAAAGAAGCAAGAGGGGAGCAGAAAGAGGGAAGAGGGGTACAGAAAGAGGCACAAGGATTGCAGAAAGAAGGGACAGAGGTGCCGAAAGAGGCAAGAGAAGTGCAAAAAGAAGAAACAGAGATGCAGAAAGGGGGAGGAGGGTGGAGAAAGAGGCAAGAGGGATGCAGAAAGAAGCAAAAGAGGTGTAGAAAGGAATAAAAGAAGTGCAGAAAGAAGCAACAGAGGTGCAGAAAGAGGGAAGAGGAGTACAGAAAGAGTGAAGAGGGGTGCAGAAAGAGGCATGAGGGGTGCAGAAAGAAGCAAGAGAGGTGCAGAAAGAAGCAAGAAAAGTGCATCAAGAAGCAATAGAGATGCAGAAAGGGGGAAGTGGGGTGGAGAAAGAGGCAAGAGGGATACAGAAAGAAACAAGAGAGGTGCAGAAAGAAACAAAAGAAGTGCAGAAAGAAGGAACAGAGGTGTAAAAGAGGTAAGAGGGGTGCAGGAAGAGGGAAGAGGGGTGTGAAAGAGGCACAAGGGGTGCAGAAAGAAGCAAGAGGGGTGCAGAAAGAAGCAGGAGAGGTGCAGAAAGAAGCAGGAGAGGTGCAGAAAGAAACAAAAGAATTACAGAAAGAAGGAACAGAGGAGGAGAAAGAGGCAAGAGGGGCACAGAAAGAAACAAAAGAAGTGCAGAAAGAAGCAACAGAGGTGCACAAAGAGGCAAGAGGAGTGCAGAGAGAGGGAATAGGGGTGCAGAAAGAGACAAGAGAGGTGCAGAAAGAAGTAAGAGAAGTGCATAAAGAAGCAACAGAGATGCAGAAAAGGGGAAGTATGGTGGAGAAAGAGGCAAGAGGGATACAGAAAGAAACAAGAGAGGTGCAGAAAGAAACAAAAGAAGTACAGAAAGAAGGAACAGAGGTGCAGAAAGAGGTAAGAGGGTGCAGAAATAGGAAAGAGGGGTGTGAAAGAGGCATGAGGTTTGCAGAAATAAGCAAGAGGGGTGCAGAAAGAAGCAAGAGATGTACAGAAAGAAGTAAGAGAAGTGCATAAATAAGCAACAGAGATGTAGAAATGGGGAAGTGCAGTGGAGAAAGAGGCAAGAGGGATACAGAAAGAAACAACAGAGGTGCAGAAAGAAACAAAAGAAGTACAGAAAGAAGGAACAGTGGTGCAGAAAGAGGTAAGAGGGGTGCAGAAAGAGGGATGAGGGGTGTGAAAGAGGCACGAGGAGTGCAGAAAGAAGCAAGAGGGGTGTAGAAAGACGCATGAGAGGTGCAGAAAGAAGCAACAGAGGTGCAGAAAGAAGGAACAGGGGTGCAGAAAGAAGCAAGAGAAGTGCATCAAGAAGCAATAGAGATGCAGAAAGGGGGAAGTGGGATGGAGAAAGAGGCAAGAGGGATACATAAAGAAACAAGAGAGGTATAGAAAGAAACAAAAGAAGTGCAGAAAGAAGGAACAGAGGTGTAAAAGAGGCAAGAGGGGTGAAGAAAGAGGGAAGAGGGGTGTGAAAGAGGCACAAGGGGTGCAGAAAGAAGCAAGAGGGGTGCAGAAAGACGCAAGAGAGGTGCAGAAAGAAACAAAAGAATTGCAGAAAGAAGGAACAGAGGAGGAGAAAGAGGCAAGATGGGTGCAGAACGAAACAAAAGAAGTGCAGAAAAAAGCAACAGAGGTGCACAAAGAGGCAAGAGGAGTGCAGAGAGAGGGAAGAGGGGTGCAGAAAGAGGCACAAGGGGTGCAGAAAGAAGCAAGAGAGGTGCAGAAAGAAGTAAGAGAAGTGCAGTAAAAAGCTACAGAGATGCAGAAAGGGGGAAGTGTGGTGGAGAAAGAGGCAAGAGAGATACAGAAAGAAACAAGAGAGGTGTAGAAAGAAACAAAAGAAGAACAGAAAGAAGGAACAGAGGTGCAGAAAGAGGTAAGAGGGGTGCAGAAATAGGAAAGAGGGATGTGAAAGAGGCATGAGGTTTGCAGAAAGAAGCAAGAGGGGTGCAGAAAGAAGCAAGAGATGTACAGAAAGAAGTAAGAGATGTGCATAAATAAGCAACAGAGATGTAGAAAGGGGGAAGTGGGGTGGAGAAAGAGGCAAGAGGGATACAGAAAGAAACAAGAGAGGTGCAGAAAGAAACAAAAGAAGCACAGAAAGAAGGAACAGAGGTGCAGAAAGAAACAAAAGAAGTGCAGAAAGAAGGAACAGAGGTGCAGAAAGGGGCAAGAGGGGTGCAGAAAGAGGGAAGAGTGGTGTGAAAGAGGCATGAGGGTTGCAGAAAGAAGCAAGAGGGGTGCAGAAAGAAGCAAGAGAGGTGCAGAAAGAAACAAAAGAATTGCAGAAAGAAGGAACAGAGGAGGAGAAAGAGGCAAGATGGGTGCAGAACGAAACAAAAGAAGTGCAGAAAAAAGCAACAGAGGTGCACAAAGAGGCAAGAGGAGTGCAGAGAGAGGGAAGAGGGGTGCAGAAAGAGGCACAAGGGGTGCAGAAAGAAGCAAGAGAGGTGCAGAAAGAAGTAAGAGAAGTGCAGAAAAAAGCAACAGAGATGCAGAAAGGGGGAAGTGTGGTGGAGAAAGAGGCAAGAGAGATACAGAAAGAAACAAGAGAGGTGTAGAAAGAAACAAAAGAGGTACAGAAAGAAGGAACAGAGGTGCAGAAAGAGGTAAGAGGGGTGCAGAAATAGGAAAGAGGGGTGTGAAAGAGGCATGAGGTTTGCAGAAAGAAGCAAGAGGGGTGCAGAAAGAAGCAAGAGATGTACAGAAAGAAGTAAGAGATGTGCATAAATAAGCAACAGAGATGTAGAAAGGGGGAAGTGGGGTGGAGAAAGAGGCAAGAGGGATACAGAAAGAAACAAGAGAGGTGCAGAAAGAAACAAAAGAAGCACAGAAAGAAGGAACAGAGGTGCAGAAAGAAACAAAAGAAGTGCAGAAAGAAGGAACAGAGGTGCAGAAAGGGGCAAGAGGGGTGCAGAAAGAGGGAAGAGTGGTGTGAAAGAGGCATGAGGGTTGCAGAAAGAAGCAAGAGGGGTGCAGAAAGAAGCAAGAGAGGTGCAGAAAGGAACAAAAGAAGTGCAGAAAGAAGGAACAGAGGTGCAGAAAGAGGCAAGAGGAGTGCAGAAAGAGGAAAGAGGGGTGCAGAAAGAGGCACGAGGGGTGCGGAAAGAAGCAAGAAAGGTGCAGAAAGAAACAAAAGAAGTGCAGCCAGCCAGTACCCATGCACTTATAAAATCACCCAGGCACTTCCCTTTCATTCCTCCAATCACTCAGGCACTACCACAGTACTCCTCCAATCACACAGGCAATACTCATGCACTTATAAAATCACCCAGGCACTTCCTATGTACTCCTGTTTTCCCCAGACATTACCCCTGTACTCATGTAATCACTAATACATTAGATATGCACTGCTCCAATCACTCAGGCACTCCCCTTGCACACCTCCATTCACCCAGGCAGTATCTATGCACACCTCCAATCACTCAGCCAGTCCCATGTACTTATAAAATCACCCAGGTACTACCTATGCACCTATGCAACCCCCCAGGTACTACCCCTGCAGTGATGCAATCACGCAGGCTCTACTTATGCACTCATGTAATAACCCAGGCAGTACCCTTGTAGTCATAGAATCACCCAGGCCGTACTGTTGCACTAATCTATTCACCTATGGACTACTCATGCAGTCATCTATGCCTTCAGGCACTAATCAGACACCTATCCATGCACTTAAGCTCTATGTGTGTTTTCATGCAATTAGCTGGTCACTATCCATCCTCTTCTTCAATTACCCAACCACTACCCTTGCACTCATACAATCACCCAAGCACTACCCATAGAGTTATGCAATCACTCAGTCAGATCTATTACATGTCTCAGTTGTAGGTTTCACCACATTCCTGAAATATTGTATACATATTTCTGTACGTTTTCCTAGCAAATTCATATATAAAAGTAATATACAACTAGATGTGTACCTGTGTTTTATATGTCTATCAAATTCACATGCATGATATGTATGGAAATTTATATGCAAGTAGAGACATACCTCTGTTGTAAAACTATTAAGGCTTTAAAACTTGACAGATTGTACTTTACATTTCAAACACACACCTATATTTATGTGACATACTTCAAGTGAACTTTTCTACAGACTCATACAAAGTAGTGTAATAACTAATCCATCTTCTAACATGCCTTAAACCTCACTTTTGTGCTGCTGCTTCACCATTCTAGTAATGCTCAGGGTGTTGGGCCTAGGCAAATATAAAGCAAAAACCTATGACATGTCTTAGCTGTAAGTCTCACTATATTCTGAAAATCATATATGCATATGTCTGTACATTTTAAATTGAAGGTATTTCTTTATTTATAGATGAGAATATTTGTATATAATTATTTTAATATTAAATCATTTTTAGAATGTTTTTAAACTTTTCTTTTTTTTCAGATATTCTGCATTATTATTAAGAAAGATTCAGTATGACAAGAAAAGTTCAAAAGAAAAGACAACAAAAAAACAGTACTATTTAAAGGAGAGAGAAAAGCAGAAATTAGATGAAGTACAACATGTGAAATTGAAGAAAAAGACTTCTGGTAAGAGAACTAAAGAATTTGTTAAAAGACTTTTAAAGAACGTAATGAATTTTCAAAATGGGGAAAATAGAAAGAAAAGTAGTACAACCAATCAGAAGGAAACGAAAAAAGGACAAATTAATGGAAAATCAGGTTATGGGAAAACAATCTATGTTGAAAGAAGGATGAAAGAATACAAAGACATTGGGAAGAGAATGTATAAAAGTAGAGTACTACAAAATATATTGAAAGATTGCAAAAAATATAAAAGATGATCAGCATCTTACAAAAAAAAACAACAGATTGAAAGTGTAGTCAAAAAGGCTTTTGAATTGAAAAGAAGATTGTTTATGTTAGTATTGAAGAGAATGAAAACATTGAATAAAACAATGCACTTTTGAAGGAGAAAAGTAAAAGAAAAAGACTGGTTAATAGAACTAACTTTTGCAAAATAAATTCGGGTGAATGGAAGCACACTTCTAGGAATGAACCTTTATTTAATGAAGAAAGCTATTTTCAACAAAACACATTAGTTCATGCGGTTGATACCAGTGGTCGTTGTTATGAGGTTAAAAACTGGTTGTCCAATTGAAAAAGAAAAGATGGTTCCTAGAAATGTGGAAGAAGTAATAGCTGAAGAAGTTCAAGGGAGACGTACACAAGCTCCAGTGTATAAGTGGGATTGTAGTAGTATTTGTAGTATACAACAGGAATCTATTGATATATTACGAATTGTCTTATGAGATTATGGTAAAACAAAGTGTTTAACAGAAGATTAGGATGTTGCAAGGACTAGATCCTTGTAAAGTGAGAAAATATACTAACTTGCAGGGTCATTCTCTGGCTTGTCTTTCTAGAAAAGTGTGTCAAAGTACTTTTCATCATTTAAGAATGTTAGCAGTACATTATTCAGAAATGCGGAAGTTAGTAAGAAGATTGTACTATGTAAAAAGTCTTGCATTGTCTTTAAGTGAAATAGACACAGCTCTTTTGCATGGTTCAGTATCGGATTTAAAAAAAGTTTCTGACGATATACAGTTTCGCTTCTTTAGTCCTCAAGAGGAGTGTAGAGAAAGTGAGAGTTTGATAAGTGTAGGTATTGAAGAAGAGGTGGAAGATAGTACTACTCAGAAGTTTGAAGAAGAAATTACAAAGTTTAAGGTACTTTCTTGTGAAAAACTAAACTATCTTTGTATTTGTTGTCGAAGTACTCACAATATAAGTCAAACTAGGAATGTTGATCTGTATTTAAAAAGTGAAAAGGAAAACAATGATAAGTGGGAGCAATTTGGTGCTTATTTGTTGGTGGAAGGTTGTTTTGAGTTGGGTAGTGATCAACGTATTTGTAAATATTGTTACAACAAATTAGAAGAGAACAAAATGCCCACTAGAGCTGTACATAACAACTTAGAGTTGGTAGCTATTCCTCCCGAACTGGTAGATTTAAATACGTATGAGTCCATTCTTATTCAATCTGTGCACCAGTTTCAGGCTATAGTTTGTATGGAGCTTAAAACAGGTAAGCTGCCTCCGAACAGATTTACAAAGAGGTTTAAAAAGAAGAGTTGTGTATTTACCTTTAGATTTTAAGAAAAATATTGAAACTGTTGGTATAGAGAGAGGAAAGTGAACCTGTAGTTATTCTAGTTAATGGTGTACCAACAAAGAGTCAGAAAATATGGCAAGAGTTAGTAGATGTCACCAAACTTCAAAAGGCTACATTATATCTTGTGCAAAACAATATTTATTATAAAACTGTAAATGTGGAAGAACAAGAAATATCTTTAGAAGATGAAAGAGAAATTTCAACTGGCCAAATAGAAAAAGTGGACAACTCCAGGAGTGAAGAAATTTATGAACATTACAGTATACATCCTTTACATTCAAAAGAAGTGATTGGAAACACTATTGAATTATTTCAAATAAAGAAAGGGAAGGGAACTCCCATGAGTGTATGGGAAAAAAGTTTAGAAGCTTGTTGTTTTCCACAGCTCTTCCCTACTGGAAAAGGTGAACGATATGATGAACGACCAGTACAGATTCCAGCTGTAGAATATCGTACGACAAGATTGTACTCAGAAGATCCAAGATTTCAACAGTGTATTCCATATTTATTTCATCTTTTGTTTGAAAGTGACTTGTCTGGACTTTCATATGCAGTGAACCACATATTAAAAACAGGAGTTCATCTTACACATGTTTCTGCAAAGGAATGTTTGGACAAAGTTCAACAAAGAGACGATCATTTAGAATCTCAGTTAATTCATTTGATGGCGTGTCAACGTGGTACTAATGAGTATTGGTATCGTCGTCACGGAGAACTTAAATGTATGTTAAGAAACTTAAGAACCCCTACGTGGTTTGTTACGCTCAGTTGTGCTGAATACGCATGGGATGATTTATTGAATTTCTACGACAAGCAAATTCAAATATAAAAAACATTGAATTGAAGACAGCTGGAGAACTGTGTTCCTTGGATCCTGTAAATGTGTGCAGATATTTTAATCATAGGTTTCAAGCTATGATGTCTTTTATCTGCAATAAAAATAATCCAACTCTTGGAGAAGTTATTGATTTTTTGGGGAGAAAGGTGCTCCTCATATACACATGTTATTATGGATCAAGAATGCACCTAAATTTGGAACCGATTGTGATAAAACTGTTTTGTCTTTCATTGAAGACTATGTTACCTGTGCCATTCCAAAAAATGGAGGAGAAAACAGCTTAAGTCAACAAGTTTTACGGTTTCAAAGTCATCGATGTGGAACATATTGTCGACGAAAATACACGTCAAAGGGAAAATTTTATACAAAATGTCGTTTTGGATTCCCACGTCCAGTAATTTCAAAAGGAAGAGTCAATAGTTTCATGTCAGCAGTAAGGCATACTATAACTCAAAAATCTCCGAAGAATACTTACAACATAAAAAGAATTGAAGATTCAAAGTATATTAATGACTACAATCCAGTGATTTTGACAATGTGGAATGTAAGCATGGATACCCAGTAAGTTGCAGATAATTCGATTGCTGTTGCTCGCTATGTTGCGTCATATATAACCAAATCTGAAAAGACGGAGTTGAAAGAAATGTGGGAAGAAATTTCACAAGAGAAGACTCTTAGTAACAAATTGTACAGCTTTAGTTTGAAGATGCTTTCCCATCGAGAGATTGGTTCCTACGAATGTTCGGATCAGTTGACCTCTGCAAGTTTATATTCAAAGTCAAGAGGAATCATTTGGGTAAGTCTAGGTCTTGCTGCAACACGAAATCGAGTATTGAAATCTCTACAAGAAATTGAATACTTAGCATTGAATGAACCAGAAAGCACAGATATTGTTAAAACTATTATGCTGGATACGTACTATCCCAAAAGGAGTCCACACCTGCAAAACATATGTCTTCATGAAGTACTGCAACATTACAGTTTTAAGAGGAATGTTACAGAAAATATAAATGAAGAAAAATATGCAGTAATTGGATGTGATGGATGTTTGGTAAAACATGCCAAAGGAAATCTTATTAACCACAGGAAACTCAGTTGTGAAACTCCAGATAAAAGGGAATTTTTCTATTTAGCACTTCTGCAACTCTTCAAGCCTTGGCGTAGTGAAATGGAATTACTTGGAGATTTTGACTGCTATGAAGATTCTTTTAATGCATGTAAAGATAGCATTCAGTGCACAATTTTTCTACCTTATCTACACATGTTAAATGAAGAGATTGAACAAGGAACGACTATTGTAGCTGAAATAGCTAGAGATAGTTCTCAAGATAGTCAAAGTTCTGCTCCACTAAGTCAAGATCCACTAGGACAACAATTTTTTTTAAATGAAGCAGCAATAGCCATGAATGAAGTAGAAACGGCAAAGGAACAAGCACAACAGGATATTCTTGAGTCGGGAAACTTAGAAGAAAAACTAAGGGGCTTATTTACAAGGCCCTTGCGCCACTTTTGCGTCACTTTTAACATGGGAAAAGTGACGCAAAAGTGGCGCAAGGGGCTTTTAAATCTGCCCCTAAATATTGAACAAAAAGAAATGTATCAGCAAGTGACACAACAGATACAGCATGGTTTACTGCATGAAAAAAGAATGCCAATGCACATTATTTAAAACTATTCGAATGTACATCAGTGGGCAAGCTGGAACAGGAAAAAGTTTCTTAATTAAAGTTTTCACCAGTTATCTACACAAAACCACTGAATCACATTTATCTTGTGTTGTAACCGCTCCAACTGGGTTAGCAGCACACAACATTAAAGGGATTACATTAAATCAATTACTCATGCTACCAGTTGAACATGGAAATAAGTTGGAATATCACAAGCTATCTGGAGAAGCTTGTTATGAAGTTTCAAGAGTACTCAAGAAAATGAAACTTCTAATCATTGATGAGGTGAGCATGGTCTCAAACTTAATGCTTGCCTTTGTACATTTAAGAATGCAACAGATTTTAAAAACAGATTATGATGTTCTATTTGGAGGAAAACATGTAATTCTATTCTGCGACCTACTACAACTTACTCCTGTAAAAGGACAACCTGTTTTTAAAACACTTCTCTTTGAAGACACTTAAGAAATCTTTGAGAAGTATTGGAAATGTCAACATTTGGTCTCATTTTGAATATAAAGAACTTATTAGGAATATGCGACAAGCAAGTGATGAACATTATGGAAACGTTCTTCAAGATATAAGAATTGGTGTTTTAACAAAACATGGAAAAGAAGCTTTACAAAGTCGGCTTTTAACGAACTTGTTTCCAAATGAAAACAAAGCACCTGGAATAATATACAAAAAAATTGGAGAAAAGAAGTCTATAGTTTGCCAAATGCCTACACTGCAAGAGTGTTCTACATTCAATTAAGAACTTTTTAAATTGGAAAAACAACCAATACTGAAAATGGAAGCTATCGATAAAATGGAACACAAAGGAGTTACTATTCTTCTCTCAGAGAAATGACAGTCAAAATTGGATTCTTTGGAAAAGTCTGTGTCTAAGACTGCAGGTTTAGAAAAGACTTTATATGTATGTGTAAACTGTCGGGTAATTTTACGGCGTAATTTGAATGTAGAAGAAGGTTTAGTAAATGGAGCAATGGGAAAAGTTGTTGATTTTGTAAATTTTCAGAACAGAGATGGAATTGAATTTTTGAAGATTAAATTTGATCAGATTGAAGAGGTAAAACAGATTGGACATTGTACTGTTTGTTTTTTGCTTGTAAAAGACTTGTATGTTCATAGAAAACAGTTTTCTCTTTCTTTAGCATATGCTGTAACCATTCATAAATCTCAAGGTTTAAGTTTAGACAGTGCTTTGGTAGATATTGGAAGTACAGTGTTTAGAGAAGGCATGGCATTGTCTCGAGTAAGAAATTATCTGGTTTGTATTTGATTGATTTTGATGAGAAAAAGATTAGTGCTGATGTAAATTGTGAAAGAGAGTACAATCGGTTAAGAAGACTTTATGCTCCTAACTTAGGTGAATATCCCGTATATGAGAAACGTGTAGTGTGTCCAAAACGGAAATATGAAAAATATTCCACTGAGATTCAGAAAAAGAAAACAATTCAAGAGAATGATGAAACTGCAAAGAAAATGAAAATGGACACTGTTGATGATATTGTAGGATACCAGTTAGAAAATATTTCAGGTATCAACTGCTGTGCTAATGTAATTGTGAATGTTGTGTTTTATCTAGAGGATCTTCATCATAAAATTATGGAAACTCAAGAAAAAAGATTCTGTTCTTTACTACATTATATTTTTCAAAATTTGGTAACTGATAGAACTAAAATCCATACTGCTTCTAGCATTCGGCATCTTTTGGATATATGTACTGGATCATTGAAATTTACATTGAATGTACAACAAGATGCACAAGAATTTCTTATGTTTATGCTTGCAGTATTGGAAGATGAAGGAATAGAAATTGAAAATTTGTTTGGACTAAGTTACAGATGGGATCATAAATGTGAAGAGTGTTCATTTTCTTCTACCACTGAAATAGACATTGAACGATTCATATATTTGACAATGCCAGATTGCAAATCAGTGTCTTTTAACAAATTAGTAAAAAAAACAGCTAATCAAGATATGAAATGTTCTCATTGTAAATCAGAAATGCTGTCAACATTATTTATAGAAAGATTTGGACAATATGTCATTTTAATGCTACAACGTTGTAGAGCACATGGAAGAAAATTGGAAACCAAAATTAAAAATGTGGCAAGTCAAGTATCAATTTCAGGAAGAACTTTTAAAGCAGTGCCTATTATTTTCCATGATGGACCTACTACAACATCTGGACACTATACTGTGTATTTAAAGTGTAATAAAGGATGGACACATTGCAATGATGCACATTTGGAATCCAAATGTAGGTTGCCTTTTGAATTATCAAATACATATCTGATATTTTTGATGCCAAAGTTTTGAAAACATCATTCGGCCAATTGGGAAGATGTGAACACGAATGAACGAGTTTATTTTGGATATTTTCAATGCAAATGGATTTGGAAACATTATTCGGCCTATTGGGAAGATGTGAACAATTACTGTTTGGATTATTGTTTGTGCTAATTCATATTGCATTTGTAAAATTGTGTTTGAAAGAAGTAGTTTATATATTTTATCTTTATATTGTACGCGATGTAAATGAGAGTGTATATTTTACAAAATGTACGTGAGAGAAATAAAAGACTTAGGGCCTGATTCACAGAACTAACTTACGACAAAATGCTAAACTTACTACCATTTTGGTATTCACAGAATGAACTTACTCATTTTGGTATTCACAGAATGAACTTACTCATTTTGGTATTCACAGAAGGCACTTACACATTTTGTGTGAACTTACACATTTTGTGTAACTTACTCATTTTGTGTAACTTACACATTTTGTGTAACTTACTCATTTTGTGTAACTTACACATTTGGTATTCACAGAAGGCACTTACTCATTGATGAGTAAGTGTCTTCT
Source organism: Calotriton arnoldi (assembly GCA_963921515.1). Classification (NCBI taxonomy): domain Eukaryota; kingdom Metazoa; phylum Chordata; class Amphibia; order Caudata; family Salamandridae; genus Calotriton; species Calotriton arnoldi. The sequence continues at coordinate 234,908 of CAWUFW010003006.1, read as the reverse complement.
GTGAATACCAAAATGAGTAAGTTCATTCTGTGAATACCAAAATGGTAGTAAGTTCATTCTGTGAATACCAAAATGGTAGTAAGTTCATTCTGTGAATACCAAAATGGTAGTAAGTTCATTCTGTGAATACCAAAATGGTAGTAAGTTCATTCTGTGAATACCAAAATGAGTAAGTTCATTCTGTGAATACCAAAATGAGTAAGTTTATTCTGTGAATACCAAAATGGTAGTAAGTTCATTCTGTGAATACCAAAATGAGTAAGTTCATTCTGTGAATGCCAAAATGAGTAAGTTCATTCTGTGAATACCAAAATGAGTAAGTTCATTCTGTGAATACCAAAATGGTAGTAAGTTTAGGATTTTGTCGTAAGTTAGTTCTGTGAATCAGGCCCTTAATGTAGTTGAAGAATGTAATTTAGAAACTGTAGATAGGTAAACAGATATGTTATGCAATTTTAAAATTATGTTGTGTTCTTAAAACTATAATATTATATGCAATAACAGTTTTTCTTCTTCTTTTTTACAGAAGGTAATGGCAAAGTTTGAAAAGATTTAAAATTCAGTTTACAACAAAACTACTGTAAAATAGTTCCAGTGAGTTTTGTATCCTCTTTAGTAAAAAAGGTAAGATGAAATAATGTAATAAGCATGATATTGTGAACTAATGTTTACAGCCGCTTTTACTGCACTCATCCATTTTTTCAAACACTACCCATGCACTCATCTATACAGTTAGGCACTATTCTCACACTTCTGCAATCACCCAGGCACTATCCATGCACTTCTCCAATCACCTAGCCAGTACCCATACACTTATAATATCACCCAGACACTACCTATGTACTCCTCCAATTACCCAGGCACTACCCGTACACTCATGCAATCAGCTAGACATTACCGGTACACTCTTGCAATCACCCAGGTATTACCTATACACTTCTCCAATCCCCCAAGCATTACACCTGCACTAATGCAATCACCCAGGCACTACCCTTGCACTCTTTCAATCATCCAGACAGTATCTATGCACTCCTCTAATAACCCAGCCAGTACCATGCACTTATAAAATCACCCAGACACTTACCATGCAGTACTCCAATCATCCAGGCACTACCACTACACTCATGCAATCACCTGGACATTACCCCTGCACTCATGCACTTACCCAGACATTACTCATGCACTCCTCCAATTACCCAGACATTACCCCTGCACTCATACAATCACTTAGTCATTAAAAATGCACTCCTTCAATCACTCAGGCAGTACACATGCACTTATAAAATCACCCAGGCACTACCTATGCACTCCTCTAATCACCCAGGCACTACCCCTGTACTCCTCCAATGACCCAGCCAGAACCCTTGCACTTATAAAAACACCCAGGCACTACCTATGGATTCCCCCAATCACCCAGACACTACCCCTACACTCATGCAATCAGCAAGACATTACCCCTACACTCATGCAATTACTCAGGCATTACCTATGCATTCCTCTAATCCCCAGACATTACCCTTGCACTCATGCAATCACTCAGATATTACCCCTGCACTCATGCAATCACCCAGATATTACTCATGCACTCTTCCAAACACTCACACATTATCCCTGCACTCATGCTATCACCCAGACATTACCCAAGCACTCCTTCAATCACCCAGGCACTACCCTTGCACTCTTCCAATGACCCAGGCACTAACCCTGTACTCATGCAACTACCCAGCCAGTACCTATGCACTTATAAAATCACCCAGGCACTATCCCTACACTCATGCAATCAGCTAGACATTACCCCTACAGTCATGCAATTACCCAGGCATTACCTATGCACTCCTCTAAACCCCCAGACATTACCCTTGCACTCATGCAATCAGCAATGCATTAGGTATACACTGATCCAATCATCCAGACACTACCCTTGAACTCCTTCATTCACCCAGGCACTATCAATGTATTCCTCCAATCACCCAGTCAGTACCCATGCACTTATGCAAGAACCCAGGCACTACTCATACACTCCTCCAATCACTCAGGCACTACCCATGCACTCTTGCAAACACCCAGGCATTACCCATGCACTCCTTCAATCACTCAGTCACTACTCATGCACTTCTCCAATCACTCAGGCACTACCCCTGTACTCTTTTGATCACCCAGCCAAAACCCTTGCACTTATAAAATCACCCAGGCACTACCTACGCACTCCTCCAATCACTCTGGAACTACCCCTACACTCATGCAATTGCAAGACATTACCCCTACACTCATGCAATTACCCAGGCATTACCTATGCATTTCTCTAATCCCCAGAGATTAGCCTTGTACTCATGCAATCACTCAGATATTACCCTGCACTCATGCAATCACCGAGACATTACTCATGCACTCCTCGAAATACTGACACATTATTCCTGCACTCATGCAATCACCCAGGCATTACCCAAGCACTCCTTCAGTCAGTCAGCCACTACCCATACACTTATATATTCACCCAGGCATTACCCTTGCACTCCTCCAATAACCCAGGCACTACCCCTGTACTCATACAATTACCCAGGCAATACCCATGCACTTATAAAATCACCCAGGCACTACTTCTACACTCATGCAATCAATTAGACATTACCCCTACACTCATGCAATTACCCAGGCATTAACTATGCACTCCTCTAATCCCCAAGACATTACCCCTGCACTCATACAATCAGCAATGCATTAGCTATGCACTGCTCCAATCATCCAGACACTATACTTGCACTCCTCCAAACACCCAGGCACTATCAATGTATTCCTCCAATCACCCAGCCAGTACCCATGCACTTATGCAATAACCCAGGCATTACTCATACACTCCTCCAATCACTCAGGCACTACACATGCACTCTTGCAAACATCCAGGCATTACCCATGCACTCCTTCAATCACTCAGGCACTATCCATGCCCTCCTCCAATCACTCAGGCACTACCCCTGTACTCTTTCGATCACCCAGCCAAAACCCTTGCACTTATAAAATCACCCAGGCACTACCTGTGTGCTCCTCCAATCACTCACGTACTACCACTACCCCTAAACTCATGCAATCAGCAAGACATTACCCGTACACTCATGCACTTACCCAGGCATTACCTATGCATTTCTCTAATCCCCGGAGATTAGCCTTGTACTCATGCAATCACTCAGATATTACCCCTGCACTCATGCAATCACCCAGACATTACTCATGCACTCCTGGAAACACTCACACATTATTCCTGCACTCATGCAATCACCCAGGCATTACACAAGCACTCCTTCAGTCAGCCAGCCACTACCCATACACTTATATAATCACCCAGGCATTATCCTTGCACTCCTCCAATAACCCAGGCACTACCCATGTACTCATACAATTACCCAGGCAATATCCATGCACTTAGAAAATCACCCAGGCACTACCTCTACACTCATGCAATCAGTTAGACATTACCCCTACACTCACGCAATTACCCAGGCATTACCTATGTACTCCTCTAATCCCCCAGACATTACCCCTGCACTCATGGAATCACCAATGCATTAGCTATGCACTGCTCCAATCACCCAGGCACTACCCTTGCACTACTCCAATCACCCAGCCACTACTTATGCACTCCTGTAATCACCCAGGAACTACCACTACACTCATGCAACCACCCAGACATTACTCTTGCACTGCTGCAATCATCCAGGCACTATCCATGCACTCCTCCAATCATCCAGCCAGTACCCATGCACTTAAAAAATCCCCCTGGCACTACCACTACAGTCATGCAACCACCCAGACATTACTCCTGCACTCATGCAATCAGCCAGACATTACTCATGCACTTCTCCAATGAGCCAGACATTACCCCTGCACTCATGCAATCACCTTGGTATTACCCATGCAGTCCTTCAGTCACTCAGGCAGTACACATGCACTTATAAAATCACCCAGGCACTGCTTATGCACTCTTCCAATCACCTAGGCACTACCACTACACTCATGCAACCACCCAGACATTATCCCTGTACTCATACAATCATACAAACATTACTCTTTCACTCATGCAATCACCTAAACATTACTCAGGCAGTACCCATACACGTATAACATCATCCAGGCACTACCTATGCACTCATTCAATCACCCAGTCACTACCCTTGCACTCGTCTAATCACCCAGGCACTATCCATACATTCCTTCAATCACCCAGGCACTACTCTTGCACTCCTCCAATTACCCAAGCACTATTCTTGCACTCCTCCAATCACCCAGGCACTCCTTATGCACTTCTGCAATCACCCAGGAACTACCACTACACTCATACAACCACCCAGACATTACTCTTCCACTCATGCAATCACCCAGATATTACTCATGCACTTCTTCAATTACCCAGACATAACCCCTGCACTCATGCAATCACCTAGTCATTACACATGCACTCCTTCGGTCACTCAGGCAGTACACATACACTTATAAAATCACCCAGGCACTGCTTATGCACTCCTCCAATCACCTAGGCACTACCACTACACCCAGACAATATCCCTGTACTCATGCAATCATCCAAACATTACTCTTGCACTCATGCAATCACCTAAACATTACCCATGCACTCCTTCAATCACTCAGGCACTTACCATACACTTATAAAATCACCAAGGCACTACCTATGCACTCCTCTAATCACCCAGGCTCTACTTCTGCCCTCATGCAATCACCCAGGTATTACCTAAGGATTCCTCCAATCACCAAGACACTACCCCTACACTCATGCAATCAGCTAGCCATTACCCCTACACTCATGCAATCACCAAAGCATTAGCTATGCACTGATCTAATCACCCATGCACTACCCTTGCACTCCTTCAATCACCCAGGCAGTATTGTCTTGTGGATTGTTACCTGCCTTGTTATGTTGGCCTAGGCCTGGCTGCCATGCTGCTTTTCTTTGCGCACGTTACACTGAGCCGGGCTTTCCTCGCCCTTTGCTCGTGCCAAGTTCTTTTGCACTGTCTGCATTTTCTGTTGTTCACCTTTTTGGGCTCAGTCTGCACAAACATGTACAAGGTCGCATAACAATGTATTTTGGTTCTTCCTGATATGGCCAGTCTCGCGCACCCAGACATAACATTAGGTGCAATTGCCATGAAGAATTTGGTATGCTTTTAATACTGTGGTTTACTAGCGCTATACACACTTGGAGAAATCCCTTTCAGTGAGAAGAGCTATGATGTCCTGCTGATGTAACTCTGCATCTAGAGACTGAGGTATGGGGGTTCGCTAGTCAAAGCCCAGAGGTCTTCTATTATTATAATAAACTATCTTACTGCAAGGGGAGGGTGGTAATGTTATTTATACGTTTATCCACTGAGCTCTGAGATGCTTTCCCCGTTTGTATTCTATGGAATTGTAACCATGCTGCTTATATTAGTCATATGCATTATGCTATTAGTACTGACACGTGTACTGTACATTAGAGCACGTAAGTTGGAATAAACATTTTAACCTATCCAGTGTCTCTTCCTACGCATCTTGTGGACAAGTACGAGTGAGTGACGAAAGAGTGTTCTTGCTTCTGCGAGTCCTGAGATAAAGATACCGTGTTCTGGGTTGTCCAAACATTAGTACTTGGGTGCTAATGGGATGCTAAGCTAGTTGGGTTGGGGTTTTTGGGTGCTACGGTATATGGTGGCAAACCACTGTATTCCGGGGTCCCATTTTCCTGTGCATAGCTCTGTGTATGTGCAGAAACCTGATGACATGGCGCGACCACCGTGGGGCAGCTTATCTGCGAGACGCTTGAGTAGTACTTGTGCTTGTCCACAAACCCCTCGCGTACGCTTCCGGAGGCGTATGTGACGGTGATACCTCCTATATTGAATGTTTTATAGGTTCTTTCAAGCTTGATATTATTAAAAAAGGTTAGTTAATAGACCCATTTTTGTGCTCCCTGTTAGGTTGTCGAATATATCTGTTTAGTCATGGCTGGTGTGGCGATTGCTGCACATAGTCGAGGGGCACTCCGAGACCACTTACGGGTGTATGGAGTGCCTGATACAGGGATCGAGTTGGTCTTTGTGGTTCAAGCCGATCCGGCTTACCACTTTGAGGTGTTTTACACTTGGATCACTTTTGAAGCGGTGGAGGCAGATGATAATCTGTTTCATGAATATAAGCCCACCGCTATTCCTGCTGCCTATCGACCCTATACCACTCTTGGAAGTACCTCTCACGGCTTGGCAGCACCGTGTTTGGTTTAATGGCGCCCTACCACAACCAACTACCGCAGTTCGTTTAGGCCCCTTGTCAATTCAGGGGGCCACTTGGCCTGTATTGGCCGGGTATACCCCGCATCCAAATTATCTGGCATTACCGCTTGCGGAACTGCGCACTATGCATACCGAATTGGTACGAGTGCATCGAGCCCTAGTGACATACGTTACAGGTAGTCTACATGGAGTTGCTCCTGTAGTCGCAGGCCAACCAGCTATAGCCGCTGGAGTGACTATAAGTCCTGTCATGGTAAATTCTGTGATGGGCAAATGTCCACAAAATAAGGACGACTATCCTTACTGGCTTGCAGAAAAGTTCGATCAGATAGAAGCAGTGTTTCCCCATACATCCCCAGTAGATAAACACCGCATCCTCACGATAAGTTTGCCAAAAGACATAATCCCCGATTTGACATCATGTGAAAACTGGGGTAAGGTATTCGCAGCAGTTTATTCAAAATGTTTTGGAACTCCTTCCATGACGGTTCTACCCTCTGTAATTAAAAAAGTACAGGATGAACATGGCCCTGAAGCGGCTGTGGAATTAGGGATGAGACTAGTGGGAGTGTTTGATGTAGTAGCTGAGCTGATCCTTGGAAATGTCAAGGGCGATGCTATGAACTTTCAAGTAGCGAATGCTTTGGCTTTGGTCCCGGAGTTGGACAGGCCCCGCGAATTACCGAAAATTATTGCCCGGGCTTATAAAACAATTGGAAGAAATAGCCTGGGCAACAAGCCTTTTGTAAAAATGCAAACTCAATCGCAAACGCAAGTTACCCAAGCAAAAAGTGCATCTGAGAAAGATGATAAACCGGTCTTCACTAAAAAGAGTTGGAGACAGAAAAACAGGGTAAGCAGCAAAAGAAGCCGGGGTCGAGAGGCGCTTCCCCAGTTTCGGTTTCTTCTGAACGTACTTATGATTTACGTGATAGGTCAAGGATTAAATCACCAGAAAGGTTTCAGAGCTCTGATACGCGTTCTCCTCGTTCTTCACAGGCCCAGACGTCGTCACAGGCTGGTGGAGGAGGACGGCAAGATAGAGGAAGGGGCCGAGAGGCTCCCCAGGAGCGAGACCAACCTCGACAACAAGTCAGAGGGAAAGCAGAAGACTTTCATCTTCCTCGACCGCAATTTGAGAAGAAAAAAGTTGCCGCTGTCACAGCGAAATATGCCTCAGACCGTGAGAACGAGACTCCAGAATTGGACGTGGGCAGTGACCCTCCTAGACAGCGCCGCGGAAGTTACCATAGTGCGGGAGGCGCTACGTCCTCATATGGAGGCGACAGCAACTGAAACATTCGTTACTGTAGAGACAGCTGACACGAGAGTGGCACTCCCTGACAGACTATATAATATAGTCATACAAATTGAAGGTGACATACCGCGTGAAATAAAAGGGATTTTTTGGGAAAATCTAACCTCTTCATATGACATTTTGTTAGCAGAGGTGGATTGGCCACCCCCATTCGTTTTAGCTGCACATAAAGGAGAGGAGGTAATCCTTCCAAGCTTCTCACGGCATGTCCCAAAAGACAAAGCTGAAGCACTTGCAGCTGAGTGGGCTGTGTACCTGGCACCAGCGTTATACCGCAACCATGTGGGATGGGATGAAGAATCACCTCCTCATGCAATACCTTTGCGGTCACTACCGCAGCCACAACCCCAATATCCCATCAAACGGCAGGCAAAAGGCCCCGTCTCCGAAATTCTGACACAGTTGGAATATCAGGGAGTAATTGAACCGTGCGTATCACCGTCCGGGTATATTCGCCGCCCGTGTTGTTTCTTTGTTAAATGACATTGATCAAGACGCATGTTCGTACGTAGATGACATCTATCTGACGGACGACGAATTATTTCAGCATTTGTCCCGTGTGGACCGCATTATTCTTGAATTTGCGGAGCAGGGTTACAAATTTAACTTTGCTAAATCACACATTGCTGAATTTACAGTTCTGTTCTTGGGCTATGAGCTCAACAACGAAGGTAAGGGCTTAGCCCCCATTTCTTGGAAAAATGTGCACATTTGTGCCCCCAAATACTCTGAAGAAACTTCAGTCTTTGCTGGGTTTCTTGAATTTCGGGCGTACTTACATTCCCGAATATGCCCAGCGTATCAAGCCTTTGTATGCTTTGATACAACCTACTTATTCAAGGTCTTGCTGGCTGCCTGAGCATACCTCAATTCTGCAGTCTTTGCAGACAGACCTTTGGAGTCTAAATATCTTTTGACTCGTGATAACCACACAAACCTGGTGATTAGAATAATTCCGGGGCGGTGGGATTCACATACTTAACCTTTAATGAAGGTGATACAGTACCCATCGCATACAAGTCACATCTGTACACTTCCGCTGAATTGCGCTTTACATCTGTCGAAAAGTTCTAACTGCAGTGCAAATGGCGATTCTAAAAGAACGCGCACTGGCACAGGGAAAGCGGATTCTAGTGGTAACACCCTGTCCTGCCCTAGAGGCAGTAACAAAGGCAAGTGTACCGAACTCAAAAGCAATGCATCCCCGTTGGATACAATGGGCTACATCCTTGACGTCTTCGGACGTCACTTTTGTTTTTGATTCTTCTCTGCAGACTCAGGAGTTTTTGCAGTATGAATTCGCTCATCCTCCTCCTTTGTTTTTATTACCGCTTGAGGATTACAAATGTGTGATCTACACCGATGGTTCGGCGCAACCGGCCACTGGGTCCAAACACGCTTATTCAGCTGCATGTGCTATTGTTGCGGGTTCCTTTGTAGATGGAAAGTTCAAATCCTCTGCAGTGCATACTCGCACACTTGGAGATAGTACCGCACAATTGGCCGAGCTGCATGCATTGCTACTTGCACTTGAGTTCGCTTCTCAGGATGAGACCACTCTTATTGTATGTGATTCTTTTTACTGTGTACAATCTTACAATGACAATTTGTTTTTCTGGTCGAAAAACGACTACAAGGACGCAAAAGGGAGCACAATTAAGCATAAAATGCTTTGGGTTCGAGTGGCAGAATTGCAACAACGTCTGCCCCTCACACAGGTGGTTCACACCTTAGGCCATCAGCGGGTGGGCGCACACGCTATAGGTAACGATCTGGCAGATGAAGCTGCCCGTTCAGCAGTAGTCACGTGTTCAGTAGCAGCGGTTACCAGGTCCATGTCTAAAATAGACCCTGTTATATTAGCAGCTATTGCTGCAACCAAGGAAGGTAATAATTACCCTACAGGTTTCCCTTCCAAGTATTCTTACACATTAAGTCCCGATCAGGTTCCTTATGTAACTATACCTGACGTTGGAGATCGGCTGATCCCCAACGCGGACCGCAGGAGTGCCTTGATATCAGCTGCACACGAAGGCATGGCTTCGGCTCATGCAGGTGTGTCAGCTACAGTTTCCATCTTGCAGCAGCGTTATTGGTGGCGTGGATTGTATAAAGACACCCGTGCTTTTGTGCTTTCTTGCGATGTTTGTCAACAGATTAAGCCTTCAACTGTAACACGTCCACCACAAACCCCGCTCTGCATTGCTAACAGACCCTTTGGGTGTGTTTACTTGGATCACTGCGGTCCATTCTCATCAGACACTGCCTATAAATACATCTTAGTGGCAGTGGACTCGTGCACACGGTTTCTCTGGGTCTGGCCACAACGGAGTGCTGACGCCCGAAATGTAATCAGGGATTTGCGTGTCTTTGTGGGAATTTTCGCATGCGGCACCTTCCATTCGGACCAAGGTCCAGCGTTTGCCTCTAGGGCTTACAAGGATGCAATGGCTTCGCTTGGGGTGCGGGTGAAATTTTCGTCTCCGTATAGGCCTGAGGGCAACTCTATCGTTGAACGAATGAACCGTGACTTAAAGCAATCCTTAACAGCTAGGGTTATAGGTACTGGCAGGAACTGGCTGGCCCATTTGTATACCGTTCAGCGTGCACTTAATAATCTCCCTAGAAGACCTCTGGGTGGGCGGACCCCATACGAAATGCTCTTTGGCATAAGAATGTTTGTGCCTGACCTTGAGGGTCCAGACATCGCGGCGCAATCCGCCAAGTTTGATGTAGATAACCATTCTGCTATGTTACAGGACTTACAAGAAGCCCGAGACAAACTTGCAACTACACAATTGCCTTCAGCCACAGATCCTGCGTTGCAGATTCCGGTAGCCGGCTGGCTTCCAAAGGTTGGAGAACTGGTTCGAGAAAAGGTTGAAAACAAAAAAGAATTCGGCCCCTCTTTTCGTGCACCGGTTCCAGTTCTGGGCTTGAAGGGAACACGTACAGTCATTTTACCACCGCTTCCTGGTCGCAAGGAGAACAGATACATTTCAGTGGAAAATGTCAAGCTACAGCGCCTGGCCGATCCTGAATAGTGTCACACCAGCGGTCTCTTGTCCTGCCATTTATCGGACATATGTTCATAGTCCATCTGCACGAACGATCGCTGATGCTGTAATTGAGATGGTTGATTTGCCTGAATCCTCTACTTTGCCTGAAACTACGATTGATCCCCAACTCTCCACCAATATCGACGAGGACGAGTATACTTATCCTGCATCAGAATCGGTGGCACATCAACCAACAACGCCACTTGGCCCGACTCGTTATTCCTTTGATTCGGATTCCACATCTTCAAAAGTTCCATCCAAGTTCAGTATTTTTATATCCTGGTTTAGAGACAATTTTTTGATTCCACCCTGGACATACATCTGGTTGGTATTTTTCTTGATATTTTTGTTCATGTCCATTGGCTTTGTCACAGTGTTTTTTCTACTAATTAATGGTCACTATTTACCTGAACGCTCTGCTGTAGACTATGTTTCTGGAACTTTGGCTCCTCATTCCTCGTCTCACATCATGAAGCGTGACCACACATTTGTGAACATTTCAGCTTTCCCAGTTGCTGATGGCATCGTATGGGATGCAGTGAATTATCAAATCCATGGTCCGACGGAAATTATTAATGTACCTAATGTCCTTCGTGTTTCAATGGGTGATGTAGTACAAAATAATATTCATTCTGATGATTGGGATGTGCATGCCGTTGAAGCATTGTTTGCCGATTTAAAATATTATGCATCTTTTAATGCTGAAGATTTATATATGAATTCTGCTAATTATGCCGATTTGTATTGTTACCAACATTGGGGTAATCATTTTCTCCATAAGCCTAGTGCCCTGCGTAGTTCTGTTAACTATACCCAATGGGAACATTGTCCAAACCCCTTGCCAGGTAGCTCTCAAACTCTTCGAAATAAGTTTAATTATTTCACTAATTTTAATCGGTCGAATCCTGCATCCTATTATTTTAGACTAAATAACACATCAACTCAGAAAATTATGTTAACACACACCAAATTGCTTTATTCAGGTTCCTTTCTAAGTGCCCTAGCTGTGGGTGGTTATGAGTACTGGGATAATACAGTGGATTTAAAATCCATTTGGGGCTCCAAGCCATGGCAGGTACAGGGAACCGAGGCATTACACCGTGCTTGCCTCATCCCCACACAAATTATGTTCCTCAATGTCTCCATCTATCAGACTACATGTTGGGGCTTAGCAACCACTAAACAATTGAATACTCCATCAATACCATCCCTGTCGAGTTTTCCCAATGAAAGCTCACGATTCAATATGTCCCTCGTGTCCCTGCAGGCTCTGTTACAAAATAATTCGTATAATGTTTCTGAGCTAGATCAGTCACCCTGGTTGGTATGGCCTATATCATCTAATGCATGTCAAATGCGTTTTCACGACACAGGAGCTAGTTACACACAGGATAGGCCTGATCCGAGATTTACTGATTCCCGTACTGTCACTACATATTCTGTTGGTAAATTATGCAAACAATGGCTGCAACATTCGTCCCTTGATTCTGTTAAACAACATCTGTCCCTCCTTTCAGGCAATATTGATCTGTCCGACTTTGTTTTGGGACCTCGTGGTCCCCGACCTAAAAGATTCATTTATGAAACATATAATGAACTCTGGAAGCTATCACAAATGGAAGCTGCTTCCCGTCTTCGGGAAATAGATCAAGCAAATTTGGAAAAGGTGCTTGCTGTTGTTGACAATAGTATTAATACCCTGTCTTCTCGCATTTATACTTTGGAGAATATTGTGTCCTCTGTTGTTGATATTGTACAAGATGATGTTTCTGTGTTATATCATGGGCAGAATCAATTGCGTTCGGTTATGCAGTTTGCATGGACTTTACAAACGCTCAAGTTAGGTAAAGTTCCTTGGCATTTTTTGAACACCTCTGCCTTGTTTCTACCTTTTAACTTAACTGACAAACAGCAATTTATGTCCATGAAAGATGCAACTTACACTCTATTACATATCGAAAAGATGGATCCTTTGCCGTTCTCTGTTGCAGAACTCGATTCTGCTGTATGGCTAGTCCATGGGGTTATCGCTTTACCTTTTTCCTTGTTTGAATTTGACTCGTGCATGAAACATTATCCTGTGGGCCGTTACCGGCCCTTGGGCAGTGCTTTCCTGCATGAACTCTGGTCCTTGCCTTTCATGTATAAATGCCTTCGGGACGGCAAGGAAGTCTTTCTCACGGGGGAGTACTGCGACTCGACTATGGGTCATTCGCTTATTTGTAAACACATTAAATTGCATGGCTCATGTAGCGTTTCCGCTCCTAATCTTGCTTGTGTGCTGAAAGGTATTCCTGCTCCTGTTATTTCACCTACTTTCACTCTCCTTTCCAATGGTAGTTATTTACTTTTAAATAACGAAAACTGTTGTGGCCTGCAAGCTGGCATTCCTTACATTGTAACAGTTTCGCACAGGGTTGTCTGCTGCAAAAATGTGCTTTTTCCTCCCCCTCATGGCAAGGTTGATATCTCTATTTGGCCTTCCATCCCTACCATGGAAGCAGATTTCAATAGACTGAGCAGAATAAAGGCACTATTATTAAACGAGGAAGTTATGCTCACGTCCGCCCGGGAGACATTCATTCTCCAGGTGGCGAGTACCCACAGTGAAATACAGGCCCTTTTAAACACTAATCTCCCCCAACATTTTGGGGAGTTAATACATCGTATTTTTAACGCATCTAACACTGAAGGCCTAGTACACTTTTTTAAGGTCGTTGGGTCGGGCTTGGTGTCCTCCTTCCAAACTATTTTTGGTGCCATCCCGGCTTTCATACATTCTATTTTTTCCAGTGTCTTTGGCGGTTTCCCATTGATCCTCGCTTTAGCGGCTGGTGTCTTGCTCTTAATTTGCTTTCTGCGCAATGGCTGCTCCCCGATGGGACCTGCTCGATCCAGAACGCCTCCAGCTGCTCCGTGAGCGACTTTTGGCCGGTTTTGGTGTCTTGCCATTGGCGACACTGAGTGTGTCATATACTCTTTCATTTCGCTTTGCGTATTTCACTTGCGTGCAACCTGTGATGACTTGTGTCCGCTGTCCTTTCACCTGGACTCTGGATTATTGCCTCTCCAATTCGTCATTGTCTGTTCCGGATTTTGTTCAGTTGATGGGTCCCTTAGAGGCCCATGAGCAGGACTGTTCCGTTGCTGGCTGTATGGCGCGTGCGGCTGCACTGGGGATTTTGGCGCAATGGGATATCTGGGCGGCTGCCCAGGATCTCCTACAACGAAGCTGTTTCGATTATCACGCAAGCTGTCCCGCATTGCTTCTGGATGCTCCCTTTGTTGAGGAGCATTCCTGCTCTTTTGATCTCATGGATTGGATAGCATCTATGTTTTTTGACAATTCCAATGATGAACTCTTGGAGGGTATGGCTTTTCTCTGCACTTACACTTTCATGGATTGACCTGCCCTTCGCCGTTTGGGCGCTCCCTGTGCTCCAACGGCTGTGTTTTTCCTCTGATGGGCCTCTGTCTTGGCCGCTGGACTGACCAGGGGAGGGTGTCTTGTGGATTGTTACCTGCCTTGTTATGTTGGCCTAGGCCTGGCTGCCATGCTGCTTTTCTTTGCGCACGTTACACTGAGCCGGGCTTTCCTCGCCCTTTGCTCGTGCCAAGTTCTTTTGCACTGTCTGCATTTTCTGTTGTTCACCTTTTTGGGCTCAGTCTGCACAAACATGTACAAGGTCGCATAACAATGTATTTTGGTTCTTCCTGATATGGCCAGTCTCGCGCACCCAGACATAATATTAGGTGCAATTGCCATGAAGAATTTGGTATGCTTTTAATACTGTGGTTTACTAGCGCTATACACACTTGGAGAAATCCCTTTCAGTGAGAAGAGCTATGATGTCCTGCTGATGTAATTCTGCATCTAGAGACTGAGGTATGGGGGTTCGCTAGTCAAAGCCCAGAGGTCTTCTATTATTATAATAAACTATCTTACTGCAAGGGGAGGGTGGTAATGTTATTTATACGTTTATCCACTGAGCTCTGAGATGCTTTCCCCGTTTGTATTCTATGGAATTGTAACCATGCTGCTTATATTAGTCATATGCATTATGCTATTAGTACTGACACGTGTACTGTACATTAGAGCACGTAAGTTGGAATAAACATTTTAACCTATCCAGTGTCTCTTCCTACGCATCTTGTGGACAAGTACGAGTGAGTGACGAAAGAGTGTTCTTGCTTCTGCGAGTCCTGAGATAAAGATACCGTGTTCTGGGTTGTCCAAACATTAGTACTTGGGTGCTAATGGGATGCTAAGCTAGTTGGGTTGGGGTTTTTGGGTGCTACGGTATATGGTGGCAAACCACTGTATTCCGGGGTCCCATTTTCCTGTGCATAGCTCTGTGTATGTGCAGAAACCTTATGACAGTATCTATGTACTCCTTCAATTTCTCAGTCAGTACCCATGCACTTATAAAGTCACCCAGGCACTACCTATGCACTTATGCAATCACCCAGGCACTACCACTGCACTCATGCAATCACCCAGGCTCTACCTGTGTACTCATACAATAACCCAAGCACTACCCTTACACTTATGCAATCACCCAGGCACTAGCTATGTACTCATAGTATAACCCAGGCACTACTCTTGCACTTCTGCAATCACCCAGGCACTATCCATGCACTCCTCCAATCATCCAGGCAGTACCTATGCACTTATAAAATCACCCAGGCACTACTTATGCACTCTTCCAATCACCCAGGCACTACCACTACAGTCATGCTACCACCCAGACATTACTCCTGCACTCATGCAATCAGCCAGACATTACTCATGCTCTCCTCCAATTACCCACACATTATCCCTGCACCCATGCAATTACTTAGGCATTACCCATGCACTCCTCCAATTACCCACGCATTACCCCTGCACTCATGCAATCACCTAGGTATTACCCATGCAGCCCTTCAATGACTCAGGCAGTACCCATGTACTTATAAAATCACCCAGGCACTACCTATGCACTCCTCTAATCACCCAGGCACTACCCCTCCACTTATATAATCAACCAGGCACTACCCCTGCACATATATAATCAAGCAGACACTACCCTTGCACTGCTCCCATCACAGAGGCACTACCGTTGTACTCATGCAATCACTCAGGCACTACCTAAGCAGTTATGCAATAACCCAGGCAGTACCCTTGCACTACTCCAATCACCCAAGCACTTTCCATGCAGTCCTCCAATCACCCAGGCAGTACATATACACGTATAAAATCACCCAGGCATTGCTTATGCACTCTTCCAATCACCCAGGCACTACTGATGCACTCCTCCATGCACCTAGGCATTACCCACACACTACTTCAATCACTCAGGCAGCACCCATGCACTTATAAAATCACCCAGGCACTATGTATGCACTCCTCTAATCACCCAGGCACTACCTGTGCACTCATGCAATCACCCAGGCATTACCTATGCATTCCTCTAATCACCCAGTCAGAACACATACACTTATAAAATCATCCAGGCACTACCTATGTACTCATGCAATCACCCAGACAGTACCCCTACACTCATGCAATCACCCATGCACTACCTATGTACTTATGCAATAACCCAAGCACTACTCTTGCACTCCTCCAATCACCCAAGCACTATCCATGCACTCATCCAATTACCTAGACTTTACCCTTGCACTCATCCTATCACCCATGCATTAGCTATGCACTCCTCCAATCACCCACACACTATCCTTGCACTTCTGCAATCACCCAGGTAGTATCCATTCAGTCCTCCAATCTTTCAGGCAGTACCCATGAACTTATAAAATCATCCAGGTACTACCTATGTACTCATGCAATCACACAGACACTACTGATGCACTCCTCAATGCACCTAGGCATTACCCATGCACTCCCCCAAACACCCATGCACTATCCATGCACTCCTTCAATCATCCTGGCACTACCCTTGCACTCATCCAATCAGCCAGGCACTATCCATACATTCCTTCAATCACCCAGGCACTACTATTGCACTCCTCCAATCACCCAAGCACTATCCATGCACTCCTCCAATCATTCAGGCACTATCTATGCACTCCTCTAATCGCGCAGGCACTACCCCTGCACTCATGCAATCATCCAGCCACTACCCATGCACTCTTACAATCACCCAGGCATTACCCATGTACTCATGCAATCACTCAGGTAGTACACATGCACTTCTCCAATCACCCAGGCACTACACATGCACTCATGCTATCGCACATGCACTGCCCATACACTTCTCCATATATTACACTTGCCACAATTCATACAACACTTACAAATTTGTCTATTTTTAACCCAAAAGGCGGTTCTAAAAAGAACCATTTTTTTCTTTTATATTTTTTGTGTGTTTTTTCAACTCTTTTTTGTATTTTTTTGGTGTTTTTTTTTTTTTAAATGAATAAATTAACAGAACCAACGGTGAAAACTTCAAAAACATTATGCAATTACGAAGTCATAGCAAAAACAAAACAAAAATTAGCAATGGTGGTTTTAATGGCAACCACAATGGCATCCACTGATTGTTCGCCGAAACATTAAAAAAAATTGCATTTTACACAATGCTGCTCCACTCTAGAAAATTCAGGAACTATGTGAGGTCTTGTTGCTGAGGAACCAGATGAAGTACTTGGTCCAGCACCGTCGTCCTGACTTGCCTGCTTCTGTAGGTCTTGTCGCTGTTGTTCCCTCACGAGATGCTGTGGATGCATTGTTTGTAAATGCTTGAGCATTGAAGTTGTGCCGCAGGAATACTTCTTGTCAGATCCTCGTAACAGGACCTTCTCACATATTGTGCACGTAACCTTTCGTGCATTTACCTTCTTCTCCCCAGCTGGAATTGAGAAGAAAGCCCAAACTATACTCTCATATCTCACCTTCACCGGTTCTTCCAACTCTTCTTCATCTTCAGGTGGAAGCTGGTGTGCTGGATTGGAAGCAGCCATTTTTTGATGAAGAAAAAAAACACCAAAAAAAAACAAAGAAGAAGAGCAAAACACAAGAGCTGTGTCTCTAGCGATGCAGTTGAAAGAATGAAAAAATTGGGTGGGGTCCTTCAAGTTCTAGAATCAAAAGCTTCTTAACCAATGAAATACTTTCTTTTGAAGTCACATGGGATTCGCGCACCCGGCTCGCAACCAGCGCGCACCCTGCTCGATTTCCGAAAAATATATTTAACAATAATATATCTTTATTCCAGTTACAAATATATGATATTTATAATTATGTTAAATAATCTCTTGGTATAATATATATGATAAAGTTATATACATATACTTTTAAAACTAAAAAATTTGCGATGGATTCGCGCACCTGGCGCGACCCCCAGAAATACGTACGTGACGTTACGCGTGGCCGAGAACCGCGCACTATTCGCATACCGAACGCGCATCGTACATAACTTAACCAATATGGTGCAAAATTCTTGGATTCGCGCACCCACCGTGACTGGTACACGATCGGTACGCGAATCCACTTTTTAAAAAAAAATATATATATAAAAATGTAAATTCATATTTTAGAAAAGATAAAACATCACATTATTTTTATAAAAGTTAAAAAATTTGGAAAAAGCATTTTTTGGACATTACAATTAGGAATTAGCATTTCAAAAACATTTGTAATTCACTGAAAAAAACATACATTTCAGGGATGTTATAGTTAGAAATTAACATTTAAAAAACCTTTGAAATTCACTGAAAAAACCATAGGTTTCAGGGACGTTATAGTTAGAAATTAGCATTTAAAAAACCTTTGAAATTCACAGAAAAAACCATAGGTTTTAGGGACGTTATAGTTAGAAATTAGCATTTGAAAAACCATTAAAATTCACTGAAAAACCACAGGTTTCAGGGACGTTATAGTTAGTTGGACATTTCACTCGTACAAACCCAGAGAAATTCGGCTGTTATAGTTAGTTGAGCTAACTATAACTCGCGCCCCCGCAATGCACTGCTGATGACATCACATATTACATCACTCATGACATGGTCAGTGACATCACTGAAGACATCACTGATGACATCTCAAAGGACATCACTGATGACATCATCCACGTGATAATCTGATGCACCTCCTCACACCCTAATATAATCTTTGATACACCCAGTCTAAATTACAGACTGCCATTCTAAAAACCATAGACACACCAACACCAATAACTACATACCCACTCACTGATTCTTAGGTCTACACACACATCCACTCACTCACCCATACAGTCACTCATACATGCAGTCACTCATCAATACAGCCACTATCATATGTACACATACACCTATACAGACAGTCACACACTGCCACTCACCTATAGCGTTACAATCACAGCTACTCAGTCATGCAAAGAATCAAACACACTGCCACTCACCTATACGTTACAATCACAGCTACTCAGTCATGCAAAGAATCAATCACACTGCCATTTACTCACCTATACAGTTATACACACACCTACTCACTTATTGATACAAATACTAAGACATACTTACTCTCTTATACAATCACTGACACAAGCACACACTCATCCATACAGCCACTCTCACAATCACTCACTCTCACAGACAGTCACTTATATACTCCAACACTCAAATATACTGTCTTACACATATGCAGTTACTCACAAACGTACCACTGAGACATCCATTCACTCACAGACACAGCCATATGCACACTCACTCACCCATACAGTACCTCACAGATGCACTCATGAGCCCATACACCCAGGGATTCACCCACTCATACATCCATGCAGGGAGTCACACTCCCCCTCACCCACCCACACAGATACTCAGGCACCTATACAGGTATTCAGACTACTAATCAATAAGTCATATAGACACTCATGTACCTACTCACCATCACATGCAGCCACTTACAGACCAACTGACAGACTGCTACAAACATTCACATACATTAGTCATTCACCCATGCATTCTCTAAGACACGTTTAATTACTCACTTATACAGTCAGTCACGCACTTACTAAATCATCCATTGAGAAACTCATACACCCACTCATTCTTCAATACACCATGGCATATATATATATATATATATATATATATCCAATTAAAAATCCCGTGTAGTACACTCTCAGGAAGAAACAGACAGAGCACAAGCTAGGTATCCAAGATTTAATCCACACAACGCGTTTCGGCAAAAGCCTTGATCACGTGTGAAAGTGCACAAAACCAGCCGTCATTGATAAAGTTTTTTTGGCATACGATCATCAACAAAATCAACAAAGGACAACATATGCTTAATTACCACCAGTTTACATGGCCGCCATCTTTGACTGGCAAACGAAAGTGTATATAAATGCTTTGCAACTTAGAAATAACAGGCAATGTGATGCTTTGCCACAAAATGCTCTATAACATACGTTGTTGATAATTAAATGGATGCATCTTAACATAATTGTTGAGATCGATATCGAATTAGATTGAATCTCAGTATGCTACGCAACTGTATTTACAATATTTACAATATTGAAGCATCATGAAAAATAATATAATGCTAGTCAGTATAAATACCTAGCGACTTTGGAAGTAAATACCTTGCGACTTGGAAGTAACGGGCATATAACAGTAACTGGCTGGTGCAAAGTGATTATACATGACAATGTGAACGGTGAGACGTCTGACTCTAGAGGAAAAGGGTTCACTTTGCACCAGCCAGTTACTGTTATATGCACGATCATCCACTTCCTTTTGCCTCTTTGCCTGATTACAGCTTGGATGAGCACTAGGTTTGTATTTAACAGGACATTCATTGTTCTACGAGCGACAGCCCACTACAATACACTATGTATATTAGCTTTGTGGGCATTTGATTCCTCCATTATGTTGCTTGGATAAGCCTGGTATATCTCACACCAGGAAAGTCCGTTTTCTTAGTTCACGCTCAGGCATGTAATTCAGAGGTAATGTACACTTTGCATTTTATTTACCACTTTACACTTCCTTTCGCAGTGGCACTATGTCATCAAATAGATGCTTTAATATTGTATTATACTTGTGCCACAATAGACATTTAATCTATTTTTTATATCGATTTTAACATATCTTGTTAAGTGGCAACCTTGAACTATTAATGAGCATCATGAGGCAGAATATCACACATGCCCGTTACTTCCAAGTCGCAAGGTATTTACTTCCAAAGTCGCTAGGTATTTATACTGACTAGCATTATATTATTTTTCATGATGCTTCAATATTGTAAATATTGTAAATACAGTTGCGTAGCATACTGAGATTCAATCTAATTCGATATCGATCTCAACAATTATGTTAAGATGCATCCATTTAATTATCAACAACGTATGTTATAGAGCATTTTGTGGCAAAGCATCACATTGCCTGTTATTTCTAAGTTGCAAAGCATTTATATACACTTTCGTTTGCCAGTCAAAGATGGCGGCCATGTAAACTGGTGGTAATTAAGCATATGTTGTCCTTTGTTGATTTTGTTGATGATCGTATGCCAAAAACTTTATCAATGACGGCTGGTTTTGTGCACTTTCACACGTGATCAAGGCTTTTGCCGAAACGCGTTGTGTGGATTAAATCTTGGATACCTAGCTTGTGCTCTGTCTGTTTCTTCCTGAGAGTGTACTACACGGGATTTTTAATTGGATATTGTTACGACCGGCGCGCTCCGCCGGAGTGTACACCACCCTTCTTGGGTTCCAGCATCTCGGAAGGAGCAACTTGGTTTTTTATATATATATATATATATATATATATATATATATATAAAACATTTGTCTTCTTTTTAGAAATACTCGGTCACTGGATGATGTCATCAGTGATGTCATTTCAGATGTCATCAGGGATGTCACTGACCATGTCATGAGTGATGTAATATGTGATGTCATCAGCAGTGCATTGCGAGGGCGCGAGTTATAGTTAGCTCAACTGACTATAACAGCTGAATTTCTCTGGGTTTGTACGAGTGAAATGTCCAACGAACTAAAAAGTCCCTGAAACCTGTGGTTTTTTCACTGAATTTCAAATGTTTTTTAAATGCTAATTTCTAACTATAACGTCCCTAAAACCTATGTTTTTTTCTGTGAATATATATATATATATATATATATATATATATTCGTCCAAACTCTGCATAAACAGTGTGGCGCACACTCGAGTGAGAGTTAAAAATTACTTTATTTTTAGTCCCATGCTAAACAAACGCGTTTCAGCCATAACGGCCTTCATCAATGTCAAACGGCAATGTGTTTATAAAGTTTAAATACTTTTCAACTTGTTAAACATGTGGCCAAAAAATCGGATAAAAAACGGACTTACTAAAAAGGCATATTATTTTCTAGTAACAGTGGCAGCCATCTTACAATGGATACATAGAAAACCCATATACTATGATTTATATGTGTGTATCTCATCTAAAATCCCAATATTGTAGGATAACTGTATGAGATTCGATCAGCATCCATAAATAATCATAAATATCCATAAATACAACAATTTACCATGGTTATCCATATACATCAATAATTAATACAATAATTAAAAAATATTGATGAACATTATAAAATCCCATTGGAACCTAAGATGTGGATATATAAAGAGTTTCTAGTATATTCTTGGTAGAAATACAGCCCTGAATGGGCTAAATAATCTTTTCCTTAAAAATATCCCAACGAATCTACATATCAAAAAGTGGCCGCCTTAATATCCTTAATAAGCTACCTAAAATCCGTTTCCTATAATTGTCTAACATACTCTTCATTTCTAACATTTTCAAATTGATCCGTTTCTTACATCTGGCCATCACTTTTATAAAAAGAGACAATTTAAATTAAACTAGGAAAAAAGTTACTTAAAACAACTGAAAAAGAAGAAGATTTGAACATAAATCTCTCTAACATTTTGTGGGATTATCTAGTTTAAAAATGTATATAATACAATTCATTCAACGACATTTCTACCACTTTTTATGTGATTTTTTATGTTTGTATATGTATATACTATTTTCTTCCTCTAGATCTATCAATGAGGAAAAATTTGATCAGAGGTGAGAGAAAAGACAAGAAAGAGGGGGGGAAAGAACGAAAATTCATCCAGGTGAAAAAGGTAAAAAGGTAAAAAGGTAAAAATATCTATAGGGTCTATAACGTGTGAGTTAATTACTTGTTTCATTGGGCTATTTCTCTATATCCAAAATGAGCCTTTTTTCAATACAAATTCTAATTTGCTCCATTGTATTTCACCATTGTCTATTGATCTATGTTTTCAGTGACAGACTCTAATTGTGTTTTATGAAGTGGAATAAAGATAGATTACAATAAAAACAGTTACCATATACCTGTTATTGATCTAACCTACATGTATCCACAGTTCCTCCTCACAATTAAGACCATAGGGGGTAAGCGTGCGTAGATCCACTATATATTTGGTCTCCAATTGTCTCAACATTCTAACCCTATCACCCCCTCTTTTTGGCGGAGGGACGTGATCTATACAGAAAAATCTCAAATGTTGGCTATTGCTATTGTGATAATTTGCGAAATGTCTTGCGACAGGATAACTATTATCTTTTTTATTGATCGCACGCATATGTTCCAAAATCCTCTTTTTCGTCTGATGTATCGTGCTTCCCACATAACGTAGGTTGCACGGACACAGCAGACAGTAAACAGTAAATTCGGTGTTACAATTTAGGAGTCTTCCAATATATCTAATTCGTTCTCTGCCTGGCACCTGAAACTCTTTCACGGTTTTGCTATTTTTACATGCTTTACACTTAAGACATGGATAAAAACCCTTTATGTTACTCAAGCTTGCTTCTGTTTTGTTATAGTGACTGTGCACCAGCATATCTTTTAAAGAAACATTCTTCCTATAGGTTATGCTCGGATGGTGCGTGATTTGTTTTCCAATTATACCATCCGATCGAAGAATGTTCCAATGTTTCCCTAGAATCTGGCGTATTTCTCCAGAGTCTGTGGAATAAGTCAATACCATTCTGGTCGTCTCATCTTCACCAGATCGGGCTGTCTTATTAAGTAGTTCTTTTCTATCTCGTTTATTCACTTTAGTTAGTGCTGGTTGTAATATCTTCTGTGGATAGCCCCTCTGTGAAAAGCGACTCACTGCCTGCTTAGCAGCTGTGTCGTAATCTTCTCTAGTTGTACTATTCCTTTTGAGGCGTAGCAGCTCTCCATAAGGGATGCTGTTCACAAGACACCGTGGGTGTTGACTGGTGTAATGCAATGTGGCATTGCCCGCTGTAGCTTTATGGAACAACTTAGTTTTCAGTTGACCTCCATCAGCAAAGACCATCAGATCCAGATATGCTACCTCCTTTCTACTAATAGTTCTTGTGAAATGGAGGTTGATGTCGTTAGTATTAAGACTATCTATATACTGGTCCAATTCATTTCTGGTACCCGTTCATACGAAAAATATGTCATCGATATAGCGGGTCCAAATTGCTATCCTCTGTGCCAAAACCTCATTGATACCCGACCAGGCCACGTGCTTCTCCCACCAGCCCACGAACAAGTTCGCGTAGCTGGGGGCGAAGCACGTGCCCATCGCGGTACCCTGTTTTTGCATATATAATTGGTCACCAAACGCAAAGATATTATTATGTAGGCAGAATGTCATAAAATCCACGATCATCTGACTATGTTCCATAAATTTTAAGGGCCTGGTTTTCAAGAATGTTTTCACGGCTTCCACTCCCTGATTATGATTGATACAGGTGTACAAGCTAGAAATATCAAGTGTCACCAAGAAAAAGGAATTATCCCAGTTAATATTGTCAATCATCTTGATAAAATCTGTACTGTCTTTGACAAAAGAAACCAAATCATACACAAAGGGGCATAAAATACAATTCACTAAGATCGAGGTATTTTCTAAAAGGCTTCCCTTTGAAGACACTATAGGTCTACCCGGTGGCCTTTTTGCATTTTTATGTATCTTGGGCATGTGATAAAAAGTTGGAGTAACAGGGTAATCAATTTTGATATATTTATACTCGTCCTGACTCAAAATACCCTTATCCCGCCAAAAATCAATCATAGAATAAAATTCTAATACACTTTGGTTGTATTCTTTTTTAGAAATTTTTACATAACAATTAATTTCACTTAATTGTCTTAGGGCTTCTTCTTCATAAATCGTAGTGTCTTGTATGACAATATTTCCGCCCTTATCAGACGGTTTTATCACTATTGTCTGATCTCCTTGCAAGTTCTTAATTGCCTGTCTTTCTGCTAGAGTAATATTCTGTTGTTGTTTATCCTCTTCTTTATGTTGAACTCTTAATTTATCCAGGTCTTTTATATATATATATATATCCAAGAAATATCTTCACTCATGATGCTTTTTGAAAATTCAGCTGTGTCATCTGTGCAGCCTCTGAGCAAACCATCTTGTACTACCTGAGGAAGGCGGAAGCTGAAACGTAGTGGAAATATATTTTTGTTCTTTGGTGAATCTATCTGTTTGAGTCACTTCTTTCTTGGATATTTTATTTCTTTGTGACTCATTGTATCCTTTGGGATCCAGATTTTTTCCCTGGCTGGCTGTTGTTTTCTTGTGATCCTTCATCTTCATATATATATATATATATAAATATATATATATTCCAACAACAAGTTTGCCTGCAATGAGAGGGCCCACACAGGTAAATGACTTGAGCCAAATTTATTTGTGGAGGAACGCAATGTCTAAACACCAGGCGTGCCTCGCTGAAAATAACAGTCCTGCCCAACGCGTTTCGTGCTGAAAAGCACTTCCTCATGGGCTGCGGGCATCTTGCTGAATACAGGCAGGCAGTTCAATCGGCACCAGTTCAAAACGTATTTATCCCCCGCCCAGGTGGGTGTGGCCACCAACGTGGCCTGATGGTTACTGTAGTGCTTCTTTTTGCCTCCAGTGAGTCGCCGTGCCTGTGTCAGTATACACAAAATAAAAAATAAAATCCCCAGTGGGTTGCGGTCAACACACACAGCCGCTTGACTTGCTAATTTACTTCCTCCATGGGCTTGTACCTGTCCCAAAGCTGCCACGTCGATTGGCGTGGCCGCAGGACCGCACGAAGTGCAGCGGTTCTCCTCTCGCGGCTCAGGCTGTGCCGCTAAAATTCCAACAACAAGTTTGCCTGCAATGAGAGGGCCCACACAGGTAAATGACTTGAGCCACATTTATTCATGGAGGAACGCAATGTCTAAACAGCAGGCATGCCTCACTGAAAATAACAGTCCTGCCCAACGCGTTTCGTGCTGAAAAGCACTTCCTCATGGGCTGCGGGCATCTTGCTGAATACAGGCAGGCAGTTCAATCGGCACCAGTTCAAAACGTATTTATCCCCCGCCCATGTGGGCGTGGCCACCAACGTGGCCTGATGGTTACTGTAGCGCTTCTTTTTGCCTCCAGTGAGTCGCCGTGCCTGTGTCAGTATACACAAAATAAAAAATAAAATCCCCAGTGGGTTGCGGTCAACACACACAGCTGCTTGACTTGCTAATTTACTTCCTCCATGTGCTTGTACATGTCCCAAAGCTACCACGTCGATTGGCGTGGCCGCAGGACCGCACGAAGTGCAGCGGTTCTCCTCTCACGGCTCAGGCTGGGCTGCTAAAATTCCAACAACAAGTTTGTCTGCCATGAGAGGGCCCACACAGGTAAATGACTTGAGCCAAATTTATTCGTGGAGGAACGCAATGTCTAAACAGCAGGCGTGCCTCACTGAAAATAACAGTCCTGCCCAACGCTTTTCATGCTGAAAAGCACTTCCTCATGGGCTGCGGGCATCTTGCTGAATACAGGCAGGCAGTTCAATTGGCACCAGTTGAAAACGTATTTATCCCCCGCCCATGTGGGCGTGGCCACCAACGTGGCCTGATGGTTACTGTAATGCTTCTTTTTGCCTCCAGTGAGTCGCCGTGCCTGTGTCAGTATACACAAAATAAAAAATAAAATCCCCAGTGGGTTGCGGTCAACACACACAGCCGCTTGACTTGCTAATTTACTTCCTCCATGGGCTTGTACCTGTCCCAAAGCTACCACGTCGATTGGCGTGGCCGCAGGACCGCACGAAGTGCAGCGGTTCTCCTCTCGCGGCTCAGGCTGTGCTGCTAAAATTCCAACAACAAGTTTGCCTGCAATGAGAGGGCCCACACAGGTAAATGACTTGAGCCAAATTTATTCGTGGAGGAATGCAATGTCTAAACAGCAGGCGTGCCTCGCTGAAAATAACAGTCCTGCCCAGCACGTTTCGTGCTGAAAAGCACTTCCTCATGGGCTGCGGGCATCTTGCTGAATACAGGCAGGCAGTTCAATCGGCGCCAGTTCAAAACGTATTTATCCCCCGCCCAGGTGGGCGTGGCCACCAACGTGGCCTGATGGTTACTGTAGTGCTTCTTTTTGCCTCCAGTGAGTCGCCGTGCCTGTGTCAGTATACACAAAATAAAAAATAAAATCCCCAGTGGTTTGCGGTCAACACACACAGCCGCTTGACTTGCTAATTTACTTCCTCCATGGGCTTGTACCTGTCCCAAAGCTGCCACGTCGATTGGCGTGGCCGCAGGACCGCACGAAGTGCAGCGGTTCTCCTCTCACGGCTCAGGCTGTGCCGCTAAAATTCCAAGAACAAGTTTGCCTGCAATGAGAGGGCCCACACAGGTAAATGACTAAAGCCAAATTTATTCGTGGAGGAACGCAATGTCTAAACAGCAGGCATGCCTCGCTGAAAATAACAGTCCTGCCCAATGCGTTTCGTGCTGAAAAGCACTTCCTCATGGGCTGCGGGCATCTTGCTGAATACAGGCAGGCAGTTCAATCGGCACCAGTTCAAAACGTATTTATCCCCCGCCCAGGTGGGCGTGGCCACCAGCGTGGCCTGATGGTTACTGTAGTGCTTCTTTTTGCCTCCAGTGAGTCGCCGTGCCTGTGTCAGTATACACAAAATAAAAAATAAAATCCCCAGTGGGTTGCGGTCAACACACACAACCGCTTGACTTGCTAATTTACTTCCTCCATGGGCTTGTACCTGTCCCAAAGCTGCCACGTCGATTGGAGTGGCCACAGGACCGCACAAAGTGCAGCGGTTCTCCTCTCGCAGCTCAGGCTGTGCGGCTAAAATTCCAACAACAAGTTTGCCTGCAATGAGAGGGCCCACACAGGTAAATGACTTGAGCCATCACTTAACTTACCTGAACCAAAACCCAAGCAACCCAGGACCAGTGTTGGCCTAGTTATGGGCTCATCAGACAGGTTCAGCTTGGTTCCAGTGACACAGTGTGCAAGGGACCCACATATTTGCATACCCATCCCACTTAGGGCGGCACACTACAGTATACAAAAAAGTGATGGAAGGAATGCTTCAAACAATCTCAGCCACTGGTAATTACTCGGGCCGCACACAATCCATTGTTACTTTGCACACCATGCCACCTCCGTTTGGTCCCAGCTATATGCGAATCAGTCTTAACCCAGCTCCAATAGGTCCAGTCCACCCTGAACTGCCAAGACAGGTCCTCCCTGAACCAGAACACAAGCAACCCATGACTGGTTTTGCCCTAGCTATGGGCTCATCAGCCTGGAACAGTTTGGTTCCAGTGACAGAGTGTGCACAGGACTCACGTCTGGGCAAACCCATCCCACTTGGGGTGGCACACTACAGTATACAAAAAAAGTGATGGAAGGAATGCTGCATCGCAATCCATTATTATTTTGCACACTATGCCACCTCAGTTTGGACCCAGCTATATGCAAATCAAACTTGACCCTGTTTCAGTCGGAACAGTCCAGCCCGAAATTCCAATCCAGGTCCTCCCTGAACTGGAACACAAGCAACCCAGGACCGAATTTGCCCTAGTTATGGGCTCATCTGTCGGGTACAGCTTGGTTCCAGTGACCCTTTGTGCACGGGACCCACGTCTGGGCATGCCCGTCCCACTTAGGGTGACACACTAAAGTATAAAAAAAGGGATGGATGGAATGTGGAATTAATCTCAGCCATTGGTAATTACTCAGGCCTCATCCCAATCCACTGTTATTTTGCACACCATGCCACCTCAGTTTGGACCCAGCCATATGCAAATCAGTCATAACCCTGCTCCAATTGGAACAGTCCAGCTCGAACTGCCAAGCCAGGTATTTCCTGAACCAGAACTCAAGCAACCCAGGACAAGTTTTACCCTAGTTATGGGCTCATCAGACAGGTACAGCTTGGTTCTAGTGACACAGTGCACACGGGACTCATGCCTGGGCATACCCACCCCACTTAGGCCAACACACTAATTATACAAAAAGTGATGGATAGAATGCTTGAATTAATCTCAGTCACTGGTAACTACTTGGGCTGCATCGTAATTCATCGTTGTTTTGCACACCAAGCCACCTCCGTTTCAACCCAGCTATGGCCACACTCTCCCCCAGAGCCGCCGACGCTACCACAGGGTTCAACCCTTGTTGCACCAGCCGCCTGCTGCCAACATGTTGTGGAGGTGGTGCTGCATACAAAATATTAGTGCGGCCACTTCTGCCTCGCTGAAAATGGGACGGGCTGCACCCCTTCATGCCTGCGTCGCCCACAGGGGGCACTGGCACCACTGCTGCCTGCTTCTGCCATAGCGGAGGGAGTCAAAGTAGGATGGGAAGAATAAAAAGGAAAAGGAAGAGGACAGAACAGGTCAGGAAATAAAAACAAATAACAAAGAACAAAAAAGTCACAAAAAACACAGACAGAAACGTAAATACACACATGGAAAGACAGTCATAACAATTAGTAAATAAAAGGTGGGATTGAGATTGGGGTGATCAGTTGGGGGAGGATTAGGTAGGATCAGAAAAAGTATGAGAAGGCCAGGAGGAGAAGCAGAAGCAAATAAAACAAGATGGCCACACCTGTGCACACCGCATGGTGGCGTTCGCTCTGATTTTCAGCGCTGGATGCACTACTTGTGTGAAGAAACAGCGTGAATGGCAGGAAGAGCATTTTTCCGCCCATTGTCAGAATTCCGCTGAATCTCTTGGAGTGTTTTGGTAGCTCTGCAGAATTCTGCAGAGTGAAATTCTGCAAGTGCTACCAAGGCCTACTGTGGACCTGTTCCTTCTGAACAGATAGAACACAAGGGCCCTGATTCACAATGAGCCTCCAAACTCGGGGCGGAGGTTCCGCAGTCTTGGTGAGATCTCCGCACTCATGGTGGGCTCTCCCCACTGCAATTTCCCATTGCGTAGATCCCACCACGACTGTGGCTCCTCCACCCCAAGTTCAGTGGCTCTTTGTGAATCAGGGTCAAGGCATCAGCTTCGCACCTTACTCCTTTGAAGTATGCAAACTCATCTGCGGAGTGCCTCATGGTTCATCACTCAGTCCCAGCTTCTTCAATGCATACATGATCTCTCTGGCAAACATCATCTGCACATTCAATACCAAGAGCCTCTCCTATGCCAACAACACGCAACTCATACTCTTGCTCTCGGGCAACAACAGCTGCATAAAAAACAAGTTCACCCCCTGCATGACCGTAGACGATAAATCTCCTTCTTATTACATTACCCTCTATAAAGCACAATTCACAGTTCCTCATTCGTTCAATTAAATATATTCAGCATCCTCCATCATTTCTCTGCTTGGTAATCCAATGATTAGATCTGTCCATGCAGAGAACTAGATGCACATTATTTTCTCATACAGGCTCATTGTCACCTGGTGTCTTTCTCAGTAACCATGTCTATTTTACATTACAGTTCACTTGGGATCATCCACACATATAAATAATGCCGCCGTATTTACAATTTTAAATTCAAAATAGCCGCCTTCATATGAAGCACACGTCCCATGTCTTTATGATCCGGTGCACATACAGCACTATCATTGCTTTATTACAACTGTAGTACAGATTAATTCCAGCAATAAATCATACTACTTTTCATAAGCATGCCTTAAATTTCTAATGCGTGCCGCATTTCTGTGGTCCTCTGCTCAGACAACACTAGCATCTCTTTTCTTCAACTGCATCATAGTGGTAATTCATCTTTTGTTACTGTAGCTAAATCCAAATTTAGTTGTATGATTAGCTATAATTAAAATCGTTCACCATCCTACCTCTTTCACTCAAATTCCATAGCAGTCTAATCACTGTAGTCAGACCTCAAGTTTCGCTGCATGAAAAAACCTAATTTGCTCTGTCTTGCATCCAAATTCCATTACTAACAGATTTCCAATTTGCTGTTTCTACAGAAATATTCTTGTTTAATTTTCTTATTATCAGTCGCTCAGTGTAAAACATATAATGAAGTTCTTACTATGTCTATGATTGTTTTTTGCATCCTCATTATTTATTCGATCTTGAAATCACATAAATGTCACAAAGTGTACTTTAGGTTTAATGGCAGCTTCTATGTCCACTACTAAACCACTATAATTTGGTTACTGTAGGAAAATGGCTCTGTTTGCTTGATTACACCCATTTTTTGTCTGATGCTGTTATTTTTTAAATCTGTGCACTGAGACTCTGCTAACCATTCCTCTGCGCATGTGCTCTGACCCCTAAACATGTTGAAAATGGCTATAGTCCTAATTGCAAATTTAACTTATCAATAAGTCCCTAGTATATGGTACAAAGTGTACCCAGCACCTGTAAGGTAAATGTCACTATTGGACAGCAGCACATATTGTACCACCACTAAAGTGCCAATGCAAAACATAACTGCTGTTCTGCCACCAGTAACTTTGCTGTGCAAGCTTTAACTGCAAATTCAACTGGTCAAAATAATCCCTTTTGACAGGCTTTAAATCTCCTTTGAACTATGAATATGCCCCCGCTATGTAGGCCTTAAATGCCCATAAGTTAGGGTGGATGGCATTTAAAAGTAGGAAATGTAAAAGTATAATGTTAAACATGTCCTTACGGTGACAATGTCCTAGCAGCTCTTTTCACTGTAGAAAGGTTAGCTGTTCCATACAAAAGCATTGGGATACATTATTAAAGTAAAGAAAGTTATCTCCACCTAGGATGCAAAACATTTATTCTTGGAATTTATTACAAATTCATTTCATTGGTAAAGTTAGATTTTAACTAATATTGTACAAAAGGTATTTTTAATGAGTCACCTTTAACTTGCTGAATCCCATTTGACTGAGCTCCCACCTGTAACCCAGAAGCTGACTAGCTCCTTGGTGAGTTGCAAATTATTTCCCAGAGATGAGACAAAGGCCTTGGTTGTAGGGAGAGGTTGACCTTACCTTGACATGATGGCCTGTGGGGCTCTGCCCAATCTTTTGTATATCTTCAAAGAATCCCTACCCTGTCACTGGCAGATGTAGCTCACACAAGGGTCTGCCTCCCTTTTGTCTTCCTAGTCAGCCAGGCTTCAATCCCAGTGGGAGAGGAGCCTCCACCAGAACTGGATTTGAGTCACCATAGAGGAGGGGTTTCTCAATTCCATTGCCACACCTCTAGGGTGGGCACAGAAGCTCTGCACAGGGGAAGAAATGTTTTGACATGTTGGATTGAGGAAGGAAGGAGCACTCTGGGATTTTTTGCATAGGGGCATATAGAAACTACAAAAGAAGGTAGGGTTACCCCTGGGAACTTTTCCCTATTGGTCGTAAAAGAGGTAAGACTCACCCCCCACCGACAAGCTACTGCCAGGAATAAGTATGGCACCCCTGGGCAGATGCTTCAGAACACTTTTGTTGGAGTGAGTCTTAACCACCAAGGGCCCAGTGGTGTAACACAGGCCCCCGCAGTACGGGGGGCCTCTGTGCTGCAGGGGGCCCCCTCAGCACAGTACTCTCATCCGAGAGCTCATGATACAATCCAGAGTGGGGGCCCCTCCCTGCACCTTGAAGGGGGGCCTCCTCAAATTTTGTTACGCCACTGCAAGGGCCAGATTGATCAAAGTGTTGCATTGCCCTTGCACCATGCAAAGTAATGCAAGGGCAATGCAACACTAAACTCAGATTTACAAAGCCAGGCAAGGGCACCTTGTGTGGCCCTGCGGTGCTTGGTAAATCTGGTGTAACGCAAGGTAGTGCTAGTTGCTGCGTGGCATTACTCTGCTCCAGGAGGCATTCCATGGGTGGAGCATTGGTGTTCCCAAACATCCACACATGGATTGTGGTGCATTCCCATATTTAAGAAGGAGTGGTAGACCTGGTATGCGTCAAAATGCTATGTCTTTCCCAGGGGAGGTGTAATGAGGAAAAATATCTTTATTTCTCCTCCTTTTTTCCTCTTTCTATGTGTGCTGCACTCTGCAGCACTCGTAGAAAGAGGTAACATCTTCAGAGAAGTGTTTTTGTGCAGGAAGGTGCCCCTTCCTGCACAAAAACACTCCTGCCTGCAACGCAGGCAGCCTTGCACCATGACACAAGGGTGCCTCCGTTGGCACTAGGAAGACAAAAGTGTGCCAGCATAAGGAGAGTACAGGAATGAGCCATATAATGTTAAATATGGGACATTCCTGTCCATTCCCATCCATGCAGTGCAGCGCAGCAAGGTGTCTTGCTGCATTGCGTTGCATGAAATATTGATAAATATATTCCCAAGTGTTGCCCTCCAGGTCCTGGAACCCTTGACTGGTTTCAGAGTGTACTTCTCCTGTTGAACCCTAAAATCTAGAACATAGAAGCTTTTCAGTCAGTCATATTAGCTTTATTTGACAGATATATCATCAAAGCAGGATACAAGGAATAATTCTTAAGACACAAATATAAACGCAATTAAAATCACGATTAAACCCCCCATTGCTGTTAGAAAGTTAAAAATCTGTCCTCTAAGACAATAGAATTCAGTAAAGCAGTAAAAACATCATATTTACATTGGTGCTTTAAAACCCTAGATACTTTACAGTTCATCGTGCTATTATCTGCACGTTCATAAGTAATTACATTGATATCATGTCAGACCCTGTCAGACAATACCACTGCATCTAACATGCGGGAGGCCAGCTCCATAAATTCGTATACAAAAGGCTAATACACATAAACTTTTACCCCTCATTAAGAACCTGTGATCTAATAGCCCATGCCCATCCCAAAACTTTTGCCAGAGCAATGGCGATAGGAGATAGCGTTTCCGAGCGCAATAATCTTAGTGCAACGTCATTCCTTCTAGTGCCCAAAGATCTACAGATTGGAGACAGCCAAATTCGGCGAGGTGCAGCATTTTTGCCTGGAGAACCGACACAAGACTGGGACCAACCTGCCAACCCAATCTGCCAAGGTTGCATCGGTGGTGGGCCTGAGTTCGATGTAGCCCCCACTACGTTCTTTTCCACAACAGAAAATCCATTTCAGTGTACCCAAAGGTGACATCGAACCCTCTTTGGTTGCAGCCTGCAGCCTTGTCCCACCGAAGCAATCCGACTTCCAGAAAAGCATTTAGGTCAAAGGCGGAAAGCATCACCGGGCCACACAACGAGCGGCAGCGGACTCACATCGACAACCTCTTGGGCATGAAATCTGGACTTTTCTCCCTCTAAGCTTTTCCTTCCTTCATTGATGGCTTCACAGGGACAGCAACAACCCATCGTCAATGGCCCTTTCTGCTGCATTGCCCTGTTAAGAACACTACCTTCTAAGAAAATTTCTTAGTCTGACGGTCACTCTTTGACTGGGACCAACCTGGTCCATATATCCGACCCGCGCTCCATTGTGGTCGACCTCAAAACTTGCCCCTTTCCCAGTCTAGTGTGACCAGTTACCCACATTTGGTGCTTGGCACTTTTTGGCACATTTTTATTCAAAACTTTAAAAATTCACATCTCAAGTTCCCCTTGTAGGATATTTGCCATTTTTGTGTCATTTTGTTCATTATAATGGTATCTATTTTGATATATTGGTAGATGATTTTTGTCGTGTTGTGTTTTTGCCTTTTTACCTGTTGTGGTACTTCTAAATGTTTTGTACATTTTATTAAGTTAAGTCTATTTGTTCAGGTTTAAACTACTGACACCTAAGAAGAATAGTGACACTATTACTTTTAGTAGTCTACCATCCACCTCAACTAATCACTTTCTCACAGTTATAAAAAAAAAGTCTCTTACCAATTAACCAGTCAACAGGCACAGTGTCATCAGTTTACTCATTATAGTTCATACACACACGCTGTTCAATCAAAGTGGTCAACAAATGTATATCCTTTGCCACAAAATGGTCACTCTTAGCTGGAGTACGTGCTCTGAGTCTCTATGTTCCATTATTTGCCAAGCTCTAGTATTCCTTTACAATGAAGTATTTCACTGTGCTTGTGACAGAGGTATTTCCATGCCTGTATCTCAAATGCCACCATGTGTCCACGTGTTTAAAACCTTCTCTATTACACAATCGGTTTTACCTTACAACTTACTTTGTTATCCATTATTTCTACAAAGCCACTTCCAGACAGGCTAAAAAACTATTTACATTTTCACTTACTGATAATGTAAATTCCGAAATCATAATTTTAGTAATAAACTTGTATAGATGCTGCACATCAATGGCGTCTTGAACCGTTGTCGGCTAGTACTCGTATATCTATTGTAAGGTATGAATAGAGGGCGTACTGTACTGGTCTGAGTTCTGAATCTTTCTTTGGGTGAAAGCCTGCTTCTGGGTGCAACATAGTTAATACTATGGCCCATATTTATCAATATTTCATGCACCACATCAGGCCACCTTGCTGCGCTGCACTGCGTGAAAGGTAGAGGGCAGGAATGCGCTATATTTAACATTATTACGGTGCATTCATTATATGGTGCTGGTGTTGTAACTGCTCCCTAGCGCTAATGCAGGCACCCTTGCACCATAGTGCAAGGGTGCCTGTGTTACAGGCTGGATTGTTTTTGTGCAGGAAGGTACACCTTCCTGCAGAAAAACAATCCTCAGAGGCATTTTCCTGTTTCTAAGGGCCTTATTACGAGTACGACGGTCATGGGACCGCCGTACTTGCGCTGGCAGTCTGACCACCATGGTCTGCCTGCCGTATTAAGAGTGCGATGGTCAGACTGCCAGCAGCCCACTACAACACCGCCACCACTGCCAGGCTCCTGGATCCTGCTGTGCCGGCGGTGTATGAAATGAGGAGGAATGGAGGCGGTACCGATCCCGGCACCACCATCCATATTGCAACTTGCACTTCTGCAATGCTTCTCATGGCAGTGCTCCCGCCATGAAAAAGCTGGTGGAAGGGCAAGGAGGGGGCTCCCAAAAGGGCCCCTGGGCAAATCTGCACATGGAGATGGGTGCAGAGGTCACATGATGTGCCCCCCTACAAGTACAAGTGCATGCACTGTGTGGCATGCATGACATGGTGCATGCCAAACCGTGCAGAGACGAGCATTCGGCGCTGTCACGGTGGCCGTATGCTGTATAGGCTCTCCTATGAGCCTAACATACCCACACATTGAGACCACTGCAGCACCACCCGCCCGCTCAGGATTATACTCATAATCTGGCAGGCGGGCTCAGCAGGGCCTTGGCGGTCTTCTTGGGACTGCATTGGTGGCGGTCCCAGCCGAAGACCGCCAAAGTCGTAATAAGGCCCTAAGTTTGCTGCAGAAATACAGATATTTCTCCTCATTGTGCCTCAATCAATCAAAGGTCTACCAGTGCGGGCAAATCTAGAAATGTGTCAGAATGCATGGGTGGATGCTTAGGAGCACCTACACTCCATCCATGGCATGCCTCCCTTCCACAGAGTAACGCAAGGCAGCGATTTGCGCTGCCTAGCGTTACTGTAGATTTATCAAGCCACTCAGGGCCACACAAGGTGGCCTTGTGTGGCTTGATAAATCTCATTTAGGTGTTGCGTCACTCTTGCCTGGTGCAAGGGCGACACAAAACATTGATAAATATGGACCTAGATTGGGTTTTTACTCACATTGTTAGTTCAAAGTGCTACATGCTTGACAGTGCCAGTCTTTCAATATTGAGTGCTATTATTGTGTTTTGACATGTGGATAGGTTATATAAAGTTAAGTTTTCTTAAGTTTAATTTCTGTTACAAATAGAAGTATGGACAGGTTTGCACTGTATGATAAAAAGAGAAGCTATGAAGGGCCTCGTTATGGGCATGTCATGTTTAGTATTAAGTTGTGTTTTAGGATTAAACCTTGGTTATGATTGCCACCTTTCCACAATGGAAAAATGCTGGCTTTGAGTGATTTTTTCAATTTTTTTACCAGATGCAACATCAAAATTCTTGTTATGCATGTATAAAACTGGCCAGGTGGTAACCCTAACCTCTGTAATGTGAACTGGAAACTCTTTGTAATCAACAGAGAGTTCACTTTCATTTACAGTCACAGTATTATCATGAAGCGCTTTCGGCATGCACTGATTGGATGAAATGCCAATACAGTGATGTTTTTTGCTCTGTAAACCAAATACGGTAACTTGACAACAGATGTACAAGTGGTAAATAAACTGATCTCTCGAAAAGCAATAAAAACAGGACTTTGCAGCATGTATACAGTTACAAGAGATATTACCTAATGTGGAAGATCCTTAGAGCGTAGGAATAAAACAGAGGGACATTCCTTAATATACAAATAATGTAATTAGCCAGGCACTGATCTAGATTGTTTCTAACATCCTGTGAATTCACATTCTCCCACGAACAGCTTTGTGGTGTTTTTTAGGTCTTACCTGAGACAGCACATGAGCTGTCACTTGCAGGACATTTTGTTAGATTAAAGGGGGCTTAGAGCACACCTGTTTCTTACCATTGGTTGGCTTCATCATCACTTTCATTTCCTTGCTTTTCAATGGTCAGCGCACACCAGTTTCACTTTCTCTTCGTGACTTTGTCCTTTCCCTGGAGCATGGAGCAATTACTTCTTCCTTATACTGACCTCATACTTTTGGAGGTGCTTTTTAGGTCTCGCCTGAGCCAGCGCGCATGCGCTAGTCTGCAAGACATTTAGTAAGGGCTTTAAACTTTGGAACACACGCTCGTGCGTGTGCTTTTGTTTTCGTCACCCGCTATTGGCCTTTGCATGCGTAAAGACAGCACGCAATTGGCCAAAGGCGGGTGCATGTCCCGCCTTCTCTCTCTTGTGGCCTAAGGTGCTCGGGAGCGAGCATCAGCGCCATCTGTTTCCAATTATTGCGCCCACATCTCACGTTCACGTTAATTGGAAACAGATGGCGCTTGCGCTGGCCCTGGCTTTTTACAGCAGCGCGCGCGCACCACTCCCGGGCTTGTCTTAAAAGCTTTCACTTTCGCGAAAGTTTGCAGCCTCGTTACATCGTGTAATTCAGATGGGGAGATGGTACCTGTCTGGCTCAGCTGTGGGTCATTGGAAAGAGCTCTGCTATCGGTGCGCAGGCCGCTTCCTTCCGCAGCACATTTAGCGACATGTTCACTTTATAATTGCCGTCATCATTGAGTTATCGAACCAGGGCCTTGGTGAAAGACACAACCATCCCTGGCAAGCATGCTGAAACTAGCCTCGCACCACGGGAGGCCGTGACCAGAATGGGGCACCAGTGGCTGTCATGGCTGCCCACCCGCCTCCGAGAGCAGCCGGGTGCCTGCGGGCCCCCGGGGAACATGGCGGAGGCAGAGTGTCCTGTCCGGGCGGGCGACAAATACTGGCCGCACTTCAAGGAGTCCCGAAATGTGACAGTAAAAAACATAGCACCTGGTGGCCCAGCTCGTAAACACCTGTGATTTCAGACTTGGACACACGTCGGTCATGCCTAGTCCATGCATGTTGTGGGGGTAGGGAGTCCACGTGGGCAATCACACACGGGGCGGATAATCCCTCCCTCCGTCCTCCCTGCGCCCTGCGAGGCCTATACTCTGAAAAGTCCATATTTCACGGCAGGTATTGTGCTTAGCTTGCAAAGCTTCACACCTCGGCTCATATATTACCCGGTGACACGAGAGAGAGAGAGAGGCGCAGGTCGAACACAGCGCGCCACATTTGTAGTAACTTTGTGCAATGTCTACAGCTGAAGGCCTTGTGTAGGTGACAGAACAAGAGATGCAAATCTCCCAGCGGGTGCCACACAGCACCTAACCACGGGTTCTTCTATTGGGGTGGTGTTTTATTTGGTGCCAACATGCTGCCTTCCAGCTTCATAGCACTTTGGAACACTAAGCATACAACAATAACAACAGAAAATAGGATAATAATGGCAACGGGCAATGACCTGTGTGTGTCATATTCTTAGAGGGTTTTTTATTTGCTACCCAATGTGAATTTATCCTGCAAGGCAATTCAATCTTTAGTTATTGTAAGGCTCGTAAAATGGGTTCTCATTGGTGGTAAAACCCGTTTCTAATCCTGCACACAGCCTCAGCTGTGGATGCCCACACTTACCGACGCAGGAGCGCCACGAAGCAAAGCGCCCCGCCTCC
The DNA here is from genome assembly GCA_963921515.1 of Calotriton arnoldi. Classification (NCBI taxonomy): domain Eukaryota; kingdom Metazoa; phylum Chordata; class Amphibia; order Caudata; family Salamandridae; genus Calotriton; species Calotriton arnoldi. The sequence continues at coordinate 195,901 of CAWUFW010003006.1, read as the reverse complement.
CAGCACACAACACGCAAGTTGAGTTGACACCTTTTTGCGATGCAGCGCGCGCAACGAAATTCGTTTTATTGATTTAGTTGTCTACTTACCTGCATTCATCCGTATTCCGGTGTTTACTACCCCCCATCCTGCCCCTCCCCTGCCCCACGTCACCGCCCGGTAGCACTCCCACCAGGAGCCACTACTGCCATTGGTAATGCATCGGGTTCGCCTGTGTGATGAATAATCAGCTGGGTCGGAGTCCGGGTCGAAGGGACGAAGAAAAGAGCTGCTCCTGCCATTTTGGTGCGTTGACATCCATGGATGAAAGGCTGAGTCAGAGCTGCTCAGATGAAGATGACCGTTGTTAACAGGCCAGTATCTGTAGAGGGCAGAATTACAGACACGGCCATCTTACCAGGACCCTTGCCAGGTAGTACAAACATTGAGCCCATGCATTATTAGTATGCAACGCTCCTCCCCCCCAGCCCAAGTGGCCCGGTCCATGCGTGAGAAAACCGCAAAGAAACAGTTCCCTGTTCAAATAAAACAGCACCTATAACACAGCGTACGCCATGCTTGGTTCACCAGTGTGTATTTTATGCAGGATAGTTTGGTGGCGCACTGTGTTAATTACAGAGTCTGATATAACTCAGGTTGGAGTCCTGTTAAAGTAGCTCTGTGGGTTGTGCACTTGCTGCAAACAATGTGAATTTATCCTGCAAGGCAATTCAATCTTTAGTTATTGTAAGGCTCGTAAAATGGGTTCTCATTGGTGGCATCAACACTTCTTTTTAAGTGGTTTGTAATGCAGCTCCATGGCTCAGTGAGTTAAACCCTTGCTGCCATAACACTCAGATCACAAGTATGATACTTAAGACTCTGTCTTCCATCCTTCCCACTGTAGGAAATAAAGTGCCTTTAATCTGGGCAATGCTAAGACCTTTCCTTGAGGGCGCTTACAAACAGTACCTCTGATATGAAGTGCTGTGTAAAACATTAGTGTGTGCTTTATTATTATGATTCTTATTGTCACACTTCACATCTTACATTTGAACAAATCAGCAAGTGAACAGTTGAGAAATAATTTATAAGAAGCAAAATTGCGTGTGCTCTGAAAATGTTTGCATATGACGACTGCATTCATGGTGTTTTGGGGTGCACAGTATTCGATCCAGACACCCCGTCCAGGTTTCTATAGCGACTTAGAGCTCCAGACTCTATATCAAAAAGAGATAGTAATCTAAGCGCACTGTTAGTGTAAGTGCAATATATGACATTCAGAAACCCCCGAAGTCCAAGTGCAAGAACTTGGAAACAGCCAAAGCTTTAAAACATACTGCAACAAGAGTATGAACCTTTTAACCCACTCTTAATGGGGTGCGGGATGTCTGACATCTTAAACATTGCGCCTAGCAATTATTTCCACAGACTGTAAAGGGTAAATTAAATATTCACTTTCAAAACATAAGGATAGTCACTTACAATAATGTGACTGCAAACAAATGTTATTGACGTTGAATTGAAGAAGTAGGAATGTTCATAATATAATATTTAATGGCAGCATGTAAAGTCAACGTGTTATTTATAGCGCGTGGGATACAAAGTCAGCATGAAGTCGGCTTTCTCCACAATAATTTACGTTTAAAAAACTCGTGTACAAGTTCTGTCCGGAGCTCAAACTCATGAAGTTTATTTATGTAAATGTTTGATGTTAAAAGAGAGGGGCGCGTGCGTTGCCATAGAAACCAACACTACATCATCAGCCGGTGTCGTGCTGCTCTAGACACTGGGGATCTACATGCGTGTATGTGGGCCGGCCAGGCTGCACGAGATCTCGCGATCTATTGGATCCGTAGCCTCTTGTGGCCCCACTAGGCTTTCAGCATGCGCTGGATTATTTCTGCTACATATTATTAGCAGTCTGCACGGGATTCTCACATTCACTTGATCCCCAGCCAGCAGTGGATCCCCATCTGGCACCAGTCCCTTACAGCATGCATCGAATGCCCAGACTGGACTAGATCTCTGGTCTGCACTTAAATCCGTGGCCGACTCGGACTTCCCAGAGTCTACTGGATCCAGATCGAGTCTGCCTCAGACCCAAGGCCTTTACTCCTTCCCCTATCTGCCTTTACTCCTTCCCCTATCTGCAATCTCTCCAAATCCTGCTCTAGAATAGATTTCAATCCTGCCCTAAGATCCCAGCTTGCATCAGATCCATAATCTGCCCAGTGGGTGATAATGTGCTGCATGGCTAAACACTTACAAGGTCCCAAAGGCGAGACCTATTGGCTATGCCAATGCTTGTTTATTTTAGTTGTAGCACTCCATAAGAGTGCATGTGTTTGCAGGCCATCTCCCCTGCACCCTGCCTTGTTGCAAGTTGTGGTTGCTCTGATTTGCTACATTGTTGGTATTGCTCCAATGTTATTGCTCAGATGTTTCTTCTGTCGTTGTTGCCCCTTCGTTGTTTCACCATCCTTGTTTCCATTGTTGTTGCCCCTACATTGACTTACTGTTGTTTTTCACCCATTACTTGTCCCCCTCACTTTGCACCACCTGCTGCATTCTTGCTTTTCATATGCTTTTTTTATATGTATATTTTTATTGGCGTTTCAGCAAAATTCAGTTTCGAACTATAGGAAATATTAGCGAACAGCACAATCACATTAAGCATCCTGTGGAATTTCAAATGTTGCCAAGGCCATCCTCAACATATCAAATAGCAGCAAGTAAATGATACAACATCAAAGAGTAAAAGAAAAACCCCTCTCCCCCCTCCGGTGCTCAGCTCGTTCCATAGGGCAGTCCCAAAAGGACAATTGTATCACAAGCAAGCCCCGGCAGGTCGCTCACCCAGCTCTTTATATGCTTTGTCTGTAATAGGCTGTCCTGGACGTGGGGGTGTCTGAGCAGCACCAGCATTAGGGTGGTGTACAAAATGCCATGAGAATGCTTCATAGAATGTGTTTTATAAATAAGGCAATACTTTGATTCATTTTCCTAAAGCTTGAAAAATAAAATGCTTAACTAGATAGAATACAGCACCCGTTTGGGGCTCATCTTACCCACAGTGATGATGAGCTCGAAGCACCTGAAAGAATGAGCATCTTTATTTTTGAGTCCATCATCTTTCATGTGAGTTGGTCTGGTGCCGTTGTCTGCCTTCTATGTTTGTGGCCTGAGTGTGGGTGGTTGGTCTGCTGAAGAGAACTCTGATAGTTCCTCTTCTCTCAGACCTTCAAGGGGTCTCTGTGGAAGGGTTGCTGAGTGAGGGGTCGACAGGGCCCTGACTGCCTGCCAGTCTCCTGGCTGGAGAGCAGCAGTGAGGTCGTGCTGAGCTCTTTTTACTTGCTGCATCATGTCACCCTGGGATTAACAGATCCATGCAGTAAACTTTGCTCTTTTGTATGACTGTGAGTTGTAAATCAGCAAGGCGCATGTAGACAGGCATATGCTTAATAACCTATGTATATGTAGAGCAATCCATGTTAATCAGTACTTGAAAGGGGAATATAGAGTTGTACACATTCATTAAAACAGACACCTATTTACTAGTTAGATGTGCCAGTACTCTCCCATTAAAAGTATTGGACCACCTATGTTCTGCTGCTTGCCCCATCTCCCTACCCCCCGTTGTGCTGCTTGCCCCATCTCCCTACCCCCCGTTGTGTTGCTTGCCCCATCTCCCTACCCCCGTTGTGTTGCTTGCCCCGATCCCCCACTCCCTTCCCTCATATGTAGTCTGCCTACCGCTACAGCCAGAAAAAAAGCGCAATGACACGGTCCGCGCTTGCCGCATCATCTTGTTTTTAAGTAGGAATTTAGCTCCAATTACAAGCTTGAACAGGCACCACTGCAGGTAACAAGAGCAACTATGAAGGATCTACTTATGGGCCTAATATGTTCAATGCTGAATTTATTATCACAATATGCTTCATTAATGCCGAGCCCAGCGCGGAGAGGTAGGTATGGAGGGTGCATTGGGTGCAGGGACTAGGAAAGATGTTTCGCCTCTAAATAACAACATCTTATTGTAACCTGTGGGCGCAATATTCACACTCACGTACGCGCGTAATCCCCAAAATCCCAGGAATGGGCCAGTGAAATATAAATTACGAACACTGACAGGCACATAGGCCTGAATTTATATCTTGTGAAAGTAGGGTGGGCGGCTGGGCACATTCAACATGGGGTGGTAACAAAAACTGTGCTGATTCTAGTCATGTGCAGATATGTTATTCAATGGCTTGAAGAGGAGGGTACAAATGTTATGTTTCGGGGTTTGTGAGTTTACTTGCTTATGATAGATGTTCAACATAAAACGATTACTTCAGCTAACAACATACTGGCTCTATGCCAACAGAAATTGACTATAATGTGTACAACTGTATCTGCATGCATTGTACAAAGTTGATATGTAACTTGTATTGAATTGCTGATGTTTCAGATGTAATGCGAACTGTTGCAATGTAATAATTGTCATGCACATAATACTAATGATAATAACAATAATAATAATAAAAACAAATTTAAACAAAATAAATTAATGCCGAGCCCAGTGCTCTCTGTGAATGCATTTCACTTTTCAAAGTACATCATGAAATTATTCTGAAGAAATGATTTGCAACAATTCTTTAATGCTATTGAAAACATGAAGAGTGAAAAGCAGACTAAAGCATCATAATGGATTTCAGGACTATTACAGTTACATGTAATTAATCTAAATCGATGGCTTTCAAATCATCATTTCATCAGAATAAATTGCCTGCTTTTTAAGAAACTCAAATTGTCTAATACAAATAATGACGTGGGTTAAAGGAGACATTGAGAGGGTGTAAAGAATGACGTGTGTGGATAGCAAAGGTGACATAATAAGTAGGTCATGCCCTTTGGAACCCTCATCCATTTGTGATCATTCGCGCTTTGAAGGTCCCATCTTTTTGTTTCAGTGTGTTATCACAGCACTTCATACATTATTCATATATTTACCACTCAAAACAAGATCATCATGACCATGAGCAGAACAGATTTGGAAGTCACGTTTGGCCTAATGGTGAAAGCTGCTGACATGTGATCATGGGAACCAGCGTTCATATCCTAGCTTCGGCTCAACATTCTCTGATTCTGGGCAAATCGTAATCTCACGCTGCCTAAAATAAAGCTTAGATTATTCTGGTTCTGTTGTAAAGTACTCTAAAATTTGGTGAATTTTATTAACTTTAGGCGTGTGGGCTTGTGAACTAAAAATCCGAGAACACAAAATATGCACACTTGCATTATCCCACCTGTGTATTAAGCATGAATATTGTGTGTGTCCATTGGATAACCCTTATTATACCTCATTTTTCAACAGCCTTAAATTATAAATAACATTGTTGGTGTAATTTACGCACTCATAAATAACTTACATGGCATACCCTACTTACTCATGCATAACGTATACACTCATAAGTGAGTAAGATATGCATGAGTGAGTAAGGTACTCCCTAACCCTCTATATAATGCCATTAAATACACAGATGTCCCTGATATCAAAACAATTTAATAAAAGTAATGTAAAAGTACTATAAAAATGCTTTTTTAAATAAATTAATTACAAATGCATTGCAATACAAAACTATCATATAATATTAAAGGATTGTATATCAATTAGTGTTTTATGTTAATTTAAAATGTAAAAATGGAGTAAGCTATGGAATGATGCATAAGTTACACATTTTCTTACAACTATTCACAGAACTTAAAGAAGGCACTTGCAAGCATTTGTGACTACCAAACCTCGTAAAAAGTAACTTAAGAGCTTTTTCACACGTAGGTTTAGTAAATAGGCACTGCAAGAAAATAGGCAATTGGTTGAGAAGTATGTGAATACTTCCCAAGAAATAAGTGTAAAATCCTGTCAGGTCCAACACACAAGTTCAATAAATAATCTTAAAATCAACCCCTGGTGGCTATGGCACAGAGCAGACAGGCTTATCCTAAAAAAACTGTGTAAAGTATTTAGCAGTAACAAAACAATTTAAAAGTAAAATTACAAGACAATAAAAATCACAAAACCAATTTCTAAACATAGTGACAAATCTAATAAGAAACTGTTGGAAAGTGGATTATTGGTAGGGGCAAATGTAGGTCTGCCACTGGCAATAAGGCCACTAATCATTGGTAGGTCTCCGCATAGGTCTTAGAAAATTATTCCTATGCTCAACCCTTGGTAACATGGCTGCGAGCAGACAGGCTTAACTTCAAAGACAGGTATGTAAAGCATTTAAAAACACCAATTCAGTAAATAATTAAAACACAACACATACTAAAAATCCAACACCAAGTTATAGAAATAGTAAATATTTGTATCTTTAAAATGACACCAAAACAACAAAAATCCAATGTAGGGAACCGGAGATATGAATTTTCAAAGATTTAGCAAATATAGCACTTAGAAGATTATAGCACCATATTGGGAAACCTGCTCACGATAGACCGGGTCAAAGTCAAAGTTTCAGGCCGACCGCGATGGAGCCCTGGACGGCTTTAGCTCGCGGCAGGTCTTGGTCTCAGTTTCTACCTTCACACTTAGAAACTTTTCTGGAGCTTTTCTCCCCGAGGTCCCTCGAAGCTCCCAGCCAGTCTGGATTTGGTGAGGGTTCGCCTGATTGCCTTTCGACGAGCTCCCGGTCAACTTCCCTGGAGCGGACTTAGAAACTTTTTCTTTAGCGCTTCAGTGGGGCAACCCAGGAGCCCAGGCAGACACGCGATGGAAGGCAGGCGGCTTGGCTCTCGCGGTTGCTCCCGGTCACCTTTTCTACGAGCGGACTTGGAAACTTTTCTGGAGCTTTTTCTCGCGGAGTCTCTCGATGCTCTTCATGTAGCCGGATCCGGTGAGGGTTCGCCGGCTTCAGATTTCTTCTAGTCCCAGTCAAACTCTGGAAGTTGGACCGACGGAGCTTTTAGCGGGACGAACCTGGGTGGCTTGGCCGGCTCGCGGTTGAAGGCAGGCAGCTTGGCTGACCAGGTTGAGTCGGTCCCTCTATGGAGCTTTTTTTCAAAGATCCTCCAAAGTTCTCCAAACTTCTTGAACTTATTCCTGAAGTTCCTCAAAGGGTTCCAAAGTGTCTCAAACTCACTCCAAGGGTCTGGAAGCTCCAAGATGGTCCTTGAAAGTTGAGGACTTCAGTTCCCACAATCCACTTGGACGTCACCCTTACAAATCCACTGGTAGTTCTCCAAGGTGCAGATTTAGTTTGTGATGTTCCAGATGAGCTCTTTTAACCTGTAGCTTTCAGGGAGTCCACTCTTTAGTTCCTTTTCAGCAAGATAATCCACAGGGCTGTAGTTTCAGATGGTGCAGTCTTCAGAGGTCAGGCCTTAGAAATTTTTGCACAGCAAAACTTCTCAGATTGGCAATGTCTTGCTTCAGTAAGTTTCAAGCCGCAGATCTGAGAGGCTCTGCCCCTCTCAGATACTTATTCCAAGTTCTCTGGGTCAAGCAGGAGGTCACTGCTTTGAGGAGGGTAACTCCTCAAAGATATGACCACATCCTGTAGAGTGTGGCATTATTTTCTCCAAGAGTGCATCAAATCTTCCAAATCCATAATGGCTGATTTTCCAGCAAGGAGGTAAGAGCTGGCTAAACACAGCCCTAGGATGGCTAATTTACTTAGACTCTCCCTCCTGCATCTGCTCATACCTTCCTTAATCCTACCATCTGCTTAAGGTGGGAAGTTCAGAGTTGTAAATGACACTGTTCTCTGCTCTCCTCTTTGATGAACATAGTTTACGACTCCTCCCCCTGGCCTGGCATTCCTATGGAACAGCACACTGCCCTGCCAGCAGAGCTGGTTGACCCCAGGGGCTCTTTATCACCTCTTCAAGGCAGCCTGGCTAATCCACTTAACTCTGACCAATTAGGGCAGACCACTGGAAGGCTGAATCAGGACTTACAAACAAGAAAGTCTTATAACGTTTTGTATGTACACTTTAGGAGAAATTCAATAATATCATATTGTGGAATGTATTAATACCATTCGGGGAAGTCTTTGAATGGCACTTCTAGCCCTCTCCTATCAAGAGTTATTAATCAACAACTTCCTACCATGTTAACCTATGTAGCAAGGGATTTGCAATGGGAAAAATGACTTGGGCCATTTTTCCAGCACCAGGACTCTCAAAAACATATTTTATAAGTACTTTGCTTATATCTACAGGACCCCCACCCCATGGAACAACTAGGGGAGACTTTAGGGGTTCTGAATCTGTAGAAATATTGCAGATCCTCCCTCCACAGTGCTCCTAGCATCAAAGTCGAATTTAGGCAGCACTTTATCACAATGTGGGGAGTGAAATGTGAAATTTCACTTACCCAGGGTATATAAAACTCATTTTACAAGGGTGTACCTTATAAATATCTGACCCCCCACCACAGGGACACCTAGGGGAGACCCTGGGGGTTCCTAATATGCCAAAACATGGTAGGTTATCCATTTTTAAGTGCCCCAAACCCCAAAGTCGAGTTTGGGCACAATTTACTTTTTAAAAGCAGTCCTGGTACCCAGGGCTGCTTTTAAATTGACCTCAGGCTTCAGCAGTGCACACATGCAAGTGCAAAAAGAGCTGCTGGACTCTAAACTGCCATGCCCTAAGGTACTAGGGACTTCTAGGTAGTTTCAATCCCCCTGCCCTATTATATACTAGGGGCTTATAGGATAGGTCATGCCAATAACAGGGGTACCCCACCATACCATTGTGTACCCTAGTGTATGTAGGCGGTTTAACTGTATTCTAATGTGTCTCTTTCAGCATAGCACTGGCCCTGGGCCTGGTTAGGCAGAGCCCAGGGTCAGTCAGAGTCAGTTACCACCAGTATCAGTCAGCAAAAATTTGGGGGGTGCCCAGGGCACAGGATGACTTTGCAACATAGCCCCCCCCCCCCAAACAAAAGGTGATGGGTTACTAACCTACACCCTGGGAGTCCTCATCAGCTAAGTGGAAAAACCTGGAAAGTTCATCCGCATTTGCATGGGCAACCCCAGGTCTGTGTTCCACTGTAAAGTCCATCACCTGTAGGGAAATGGACCACCTTAACAGCTTGGGAGTCTCCCCTCTCATCTGCATGAGCCATCTGAGAGGCCTGTGGTCAGTTTGAACACGAAAGTGAATCCCAAACAAATAGGGTCTCAACTTTTTCAGGGACCAAACCACAGCAAAAGCCTCTCTCTCAATGGCACTCCACCTCTGCTCTCTGGGAAGGAGTCTCCTGCTAATAAAGGCAACTGGCTGATCAAGGCCCCCTTCATTTAGCTGTGACAACACTGCCCCAATCCCTTGCTCTGAAGCATCTGTCTGAACAACAAATTCCTTTGTGTAGTCAGGGGCTAGTAGTATTGGTGCTGAACACATGGCAGCTTTCAGAGTGTCAAAAGCCTTCTGACACTCTGGGGTCCAAATCACCTTCTTGGGCCTCTTTTTAGAAGTGAGTTCTGTTAGGGGCCCCACAATGGTCCCATAATTTTGAACACACCTTCTATAGTACCCTGTCAGTCCAAGGAATGCCCTGACCTGAGTCTGGGTAACAGGAGCTGTCCAATCCAAAATAGTTTGGATTTTAGCTTGGAGAGGCTGTACATGGCCCCCACCTACCAGGTGGCCCAGGTACACCAAAGAACTCTGCCCTATTTGGCACTTACTGGCCTTAATAGTCAGGCCTGCTTGCTGCATGGCCTGAAGCACTTCCCTTAGGTGGTTTAAGTGATCACCCCAGGTAGAACTGTATACAGCTATATCATCCAGGTAAGCTGCACTGAACTGTTCCAACCCAGACAAGACCCTGTTCACCAACCTTTGGAAGGTGGCAGGTGCATTCTTTAACCCAAAGGACATTACCTTGAACTGATAGTGTCCCTCTGGAGTGGAGAATGATGACCTCTCCTTTGCTCCATCAGTGAGGGTAATCTGCCAGTAACCTGAAGTCAAATCAAAAATACTCAGGTACTTAGCAGCCCCTAACCTGTCAATGAGCTCATCAGCTCTAGGTATAGGGTGAGCGTCAGTCTTTGTGACTGCATTCAATCCTCTGTAGTCCACACAGAACCTTAACTCCTTGGGTCTCCCCTGAGGATTAGGTTTAGGCACCAGCACCACTGGACTGGCTCATGGACTCTCAGACGGTTCAATTACCCCCAATTCCAGCATATTAGCAACCTCAGCTTTAATGCTGGTTCTGACATGGTCAGACAACCTGTACAGTTTATTTTTGACAGGTAGGCTGTCACCAGTGTCCATGTGGTGCACACACCACTCAGTGATGCCTGGGGTCAAAGAGAACAGGCCAGCAAACTGCTCCAGCACTTGCTTACAGTCTCTGTGCTGCTGGTCTGTCAACTTGGGAGAGAGTATCACCCCCTCCACTGACCCATCTTGCACATTAGTGGAGAGGAGGTCGGGCACAGGCTCAGTCTCCTCCTCCACACCCTCATCAGTGACCAGTAACATGGTCATGTCTGCCCTGTCATGGTGGGGTTTCAATGTATTCACATGCAGGACCCTATGAGGGTTCCTGGGGGTGCCAAGGTCAACCAAATAGGTAACCTCACCCTTCTTTTCTAAGATTGGATAGGGCCCACTCCACTTGTCATGGAGGGCTCTGGGAGCTATAGGCTCCAACACCCACACCAATTGTCCTGGAGTATACTCGGGCATAGTAGCCTTTTGATCATACCAGTGCTTCATGAGCTCCTGGCTGGCCTCCAGTTTCCTGTTTGCCTTGTACATCTACTCTGCCATCCTAGATCTCAGGCCTAGCACATAGTCAAGCACATTGTCCTTAGCTTCTTTAAGAGGCTTCTCTAAAGACTCTCTTAGCAGGCTCAATGGCCCCCTCACAGGGTGTCCAAACAACAACTCAAAGGGACTGAAACCAACCCCTTTCTGTGGCACCTCCCTGTAGGCAAACAGTAAGCATGGGAGGAGAACATCCCATCTCCTCCTGAGTTTCTCTGACAACTCATTTATCATGCCCTTCAGGGTTTTGTTGTATCTCTCAACAAGACCATTTGCTTGTGGGTGATAGGGCGTGGTGAACTTGCAGTTGACATCACACTCATCCCACACAGCAGTCAGATAGCTGGACAGGAAATCCGTGCCCCTATCTGACACCACATCTTTTGGAAAGCCCACTCTGGTGAACACACCAAGCAGTGCTCTAGCCACCGAAGGAGCATCAATGGTTCCAAGAGGTATGGCTTCAGGGTACCTAGTGGCATGGTCAACTACCACTAAGATATACCTATTCCCTGATGCAGTAGGTGGGTCCAGGGGAACAACAATGTCCATCCCCACCCTTTCAAAAGGAACCCCCACCACTGGCAGTGGTATTAGGGGAACCTTTGTCTTGCCCCCTGCCTTGCCACTGGCCTGACAGGTGACAAAGGAGCTGCAAAACTCCTTTACCTTTTCAGACATATGGGGCCAGTAGAAATGGTTCACCAATCGGTTCCATGTCTTTGTCTGTCCCAAATGTCCTGCCAAGGGGATATCATGACCCAAAGTCAGGATGAACTCTCTGTACTTCTGGGGCACCACCAACCTCCTGGTGGCCCCCTCCTTGAGATTTCTGGCCTCTGTATAAAGCAGTCCATCTTCCCAGTAGAGTTTGTGAAACCCACTGTCATTCCCCTCCTCTTGCTTAGAAGCAATCCGCCTCAAGCTCTCAAGGGTGGGACAGTCACGCTGTCCCTTACTGAACTCCTCTCTGGAGTGTCCACCTGCTCCTGTCAGTTCTGCCAAATCTGACAGCTCTGGCAGGGATGGAGTCCCTCCCTCAGACGCCAGATCCTCCCCATCAGGGTTAGATTCTTCCTGCACCTCTGGAGTTCCCTGGGCTGGCTCACCAGGCCCAGTACCCTTGTCCTTGGATGCTTGGCCCTTTGTTCCAGGGTCCAAGTGTCTAGCCCCTCCCTTCTGGCTAGTCTGTGACCTAGTCACAGCACATACCCACTCAGGGAGCTCCAATATTTTCATATGGAGTCCTCTCTCTACCTCTGACCACACAGAGGCTTCAAGATCATTGCCCAGTAAGCACTGGACTGGGAGCACCCTTGACCCAGCTACCTTCATAGGGCCTGTCACACCTCCCCATTCCAAATCCACCACAGCCATAGGATGGAGTTTGGTAGTGCTGTCTGCATAAGTCACCTGGTGAAACTCACCAGGTAACAACCTCTCTGGAGGCACCAGCTCATCCAGGATCATAGTTACACTAGCCCCGGTGTCTCTGATAGCCTCAACCTCAGTCCCATTCACTTTAGGCCTCTGCCTGTACTTGTCCATGTTTGGAGGTAAGGCAGCAAGGGTTGCAATATTCACCCCACCCAGGGACACTAAGGTTGCTTCCACCACCTGACTACCCCTCTCTGGGGCACCACTCTCCACCCCTACACTGACACTGGCAATCCCTGTGGATGGCCCCTTAGGGGGGAGCTTCTTGGCGCAGACAGCATCTCCCTGTTTGTGCCCTGGCTGGTTACAGTCAAAGCACTTACCCACTTTTGAGGGATCAAAGAACCTACCATTCTTTCCCTGATTCCTCCTCCCTTTGGATTTGGGTTGGCTCGGGGCCCCCCCTCCTTGTGCAGGTTTTTGTGGGTCTTTGGAGGACTCCTTCTGGTTTTGATCTTCTTTCCCTTGGGCTTTCCCCTGGGGAGGGACCTGTCCTCCTTTCTTCTGGTCACCCCCTGGTGCTGTATGGAAACCCGGGTTCTTACCCACTCATCAGCTGCTTCACCCAGCTCTCTGTGGTCTGTCAGCTTAGAGTCCACTAGATACTGGCGTAACTTCTCTTCTGCACAATGAGTCAAAATATGTTCTTTCAAAAACAAATTATACAATCCCTCATGTGTCAACTTTGTTACCAACAATCCAGCCTTCCAGTGCCTTCACTGAAACGTCCACAAAGTCTACCCAAGACTTTGAACTCAATTTCTGGGTGCCTCTAAACTTCACACTGTACTGCTCTGAAGTCAGACCAAATCTCTTAACTAAGCATGCCTTCATTTGCTGGTATGATTCTGCATCCTCTCCCTTCAGGGTCAGGAGCCTATCCCTCCCAGCTACTGGAATCAACTCCCACAGGAGTGCACCCCAATACTTAGAGTGGACCCTACTCATTCTAAGGGCCCTCTCAAAAGCTGCTAGCCATTTGTCAATGTCATCCCCCTCAGTGTACTTGGGTACTATACCCTTGGGAAGTTTGTGATCAAATGCACCACCCCTGGACATTTCAAAATCTTCATCATTTTCACTGCCACCATTTCTTTTCAACGCCTCCTCCCTCTCCCATCTCTTCTCAGCCAATTCCACTTTCCTCCGCTCCAAAACTATCAAAGCTAACTGAGCCTGAAGCTGTCTCTCTGCAAGGGACGGTGGTGGTTCCTGAGTAAGGGACCCTTCCCCTCTCCCACCATCTGGAATCATAGAGCTAACATTAGAGATAATGGAAGAGGCACCATCCTCACCCTCCTCTTGGGTGAGGTTGGGGGGGGGAACACCCTCCACCCCCCCATTGAATCTCCTCAGCTACCCCAGTCCAGGCCTGTAGGGACTTAAGTAACCCTGCCTTCCTAATCCTGTTGGAAGCAGGCAGCCCCCTAAGCCTACACTGTACCCTAAGATCAGCTATCTTGAACTGGGACAGTTTAGCCAGGTCCAGCTCCATGGTTCCCTAGTTTTGGGTCACAAAAACTAGGCACAACAGACTTAGAACAATTTGGCAAAATCAAAACAATGGATTAGAAACAGTTTAGTCCAAATTCCAAAAATCAAACTCAAAAGTTTTGTTCTAAGGCAATTTAGAGGATTTTTATAATCTTAATTTACTTTACTGAATGGTGTACTTTTAAACACAAGTCCTCATGCCACCACTGCCACCAAATGTTGGAAAGTGGATTATTGGTAGGGGCAAATGTAGGTCTGCCACTGGCAATAAGGCCACTAATCATTGGTAGGACTCAGCATAGGTCTTAGAAAATTATTCCTATGCTCAACCCTTGGTAACGTGGCTGCGAGCAGACAGGCTTAACTTCAAAGACAGGTATGTAAAGCATTTAAAAACACCAATTCAGTGAATAATTAAGACACAACACATTATAAAAATCCAACACCAATTTATAAATATGGGAAATATTTTTATCTTTAAAATGACACCAAAACGACAAAAATCCAATGTAGGGAACCGGAGATATGAATTTTCAAATATTTAGCAAAATATAGCACTTAGAAGATTATAGCACCATATTGAGATACCTGCTTGCGATAGACCGGGTCAAAGTCAAAGTTTCAGGCCGACCACGATGGAGCCCTGGGCGGCTTTAGCTCGCGGCAGGTCCTGGTCTCAGTTTCTACCTTCACACTTAGAAACTTTTCTGGAGCTTTTCTCCCCGAGGTCCCTCGAAGCTCCCAGCCAGTCTGGATTCGGTGAGGGTTCGCCAGATTGCCTTTCGACGAGCTCCCGGTCAGCGGACTTAGAAACTTTTTCTTTAGCGCTTCAGCGGGGCAACCCAGGAGCCCAGGCCGACACGCGATGGAAGGCAGGCGGCTTGGCTCTCGCGGTTGCTCCCGGTCACCTTTTCTATGAGCGGACTTGGAAACTTTTCTGGAGCTTTTTCTCGCGGGGTCTCTCGATGCTCTTCATGTAGCTGGATCCGGTGAGGGTTCGCCGGCTTCAGATTTCTTCTAGTCCCGGTCAAACTCTGGAAGTTGGACTGACGGAGCTTTTAGCGGGACGAACCTGGGTGGCTTGGCCGGCTCGCGGTTGAAGGCAGGCGGCTTGGCTGACCAGGTTGAGTCGGTCCCTCTATGGAGCTTTTTCAAAGTTCCTCCAAAGTTCTCCAAACTTCTTGAACTTCTTCCTGAAGTTCCTCAAAGGGTCCCAAAGTGTCTCAAACTCACTCCAAGGGTCTGGAAGCTCCAAGATGGTCCTTGAAAGTTGAGGACTTCAGTTCCCACAATCCACTTGGACGTCACCCTTACAAATCCACTGGTAGTTCTCCAAGGTGCAGATTTAGTTGGTGATGTTCCAGATGAGCTCTTTTAACCTGTAGCTTTCAGGGAGTCCACTCTTTAGTTCCTTTTCAGCAAGATAATCCACAGGGCTGTAGTTTCAGATGGTGCAGTCTTCAGAGGTCAGGCCTTAGAAATCTTTGCACAGCAAAACTTCTCAGCTTGGCAATGTCTTGCTTCAGTAAGTTTCAAGCAGCAGATCTGAGAGGGCTCTGCCCCTCTCAGATACTTATTCCAAGTTCTCTGGGTCAAGCAGGAGGTCACCCTGACCAATGGGAGCAGGGTAACTCCTCAAAGATATGACCACATCCTGTAGAGTGTGGCATTATTTTGTCCCAGAGTGCATCAAATCTTCCAAATCCATAATGGCTGATTTTCCAGCAAGGAGGTAAGAGCTGGCTAAACACACCCCTAGGATGGCTAATTTACTTAGACTCTCCCCCTGCATCTGCTCATACCTTCCTTAATCCTACCATCTGCCTAAGGTGGGAAGTTCAGAGTTGTAAATGACACTGTTCTCTGCTCTCCTCTTTGATGAACATAGTTTACGACTCCTCCCCCTGGCCTGGCATTCCTATGGAACAGCACACTGCCCTGCCAGCAGAGCTGGTTGACCCCAGGGGCTCTTTATCACCTCTTCAAGGCAGCCTGGCTAATCCACTTAACTCTGACCAATCAGGGCAGACCACTGGAAGGCTGAATCTGGACTTACAAACAAGAAAGTCTTATAACTATCTTGTATGTACACTTTAGGAGAAATTCAACAATATCATATTGTTGAATTTATTAATACCATTCAGGGAAGTCTTTGAATGGCACTTCTAGCCCTCTCCTATCAAGAGTTATTAATCAATAACTTCCTACCATGTTAACCTATGTAACAGGGGATTTGCAATGGGAAAAATGACTTGGGCCATTTTTCCAGCACCAGGACTTACAAAAACATATTTTATAAGTACTTTGCTTATATCTACAGGACCCCCACCCCATGGGACAACTAGGGGAGACTTTAGGGGTTCTGAATCTGTAGAAATATTGCAGATCCTCCCTCCACAGTGCTCCTAGCATCAAAGTCGAATTTGGGCAGCACTTTATCACAATGTGGGGAGTGAAATGTGAAATTACACTTAACCCAGGACATATAAAACTCATTTTACAAGGGTGTACCTCATAAATATCTGACCCCCCACCCCTGGGACACCTAGGGGAGACCCTGGGGGTTCCTAATAACCCAAAACATGGTAGGTTATCCATTTTTAAGTGCCCCAAACCCCAAAGTCGAGTTTGGGCACAATTTACTTTTTAAAAGCAGTCCTGGTACCCAGGGCTGCTTTTAAACTGACCTCAGGCTTCAGCAGTGCACACATGCAAGTGCAAAAAGAGCTGCTGGCCTCTAAACTGCCATGCCCTAGGGTACTAGGGACTTCTAGGTAGTTTCAATCCCCCTGCCCTATTATATACTAGGGGCTTATAGGGTAGGTCATGCCAATCACAGGGGTACCCCACCATACCATTGTGTACCCTAGTGTATGTAGGTGTTTTAACTGTATTCTAATGTGTCTCTTTCAGCATAGCACTGGCCCTGGGCCTGGTTAGGCAGAGCCCAGGGTCAGTCAAAGTCAGTTACCACCAGTATCAGTCAGCAAAAAGTTGGGGGGGTGCCCAGGGCACAGGATGACTTTGCAACATAGCCCCCCCCAAACGAAAGGTGATGGGTTACTAACCTACACCCTGGTAGTCCTCATCAGCTAAGTGGAAAAACCTGGAAAGTCCATCCGCATTTGCATGGGCAACCCCAGGTCTGTGTTCCACTGTAAAGTCCATCCCCTGTAGGGAAATGGACCACCTTAACAGCTTGGGATTCTCCCCTCTCATCTGCATGAGCCATCTGAGAGGCCTGTGGTCAGTTTGAACACGAAAGTGAGTCCCAAACAAATATGGTCTCAACTTTTTCAGGGACCAAACCACAGCAAAAGCCTCTCTCTCAATGGCACTCCACCTCTGCTCTCTGGGAAGAAGCCTCCTGCTAATAAAGGCAACTGGCTGATCAAGGCCCTCTTCATTTAGCTGTGACAACACTGCCCCAATCCCTTGCTCTGAAGCATCTGTCTGAACCACAAATTCCTTTGTGTAGTCAGGGGCTAGTAGTACTGGTGCTGAACACATGGCAGCTTTCAGAGTGTCAAAAGCCTTCTGACACTCTGGGGTCCAAATCACCTTCTTGGGCCTCTTTTTAGAAGTGAGTTCTGTTAGGGGCCCCACAATGGTCCCATAATTTTGAACAAACCTTCTATAGTACCCTGTCAGTCCAAGGAATGCCCTGACCTGAGTCTGGGTAACAGGAGCTGTCCAATCCAAAATAGTTTGGATTTTAGCTTGGAGAGGCTGTACATGGCCCCCACCTACCAGGTGGCCCAGGTACACCACAGAACTCTGCCCTATTTGGCACTTACTGGCCTTAATAGTCAGGCCTGCTTGCTGCATGGCCTGAAGCACTTCCCTTAGGTGGCTTAAGTGATCCCCCCAGGTAGAACTGTATACAGCTATATCATCCAGGTAAGCTGCACTGAACTGTTCCAACCCAGACAAGACCCTGTTCACCAACCTTTGGAAGGTGGCAGGTGCATTCTTTAATCCAAAGGGCATTACCTTGAACTGATAATGTCCCTCTGGGGTGGAGAATGCTGACCTCTCCTTTGCTCCATCAGTGAGGGCAATCTGCCAGTAACCTGAAGTCAAATCAAAAGTACTCAGGTACTTAGCAGCCCCTAACCTGTCAATGAGCTCATCAGCTCTAGGTATAGGGTGAGCGTCAGTCTTTGTGACTGCATTCAATCCTCTGTAGTCCACACAGAACCTTAACTCCTTGGGTCCCCCTGAGGATTAGGTTTAGGCACCAGCACCACTGGACTGGCCCATGGACTCTCAGACGGTTCAATTACCCCCAATTCCAGCATCTTAGCAACCTCAGCTTTAATGCTGGCTCTGACATGGTCAGACAACCTGTACAGTTTATTTTTGACAGGTAGGCTGTCACCAGTGTCAATGTGGTGCACACACCACTCAGTGATGCCTGGGGTCAAAGAGAACAGGCCAGCAAACTGCTCCAGCACTTGCTTACAGTCTCTGTGCTGCTGGTCTGTCAACTTGGGAGAGAGTATCACCCCTCCACTGACCCATCTTGCACATTAGTGGAGAGGAGGTCGGGCACAGGCTCAGTTTCCTCCTCCACACCCTCATCAGTGACCAGTAACATGGTCATGTCTGCCCTGTCATGGTGGGGTTTCAATCTATTCACATGCAGGACCCTATGAGGGTTCCTGGGGGTGCCAAGGTCAACCAAATAGGTAACCTCACCCTTCTTTTCTAAGATTGGATAGGGCCCACTCCACTTGTCATGGAGGGCCCTGGGAGCCACAGGCTCCAACACCCACACCAATTGTCCTGGAGTATACTCAGGCATAGTAGCCTTTTGATCATACCAGTGCTTCATGAGCTCCTGGCTGGCCTCCAGTTTCCTGTTTGCCTTGTACATGTACTCTGCCATCCTAGATCTCAGGCCTAGCACATAGTCAAGCACATTGTCCTTAGCTTCTTTAAGAGGCTTCTCTAAAGACTCTCTCAGCAGGCTCAATGGCCCCCTCACAGGGTGTCCAAACAACAACTCAAAGGGACTGAAACCAACCCCTTTCTGTGGCACCTCCCTGTAGGCAAACAGTAAGCATGGGAGGAGAACATCCCATCTCCTCCTGAGTTTCTCTGACAACCCATTTATCATGCCCTTCAGGGTTTTGTTGAATCTCTCAACAAGACCATTTGCTTGTGGGTGATAGGGGGTGGTGAACTTGTAGTTGACACCACACTCATCCCACATAGCAGTCAGATAGCTGGACAGGAAGTTCGTGCCCCTATCTGACACCACCTCTTTTGGAAAACCCACTCTGGTGAACACACCAAGCAGTGCTCTAGCCACCGCAGGAGCATCAATGGTTCTAAGAGGTATGGCTTCAGGGTACCTAGTGGCATGGTCAACTACCACTAAGATATACCTATTCCCTGATGCAGTAGGTGGGTCCAGGGGACCAACAATGTCCATCCCCACCCTTTCAAAAGGAACCCCCACCACTGGCAGTGGTATTAGGGGAGCCTTTGTCTTGCCCCCTGCCTTGCCACTGGCCTGACAGGTGACACAGGAGCTGCAAAACTCCTTTACCTTTTCAGACATATGGGGCCAGTAGAAATGGTTCACCAATCGGTTCCATGTCTTTGTCTGTCCCAAATGTCCTGCCAAGGGGATATCATGACCCAAAGTCAGGATGAACTCTCTGTACTTCTGGGGCACCACCAACCTCCTGGTGGCCCCCTCCTTGAGGTTTCTGGCCTCAGTATAAAGCAGTCCATCTTCCCAGTAGAGTTTGTGAAACCCACTGTCATCCCCCTCCTCTTGCTTAGAAGCAATCCGCCTCAAGCTCTCAAGGGTGGGACAGTCACGCTGTCCCTTACTGAACTCCTCTCTGGAGGGTCCACCTGCTCCTGTCAGTTCTGCCAAATCTGACAGCTCTGGCAGGGATGGAGTCCCTCCCTCAGAGGCCAGATCCTCCCCATCAGGGTTAGATTCTTCCTGCACCTCTGGAGTTCCCTGGGCTGGCTCACCAGGCCCAGTACCCTTGTCCTTGGATGCTTGGCCCTTTGTTCCAGGGTCCAAGTGTCCAGCCCCTCCCTTCTGGCTAGTCTGTGACCTAGTCACAGCACATACCCACTCAGGGAGCTCCAATATTTTCATATGGAGTCCTCTCTCCACCTCTGACCACACAGAGGCTTCAAGATCATTGCCCAGTAAACACTGGACTGGGAGCACCTTTGACACAGCTACCTTCATAGGGCCTGTCACACCTCCCCATTCCAAATCCACCACAGCCATAGGATGGAGTTTGGTAGTGCTGTCTGCATAAGTCACCTGGTGAAACTCACCAGGTAACAACCTCTCTGGAGGCACCAGCTCATCCAGGACCATAGTTACACTAGCCCCAGTGTCTCTGATAGCCTCAACCTCAGTCCCATTCACTTTAGGCCTCTGCCTGTACTTGTCCATGTTTGGAGGTAAGGCAGCAAGGGTTGCAATATTCACCCCACCCAGGGACACTAAGGTTGCTTCCACCACCTGACTACCCCTCTCTGGGGCACCACTCTCCACCCCTACACTGACACTGGCAATCCCTGTGGATGGCCCCTTAGGGGGAGCTTCTTGGCGCAGACAGCATCTCCCTGTTTGTGCCCTGGCTGGTTACAGTCAAAGCACTTACCCACTTTTGAGGGATCAAAGAACCTACCATTCTTTCCCTGATTCCACCTCCCTTTGGATTTGGGTTGGCTCGGGGCCCCCCTCCTTGTGCAGGTTTTTGTGGGTCTTTGGAGGACTCCTTCTGGTTTTGACCTTCTTTCCCTTGGGCTTTCCCCTGGGGAGGGACCTGTCCTCCTTTCTTCTGGTCACCCCCTGGTGCTGTATGGAAACCCGGGTTCTCACCCACTCATCAGCTGCTTCACCCAGCTCTCTGGGGTCTGTCAGCTTAGAGTCCACTAGATACTGGCGTAACTTCTCTTCTGCACAATGAGTCAAAATATGTTCTTTCAAAAACAAATTATACAATCCCTCATATGTGTCAACTTTGTTACCAACAATCCAGCCTTCCAGTGCCTTCACTGAAACGTCCACAAAGTCTACCCAAGACTTTGAACTCAATTTCTGGGTGCCTCTAAACTTCACCCTGTACTGCTCTGGAGTCAGACCAAATCTCTTAACTAAGCATGCCTTCATCTGCTGGTATGATTCTGCATCCTCTCCCTTCAGGGTCAGGAGCCTATCCCTCCCAGCTACTGGAATCAACTCCCACAGGAGTGCACCCCAATACTTAGAGTGGACCCTACTCATTCTAAGGGCCCTCTCAAAAGCTGCTAGCCATTTGTCAATGTCATCCCCCTCAGTGTACTTGGGTACTATACCCTTGGGAAGTTTAGTGATCAAATGCACCACCCCTGGACATCTCAAAATCTTCATCATTTTCACTGCCACCATTTCTTCTCAACGCTCCTCCTTCTCCCATCTCTTCTTAGCCAATTCCAATTTCCTCCTGCTCCAAAGCTATCAAAGCTAATTGAGCCTGAAGCTGTCTCTCTGCAAGGGACGGTGGTGGTTCCTGAGTAAGGGACCCTTCCCCACTCCCACCACCATCTGGAATCATAGGGCTAACACTAGAGATAATGGAAGAGGTCACCATCCTCACCCTCCTCTTGGGTGAGGTTGGGGGAACACCCTCCCACCCCCCTTGAATCTCCTCAGCTACCCCAGCCCAGGCCTGTAGGGACTTAAGTAACCCTGCCTTCCTAATCCTGTTGGAAGCAGGCAGCCCCCTAAGCCTACACTGTACCCTAAGATCAGCTATCTTGAACTGGGACAGTTTAGCCAGGTCCAGCTCCATGGTTCCCTAGTTTTGGGTCACAACAACTAGGCACAACAGACTTAGAACAATTTGGAAAAATCAAAACAATGGATTAAAAACAGTTTAGTCCAAATTCCAAAAATCAAACTCAAAAGTTTTGTTCTAAGGCAATTTAGAGGATTTTTATAATCTTAATTCACTTTACTGAAAGGTGTACTTTTAAACACAAGTCCTCATCCACACCGCTGAGCACCAAATGTTGGAAAGTGGATTATTGGTAGGGGCAAATGTAGGTCTGCCACTGGCAATAAGGCCACTAACCATTGGTAGGACTCAGCATAGGTCTTAGAAAATTATTCCTATGCTCAACCCTTGGTAACGTGGCTGCGAGCAGACAGGCTTAACTTCAAAGACAGGTATGTAAAGCATTTAAAAACACCAATTCAGTAAATAATTAAGACACAACACATAATAAAAATCCAACACCAATTTATAAAAATAGGAAATATTTTTATCTTTAAAATGACACCAAAACGACAAAAATCCAATGTAGGGAACCGGAGATATGAATTTTCAAAGATTTAGCAAAATATAGCACTTAGAAGATTATAGCACCATATTGGGATACCTGCTCGCGATAGACCGGGTCAAAGTCAAAGTTTCAGGCCGACCGCGATGGAGCCCTGGGCGGCTACAGCTCGCGGCAGGTCCCGGTCTCAGTTTCTACCTTCACACTTAGAAACTTTTCTGGAGCTTTTCTCCCCGAGGTCCCTCGAAGCTCCCAGCCAGTCCGGATTCGGTGAGGGTTCGCCGGATTGCCTTTCGACGAGCTCCCGGTCAACTTCCCTGGAGCGGACTTAGAAACTTTTTCTTTAGCGCTTCAGCGGGGCAACCCAGGAGCCCAGGCCGACACGCGATGGAAGGCAGGCGGCTTGGCTCTCGCGGTTGCTCCCGGTCACCTTTTCTACGAGCGGACTTAGAAACTTTTCTGGAGCTTTTTCTCGCGGGGTCTCTCGATGCTCTTCATGTAGCCGGATCCGGTGAGGGTTCGCCGGCTTCAGATTTCTTCTAGTCCCGGTCAAACTCTGGAAGTTGGACCGACGGAGCTTTTAGCGGGACGAACCTGGGTGGCTTGGCCGGCTCGCGGTTGAAGGCAGGCGGCTTGGCTGACCAGGTTGAGTCGGTCCCTCTATGGAGCTTTTTTCAAAGTTCCTCCAAAGTTCTCCAAACTTCTTGAACTTCTTCCTGAAGTTCCTCAAAGGGTCCCAAAGTGTCTCAAACTCACTCCAAGGGTCTGGAAGCTCCAAGATGGTCCTTGAAAGTTGAGGACTTCAGTTCCCACAATCCACTTGGACGTCACCCTTACAAATCCACTGGTAGTTCTCCAAGGTGCAGATTTAGTTGGTGATGTTCCAGATGAGCTCTTTTAACCTGTAGCTTTCAGGGAGTCCACTCTTTAGTTCCTTTTCAGCAAGATAATCCACAGGGCTGTAGTTTCAGATGGTGCAGTCTTCAGAGGTCAGGCCTTAGAAATCTTTGCACAGCAAAACTTCTCAGCTTGGCAATGTCTTGCTTCAGTAAGTTTCAAGCAGCAGATCTGGAGGGCTCTGCCCCTCTCAGATACTTATTCCAAGTTCTCTGGGTCAGAGCAGGAGGTCACTCCTGACCAATGGGAGCAGGGTAACTCCTCAAACATATGACCACATCCTGTAGAGTGTGGCATTATTTTGTCCCAGAGTGCATCAAATCTTCCAAATCCATAATGGCTGATTTTCCAGCAAGGAGGTAAGAGCTGGCTAAACACACCCCTAGGATGGCTAATTTACTTAGACTCTCCCCCTGCATCTGCTCATACCTTCCTTAATCCTACCATCTGCCTAAGGTGGGAAGTTCAGAGTTGTAAATGACACTGTTCTCTGCTCTCCTCTTTGATGAACATAGTTTACGACTCCTCCCCCTGGCCTGGCATTCCTATGGAACAGCACACTGCCCTGCCAGCAGAGCTGGTTGACCCCAGGGGCTCTTTATCACCTCTTCAAGGCAGCCTGGCTAATCCACTTAACTCTGACCAATCAGGGCAGACCACTGGAAGGCTGAATCTGGACTTACAAACAAGAAAGTCTTATAACTATCTTGTATGTACACTTTAGGAGAAATTCAACAATATCATATTGTTGAATTTATTAATACCATTCAGGGAAGTCTTTGAATGGCACTTCTAGCCCTCTCCTATCAAGAGTTATTAGTTAATAACTTCCTACCATGTTAACCTATGTAACAGGGGATTTGCAATGGGAAAAATGACTTGGGCCATTTTTCCAGCACCAGGACTTACAAAAACATATTTTATAAGTACTTTGCTTATATCTACAGGACCCCCACCCCATGGGACAACTAGGGGAGACTTTAGGGGTTCTGAATCTGTAGAAATATTGCAGATCCTCACTCCACAGTGCTCCTAGCATCAAAGTCGAATTTGGGCAGCACTTTACCACAATGTGGGGAGTGAAATGTGAAATTTCACTTAACCCAGGACATATAAAACTCATTTTATAAGGGTGTACCTTATAAATATCTGACCCCCCACCCCTGGGACACCTAGGGGAGACCCTGGGGTCCCTAATATGCCATAACATTGTAGGTTATCCATTTTTAAGTGCCCCAAACCCCAAAGTCGAGTTTGGGCACAATTTACTTTTTAAAAGCAGTCCTGGCACCCAGGGCTGCTTTTAAACTGACCTCAGGCTTCAGCAGTGCACACATGCAAGTGCAAAAAGAGCTGCTGGCCTCTAAACTGCCATGCCCTAGGGTACTAGGGACTTCTAGGTAGTTTCAACCCCCCTGCCCTATTATATACTAGGGGCTTATAGGGTAGGTCATGCCATTCACAGGGGTACCTCACCATACCATTGTGTACCCTAGTGTATGTAGGCATTTTAACTGTATTCTAATGTGTCTCTTTCAGCATAGCACTGGCCCTGGGCCTGGTTAGGCAGAGCCCAGGGTCAGTCAGAGTCAGTTACCACCAGTATCAGTCAGCAAAAAGTTGGGGGGTGCCCAGTGCACAGGATGACTTTGCAACATAGCCCCCCCCCAAACGAAAGGTGATGGGTTACTAACCTACACCCTGGTAGTCCTCATCAGCTAAGTGGAAAAACCTGGAAAGTCCATCCGCATTTGCATGGGTAACCCCAGGTCTGTGTTCCACTGTAAAGTCCATCCCCTGTAGGGAAATGGACCACCTTAACAGCTTGGGATTCTCCCCTCCCATCTGCATGAGTCATCTGAGAGGCCTGTGGTCAGTTTGAACACAAAAGTGAGTCCCAAACAAATAGGGTCTCAACTTTTTCAGGGACCAAACCACAGCAAAAGCCTCTCTCTCAATGGCACTCCACCTCTGCTCTCTGGGAAGAAGTCTCCTGCTAATAAAGGCAACTGGCTGATCAAGGCCTCCTTCATTTAGCTGTGACAACACTGCCCCAATCCCTTGGTCTGAAGCATCTGTCTGAACCACAAATTCCTTTGTGTAGTCAGGGGCTAGTAGTACTGGTGCTGAACACATGGCAGCTTTTAGAGTGTCAAAAGCCTTCTGACACTCTGGGGTCCAAATCACCTTCTTGGGCCTCTTTTTAGAAGTGAGTTCTGTTAGGGGCCCCACAATGGTCCCATAATTTTGAACAGACCTTCTATAGTACCCTGTCAGTCCACGGAATGCCCTGACCTGAGTCTGGGTAACAGGACCTGTCCAATCCAAAATAGTTTGGATTTTAGCTTGGAGAGGCTGTACATGGCCCCCACCTACCAGGTGGCCCAGGTACACCACAGAACTCTGCCCTATTTGGCACTTACTGGCCTTAATAGTCAGGCCTGCTTGCTGCATGGCCTGAAGCACTTCCCTTAGGTGGTTTAAGTGATCCCCCCAGGTAGAACTGTATACAGCTATATCATCCAGGTAAGCTGCACTGAACTGTTCCAACCCAGACAAGACCCTGTCCACCAACCTTTGGAAGGTGGCAGGTGCATTCTTTAATCCAAAGGGCATTACCTTGAACTGATAATGTCCCTCTGGGGTGGAGAATGCTGACCTCTCCTTTACTCCATCAGTGAGGGCAATCTGCCAGTAACCTGAAGTCAAATCAAAAGTACTCAGGTACTTAGCAGCCCCTAACCTGTCAATGAGCTCATCAGCTCTAGGTACAGGGTGAGCGTCAGTCTTTGTGACTGCATTCAATCCTCTGTAGTCCACACAGAACCTTAACTCCTTGGGTCCCCCTGAGGATTAGGTTTAGGCACCAGTACCACTGGACTGGCCCATGGACTCTCAGACGGTTCAATTACCCCCAATTCCAGCATCTTAGCAACCTCAGCTTTAGTGCTGGCTCTGACATGGTCAGACAACCTGTACAGTTTATTTTTGACAGGTAGGCTGTCGCCAGTGTCAATGAGGTGCACACACCACTCAGTGATGCCTGGGGTCAAAGAGAACAGGCCAGCAAACTCTTCCAGCACTTGCTTACAGTATCTGTGCTGCTGGTCTGTCAACTTGGGAGAGAGCATCACCCCCTCCACTGACCCATCTTGCACATTAGTGGAGAGGAGGTCGGGCACAGGCTCAGTTTCCTCCTCCACACCCTCATCAGTGACCAGTAACATGGTCATGTCTGCCCTGTCATGGTGGGGTTTCAATCTATTCACATGCAGGACCCTATGAGGGTTCCTGGGGGTGCCAAGGTCAACCAAATAGGTAACCTCACCCTTCTTTTCTAAGATTGGATAGGGCCCACTCCACTTGTCATGGAGGGCCCTGGGAGCTACAGGCTCCAACTCCCACACCAATTGTCCTGGAGTATACTCAGGCATAGTAGCCTTTTGATCATACCAGTGCTTCATGAGCTCCTGGCTGGCCTCCAGTTTCCTGTTTGCCTTGTACATGTACTCTGCAATCCTAGATCTCAGGCCTAGCACATAGTCAAGCACATTGTCCTTAGCTTCTTTAAGAGGCTTCTCTAAAGACTCTCTTAGCAGGCTCAATGGCTCCCTCACAGGGTGTCCAAACAACAACTCAAAGGGACTGAAACCAACCCCTTTCTGTGGCACCTCCCTGTAGGCAAACAGTAAGCATGGGAGGAGAACATCCCATCTCCTCCTGAGTTTCTCTGACAACCCATTTATCATGCCCTTCAGGGTTTTATTGAATCTCTCAACAAGACCATTTGTATGTGCGTGATAGGGGGTGGTGAACTTGTAGTTGACACCACACTCATCCCACATAGCAGTCAGATAGCTGGACAGGAAGTTCGTGCCCCTATCCGACACCACCTCTTTTGGAAAACCCACTCTGGTGAACACACCAAGCAGTGCTCTAGCCACTGCAGGAGCATCAATGGTTCTAAGAGGTATGGCTTCAGGGTACCTAGTGGCATGGTCAACTACCACTAAGATATACCTATTCCCTGATACAGTAGGTGGGTCCAGGGGACCAACAATGTCCATCCCCACCCTTTCAAAAGGAACCCCCACCACTGGCAGTGGTATTAGGGGAGCCTTTGTCTTTCCCCCTGCCTTGCCACTGGCCTGACAGGTGACACAGGAGCTGCAAAACTCCTTTACCTTTTCAGACATATGAGGCCAGTAGAAATGGTTCACCAATCGGTTCCATGTCTTTGTCTGTCCCAAATGTCCTGCCAAGGGGATATCATGACCCAAAGTCAGGATGAACTCTCTGTACTTCTGGGGCACCACCAACCTCCTGGTGGCCCCCTCCTTGAGGTTTCTGGCCTCAGTATAAAGCAGTCCATCTTCCCAGTAGAGTTTGTGAAACCCACTGTCATTCCCCTCCTCTTGCTTAGAAGCAATCCGCCTCAAGCTCTCAAGGGTGGGACAGTCACGCTGTCCCTTACTGAACTCCTCTCTGGAGGGTCCACCTGCTCCTGTCAGTTCTGCCAAATCTGACAGCTCTGGCAGGGATGGAGTCCCTCCCTCCCTCAGAGGCCAGATCCTCCCCATCAGGCTTAGATTCTTCCTGCACCTCTGGAGTTCCCTGGGCTGGCTCACCAGGCCCAGTACCCTTGTCCTTAGATGCTTGGCCCTTTGTTCCAGGGTCCAAGTGTCCAGCCCCTCCCTTCTGGCTAGTCTGTGACCTAGTCACAGCACATACCCACTCAGGGAGCTCCAATATTTTCATATGGAGTCCTCTCTCCACCTCTGACCACACAGAGGCTTCAAGATCATTGCCCAGTAAAAACTGGACTGGGAGCACCCTTGACACAGCTACCTTCATAGGGCCTGTCACACCTCCTCATTCCAAATCCACCACAGCCATAGGATGGAGTTTGGTAGTGCTGTCTGCATAAGTCACCTGGTGAAACTCACCAGGTAGCAACCTCTCTGGAGGCACCAGCTCATCCAGGACCATAGTTACACTAGCCTCAGTCCCATTCACTTTAGGCCTCTGCCTGTACTTGTCCATGTTTGGAGGCAAGGCAGCAAGGGTTGCAATATTCACCCCACCCAGGGACACTAAGGTTGCTTCCACCACCTGACTACCCTTCTCTGGGGCACCACTCTCCACCCCTACACTGACACTGGCAATCCCTGTGGATGGCCCCTTAGGGGGGAGCTTCTTGGCGCAGACAGCATCTCACTGTTTGTGCCCTGGCTGGTTACAGTCAAAGCACTTACCCACTTTTGAGGGATCAAAGAACCTACCATTCTTTCCCTGATTCCACCTCCCTTTGGATTTGGGTTGGCTCGGGGCCCCCCTCCTTGTGCAGGTTTTTGTGGGTCTTTGGAGGACTCCTTCTGGTTTTGACGAGGCCTGGGCGGAGAACTACGCTACGCTCGCGGAGTTTGCGTAGTTTGCGCTACTACGCACTACGCGAATTGCACGTAGCACAGTGCAAAAACGCGTAGTGTAGCAGGCATTTTTTGCTTGCTCGCGGTCCTCAACGTCAAGTTGGCGACCGCGAGCGAGCAAAATCAACATCCCGGCGAGATTCTCAACGCGGGGAGGTCAGGTTTCTCATTGCGAGTGGTCGTGTATGCTCGCGGCCGCTCGCGATGAGAAACTACCAGTCCGCGTTGAGAAAGCTGCCGCTCGAGTACAAATCTACTCGAGCGGCAGAAAACGACCGCTTGCACTGTGCAAGATGCCGTTTGCAATGATTGCACAGTGCGGACAAGCATCCGGCACTGTGCAATCAGTGCGAACAGCATTTCCCTACCGCACTACGCAGTTCGCGTAGCTACGCGTAGCGCTACTACGCAAACTACGCCCAGGGTTAGTTTTGACTTTCTTTCCCTTGGGCTTTCCCCTGGGGAAGGACCTGCCCTCCTTTCTTCTGGTCACCCCCCTGGTGCTGTATGGAAACCCGGGTTCTCACCCACTCATCAGCTGCTTCACCCAGCTCTCTGGGGTCTGTCAGCTTAGAGTCCACTAGATACTGGCGTAACTTCTCTTCTGCACAATGAGTCAAAATATTTTCTTTCAAAAACAAATTATGCAATCCCTCATATGTGTCAACTTTGTTACCAACAATCCAGCCTTCCAGTGCCTTCACTGAAACGTCCACAAAGTCTACCCAAGACTTTGAACTCAATTTCTGGGTGCCTCTAAACTTCACCCTCTACTGTTCTGGAGTCAGACCAAATCTCTTAACTAAGCATGCCTTCATCTGCTGGTATGATTCTGCATCCTCTCCCTTCAGGGTCAGGAGCCTATCCCTCCCAGCTACTGGAATCAACTCCCACAGGAGTGCATCCCAATACTTAGAGTGGACCCTACTCATTCTAAGGGCCCTCTCAAAAGCTGCTAGCCATTTGTCAATGTCATCCCCCTCAGTGTACTTGGGCACTATACCCTTGGGAAGTTTGTGATCAAATGCACCACCCCTGGACATTTCAAAATCTTCATCATTTTCACTGCCACCATTTCTTTTCAACACCTCCTCCCTCTCCCATCTCTTCTCAGCCAATTCCACTTTCCTCTGCTTCAAAGCTATCAAAGCTAACTGAGCCTGAAGCTGTCTCTCTGCAAGGGACGGTGGTGGTTCCTGAGTAAGGGACCCTTCCCCACTCCCACCATCTGGAATCATAGGGCTAATATTAGAGATAATGGAAGAGGCACCATCCTCACCCTCCTCTTGGGTGAGGTTGGGGGGGAACACCCTCCATCCCCCCTTGAATCTCCTCTGCAACCCCAGCCCAGGCCTGTAGGGACTCAAGTACCCCTGCCTTCCTAATCCTGTTGGAAGCAGGCAGCCCCCTAAGCCTACACTGTACCCTAAGATCAGCTATCTTGAACTTGGACAGTTTAGCCAGGTCCAGCTCCATGGTTCCCTAGTTTTGGGTCACAAAAACTAGGCACAACAGATTAGAACAATTTGGAAAAAATCAAAACAATGGATTAAAAACAGTTTAGTCCAAATTCCAAAAATCAAACTCAAATGTTTTGTCCTAAGGCAATTTAGAGGATTTTTATAATCTTAATTTACTTTACTGAAAGGTGTACTTTTAAACACAAGTCCTCATCCCACCACTGCCACCAAATGTTGGAAAGTGGATTATTGGTAGGGGCAAATGTAGGTCTGCCACTGGCAATAAAGCCACTAATCATTGGTAGGACTCAGCATAGGTCTTAGAAAATTATTCCTATGCTCAACCCTTGGTAACGTGGCTGCGAGCAGACAGGCTTAACTTCAAAGACAGGTATGTAAAGCATTTTAAAAACACTAATTCAGTAAATAATTAAGACACAGCACACAATAAAAATCCAACACCAATTTCTAAAAATAGAAAATATTTTTATCTTTAAAATGACACCAAAACGACAAAACTCCAATGTAGGGAACCGGAGATATGAATTTTCAAAGATTCAGCAAAATATAGCACTTAGAAGATTATAGCACCATATTGGGATACCTGCTCGTGATAGACTGGGTCAAAGTCAAAGTTTCAGGCCGACCGTGATGGAGCCCTGGGCGGCTTTAGCTCGCGGCAGGTCCCGGTCTCAGTTTCTACCTTCACACTTAGAAACTTTTCTGGAGCTTTTCTCCCCGAGGTCCCTCGAAGCTCCCAGCCAGTCCGGATTCGGTGAGGGTTCGCCAGATTGCCTTTCGATGAGCTCCCGGTCAACTTCCCTGGAGCGGACTTAGAAACTTTTTCTTTAGCGCTTCAGCGGGGCAACCCAGGAGCCCAGGCCGACACGCGATGGAACGCAGGCGGCTTGGCTCTCGCGGTTGCTCCCGGTCACCTTTTCTACGAGCGGACTTAGAAACTTTTCTGGAGCTTTTTCTCGCGGGGTCTCTCGATGCTCTTCATGTAGCCAGATCCGGTGAGGGTTCGCAGGCTTCAGATTTCTTCTAGTCCCGGTCAAACTCTGGAAGTTGGACCGACGGAGCTTTTAGCGGGACGAACCTGGGTGGCTTGGCCGGCTCGCGGTTGAAGGCAGGCGTTTTGGCTGACCAGGTTGAGTCGGTCCCTCTATGGAGCTTTTTTTCAAAGTTCCTCCAAAGTTCTCCAAACTTCTTGAACTTCTTCCTGAAGTTCCTCAAAGGGTCCCAAAGGGTCTCAAACTCACTCCAAGGGTCTGGAAGCTCCAAGATGGTGCTTGAAAGTTGAGGACTTCAGTTCCCACAATCCGCTTGGACGTCACCCTTACAAATCCACTGGTAGTTCTCCAAGGTGCAGATTTAGTTGGTGATGTTCCAGATGAGCTCTTTTAACCTGTAGCTTTCAGGGAGTCCACTCCTTAGTTCCT
The DNA here is from genome assembly GCA_963921515.1 of Calotriton arnoldi. Taxonomy (NCBI): domain Eukaryota; kingdom Metazoa; phylum Chordata; class Amphibia; order Caudata; family Salamandridae; genus Calotriton; species Calotriton arnoldi. The sequence goes on along the minus strand of CAWUFW010003006.1, from coordinate 164,674 downwards.
TTTCAGCAAGATAATCCATAGGGCTGTAGTTTCAGATGGTGCAGTCTTCAGAGGTCAGGCCTTAGAAATCTTTGCACAGCAAAACTTCTCAGCTTGGCAATGTCTTGCTTCAGTAAGTTTCAAGCCGCAGATCTGAGAGGCTCTGCCCCTCTCAGATACTTATTCCAAGTTCTCTGGGTCAAGCAGGAGGTCACTGCTGACCAATGGGAGCAGGGTAACTCCTCAAAGATATGACCACATCCTGTAGAGTGTGGCATTATTTTCTCCCAGAGTGCATCAAATCTTCCAAATCCATAATGGCTGATTTTCCAGCAAGGAGGTAAGAGCTGGCTAAACACACCCCTAGGATGGCTAATTTACTTAGACTCTCCCCCTGCATCTGCTCATACCTTCCTTAATCCTACCATCTGCCTAAGGTGGGAAGTTCAGAGTTGTAAATAACACTGTTCTCTGCTCTCCTCTTTGATGAACATAGTTTACGACTCCTCCCCCTGGCCTGGCATTCCTGTGGAACAGCACACTGCCCTGCCAGCAGAGCTGGTTGACCCCAGGGGCTCTTTATCACCTCTTCAAGGCAGCCTGGCTAATCCACTTAACTCTGACCAATCAGGGCAGACCACTGGAAGGCTGAATCTGGACTTACAAACAAGAAAGTCTTATACCTTCTTGTATGTACACTTTAGGAGAAATTCAACAATATCATATTGTGGAATTTATTAATACCATTCGGGGAAGTCTTTGAATGGCACTTCTAGCCCGCTCCTATCAAGAGTTATTAATCAACAGCACCCTACCATGTTAACCAATGTAGCAGGTGATTTGCAATGGGAAAAATGACTTGGACCATTTTTCCAGCACCAGGACTTACAAAATCATATTTTATAAGTACTTTGCTTATATCTACAGGACCCCCACCCCATGGGACAACTAGGGGAGACTTTAGGGGTTCTGAATCTGTAGAAATATTGCAGATCCTCCCTCCACAGTGCTCCTAGCATCAAAGTCGAATTTAGGCAGCACTTTATCACAATGTGGGGAGTGAAATGTGAAATTTCACTTACCCAGGGTATATAAAACTCATTTTACAAGGGTGTACCTTATAAATATCTGACCCCCCACCCCTGGGACACCTAGGGGAGACCCTGGGGGTTCCTAATATGCCAAAACATGGTAGGTTATCCATTTTTAAGTGCCCCAAACCCCAAAGTCGAGTTTGGGCACAATTTACTTTTTAAAAGCATTCCTGGTACCCAGGGCTGCTTTTAAACTGACCTCAGGCTTTAGCAGTGCACACATGCACATGCAAAAAGAGCTGCTGGCCTCTAAACTGCTGTGCCCCAGGGTACTAGGGACTTCTAGGTAGTTTCAATCCCTCTGCCCTATTATATACTAGGGGCTTATAGGGTAGGTCATGCCAATCACAGGGGTACCCCACCATACCATTGTTTACCCTAGTGTATGTAGGTGTTTTAACTGTATTCTAATGTGTCTCTTTCAGCATAGCACTGGCCCTGGGCCTGGTTAGGCAGAGCCCAGGGTCAGTCAGAGTCAGTTACCACCAGTATCAGTCAGCAAAACGTTGGGGGCTGCCCAGGGCACAGGATGACTTTGCAACAGAAACATTACACAAAAACAACTAAAATCCAATAAAGGGAGTAGACAATATGATTTTTTAAACTTGTAGTACAAAAAGCAGCAAGAAAAAGTAAAATGTGCCAATCAAAAGTCACTGTTCATGGTTGACTAGGACCAAGGCATAATTTAAGGTTGACTGCGATGGAGTGGAGGTTGGATACCCCAAGTGGGTCAAAAAGGTAAAATTTTGTACCTTCTGACTTAGGGGGTAATTACGGAAACTGCCTTTTTCTACTGCGGCTTCTGCTGCTGCTCGGCAAAGGGCTGCAGCAGAAGCCGCAGTAGAAAATGGCATTTTTCAAACATCCATGCACCGTTTGCCAGGCACCATGTGGTGCCTGGCACACGGTGCATGGATATTTGGGGGGAACCACATGTGCCTCCCTGGCCACTTAGCAGTGGCCCACAGGGGATGGGGGCCCTGCTTAGGCCCCCCAAAGTCCCTTTCCGGCTTCATTTCGATGGCGGTGGGACCACTATTAACAAGCAGTCAGAAAGAGACATCGAGATCCTGACGCCCGTGCCTGAGCATCCATTCAGGATCACGATTCCAACCACCGCCCGTCAGGATCAGCCGATCCTATCTGAGGCATTGTCCGTCCTCCGACAGTCAAGTGTCCGATAGCCTGCATTGTAATACGACGGTCGGCCCGAAGGACTGTCTGTCGATGGGACTGCCACCAACGGCCTGACGGTCCCACCAGCATTATAAAGTGCCCCTTGGTCTTTTTTAGGGTAGTCAAAATCCTCCAGCAGGGTAAGGTTGTAGACTGTATCCAGCGAAGATCTCTCACAGTTAGCTAGCCACTGGGTGAAGTCATGCTGAAGCTGCTGCTTTTGGCAGAAAAACCGCTCAGCTGGAAAATTCAAGTTGTGCACCAATCAAAGCCCTCTCATTGGTCAAATACTTTTCGCACCTTCTCCTGGTCAAGATTTCTAACTTCAAACTTAGGGGCTGATTTAAAGTTTAGCGAGTGAAGGAGTTCTTAACTCCTGCCATACCAAGTGACCTCCGCCTGCCAAATTTAGAGTTGTCCACCAGCCCTGTGGACAATTCTAGACATTGGCAGAAACCGCAGTCAAAGCGGTTCCTGTCAATACATTAAAAGTCGGACAGACAGTAGCATTAAAATCATGCTACCATCTGTCAAACATTTACCGTGTTTTTGTTTTTTCAAAAACAAAATCCTAAAGCGGGATTTTGTTTTTGAAAAACACAAATATTAACCCCTTGACCACGATCGAATTCCGCTCGTGTGCTGGACATTCCGATCGCGGGTGCGGTCGTGACGAGCTCAGCTCGTCATGCGCACAACGCTACCGCGCAGCATGACGAGCTGAGCTCGTCACGCGCATCGAAGGGGTTAATGATGCCCAATGGGAGTTTTATCCTATGGTGTGGGGATCATTTTAACATTTTTACTGTTCCTTACCCCCACATTTTCATGGCTGTAAGGGACAGTTAAAACTGGCCATTCAACCCCCCACTCTAAACCAGCTGGGTGGTCAAATAGCCAAATCTCCAACTTGCTCAGTGAGGCCATCAGAGGAGTATGTCAGCAGCAGAGAGGGAGTAGTCTTTGTCGCTGACATACTTAAGGGCCACCCATCTGTAAATCAAACAAGCGGACCTACCCTTTGGCAGAGAGGGTACACCATTGTTGTTGTGACGGAGCACCCTCTCAGCCAAACTTTAAATCAGTCCTTTATTTTTTTTTTGGAGCTCAAAATACTCTAGTGACTCATACCTGGAAGTTGTGTCTGAGGATGTTGTCTCGACGCCCCAACTTTTCAGTTTTCTTGGAAAGGTTTCTCTTGATCTCTTCAAAGGCTTCTAGGACCTCAGGAACAGCATTTAGGGACCAGGACCCACTCCAGCAGTGGCCAACAGCAGGGTCTAGTCCAGGTCCAGTTGCTACTGGTCAGCCAGTCACTCCAGTAAAAGGGCCTCTAGTAGCTTTTTCTGTCCCTTTAGCCACACAGGAGGGCAGCCAACTAACCTTTAGGGACCACTTTTTAGACCTAGGTACAAGTGGGAGCAGATCCAGCCTTTCAAGTCAACACACAGGTCATAGGCAGCAGATCCAGCCTCTTCTGTTCATCCACAGGTCCAGATGTGTTCTGATGAGATGGGGGTGATGTGACACTATTGTAGGTTTTACTAGCTAGTGGCTGGGTGACTCTCTAACAAATAAGAACTTTTTTCCCAGGGCAAACCTTCTCTGTTTTGCAGCACATCCTGTTTGTTTTTCAACAAACTAGCCCACACTACACTATTCTCACTGAAATTCAAGAAGGCAGAACCTTTCTGCTGCCTGAGGAAGCTGGTGGCCCAGCCAGGGAAGTGGCTAGGGAATTGAGTAGTCCCCTCCTCCTCAACCTCACCATACTGGTTCTGGGACCAGTTCCCCCTCTCAATAGGATGGTGTCAAGCTGGCTACATTGCACCATGGGATAAATGGGCTCACAAAAGTAAAACAGGAACACTAATTAGCGCCCATCAATAAAGGCAATAAGAAATGTAAAAAATTGAAAAAACATCAAACTACACACAAAGTAGGCAATATAATTTACTGTAAAACAAACTAACCAATAAAAATATAAACATAATTAGGTGCACTCTTAAAAAAGAGCACACAACCTCACTAATGTTCACAGAAACACTTTAACAACTGCAAGAAAATGACACTCTGCCGGACTCCACTAAGAAAAGCCAGAAGAAAGACTCCAAGAAAATAAAAAATGCACCTTTCTTTTAAGTAGGTTTAAAAATTCAATGAACTATAATGTAAACTGATATATTTTTAAAAAGCAAATATATACATAAATTACTAAACTCTCTCCCTTATTACGCAAAATAATCCTTAGATACTAAAGAAACACTTCAGCAAAAACAAAGCACTTCACACCGAAAAATCCAACTCCACACTCACAAATTTGCACCAAGGCACATTTCGAAGTAACTTGTAACTAAAACAAACATATTCTCACCAACAGAAAAGGAAAGCCCACCTGACCCAAATCTTGACAACATCAATGAGAAACAAAAGAAAATAATGTGCAAGTTAAAGCAACAACACATTGGTATGTATAAAATGTAAAACTTTTAAAACATATGCAAATTATAATAGCACACAAAATAAACATTTTAACAGAGAAAATGGCAGAAAGAGCCACATATGTCACATCACAGAACGGCAAATAATTGCTTTTGCACGTAGGATACACATACACCCAGGAAATCACAAGTACTGAGAGATCTAATTAAAAATCTGCTAAATATTATGCAAATACTTGCTAAGGGAGGGCTACAACAAAAAATAATATTGTAATTAACGTCAGAAAACACAACCACCCCTCAAATATAATAGAGATAGACGTAAGGAATGTTATTCAGGTTTTAAAAGAGGCAAGCACTGGTTCCCAAGGGCCCACTACTAGAATTTTAAAAGAATGAGGGCCAGATGTACGACCCTTTTTGCGGCCGAAATCGGGAGATCCTCCCGTTTGCGACCGCAAAAAAGGCTACTGGCATGTACAAATGCTATATTGCGAGTCACTGACTCACAAAATAGCATTTGCGACTCTCGCTATTGGGAAGGGGCGTCCCTTCTTAATAGCGAGTCACCATGCCATGTACTATTGTTTTGCGACCGCATTTGCGGCCGCAAAACACTTGCAACCTACTTCAAGTAGGTGGTAAACCACTCGCATATAGGAAGGGGTCCCCAGGGGACCCCTTCCCCTTTGTGAGTATGTTTGAAAATATTTTTTAAGAGCAGGCAGTGGTCCCAGGGAACACTGCCTGCCCTTAAAAAAATGAAACTGAAAAGTTTAATTTTTCTTTTTTAAATGCATCCTGTTTTCCTTTAAGGAAAACGGGCTACATTTTTTTTTTAAAACTGCTTTATTAAAAAAGCAGTCACAGACATGGTGGTCTGCTGACCCCAGCAGGCCACCATCCCTGTGAGTGCTAGCCATTCCCAATGAGGTCGCAAATTACGACTGCCTCATGAATATTAATGAGGCATGCAATTTGCGACCCCATTGGGAATCGCAAACAGTGTCTGAGACACTGTTGTACATTCACATTTGCGAGTCGCAAATTGCGAGTCGCAATTTGACGCAATTTGCGACTCGCAAATGTGAATGTTTGTATATCTGGCCCATACTTCCTAAAATACCTGAGTACCAGTAATTCCTAATTTAAATTGACGAATATCACATATTAAAACAGCCACAAGTCAAACCACTGCTGCCCCTAGAATAAAGCAAAACATACAGATTCCAGAACACCTAACCACTACATATAACGAAGAACCCTTCTTCCCACAAGATAGCCACAATGGCGACAGAAGAATAATCAAATTTGCAACTGTAAATAACCTCCTAAAACTAAGCTGATATGAAACGTGGATGACGGATAGAACTTTTCAAATGCACCCTCCACCATTCACACAGATATACGTCATACATGGTGAATATTATAACACTAATATACCCCTGGTTTGTAAAATGCTGCCTGACAAACGAAGTGCAACTTACTGTGAGCTTTTAAACTGCATTAAATTAAAAATTAACAACTTCCCTCCACACAAAATTTTAATAGATTTTAAACAGGCAATGATGCAAACAATACTTATACTATATAAGTAAAAAGCCATACAAGGCTGTTATTACCACTTCAACCAAAGCATTTGGAAACATATGCCAAAATCTTCACTAAGTGTAGAATATCCAACTAACAGCCAGCATGCCTTTGAAATTAAAATGTTAATAGCTCTGGCACGTGTACCTGTAACAGACATAGCAAGCTACTACAACATGCTAATAGAATCCTCTTTTTTATCACAGAAATGAACAAAAAATAAGGGCCTGATTTGGAGCTGGGCAGAGAGGGCTCCTTAAAGTACTCCGTTGCCCTGAGGGAGTACCGCCAGCAAACTTTTGAGCTGTCCACAGGCGCAGCAGACATGTCTAGTATATACAGGAACTACTGACATCGCTGTTCCCATAAATGTATTGAATGATTTTCTTTTTGAAAATAAAAAAAACAATGCTGGCCTTGCCGTGGGAGTTTTCTTCCATAGCATGGGAGTAATTTTACAGTTTTTACTGTCCTTTACCTCCTGGTTTTACCTGGTGGTGATGGAAAGTCGAAACTCTGCCATTCTTCCACCAACTCTAAATAGGGTGGACGGACAAAAACCAGGCTGTCGGTGGTATATGTCAGCAGCAGAGACGGAGTAGTCTGAGGCAGGCAGACTTTCAGTTTGGTGGAGAGGGCACTCCATTGCCGTTGCGACGGAGTGCCCTCTCCGACAAGCTTTGAATCAGGCCCTAAGTCCACAGGGGGACTACCTCGAAGACACTTGGGTAAGCAGACTGCACCGCTTTGGACACAGACACCAACCCAAATTCAACATACTATGATGGAATCTCTACGACAGCACCATGGCTCAACAAGCCCAAACAAACAACTCTGTGGGAGGATGACAAAATGCCGTCCAAGCCACACCAGGAAGTGCCCAACCATTACTGTACAAATTCATAGAAGTCCTCCGAAAAGAACAAAGTTACCAAGATATAAGCATAGAACAGTCAGTAAACCAAATATAACCTAAAATACCTAAAGAAAATAGAAAAATGTACAAAATGCTACAAATCAAAGTCAGACTCTTTGTAAAAAACAGAGAAGTAGCCTACCTCGAAATGACAGGTAAATCACTATTATAAACCACCTACCTCCCAATATACACACAACTAATATAGCCCAAAATCTTACGGCGGTATAACATAAACAATTTAAAATCAAAATTAAACTAATTATTTTTATAAATAAGCCTATAAAAAATTATATTAATATTGTGCAAAGTAGGTAAACCCCAAAAAATGCAGAAATGAAATGTCCGTGTTAAATCCACTGAAGTAATCCACAGTCCTTGGAAGCAGTAAAAAATTGAAAAATTGAGAGTAAGAACCACTTCAGGAAATATAGCTGCAAACGTTGCACTCTGTCTTCCTTACCCCAAAAAACATAACATACCCACCCTCACAATACGTACGTCTCAAATACAATACAAACATACTATTATAACTCTACTAACATAGTACAAACCATAACTATATGTACAATAGCATACTACTACTACAAAATTATAGTTAGGCCTAACGCATTACACTACATAACAATGGAACACAAATTACCACTAAACAACCTTACCAAATAAAACTAACACCAGGGGCCATATTACAGTAAGAGCCCCGGGGGCGCAACGGGCATTTGCGCCCGCTTTGCACGCCCCCAGGGCACTTTGGTATTATAGAAGGGGCCACAGACGCTTGTGCGTTCCCTTCTATAATACCGATAGCGCTGGCGCACTTAAAGCGCCAGCGCTATCTTCAGAGGGTGTTCCCTCATTTGCTTAGGGGCATGCCCTATGCAAATGAGGGAATTCCTTTGACTCTGCGCCTGCGCCGTATTACAGAAGCGGGCACAGAGTTAAAGGAGCCCTCAGGAGGCGCACAGACAGTGCGCCATTTAAAAGGTGGCGCACTGTCAGTGCGCCTCCTGAGAGCAACCCTCTGCAGGGGATAAAGGGGGTCCCATGGACCCCCCCAGACATCCCCTTGCAGGCGGGTGCAGGCAGGTGCAAGGGGATCTCTATTACCCTGTAAAAGTGCAGGCGGGTGCCGCCTGCACTCTGAAAACACGGAGCAGCTGCTCCTTGTTTTCACATGAATGCGCTGCCCTGGGGGCAGCGCGAGTTCGCGGCTGCCCTGGGGCAGCGCATATATCATAATAGGGCGCATTGTGATTGTTTGCACCCGGCACACCTTTTAAAAGGTGCGCTCGGCGCAAACAATCACAATGCATAATACGGCCCCATAACCCATACTAACTAGACCCACCCACATCTCCTCACTGATGAAATCCTAAATAAAAACTTTAAAAGGGTCACATCTCTTCTGTCAAACAGAGCCAGGGAACTGCGATCAACATGAATGAAATTCACCTCAAAATGGCCGCTAAAAGAAGATGTTAAAAAAGGCTATCTTCCTATATAAAGTAATGGAAATTTGACAAAAACGTATTAAAGCATGTTAAAAATGTATGTCAAAATGTGCTGAAATATTTTTTTAAAGTTAAAAAATGTATTGGACCAATAAAAATGTTGGTGTAAACCATACATTAAATAGTACTAATCAATAAAAATGCATTATAAAAATGTAAAAATACAAAGTACTATGTATGTATGAAAAAATATTTATTTACCATTTTTATATAAATATTTAGAAATGTACATCTTAAAAGTGTGTTAAAAAATAGAGTACATCTGATACTACATCAAAATATAGACAGAATATGTACCACTGGCAGGGTCACAGTGTGAATTGGCCCATTCGCGATCGCAAAGAGCCAAAGACTTCAGGATTCCACCTTTCTTCTTAGGAAGAACTCAGCTAAGGGTCCTAGGGAGGAACCTCTTGGGGATCAGGAACTCACTCCTGCAGAGGCCAGCAGGGCTCAGGCAGGTCTAGGAAGGTCCAGTGCAGCAGGTCAGCTGGGCAATTACAAAGAGGCCTCTGGACCTTGTTATGTCCTTGTAGCTCAGACAGGAGGTCAGCCACCTGACCCTTTGAGTCACTCAGGTCAGCTTGGGATAAATGGAGCTGGTGCAGTCTTCCTTATCATTGAGCAAGGCAGTCCTCAAGCAGCAGGGCAATTCTTTGGTAGCAGCAGGGAAGTTCTCTGGTGGCAGGACAGACCTTTTTCTGTAATATCCACAGGACCAGTAGTATACTGATGAGTGGCTAGGAGGTCCAATATTTATACCTGGTGCCAGCCTTTCGGTGTGAGGTAACATCCTGTCCTGGCCCCACATCTGGTTCTGGAAAGTTCTTCCCTTCCCCTGTCAAGGCTCCAGTAAGTCTGGGATGACAAAAGGCTGGTGCTAGGTTCCTTTGTGTGTGCTGGAAGCAAGCCCTTTGAAGTGCAAGTGGGACAGGGCACAACTCTGTCCCCAGCCATCCTGGCCAGATGGTCCATCCTACCCACACTTAGTCCCCTTTTGTGTCACTCTCTGGAAGGAAGGCATAAACACCAATAGCAGGGTCACATGACTTTGATCCACTCACTTTCATCTGGCCCAGGACACTAGCAGAAGGCATAAATGGCTAGAACATGAAAATGCCAACGTTCTAAAAGAGGAACACAACTGCAATTGCCAATGCTAACGATCCTTTCATACATTTAATGCTTGTCTTTGTGATCGCGCAAATGAATTCCTGCAGTCACCATTTAATTTCTTCTTAGTCAAACCAACATTCAATACTTATTATCTGTGCACAATCATAGACAATGGATCGACAAACAAGAAAAATATTACATCAACTTTTTTGGGCTATTAGTCACCTGCATAACATATATCACAAATCACTCCTGTTGTCTTCTTCACACCGCCTTCCTCTGTAAACTCTCTGTGAGACATGACATTTTCTCCTCATATCTTATATTTAAACAGAATCTCTTTCCTCTTTTGCACCCTCCTTGCACTCTCTCCTGCATGCAGTTCCTTGCTCATTCTTCACTTGACAATCCCCTTACAAACACAACAAACCTACTCACTTGTAAGCACAGCATTTTCATTTACTTTTGCACTGTAAATAATATGACATCTGTGCATCACACACTGTGCATAAAATCCCAATTACAATTGGCATTCGTGACCATTACTTTAAATCCAAATCCGGTATTTGTAAAGCACAAACTACTCACCCCTAAGGGTCTCAAGGCGCTGGGGGCATTCGGGGAGATTAAGTGAGCTATATCCCATAGTCACATGGTGCTGAGCTGAGCTGCTGCCAGCGCCGGGGATCAAACCGTGAGCCCTGTGCTCCGGAGTCAGCCGCCCTGGCAGTTGGGGTGTTGCACCAGAGTTCTTCACACAACTGCGGTGCTGCGTTGGTTCCATTGAGCGAAGCGCTGGTTCCGAGTGCAGCGGTTTTGAAGGCGATGTGCTGGGTTAGTCCATGCTGGAGAGGCGTTGAGTTGATCTTCTCCACGCAGGTGCGGCGATGCATTGGATCCGAAGTGGTGGTTCTGGATGCGATGTAGCAGTTCCGAGTGCCATGCACCGGTCCGGTTCCCGCAACAGCAGTGATGCCTTGATTCTGCTCTCGCAGCAGAGGATGCGTCGGTTCCACTGGAGCAAACCCATAGGTCCACTTCCAAGGGTCCAGGACTGGAGTGGCAACACTTGGCAGGACAGACTCACAAGCAGATAAGCCCAAGGGTTAGAACAGGAGGATTCTATGTCTTCTGTGTCCCTAAGACCTAGGCAACAGGAGGCAAGCCAGCAAGCCCTTGGAGTCACTTTGGGTTCAAGTGATGCAGGTCCAGTCCTTCTGTCCTAGGCAGGGGAACAGCACGTAGCAGGGCAGCTCAGCAATGCAAGAGCACAGCAAGACAGAGTCCAGCAAAGCAGTTGTCCAGCCGAGTGGCAGTCCTTTCAGCAGCACAGCAGTTCTTCTTCCTGGCAGAGGGGTCACGGGTCCAGAAGTGTACTGATTTGGAAGTGCCAAAGGTCCCATACTTATACCCAGTAGTGTTGTAGTGAGCCTCAGCAAGGCCTACCAGTGCTTAGGGGTTCTCCCTTCTCTGCACAGAGTCCTCAGACACTTAGGAAGAAGTTGGCACAGAAACTGAAATATAAAAGACAGAGTTTATTAAACCTCATGAGGTGGAGCTAACATTCGCACATCACCCTTCAGTAATGCATGAAGTAGCACACTGAATGGAAGGATCCTGGTCCTTTTATACCCACACAGGGGCTCAAATGAAGGCGGTACTAACACAAATGCTGGTTTTAGGTACATATAAGGTCATACAGAGAATGCACAGTCGACAAGTGGGTGGAGCTAACAGTTTCTACTTTTAGTAGACACATCCTGACATTTATAAACTCGGAACAGCTGCAAGCTCAACTGAGCATGTGCAAAGCAAGAGGAACTAAATATAACTTGTCTCTAGGCAGATTTCAAGAGCAGTTGACAGGAAGGTAGGACAGAGCACATGGCGAGCACATGGTAGCACATGGCAGCCAAAATGGCTGCCAGAAATACAAAATGGATTCCACAAAGCGGACAATTTAGCCTCTAAATACAGGCTGTCTTCAGCTAATGCTTAACTTAAATGCTGCCAAATTACAACAGACGACCCTTTCAGCATTGGCTGAAGACATTCGTTTATCTGGGGTAATCTAGATATTCATCCCGTACATCTATTAACATTATTTCGGCCACCTCTTTATTCAACATTTGTTGGGCCTTTGTTTCAGCAATGTTCCCTCTGGCAGGTATACAAGCAGAGATGCAAATGGAGCAAAGCATTGGACCACATTGGATACATACGCAGCATGTAAAAAATATTACAATTATTACACACAGGATAGTCAGTAGCTTCCAGCCCCAAGCAGAAACAAGAGTCCAAAACCATCCAGCAAAAGTCCAAGTTCCAGTCTCTGGATGAATTTCTGCAGCAATCTTATGCAATTTTGATATTGCGTCATATACTGAAGGTGAGTGATCTGGTATGAATACACAACAGCTGCTACCGATGATGCGACATGCACCACCTCGATCAGCCAAAATCACGTCTAGCACCATCCTATTCTGGAGTGCTACAATCCTTGCAATCTGTAGTTCTTCTGTAATGTTCCCAAGTGCCATAGCTGTCTGATTAGTAACAGCTTCCACAACACGAGTCAGTCGTCGGATTTTCCTGCTGTTTAATGCAGCACCCACAAAGAAAAATAAGCCCAAGTTGAAATCAACATATTGTTGTAGGGTAGTGTCGGTTTGGTCAACTTCATCCATACTTATTGTCCTCTTATTTCTGTTTGTGGAAATGTCATTGTACAGTTTAAAATCACGGTGATACAATGCAGGTGCCAGAAACACAGGGGGCAACAGAAAAGATACATAACAGATTCCTGACCACCCAACAGGTAATTGATAATATCCGTTATTTCCGCACACAAAATACGTGTTATGCGAGGCTGTGAAAGTGCTCTTATTGGCACCTTCAATGGTCAGGATTACAGTACACTCGCTCCTCCCCACTGGAATTCTTCCAACACTACAAATACACAAATCTGCTTTAGCTTTTGTCACAGAAATCACAAAAGGTCCAATGTTCTTTATTATTCTCACATTTGTGAAAACATATGGTGTTGAACTATTGTCCGGTTGATACTCTTCCCATTCCCATTTAGTCCCTTTGGCTTGTGGATAACCTTCTTTATTTTGATAACACACTTTATTAAGTTGAAAAATAATCCCACCTACTGAAGGCTTTCCATATGCAAATAAGAGCGCATACCAAGCTTGACAAGAACCATTGTGAGAAAATGGAAGAGGAATAAAAGGTGTTCCTCCTTTCTTTTGATGTGCAGGTATCATCCCACACACCCAACAGTTGGTAGTATTCGTAGCATTGTGAGTATGGTGCAACATCTGGATAAAAGTATTGTTCAGGTAAGATTGTCGATGCTTTTGCTCATGGTAAGGAAGAGTAAAGTAGTGGTGTTCCACGGGTACTGGCGTAGTGGCAACAAAAAGCTGTCGAACAGGAGCCACCTTCTCGATGTACCACGTAATTGCTGCCATAGCCACCATAGCAACAACAAACCCTACAGCACAAATGATTTGTTTTTTCATTTTAGCAGCAGTAATGATTGATCTTTCTGAAAACTTGTTGAAAACAGTCGTTGGAGCTCTTCTCCCTGGGCATCCGCTGATTTCTTCACCATGGGCCAAAGTAGGTGTCACTACACTAATACAGGGCTGATCCCCCTCCCCTTGCCACAATGGCTCTCCGTTTCACTAACCCAGGGTGGTAGCTCAACCAGTCTTTTTCAAAACTGCAGATCCTTTCCTCGGTCTCAATTGATATCTGGATACTCCAGTGATCGTGTGGTCCGGGAAGACTTCCGCAGATTCGTCAGGTGAGATAGCTTGGCCTTTCTCCGTCTCCAGAATCTCTCGATGGTCGGTCAACACAGCAGGTTCCACCAAGGCAGGCGACACACGTTTGCAGTGTGTGCTGTGGATCCAATTCTTTCTGTTTGTCACTCGAACTGCTGTCCTTGTCGCAAGGAGCACCTGCTCTGGTCCTCGCCACCTTGGCTCCAAGCTGTTCGATCTGTCAAAGACCTTGACCATTACATGGTCACCAGGACGGAGTTCGTGGGCCTCACCTGTAGATCTGTCAGGAAGAGCTTCTCGAACCTGTTGATGAATAGAAATCAAACTGTCAGTTAACTGTGCCAAATAATCATTCATCAGAACACAAGGAACATCATGTATGGGGCGTGGCTTAGGAATTCCCCAAATGTTCATTGGTCTCCCAAACACCACCTCATAGGGGGTAAGACCTGATCGTGAATGTGGCACCGATCTTATGGACAACAATGCCAAAGGTAGGGCATCTGGCCACTTTAGAGACGTGGAAGCCAGTATTTTCGCCAACTTTGTTTTTAGAGTAGCGTTATACCTTTCCACCAATCCTGCTGATTGCGGGTGGAAAACTGTATGGAATTTCTGTTTGATCCCTAATCCTTTCAGGCCATGCTCAACAACTTGCCCAATAAAATGAGGTCCATTGTCACTCCACAAAAGTTTACAAACACCGTATCTAGGGAAAAACTCCTTTAGAAGCACCTTTGCTGTGGTGAGAGCAGTATTATCCTTCGTAGGGTATGCCTCTATCCATTTGCTAAAGGCACATACCACCACTAGGACATATTTCAGATTATTGCAGCGTTCGAGTTGGATGTAATCCATCTGCAAAACTTCAAAAGGTGCAGTTGGTGTAGCAAACCCTCCTGTAGGAGTTCGTGTCCCTTTTCCAGGATTATACTGCCAACAGATCAAACAGGACTGTACTACCCTTTTGGCTGTGCTAGCAATTTCAGGATGCTCCCAAACTTGTGTAAGCAATTTAGTTATTGCTAGAGCTCCAACATGTGCCAGCCCATGTGCCATTTGAACCATAGGTTGTAAATAGGCCGCAGGCAATTTCCACTTATTCATTTCTTTGTTACGCCAACAACCCTCATCATCTAATATTCCTTCTTTAGACCATTGCTCAAGCTCTTCCACAGAAGCAGATCTCTGTATATCCAATACTTCCTCTCTAGCATCATGCCAACGCTCAGCTTGTGATTTCACTACGTACATGGGTGTAGTGCTTCGCTGCATCGCAGTCTCACGGGCTACGCGGTCTGCAAAGGCATTGCCTTGTCCTATTTTGTCAGTCACTTTCTTGTGTGCGCTACACTTCATAATAGCAACTTTCTTTGGGTATGTAAGTGCAGTCAAGAGATTATGCACTAACTCTCCGTGCATTATCTGTATCCCATGGGATGTAAGAAAGCCTCTTTCCTTCCAGAGTAGGCCAAAATCATGAACCACTCCAAAAGCATAGCGACTATCCGTGTAAATGTTCACATACAAGTCAGTGCTAAGCTCACACGCTCGTGTCAAAGCTATTAGTTCAGCTGCTTGAGCTGACTTCTGAGGTATGCGAGCTGTTTCCACTACTGTCTCAAGCGTGGTAATTGCATAAGCAGCTGAAGTCGTGCCATCTGGTAACTTCAAACAGGACCCATCAACCCACAGTTCCCCATCTACATCTGGAAGGGGCGTATCTTGCAAATCGATGCGACCCTTTGTCTGTTCCTCAGTAAGGAATATACAATCGTGAGGCTCCTTTGACTGAGACTGAGTCGCAGGATATGGCAACAAAGTGGCTGGGTTCAGTGTCGCACATCTTTTCAAGGTAATATGAGGTGCTAGCAGTGTCAATTCGTATCCTGTCAAACGAGCACTAGTTAAGTGCTGAGTCTTAGTCTGATTCAAAAGGGCATCTACTGCATGGGGTACTAGCACCAACAGTTTGTGTGACAAAACTATCCCTTCACTCTGACGTATGGACACAGCCGTCGCTGCAACTGAACGGAAACACCCAGGCAATGCACAAGCAACAGGGTCAAGAACTGCAGAAAGGTATGCACAAGGACACTGTTTGTCCCCGTGTGTCTGTACTAAAACTGACAATGCACATCCTTCTTTCTCATGTACATAGAGTGTAAAAGCCTTCGTGTAATCTGGTGTGCCTAACACTGGTGCAGAGCAAAGAGCTTGTCTCAACTGACAAAAAGCATTTTGACATTCATCTGTCCATGGAAGGGGGATCGGAGTGTTTTTAGTCAAAAGTGCTAGCAAGGGTTTAACAATGTGTGAAAAACCCAATATCCATTGCCTGCAAAACGAAGTCAGACCAATGAATGCACGGACATCTTTCTGCGTGGAAGGTACTGGGGTGTCTAAAATTGCTTGAATGCGATCTGGTGTCAGTGCACGGCCCTCCTTAGACAGAAGGTGTCCTAAATAGGTCACCTTCGGTCTACAATATTGCAATTTCTTTCGTGATACTTTATGGTGGTGTTTAGCAAGAAAAGAAAGCAAAGACAAAGTGCCTTTCTCACACTGCTCAGGTGTATCGGCTGCCAACAAGATGTCATCGACATATTGTATGAGAGCCACTCCTTTAGGCAAGGTAAAGGAATCAAGCTGTCTCTTCAATGCTTGACTGTAAATACTAGGACTCTCAGTATAGCCTTGAGGAACTCTACAAAATCTGTATGATCTATTATTCAAAGTGAAACCGAACAAATATCGGCTATCAGGATGAATAGGAATCGAGAAGAAAGCGTTCTTCAGATCAATTACAGAAAATGTAGTTGCTGTTGGAGGGACCAGGGTAAGCAATGTCGTTATGTCAGAGACTACAGGGTACTGTGGTACTACAATCTTGTTGACTTCTCTCAAATCGATAATAAATCTATAAATCCTAGTGTCAGTATCTTTTTTCAAAATGGGAAGAATCGGACTATTGCAAATATTGTAAGGAACTTCTTCCACAACCCCCACCTTAATTAAATCATGTACAATACGTGTGAGTGCTTCTTCTCCTTCTCGAGAAATTTTATACTGAGGCAGTCTTGGCAATAAAGCGCCCTCCTTGACACTAATATGTACTGGTGGAATAACCATTTGCCCTACATCAGTATCCGAAGTAGCCCACAAAGTACTAGGGAGTGAGGCTAGTGCAATGTCCTCTTTAACAATACAAGATCTCTCAATCATAGGGTAGTTGTCATTCAAAATAACCCGTACTCCTTCCGGAGAACACCTTATCGTAGCCCTGAAATATTTAAGCATATCAAGACCCACAATATTGTCTGGTGTGTTTGGAGAAAGCAAAAACGGACATGGAGCAGTAAACTTATCAACATTGAATGCAAGTGGTTGTGACAATGGGCTAAGGGAAGGTGTTCCATCGAAACCTATCGATGTAATGGTTAAGCCAGACAGGGGAGCCCTTGGAACCAATTGTTTAGACAAGGCGCTACGAGTAGCTCCTGTATCAACCAGAAACTGATCAGTAGAACCCAAAACATGTGCTGTAACATAGGGACCCCTCTGATCTACTGGAACTTCAACTGATTCCTTACCCCGTCCTAGGCAATCCTATGCATAAGCAGAATCTTGAAAATCAGAAGGCACATAGTCAGACATTTGATATTGGTTCCTTCTATCAAAAGTGTTAAACCCATTCTGCCCACGTGTATTAGCATCAAACCGAGCACGATCATTCGCGCTTCCTCTAGGCCCTTGATATCCTGAACGATTTCTCATTTGTCCCCGACCATGTAGATTCTGCTGAGCACGCAGCACTGGACAATCAGAAAGCCAATGTCCAAATTTTTTGCAGTACGCACACTGATCAACAGACAAATTCGAACGGGCAGAGGAAGGAAAGGACAAACCATAAGATCCACGTCCACCTCTATCATTATCTCTAGAAGGCGGACCATAAGCTTGAGCCAACATAACCTTTGTTTTCAACTCTTTCGACTTTTTGTCCTCATTACCTTTGGCTTCTAATTCTTGCCGCTCATAATACTGGGCCATAGTTAAAAGGGAAACCGGAGAAGATGTAGTCCATGAGCTCTCACTGGCCTTTAAGCGACTAGCTATTCCTGGCAAAAGGTTTGCGACATATTTATCGACAAACAGATGCCTACCCGTGTCATCTGTCAATGACTGGCCACTAAAATCGTGAAATGCTTCTTCAAAGCGTGTGAAGAAGTCAGAAACTGATTCATCTACCTTTTGCTTGCAAGACGCTAGCACTGTCCAATCTATCTTTTTAGGGGGAATGATCGTCTTTAACTTAACTAATATAGCTGCCGGAAGATTTAAAATTAACTGACACGGTTTCTGTGCAGGTTCTCTATCTTCATCTAACCGCTCTAAATCTTTCCACAATGCTCCAAATGTCGCATTATCATCTATTTTGAGCACAGTTCTCCACATATCAGGTGGTAATATTAATCCAAAAAACAAATCAATATCCGACAAAGTCATAGTACAAGAGCTGATTGCACCCTCAACTTCCTCATAAAAGGCTGCTGGATTCTTTCGCGGGTCAGGCAATGCATTTTTAAGGGCCATAACATCTGCTCTATTCCAAGGAGTGTAAACCCAATTATAAATAAAGTACCCTTTCGCATTAAGAGAAGTCTTATCATCCTCTGTACCCGTTCCTTTAGGAGGAACATATAAAGGCGCGGCTTCCCGCATGGGTTTCACATGAATTACAGCATTCTTATCTGTTTCAGGAGTAGAAGTTTGTGCCATGCTGATCTGAGATGCTAGTGCAGCTGTTTCTGCTGCCTTTTTCTCCTCTCGCAAACGGGCTGCTTCAACACGCAGTTTAACCAAGCGTCTGATCGTGTCAGCCACCTGGGAGAAGACAAAAAGACCGTCACGTAATCGTTTACAATCAGTTGCTACATCATCGGGCTCCATTTCTACCGAATACTTCCTAAATTGTTCAATAACCTCTGCAGCAAATGTATCGGTAAAATATATTTGCTCCCTTTCCTGCCATCCTTTTATACTATCTAAAAGTTCAGAAGCAGTGGTAGTACTACGAACGGCTTTACGTGCAGTAGATCTAATGTCAGATGCACGCTCAGCAGATAGCATGGAACGAGTTTCTCGAGCTTTATCCTGGTCTGAAAAAGAGTCCTCATCTGACTCATGAGGAGCAGAAGAAAAAATATACGGAGGTGGAGAACGATCTAATAACAGGAAATCATCTTGCGGTTTATTAAGGATAGGATAAAGGGGCTGCCTAACAGCATATTGGCCAGTTACCTGTAAATGGCGTTCCCTATCTTCCCTCTCTTTAATTTCTCTCATCTCCTTGTTTTTTAACTCTAATGCTTTCGCATAAATGGTCTTTCGCTGTTCTTTGTCAATCAAGGCTTGCTCACGCTTCATTCGCTCACGCACTTCTTTCTCCCACATTCGCACACAATCAAACATATCTTGCCTAGTCTTGTGTTTAAACATACATTGTTCCACATACTGAATCTTTCGCAAATCAAATGACCCATACATAGGCCAACGCAACTCAGGATCTTTACTAGTATATTTGTTCCATAACGTGCAGTACATTATAGAAGAAATACCATACTTAATATACATATCCCTATTAGGCGTCCCCTCCGGGGGGGCTGGTTGTGCTTCGTCAAGTCTCAAATTGGTACCACTACAAAAGCAACACATCCTACGAAGTGTGCTGAAAACAGGCATGCCAAAAAATAGTGCAAAAGATGCAGTATTATAATCAAAGTAGCGCTTAAGGTACTTTTCTTACGTTGCGCTGTTCAAACAATTTTAAATAGAGAAAATTCTCCTCATTACCTGCCTATATGTATTGCAATACATATATAATTACAAAACAGATTCCAAAATTGGCCAATCATACAAACAAAGCCACAGTAAGTGTTACTAAAACTACCTTACCAATCAAAGGCATCAAACCAACAGCAAGTGCCGCAAAACGGCTCTTACCAATCAAATGGTGTCCAGGTTCCAACTGCCAAGTTCTCAAATCGACCAAATGGTCACTGCACGGCGAATCAACAGAAGAGATCTCAGTCAAGGACCGGCGCCGCCGGGATGGTCAGATCATAAAGAAAGGAAAAACGCCGTGGGTGCCAAGACTCAGGTCTCCTCAGGCAGCGATCGCGTCCAAAAGCGAGATTCCAATCCTTCGTCGCGACCAGTCCTT
Organism: Calotriton arnoldi; assembly: GCA_963921515.1. NCBI lineage: Eukaryota > Metazoa > Chordata > Amphibia > Caudata > Salamandridae > Calotriton > Calotriton arnoldi. Next base: position 144,825 of record CAWUFW010003006.1, on the reverse strand, counting down.
CGGGCATCCGAGTCGCTGATGAGTCCCACGTTGGAAGCGCCAATTTGTTGTAGTGAGCCTCAGCAAGGCCTACCAGTGCTTAGGGGTTCTCCCTTCTCTGCACAGAGTCCTCAGACACTTAGGAAGAAGTTGGCACAGAAACTGAAATATAAAAGACAGAGTTTATTAAACCTCATGAGGTGGAGCTAACATTCGCACATCACCCTTCAGTAATGCATGAAGTAGCACACTGAATGGAAGGATCCTGGTCCTTTTATACCCACACAGGGGCTCAAATGAAGGCGGTACTAACACAAATGCTGGTTTTAGGTACATATAAGGTCATACAGAGAATGCACAGTCGACAAGTGGGTGGAGCTAACAGTTTCTACTTTTAGTAGACACATCCTGACATTTATAAACTCGGAACAGCTGCAAGCTCAACTGAGCATGTGCAAAGCAAGAGGAACTAAATATAACTTGTCTCTAGGCAGATTTCAAGAGCAGTTGACAGGAAGGTAGGACAGAGCACATGGCGAGCACATGGTAGCACATGGCAGCCAAAATGGCTGCCAGAAATACAAAATGGATTCCACAAAGCGGACAATTTAGCCTCTAAATACAGGCTGTCTTCAGCTAATGCTTAACTTAAATGCTGCCAAATTACAACAGTAGTGCATTTGAAGTGGGGGAAACTTCAAAAAAAGCTTTGAAGTGCTCAGATGCCTTCCCTTCCTGCCCTGGTTACAGACACACTACAGGGAGGTAATCAATCTTTTGTGTCGGGACAAGGCCTGGCCCTTTCAGGTGCAAGTGTCAGCTCCTCCTTCCCATCCTGCTTCAGGATGGCCCATCTGCATGCAGATGACCACTCAGGCACACCTATCCTTCCTTTGTGTATGGCTGTCTAGAGGGAATGCAGGAAGTCAGCTGCCACCCACCCCTCGACGTGTATTCCGGAGACAGGCAAAAGGCACCAAATGGCTAAAGTGAGGAAATGCAGACTTTCTAAAAATGGCATTTGCTAAACTGGAATTAAATTTCCAGCTTCACCATGAGTTGTGATTTTAAATTTTGAGTTCAGTGACACTAAACTTGAAAAGTCTATCTCTTCACCATTGGGAGTTACCTCATAAGGTAATCCCAATGTTATTCTATGGGAGAGATAGGCCTTCGTTTTTCACTACCAAGACATGTAAAGATCAAAAAGTACATGTCCTGCCTTTTAAATACACTGCACCCTGCCCTGTAGGTTATACAGGGCCTACCTTAGGGGTGACTTATATGCATAAAAATGGAAGGTTTAGGCATGGCAAGAGGACCCACTGGGGCAGCATCCTTGCCGCTCAGCCCATTCATTCCAACTGACATTCACTCAAACCATGCACATATCAGCATTCTATTACCTCACAGTCACACTGGCTGAGCAGCAGGGGATATATGACTGAGGAGAGAATGCATAGCTAAGACATGAAGATACCACAGTTTCCTTGCCAGGCTTTGCAGTGGCAGGTCTGAGACATGGTTAGGGGACTACTTATGTGGATGGCACAATCAGTGCTGCAGGCCCACTAGTAGCATTTAATTTACAGGTCCTGGGCACATGTAGTGTAATTGACTAGGGACTTATAAGAAAATTAAATATACGAATTGGGTATGAGCCAATATTACCATGTTTAGGGGAGAGAGCATAAGCACTTTAGCACTGGTTAGCAGTGGTAAAGTGCGCAGAGTCCTAAAGCCAGCAAAAACGAGGTCAGAAAAATGAAGGGAGGCAGGTGAAAAGTTGGTGGAAGACCACCCTAAGGTTGCCAGGTCTACCAGTGTTTTCTTTTCTTTTTCAGACCGTAAAGTTGGAAGATTTTGTAAAGTGAACTATTTAACAATCTTGATAGGATACTTTGAGTGTAAAATGAAAGGCTATAGGATGTCTGGGTATTTCTGGCACAAAATACCTGTAAATGAACTGTACGAATATTTCAGCAATAGGAAAGCACAAATAAAGTAATTTTTTTGTACTTCTTAACTATGATGGAAACAAAGATTTTAATAGGTTCAAAACAAATGAATACACTTTACTTGGTGCTGTGCAAATTATGTTCAAACCACATTTCCACACATTATGGTTGGTGAACTATATAGTTTTATCAGTAAAACTGCATGTCTGTATGAATTTTGTTGCTATTTTATTAGAAAATGGGCTGTCTGTAAATGACAGCACACTAACACACAATACTTTAGAAACATATGTGTGCCAGTGTGCTCCAAAATGGACCACCGAGTGCATACCATACCCTTACCACTTTCATCCTGAATACATTTGCGACCCGAATGGAACCTCTATACTTAAAGCCGGTGGCCTCCCAAACTTGGCCTTTTGTTTCTATCGACTCACATTCCCTCCATTTCCCAGAGTCTTTGTTTTGTCATCCTATTGAATTCAACGTTTGTCCCTCTTGTTCTTTACCACAAGTAAAGCACAACTTCACCACTGGAGGTTGATCCATTTTATTTCTGACACACTAAGCCTGATGTGACTTTTCACCAGCAGCACTCTGCATTTTGCAACATGTAGTTTTGCTTCACCCATCAAAAGTATGAGATTTCAATTTCGCACAATGGTGCAAAGCAGGGGTCTCCAACCTTTTCTGTCAGAACAGCTACTTATGTTCAAAGAAATTCGTCCAGAGCTACCAATGTTATTAGTGCTGTTGTAGTGACAACATCAGACAAGCTCACATTAGAGGTCACCATATGATAGATTATTAGTAGTGATCACGTTAGTACATCAGGCATGATTGCCAATAGTAATCTAAAGTATCAATTTTGAATGTCTCAACATACATATTACATAGCAGCGATAGCCACAATGCCCCTGGCGCCAAGATTATGATATTAGCAATAATTCTCCCTCACACTACGATATATCACTCATATATCAGCTTTGAATATGTATTGAAAATTGCCAATTTTTCTCAAAACATCAGATAATAAGTTTGTGAAAATTCACACATTTTCATCTCAAATGTACACTCTTATTATTGGTATAAATATATTAATTAGAATGAGTAAAAGTGTCTAATTAAATTGGCAGGGCTGCTCACAGGAGAGCTACTCACAGGTGGGTGGATAGCCAACAGTAGCTCACCAGCTATTCCTTGGGGAAGCCTGGTGTAAACACAAATATATTAAAAAGCACACCTTGGTTGGGAGGATTATAAATGGGATCACTTGTCATCTTCGGTCCTCGGCTTCATTACAAGGTTTAAAGATCAGCTGTTGACAATGCAACTAACAGTATTGAACTAGGTCAGCTCGACCGTACTGGTTACCTGGCGCCAGAGGTGCAACTAGAGCCAAATTTCGGGTAGGGGGGGAGGGGGGCTAAGAAACAATTTCAGGGGGGGCTAATTCTTCCAGCAATAGGCAGGGTGGAGATGCAGGGGCTCTAAGAAGGGGTGAAAAAACAACAAAGCCTCATTAACAAGCAAATGGTCTTTTAAAGACCTGTGAAGTACTCGAGTGCGGCTGTGTGTGTGCCCGGGAAGCTGTCTCAGCCCGGGCTGCCACACACGACGGGGGGGGGGCTGAAGCCCTTTGAGCCCAATGGGCGTTGCGCGCCTGCCTGGCGCCAGTGCAGGATTAAACCCTGTAGAGACCCATAGGCAGTCGAAATTTCAGGGCCACCCTCGAAAATTATCTCCTAATACCCAATGCACCGGATTTGTCTTCCAAACTGCCAGAAGATGAGCTTTTAAGAAACAAACTGTGATGTTAATCTGATGTCTCTGGTTTATGTACTTGAAGTGTATTTTGATGCGTTAATAAGGGGCCCTTAAAAGGAGTGGGGCCTATAGGCCGGTGCCTACTTTGCCTGCTTGGTAAACCACCTCGGGAGAAGCTAACCCTGGTATCGCTGTGGTCAAATGCATGCATCCTAGTGCGCGCTCGAAACACAATGTGCACTTTATGAAGTTTGTTTTCATTGAATTATTTGGTATATGTTGTGGTTAGGTTTTATATGAATTTGAAGGAACCTGTTTTTGCATAGTGCTAATTGGCTTACAATACCATAAATGATTTATGGGGTTTTTATTATAAATATTTTTACTCTAAATTGACTGTTATGTATGATTTTGTCTTATTGTTTTTATGGTAATGGATATTGGTACTCCCCTTTATTATTATTATACAATTTGTGCTTTTATGGATATACCTATATCCGAATAAAGATTTTGAATTGAATTGAATTGAATTGCATGCATCCTAGGAAATTGTTATCTGATTGTTAAGGTACATCTATGTGCTGTTAAATATGTGTGATGCAACTTTGGTAATATTCGGGTCGCAAATCATTTTGCACACTACAAACAAATTCTCCTGGCATTCGCCTGGAACCACTGCGCCAACTCTCCTCATTCTTATGTGGTGGCAGGTGAGTTCTTCCCGCATTGACTCGTACAGCCTCTTTGTTGCTGCTCATCACGCGGTGACAAGACACGTCTCCGCAGTCTCGCGGGACTCCCGCTACTGCAGCAACAAATTACTGTAGAATGAAACGCTCTCCGCTGTCGCGGCGCCGTTTTGCTCCTAATTCCGAATTCCCTGGGACTGTGAGCTAGGATGTAAACCTCTTCACTGATTAACCTTTGCCGCCGGAGTATATTGCTTAATTGGTCTCGGCAACTTCCGCGCGCTTTGGCACACTTTGCGGGGCACCTCTCATCCCCGGCGTTCGCCATTGCCTTTTGTTGTGTGATGAAATGCTTCCGCTATTATAAACCCATCAGAGACCGCGGTGACTGAAACGCGATCACTTTACTGCACTTTCATGTAAAATATGTGTGAATCACCTACCTCGCTGCTGTGACATCTGTAATAATCCAATACAATCAATCTCAGGCGGCCTAACGCGCGCTGTCACGGTGGTCGTTTGTGCGACTGACTGCTTCTCTACTCGCTTAAATATTTTCTGCTGATGATCTGCAGCTATTTATTCCTGGCCAGGTGGATCTGGTAGGTGGAAAGTGCCATTGTAAACCGGAGAAAATAACCGAAATGGCGCTCACCTGTAAAACTTTTAAAACAAGCCCAATTGTTAAAATCAAGGCAGCGTTCGATTTCTGAATTATACAGGGCTTATGCTTTTAGGTCTGGCGTTAGCCAAGACCTTTTCATTTAAAAAGCAATATGTATAATTATGTCTGGCGTTAGCCAAGAATTTTTGCTTTTTAAATATATATATATATATATTTCACGCCGCAGTGTTAATCAAATTCATGTACTACATTTCGGTTCCTGCCAACGAACAGTGTTTTCTTTATGTTCACTAATTAGTGAGGTTTTAAAAAGGCACCTCCCAATTAATGTGTGTTCAAATTGAGAAAGGCTGCGAGACAGCCGAAACGCGTCTCTGAATGTTCTTTTAACCTGCAGGGTCGTGGAAGGCCCTACGCATTAAAGAGAAGTGAACACTTTCAGTCTTCGTGTGCGTGCTCTTTGTTAAAATACGGGAGTTGACTTTGGATAGCTTCAAGCATAGCGGTGACGCTTTTACACGCAACACCAGAGTTTGGGCCGTCAAACTACAACCGCAACCAGAAGGATTTGGTACCTGAGTGCCTCCTTGTCGAGCCCCCAGACTTTCAGTTGAGATGAGTAATATGCGGCACCCTATACTGGGGTGGATAGCTAACACTCCCAGCAATCTAATGCCCATAGGGGGGTGGATGGCTAACCCTCACAGCAATCTAATGTCCATTGGGGGGTGGATGGCTAACACTACCAGCATTCTCTACCCTATAGGGGGGTGGATGGCTAACACTACCAGCATTCTCTACCTATAGGGGGGTGGATGGCTAACACTTAGAGCATTCTCTACCTATAGGGGGTGGATGGCTAACACTCACAGCAATCCATACCTATAGGGGGGTGGACGGCTAACACTCAGAGCAATCTAATGCGCATTTGGGGGGTGGATAGCTAACACTACCAGCATTCTGTACCCTATAGGGGGGTGGATGGCTAACACTCACAGCAATCCATAACTATAGGGGGTTGGATGGCTAACACTCACAGCAATCTAATGCCCATTGGGGGGTGGATGGCTAACACTACCAGCATTCTCTACCCTATAGGGGGGTTGATGGCTAACACTACCAGCATTGTCTACCCTATAGGGTGGTGCATGGCTAAAACTCACAGCAATCTAATGCCCATTGGGGGGTGGATGGATAACACTACCAGCGTTCTCTACCCTATAGGGGGGTGAATGGCTAACACTACCAGCATTCTCTACCTATGGGGGGTGGATGGCTAGCACTCACAGCAATCTATTGCCCATTTGGGGGTGGATGGCTAACACTACCAGCATTCTCTACCTATAAGGGGTGGATGGCTAACACTCACAGCATTCTCTACCTATAGGGGGGTGGATGGCTAACACTCACAGCAATCCATGCCAATAGGGGGGTGGATGGCTAACACTCACAGCAATCTAATGCCCTTTGGGAGTGGATGGCTAACACTACCAGCATTCTCTACCCTATAGGGAGGAGGATGGCTAACACTCACAGCAATCCATACCTATAGGGGGTTGGATGGCTAGCATTACCAGCATTCCCTACCCTTTAGGGGGGTGGATGGCTAACGCAACCAGCATTGTCTACCCTATGGGGGGGTGGATGGCTAACACTCACAGCAATCCATACCTATAGGGGGGTAGATCGCTAACACTCACAGCAATCTAATGCCCATTGGGGGGTGGATGGCTAACACTACCAGCATTCTCTACCCTATAGGGGGGTGGAAGGCTAACGCTACCAGCATTGTCTACCCTATAGGGGGTGGATGGCTAACACTCACAGCATTCTCTACCTATAGGGGAGTGGATGGCTAACACTCACAGCAATCCATGCCAATAGGGGGTGGATGGCTAACACTCACAGCAATCTAATGCCCTTTGGGGGTGGATGGCTAACACTACCAGCATTCTCTACCCTATAGGGAGGAGGATGGCTAAAACTCACAGCAATCCATACCTATAGGGGGGTGGATGGCTAACATTACCAGCATTCCCTACCCTATAGGGGGGTGGATGCCTAACGCTACCAGCATTGTCCACCCTATGGGGGGTGGATGGCTAACACTCACAGCAATCCATACCTATAGGGGGGTAGATCGCTACCACTCACAGCAATCTAATGCCCATTGGGGGTGGATGGCTAACACTACCAGTATTCTCTACCCTATAGGGGGGGTGGATGGCTAACACTACCAGCATTGTCTACCCTATACGGGGTGGGTGGCTAACACTCCCAGCAATCTAATGCCCATAGGGGGGTGGATGGCTAACACTCACAGCATTCTCTACCTGTGGGGGGTGGATGGCTAACATTACCAGCATTGTCTACCCTATAGGGGGTGGATGGCTAACACTCCCAGCAATCTAATGCCCATAGGGGGGTGGGTGGCTAACACTCACAACTATCTAATGCCCATAGGGCGGTGGATGGCTAACACTACCAGCATTCTCTACCCTATAGGGGGTGGATGGCTAACACTCGCAGCAATCCATACCTATAGGGGGGTGGATGGCTAACACTCACAGAAATCCAATGCCCATTGGGGGTGGATGGCTAACACTACCAGCATTGTCTACCCTATAGGGGGGTGGATGGCTAACACTCCCAGCAATCTAATGCCAATAGGGGGAGGATGGCTAACACTCACAGCAATCTAATGCCCGTTGGGGGTGGATGGCTAACACTACCAGCATTCTCTACCCTATAGGGGGGTAGATGGCTAACACTGCCAGCTTTCTTTACCTATAGGGGTAGAGAATGCTGTGAGTGTTAGCCATCCACCGCCCAATGGGCATTAGATAGCTGTGAGTGTTAGCCACCCACCCCCTATGGGCATTAGATTGCTGGAAATGTTAGCCATCCACGTCCTTATGGGCCTTAGATTGCTGGGAGTGTTAGCCATCCACCCCCCATTGGGCATTAGATTGCTGTGAGTGTTAGCCATCCACCCCCTATAGGTATGTATTGCTGTGTGTTAGCAATCCAGCCCCCTATAGGGTAGACAATGCTGGTAGTGTTAGCCATCCACCTCCCTATAGGGTAGAGAATGCTGGTAATGTTGGCCATCCACCCCCAATGGGCATTAAATTGCTGTGAGTGTTAGTCATCCACCCCCCTATCCAGCACAGGGACACTTGCCAAGCTTGGAGATATCTTCAGACATCTTTGGAAAGTATAAAGCTCACGGATCTCTGGAACACTCAACTTGGTCATTCAACTTTTAAAAAATTGCCATGGAAATTTGTAAAACAAATTGCAGTGGTAGAGGACAAGGCAACCTTTGTAGACAGGTCCCATGCCTGGATGACCTTGAACTCGTACAAATCACTTGCACCGCAACAGTACTTTCATCAGGGCTACTCCAAAGAGTTAAAAATGAAATTCTTAAGGTACAGACTGGGCGTTCTCCCGTGCACTCAGCATCTTCCACCATGGCTGAGGGCCACAACTCCAAGCACGTGTAGGCTGTGCAACTCCAAGCAAGGAGACATCTTACACCTAATCTGCACCTGTAAGGAGCTACAACAAGAACGGTCACTGTTATTAAAAGCTCCCTTTAAGCAGTTAGGAATCCGAACCAGGAGACAAGTGGTGTTGGCTTCCTTTAACCCGGGAAACACGCAGCTGAATTGCAGATTAGTAAAATATCTAAATTTGGCCGAACAAAAAACACCTAAAATTGGAACGGTGGAACATTAGACAGACAAGTAAGAACCCTCTAACACTCACAGCAATCCATACCTATAGGGGGGTGGATGGCTAACACTCACAGCAATCCATACCTATAGAAGGGTGGATGGCTAACACTCACAGCAATCTACTGCCCATTGGGGGTGGATGGCTAACACTACCAGCATTCTCTACCCTACAGGGGGGTGGATGGCTAACACTCACAGTAATCCATAACTATAGGGGTGCGGATGGCTAACACTCACAGCAATCTAATGCCCATGGGGGTGGATGGTTAACACTACCAGCATTCTCTACCCTATAGGGGGGCTGAATGGCTAACACTACCAGCATTGTCTACCCTATAGGGGGCTGGATGGCTAACACTCACAGCAATACATACCTATAGGGGGTGGATGGCTAACACTCACAGCAATCTAATGCCCAATGGGTGGTGGATGGCTAACACTCCCAGCAATCTAATGCCCATAAGGAGGTGGATGGCTAACAGTTCCAGCAATCTAATGCCCATAGGGGGGTGGGTGGCTAACACTCACAGCTATCTAATGCCCATTGGGCGGTGGATGGCTAACACTACCAGCATTCTCTACCCTATATGGGGGTGGATGGCTAACACTCACAACAATCCATACCTATAGGGGGGTGGATGGCTAACACTCACAGAAATCCAATTCCCATTGGAGGGTGGATGGCTAACACTACCAGCATTGTCTACCCTATAGCGGGGGTGGATGGCTAACACTCAGAGCATTCTCTACCTATAGGGGCGGTGTATGGCTAACACTCACAGCACTCTCTACCTATAGGGGGGTGGATGGCTAACACTCACAGCAATCCATACCTATAGAAGGGTGGATGGTCAACACTCACAGCAATCTAATGCCCATTGGGGGTGGATGGCTAACACTACCAGCATTCTCTACCCTATAGGGGGGTGGATGGGTAACACTCCCAGCAATCTAATGCCCATAGGGGGGTGGATGTCTAACACTCACATCAATTGAATGCCCACTGGGGGTGGATGGCTAACACTACCAGCACTCTCTACCTATAGGGGGGTGGATGGCTAACACTCAGAGCATTCTCTACCTATAGGGGGGTGGATGGCTAACACTCACAGCACTCTCTACCTATAGGGGGGTGGATGGCTAACACTCACAGCAATCCATACCTATAGAAGGGTGGATGGCTAACACTCACAGCAATCTAATGCCCATTGGGGGTGGATGGCTAACACTACCAACATTCTCTACCCTATAGGGGGGTGGATGGCTATCACTCACAGCAATCTAATGCCTATTGGGGGTTGGATGGCTTACACTACCAGCATTCTCTAGCTATAGGGGGTGGATGGCTAACACTCACAGCAATCCATACCGATAGGGGGTTGGATGGCTAACACTCACAGAAATCCAATGCCCATTGGGGTGGATGTCTAACACTACCAGCATTGTCTACCCTATAGGGGGGTGGATGGCTAACACTACCAGCATTGTCTACCCTATAGGGGGGTGGATGGCTAACACTCACAGCAATCTAATGCCCATTGGGGTGGATGGCTAACACTACCAGCATTCTCTAGCTATAGGGGGTGGATGGCTAACACTCAGAGCATTCTCTACCTATAGGGGGTGGATAGCTAACACTCGCAGCACTCTCTACCCTATAGGGGGGTGGATGGCTAACACTCACAGCAATCCATACCTATAGGGGGGTTGGATGACTAACACTCACAGCAATCTAATGCCCATTGGGGGGTGGATGGCTAAAACTACCAGCATTCTCTACCCTATAGGGGGGGTGGTTGGCTAACACTACCAGCATTCTCTACCTATAGGTGGGTGGATGGATAACACTCAGAGCATTCTCTACCTATAGGGGGGTGGATGGCTAACACTCACAGCAATCCATACCTATACGGGGATAGATGGCTAACAATAACAGGAATCTAATGCCCATTGGGGGGTGGATGGCTAACACTACTAGCATTCTCTACCCTACAGGGTTGTGGATGGCTAACACACAGCAATCCATAACTATAGGGGTGCGGATGGCTAACACTCACAGCAATCTAATGCCCATTGGGTGTCGATGGTTAACACTACCAGCATTCTCTACCCTATAGAGGGCTGAATGGCTAACACTACCAGCATTGTCTACCCTATATGGGGGTGGATGGCTAACACTCCCAGCAATCTAATGCCCATAGGGGGTGGATGGCTAACACTCACAGCATTCAGTACCAAAAGGGGGGATGAATGGCTAACACTACCAGCATTGTCTACCCTATAGGGGGCTGGATGGCTAACACTTACAGCAATCCATACCTATAGGGGGTGGATGGCTAACACACACAGAAATCCAATGCCCATTGGGGTGGATGGCTAACACTACCAGCATTGTCTACCCTATAGGGGGGTGGATGGCTAACACTCACAGCAATCTAATGCCCATTGGGGTGGATGGCTAACACTACCAGCATTCTATAGCTATAGGGGGGTGGATGGCTAACACTCAGAGCATTCTCTACCTATAGGGGGTGGATGGCTAACACTCACAGCACTCTCTACCCTATAGGGGGGTGGATGGCTAACACTCACAGCAATCCATACCTATAGGGGGTTGGATGACTAACACTCACAGCAATCTAATGCCCATTGGGGGTGGATGGCTAAAACTACCAGCATTCTCTACCCTATGGTGGGTGGATGGCTAACACTTAGAGCATTCTCTACCTATAGGGGGTGGATGGCTAACACTCACAGCATTCTCTACCTATAGGGGGGTCGATGGCTAACACTCACAGCAATCCATACCTATACGGGGGTGGATGGCTAACACTCACAGCAATCTGATGCCCATTGGGGGGTGGATGGCTAACACTACCAGCATTCTCTACCCTACAGGGGGGTGGATGGCTAACACTCACAGCAATCCATAACTATAGGGGTGCGGATGGCTAACACTCACAGCAATCTAATGCCCATTGGGGGTGGATGGTTAACACTAACAGCATTCACTACCCTATAGGGGGGCTGAATGGCTAACACTACCAGCATTGTCTACCCTATAGGGGGGTGGATGGCTAACACTCCCAGCAATCTAATGCCCATAGGGGGTGGATAGCTAACACTCACAGCATTCACTACCTAAAGGGGGATGAATGGCTAACACTCACAGCATTCTCAACTTATAGGGGGGTGGATGGCTAACACTCACAGCAATCCATACCTATAGGGGGGTGGATGGCTAACACTCACAGCAATCTAATGCCCATTGTGGGGTGGATGGCTAACACTACCAGCATTCTCTACCCTATAGGAGGGTGGATGGCTAACACTCCCAGCATTGTCTACCCAATAGGGGGGTGGATGGCTAACACTCCCAGCAATCTAATGCCCATAGGGGGTAGATGGCTAACACTCACAGCAATCTAATGCTCATTGGGGGGTGGATGGCTAACACTACCAGCATTCTCTACCTATAGGGGGTGTATGGCTAACACTCACAACATTCTCTACCTATAGGGGGTGGATGGCTAACACTCACAGCATTCTCTACCTATAGGGGGGTGGAGGTCTAACACTCACAACAATCCATACGTATACAGGGGTGGATGGCTAACACTCTCAGCAATCTAATGCCCATTGGGGGGTGGATGGCTAACACTCACAGCAATCCATACCTATAGGGGGTGGCTGGCTAACACTCACAGAAATCTAATGCCCATTGGGGGGTGGATGGCTAACACTACCAGCATTGTCTACCCTATAGGGGGGTGGATGGCTATCACTACCAGCATTGTCTATCCTATAGGGGGGTGGGTGGCTAACACTCCCAGCAATCTAATGCCCATAGGGGGGTGGATGGCTAACACTCACAGCAATGCAATGTTCATTGGGGTGGATGGCTAACACTACCAGCATTCTCTACCCTATACGGGATGGATGGCTAACACTACCAGCATTCTCTACCCTATAGGGGGTGGATGGCTAACACTCACAGCACTCTCTACCTATGGGGGTGGATGGCTAACACTTAGAGCATTCTCTACCTATAGGGGGGTGGACGGCTAACACTCAGAGCAATCTAATGCGCATTTGGGGGTGGATAGGTAACACTACCAGCATTCTGTACCCTATAGGGGGGTGGATGGCTAACACTCACAGCAATCCATACCTATAGGGGGTTGGATGGCTAACACTCACAGCAATCTAATGCCCATTGGGGGGTAGATGGCTAACACTACCAGCATTCTCTACCCTATAGGGGGGTTGATGGCTAACACTACCAGCATTGTCTACCCTATAGGGTGGTGCATGGCTAAAACTCACAGCAATCTAATGCCCATTGGGGGGTGGATGGATAACACTACCAGCGTTCTCTACCCTATAGGGGGGTGAATGGCTAACACTACCAGCATTCTCTACCAATGGGGGGTGGATGGCTAACACTCACAGCAATCTATTGCCCATTTGGGGGTGGATGACTAACACTACCAGCATTCTCTAGCCTATAGGGGGTGGATGGCTAACACTACCAGCATTCTCTACCTATAAGGGGTGGATGGCTAACACTCACAGCAATCCATGCCAATAGGGGGTGGATGGCTAACACTCACAGCAATCTAATGCCCTTTGGGGGTGGATGGCTAACACTACCAGCATTCTCTACCCTATAGGGGGGGTGGATGGCTAACGCTACCAGCATTGTCTACCCTATAGGGGGTGGATGGCTAACACTCACAGCATTCTCTACCTATAGAGGGTGGATGGCTTACACTCACAGCAATCCATGCCAATAGGGGTGGATGGCTAACACTCACAGCAATCTAATGCCCTTTGGGGGTGGATGGCTAACACTACCAGCATTCTCTACCCTATAGGGAGGAGGATGGCTAACACTCACAGCTATCTAATGTCCATAGGGGGGTGGATGGCTAACACTCCCAGCAATCCATACCTATAGGGGGGGTGGATGGCTAACGCTACCAGAATTGTCTACCCTATATGGGGTGGATGGCTAACACACCCAGCAATCTAATGTCCATAGGGGGGTGGATGGCTAACACTCCCAGCAACCTAATGCCCATAGGGGGGTGGGTGGCTAACACTCACAGCTATCTGATGCCCATTTGGGGGTGGATGGCTAACACTCACAGCATTCTCTACCTATGGGGGGGTGGATGGCTAACACTACCAGCATTGTCTACCCTATAGGGGGGTGGATGGCTATCACTACCAGCATTGTCTATCCTATAGGGGGGTGGGTGGCTAACACTCCCAGCAATCTAATGCCCATAGGGGGGTGGATGGCTAACACTCACAGCAATGCAATGTTCATTGGGGTGGATGGCTAACACTACCAGCATTCTCTACCCTATACGGGATGGATGGCTAACACTACCAGCATTCTCTACCCTATAGGGGGTGGATGGCTAACACTTAGAGCATTCTCTACCTATAGGGGGTGGATGGCTAACACTCACAGCACTCTCTACCTATAGGGGGTGGATGGCTAACACTCACAGCAATCCATACCTATAGGGGGGTGGACGGCTAACACTCAGAGCAATCTAATGCGCATTTGGGGGTGGATAGCTAACACTACCAGCATTCTGTACCCTATAGGGGTGGATGGCTAACACTCACAGCAATCCATACCTATAGGGGTTGGATGGCTAACACTCACAGCAATCTAATGCCCATTGGGGGTAGATGGCTAACACTACCAGCATTCTCTACCCTATAGGGGGGTTGATGGCTAACACTACCAGCATTGTCTACCCTATAGGGTGGTGCATGGCTAAAACTCACAGCAATCTAATGCCCATTGGGGGGTGGATGGATAACACTACCAGCGTTCTCTACCCTATAGGGGGGTGAATGGCTAACACTACCAGCATTCTCTACCAATGGGGGGTGGATGGCTAACACTCACAGCAATCTATTGCCCATTTGGGGGTGGATGACTAACACTACCAGCATTCTCTAGCCTATAGGGGTGGATGGCTAACACTACCAGCATTCTCTACCTATAAGGGGTGGATGGCTAACACTCACAGCAATCCATGCCAATAGGGGTGGATGGCTAACACTCACAGCAATCTAATGCCCTTTGGGGGTGGATGGCTAACACTACCAGCATTCTCTACCCTATAGGGGGTGGATGGCTAACGCTACCAGCATTGTCTACCCTATAGGGGGTGGATGGCTAACACTCACAGCATTCTCTACCTATAGAGGGGTGGATGGCTTACACTCACAGCAATCCATGCCAATAGGGGGTGGATGGCTAACACTCACAGCAATCTAATGCCCTTTGGGGGTGGATGGCTAACACTACCAGCATTCTCTACCCTATAGGGAGGAGGATGGCTAACACTCACAGCTATCTAATGTCCATAGGGGGTGGATGGCTAACACTCCCAGCAATCCATACCTATAGGGGGTGGATGGCTAACGCTACCAGAATTGTCTACCCTATATGGGGTGGATGGCTAACACACCCAGCAATCTAATGTCCATAGGGGTGGATGGCTAACACTCCCAGCAACCTAATGCCCATAGGGGGTGGGTGGCTAACACTCACAGCTATCTGATGCCCATTTGGGGGTGGATGGCTAACACTCACAGCATTCTCTACCTATGGGGGTGGATGGCTAACACTACCAGCATTGTCTACCCTATAGGGTGTGGATGGCTAACACTACCAGCATTGTCAACCCTATAGGGGGTGGATGACTAACACTACCAGCATTGTCTACCCTATAGGGGTGGATGGCTAACACTCCCAGCAATCTAATGCCCATAGGGGGTGGATGGCTAACACTCACAGCAATCTAATGCCCGTTGGGGGTGGATGGCTAACACTACCAGCATTCCCTACCCTATAGGTGGGTGGATGGCTAACACTACCAGCATTGTCTACCCTAAAGGGGGTTGATCGCTAACACTCCCAGCAATCTAATGTCCAGAGGGGGTGGTTGGCTAAGACTCACAGCAATCTAATGCCCATTGGGAGGTGGATGGATAACACTACCAGCATTTTCTACCCTATAGGGGGCTGGATGGCTAACACTACCAGCATTCTCTACATATAGGGGGTGGATAGCTAACACTCACAGCATTCTCTACCTATAGGGGGGTGGATGGCTAACACACAGCATTCTCTACTAATGGAGGTGGATGGCAAACTCTCACAGCAATCCATACCTATAGGGGGTGGATGGCTAACACAGCAATCTAATGCCCATTGGGGGGTGGATGACTAACACTACCAGCATTCTCTACCCTATAGGGGGTGGATGACTAACACTACCAGCATTGTCTACCCTATAGGGGGGTGGATGGCTAACACTCCCAGCAATCTAATGCCCATAGGGGGGTGGATGGCTAACACTCACAGCAATCTAATGCCCATTTGGGGGTGGATGACTAACACTACCAGCATTCTCTAGTCTATAGTGGGGTGGATGGCTAAGACTACCAGCATTCTCTACCTATAGGGGTGGATGGCTAACACTCACAGCATTCTCTACCTATAGGTGGGTGGATGGCTAACGCTCAGAGCAATCCATGCCTATAGGGGGTGGATGGCTAACACTCCCAGCAATCTAATGCCCATTGGGAGTGGATGGCTAACACTACCAGCATTCTCTACCCTATAGGGGGGTGGATGGCTATCACTCACAGCAATCTAATGCCTATTGGGGGGTGGATGGCTTACACTACCAGCATTCTCTACCCTATAGGGGGTGGATGGCTAACACTCACAGCAATCCATACCTATAGGGGGGTGGATGGCTAACACTCCCAGGAATCCAATGCCCATTGAGGTGGATGGCTAGCACTACCAGCATTGTCTACCCTATAGGGGGCTGGATGGCTAACACTACCAGCATTGTCTACCCTATAGGGGGGTGGATGGCTAACACTCCCAGCAATCTAATGCCCGTAGGGGGGGTGGTTGGCTAACACTCACAGCAATCTAATGCCCATTGGGGTGGATGGCTAACAATACCAGCATTCTCTAGCTATAGGGGGGTGGATGGCTAACACTCACAGCACTCTCTACCCTATAGGGGGGTGGATGGCTAACACTCACAGCAATCCATACCTATAGGGGGTTGGATGACTAACACAGCAATCTAATGCCCATTGGGGGGTGGATGGCTAACACTACCAGCATTCTTACCCTATAGGGGGTGGATGACAAACACTACCAGCATTCTCTACCTATAGGGGGGTGGATGGCTAACACTCATAGCATTCTCTACCTATAGGGGGTGGATGGCTAACACTCACAGCATTCTCTACCTATAAGGGGGTGGATGGCAAACACTCACAGCATTCACTACCTATAGGGGGTGGATGGCTAACACTCACAGCATTCTCTACTTATAGGGGGATTGATGGCTAACACTCAGAGCATTCTCTACCTATAGGGGGTGGATGGCTAACACTACCAGCATTCTCTACCCTATAGGGGGGTGGATGGCTAACACTCACAGCATTCTCTACCTATAGGGGGGTGGATGGCTAACACTCACAGCATTCTCTACCTATAGGGGGTGGAGGGCTAACACTCACAGCATTCTCTACCTATAAGGGGTGGATGGCAAACACTCACAGCAATCCATACCTATAGGGGATGGATGGCTAACACAGCAATCTAATGCCCATTGGGAGGGTGGATGGCTAACACTACCAGCATTCTCTACCCTATAGGGGTGGATGACTAACACTACTAGCATTGTCTACCCTATAGGGGGGTGGATGGCTAACACTCCCAGCAATCTAATGCCCATAGGGGGGTGGATGGCTAACACTCACAGCAATCTAATGCCCATTTGGGGGTGGATGGCTAACACTACCAGCATACTCTAGTCTATAGTGGGATGGATGGCTAACACTACCAGCATTCTCTACCTATAGGGGTGGATGGCTAACACTCACAGCATTCTCTACCTGTAGCTGGGTGGATGGCTAACACTCACAGCAATCCATGCCTATAGGGGTGGATGGCTAACACTTTCAGCAATCTAATGCCCATTGGGGGTGGATGGCTAACACTTCCAGCATTCTCTACCCTATAGGGAGGTGGATTGCTTACACTCACAGCAATCCATACCTATATTGGGGTGGATAACTAACACTCACAGCAATTTAATGCCCATTGGGGGTGGACGGCCAACATTACCAGCATTCTCTACCCTTTAGGGAGGTGGATGGCTTACACTCACAGCAATCCATACCTATAGGGGGTGAATGACTAACACTCACAGCAATTACATGCCCATTGGGGGTGGATGGCCAACATTACCAGCAATCTCTACCCTATAGGGGGTGGATGGCTAACACTACCAGCATTGTCTACCCTATAGGGGGGTGGATGGCTAACACTCAGAGCAATCCATACCTATAGGGGGTGGATGGCTAACACTCACAGCAATCTAATGCCCATTGGGGGGAGGATGGCTAACACTAACAGCATTCTCTACCCTATAGGGTGGGTGGATGGCTAACGCTACCAGCATTGTCTACCCTATAGGGGGTGGATGGCTAACACTCCCAGCAGTCTAATGCCCATAGGGGGGTGGATGGCTAACACTCCCAGCAGTCTAATGCCCATAGGGGGGGTGGGTGGCTAACACTCACAGCTATCTAATTCCCATTGGGGGTGGAGGGCTAACACTCACAGCATTCTCTACCTATAGGGGGGTGGATGGCTAACACTCAGAGCAATCCATACCTATAGGGGGGTGGATGGGTAACACTAACAGCAATCTAATGCCTATTGGGGGTGGATGGCTAACACTACCAGCATTCTCTACCCTAAAGGGGGGTGGATGGCTAACACTCACAGCAATCCATACCTATAAGGGGGTGGATGGCTAACACTCATAGAAATCCAATGCCCATTGGGGGTGGATGGCTAACACTACCAGCATTGTCTACGCTATAGGGGGGTGGATGGCTAACACTCCCAGCAATCTAATGCCCATAGGGGGGGGGATGGCTAATATTCTCAGCAGTCTAATGCCCATTGGGGGTGGATGGCTAACACTACCAGCATTCTCTACCTATAGGGGGGTGGATGGCTAACATTTCCAGCATTCTCTAGCCTTTAGGGAGGTGGATGGCTAACACTACCAGCATTGTCTACCCTATAGGGGGTGGATGGCTAACACTCACAGCAATCCATACCTATAGGGGGTGGATGGCTAACACTCACAGCAATCTAATGCCCATTGGGGGGGTGGATGGCTAACACTACCAGCAATTTAATGCCGATAGGGGGTGGATGGCTAACACTCCCAGCAATCTAATGCCCATAGGGAGGTGGGTGGCTAACACTCACAGCTATCCAATGCCCATTGGGAGGTGGATGGCTAACACTCACAGCATTCTCTACCTATAGGGGTGGATGGCTAACACTCAGATCAATCCATACCTATAGGGGTGGATGGGTAACACTAACAGCAATCTAATGCCTATTGGGGGTGGATGGCTAACACTACCAGCATTCTCTACCCTATAGGGGTGGATGGCTAACACTCACAGCAATCCATACCTATAGGGGGTGGATGGCTAACACTCACAGAAATCCAATGCCCATAGGGGTGGATGGCTAACACTACCAGCATTGTCTACCCTATAGGGGGTGGATGGCTAACACTCCCAGCAATCTAATGCCCATAGGGTGGGTGGATGGCTAACTCACAGCAATCTAATGCCCATTGGGGTGGATGGCTAACACTACCAGCATTCTCTACCTAGAGGGGGGTGGATGGCTAACACTAACAGCAATCTAATGCCTATTGGGGGTGGATGGCTAACACTACCAGCATTCTCTACCCTATAGGGGTGGATGGCTAACACTCACAGCAATCCATACCTATAAGGGGTGGATGGCTAACACTCATAGAAATCCAATGCCCATTGGGGGTGGATGGCTAACACTACCAGCATTGTCTACCCTATAGGGGCTGGATGGCTAACACTACCAGCATTGTCTACCCTATAGGGGGTGGATGGCTAACACTCCCAGCAATCTAATGCCCATAGGGGGTGGATGGCTAATATTCACAGCAGTCTAATGCCCATTGGTGGTGGATGGCTAACACTACCAGCATTCTCTACCTATAGGGGGGTGGATGGCTAACACTCAGAGCATTCTCTACCTATAGGGGGTGGATGGCTAACATTTCCAGCATTCTCTAGCCTTTAGGGAGGTGGATGGCTAACACTACCAGCATTGTCTACCCTATAGGGGGTGGATGGCTAACACTCACAGCAATCCATACCTATAGGGGGTGGATGGCTAACACTCACAGCAATCTAATGCCCATTGGGGGGGTGGATGGCTAACACTACCAGCAATCTAATGCCGATAGGGGGTGGATGGCTAACACTCCCAGCAATCTAATGCCCATAGGGAGGTGGGTGGCTAACACTCACAGCTATCCAATGCCCATTGGGAGGTGGATGGCTAACACTCACAGCATTCTCTACCTATAGGGGTGGATGGCTAACACTCAGATCAATCCATACCTATAGGGGTGGATGGGTAACACTAACAGCAATCTAATGCCTATTGGGGGTGGATGGCTAACACTACCAGCATTCTCTACCCTATAGGGGTGGATGGCTAACACTCACAGCAATCCATACCTATAGGGGTGGATGGCTAACACTCACAGAAATCCAATGCCCATAGGGAGTGGATGGCTAACACTACCAGCATTGTCTACCCTATAGGGGTGGATGGCTAACACTCCCAGCAATCTAATGCCCATAGGGTGGGTGGATGGCTAACTCACAGCAATCTAATGCCCATTGGGGTGGATGGCTAACACTACCAGCATTCTCTACCTAGAGGGGGTGGATGGCTAACACTAACAGCAATCTAATGCCTATTGGGGGTGGATGGCTAACACTACCAGCATTCTCTACCCTATAGGGGTGGATGGCTAACACTCACAGCAATCCATACCTATAAGGGGTGGATGGCTAACACTCATATAAATCCAATGCCCATTGGGGGTGGATGGCTAACACTACCAGCATTGTCTACCCTATAGGGGGCTGGATGGCTAACACTACCAGCATTGGCTACCCTATAGGGGGGTGGATGGCTAACACTCCCAGCAATCTAATGCCCATAGGGGGGGCGTCGATGGCTAATATTCACAGCAGTCTAATGCCCATTGGGGGTGGATGGCTAACACTACCAGCATTCTCTACCTATAGGGGGGGTGGATGGCTAACACTCAGAGCATTCTCTACCTATAGGTGGTGTATGGCTAACATTTCCAGCATTCTCTAGCCTTTAGGGAGGTGGATGGCTAACACTACCAGCATTGTCTACCCTATAGGGGGTGGATGGCTAACACTCACAGCAATCCATACCTATAGGGGGTGGATGGCTAACACTCACAGCAATCTAATGCCCATTGGGGGGGTGGATGGCTAACACTACCAGCAATCTAATGCCGATAGGGGGTGGATGGCTAACACTCCCAGCAATCTAATGTCCATAGGGAGGTGGGTGGCTAACACTCACAGCTATCCAATGCCCATTGGGAGGTGGATGGCTAACACTCACAGCATTCTCTACCTATAGGGGTGGATGGCTAACACTCAGATCAATCCATACCTATAGGGGTGGATGGGTAACACTAACAGCAATCTAATGCCTATTGGGGGTGGATGGCTAACACTACCAGCATTCTCTACCCTATAGGGGTGGATGGCTAACACTCACAGCAATCCATACCTATAGGGGTGGATGGCTAACACTCACAGAAATCCAATGCCTATAGGGGTGGATGGCTAACACTACCAGCATTGTCTACCCTATAGGGGGTGGATGGCTAACACTCCCAGCAATCTAATGCCCATAGGGTGGATGGATGGCTAACTCACAGCAATCTAATGCCCATTGGGGTGGATGGCTAACACTACCAGCATTCTCTACCTAGAGGGGGGTGGATGGCTAACACTCAGAGCATTCTCTACCTATAGGGGGTGGATGGCTAACACTCACAGCACTCTCTACCCTATGGGGGTGGATGGCTAACACTCACAGCAATCCATACCTATAGGGGGTTGGATGACTAACACTCACAGCAATCTAATGACCATTGGGGGTGGATGGCTAACACTACCAGCATTCTCTACCCTATAGGGGGGTGAATGGTTAACACTACCAGCATTGTCTACCCTATTGAGGGGTGGATGGCTAACACTCTGGGCAATCTAATGCCCATAGGGGGTGGATGGCTAAAACTCACAGCAATCTAATGTCCATTGGGGGGTGGATGCCTAACACTACCATCATTCTCTACCCTATAGGGGGTGGATTGCTAACACTACCTGCATTCTATACCTATAGTGGGTGGATGGCTAACACTCACAGCATTCTCTACCTATAGGGGGGTGGATGGCTAACACTCACAGCATTCTCTACCTATAAGGGGGGGTGGATGGCTAACACTCACTACAATCTAATGCCCATTGGGGTGGATGGCTAACACTTCCAGCATTCTCTACCCTATAGGGGGGTGGATGACTAACACTACCAGCATTGTCTACCCTATAGGGGGATGGATGGCTAACACTCCCAGCAACCTAATGCCCTTAGGGGGGTGGATTGCTAACACTCACAGCAATCTAATGCCCATTTGGGGGTAGATGGCTAACACTACCAGCATTCTCTAGCCTATAGGGGGTGGATGGCTAACACTACCAGCCTTCTCTACCTATAGGGGTGGATGGCTAACACTCACAGAATTCTCTACCTATAGGTGGGTGGATGGCTAACACTCACAGCAATCCATGTCTATAGGGGGTGGATGGCTAACACTCACAGCAATCTAATGCCCATTGGGGGTGGATGGCTAACACTACCAGCATTCTCTACCGTATAGGGAGGTGGATGGCTTACACTCACAGCAATCCATACCTATAGGGGGTGGATGACTAACACTCACAGCAATGTAATGCCCATTGGATTGAATGGCCAACATTACCAGCATTCTCTACCCTTTAGGGGGGGTGGATGGCTAACACTACCAGCATTGTCTACCCTATAGGGGGGTGGATGGCTAACACTCACAGCAATCCATACCTATAGGGGGTGGATGGCTAACACTTATAGCAATCTAATGCCCATTGGGGTGGATGGCCAACGTTACCAGCATTCTCTACCCTATAGGGAGGTGGATGGCTAACACTACCAGCATTGTCTACCCTATAGGGGGCTGGATGGCTAACACTCACAGCAACACATACCTATAGGGCGTGGATGGCTAACACTCACACCAATCTAATGCCCAATGGGGGTGGATGGCTAACACTCCCAGCAATCTAATGCCCATAAGGAGGTGGATGGCTAACAGTTCCAGCAATCTAATGCCCAAAGGGGGTGGGTGGCTAACACTCACAGCTATCTAATGCCAATTGGGGGTGGATGGCTAACACCCACAGCATTCTCTACCTATAGGGGCGGATGGCTAACACTCACAGGAATCCATACCTATAGGGGGTGGATGGCTAACACTCACAGCAATCTAATGCCCATTGGGGGTGGATGGCTAACACTACCAGCATTCTCTACCCTATACGGGGTGGATGGCTAACACTCACAGCAATCCATACCTATAGGGGTGGATGGCTAACACTCCCAGCAATCTAATGCCCATAAGGAGGTGGATGGCTAATAGTTACAGCAATCTAATGCCCATAGGGGGTGGGTGGCTAACACTCACAGCTATCTAATGCCAATTGGGGGTGGATGGCTAACACTCACAGCATTCTCTACCTATAGGGGATGGATGGCTAACACTCACAGCAATCCATACCTATAGGGGGGTGGATGGCTAACACTCACAGCAATCTAATGCCCATTGGGGTGGATGGCTAACACTACCAGCATTCTCTGCCCTACACGGGTGTGGATGGCTAACACTCACAGAAATCCAATGCCCATTGGAGGGTGGATGGCTAACACTACCAGCATTGTCTACCCTATAGGGGGTGGATGGCTAACACTACCAGCATTGTCTACCCTATAAGGGGGTGAATGGGTAACACTCCCAGCAATCTAATGCCCATACGGGGTGGATGTCTTACATTTACAGCAATCTAATGCCCATTGGGGGTGGATGGCTAACAGTACCAGCACTCTCTACCTATAGGGGGTGGATGGCTAACACTCAGAGCATTCTCTACCTATAGGGGTGGATGGCTAACACTCACAGCACTCTCTGCCTATAGGGGGTGGATGGCTAACACTCACAGCAATCCATACCTATAGAAGGGTGGATGGCTAACACAGTATTCTAATGCCCATTGGGGGTGGATGGCTAACACTACCAGCATTCTCTACCCTTTAGGGAGGTGGATGGCTTACACTCACAGCAATCCATACCCATAGGGGGGAGGATGACTAACACTCACAGCAATTTCATACCCATTGGGGGTGGATGGCCAACATTACCAGCATTCTCTACCCTATAGGGAGGTGGATGGCTAACACTACCAGCAGTGTCTACCCTATAGTGGGGTGGATGGCTAACACTCACAGCAATCCATACCTATAGGGAGTGGATGGCTAACACTCACAGCAATCTAATGCCCATTGCGGGTGGATGGCTAACACTACCAGCATTCTCTACCCTATAGGGGGGGTGGATGGCTAACGCTACCAGCATTGTTTACCCTATAGGGGGTGGATTGCTTACACTCACAGCAATCCATACCTATATTGGGGTGGATAAATAACACTTTCAGCAATCTAATGCCCATTGGGGGTGGATGGCTAACACTTCCAGCATTCTCTACCCTATAGGGAGGTGGATTGCTTACACTCCCAGCAATCCATACCTATATTGGGGTGGATAACTAACACTCACAGCAATTTAATGCCCATTGGGGGTGGACGGCCAACATTACCAGCATTCTCTACCCTTTAGGGAGGTGGATGGCTTACACTCACAGCAATCCATACCTATAGGGGGGTGAATGACTAACACTCACAGCAATTTCATGCCCATTGGGGGTGGATGGCCAACATTACCAGCAATCTCTACCCTATAGGGGGTGGATGGCTAACACTACCAGCATTGTCTACCCTATAGGGGGTGGATGGCTAACACTCACAGCAATCCATACCTATAGGGGTGGATGGCTAACACTCACAGCAATCTAATGCCCATTGGGGGAGGATGGCTAACACTAACAGCATTCTCTACCCTATAGGGTGGGTGGATGGCTAACGCTACCAGCATTGTCTACCCTATAGGGGGTGGATGGCTAACACTCCCAGCAGTCTAATGCCCATAGGGGGGTGGATGGCTAACACTCCCAGCAGTCTAATGCCCATAGGGGGTGGGTGGCTAACACTCACAGCTATCTAATTCCCATTGGGGGTGGAGGGCTAACACTCACAGCATTCTCTACCTATAGGGGGGTGGATGGCTAACACTCAGAGCAATCCATACCTATAGGGGGGTGGATGGGTAACACTAACAGCAATCTAATGCCTATTGAGGGTGGATGGCTAACACTACCAGCATTCTCTACCCTATAGGGGGGTGGATGGCTAACACTCACAGCAATCCATACCTATAAGGGGGTGGATGGCTAACACTCATAGAAATCCAATGCCCATTGGGGGTGGATGGCTAACACTACCAGCATTGTCTACCCTATAGGGGGCTGGATGGCTAACACTACCAGCATTGTCTACCCTATAGGGGGTGGATGGCTAACACTCCCAGCAATCTAATGCCCATAGGGGGTGGATGGCTAATATTCACAGCAGTCTAATTCCCATTGGGGGTGGATGGCTAACACTACCAGCATTCTCTACCTATAGGGGGTGGATGGCTAACACTCAGAGCATTCTCTACCTATAGGGGGTGGATGGCTAACATTTCCAGCATTGTCTACCCTATAGGGGGTGGATGGCTAACACTCACAGCAATCCAAACCTATAGGGGGTGGATGGCTAACACTCACAGCAATCTAATGCCCATTGGGGGGGTGGATGGCTAACACTACCAGCAATCTAATGCTGATAGGGGGGTGGATGGCTAACACTCCCAGCAATCTAATGCCCATAGGGAGGTGGGTGGCTAACACTCACAGCTATCCAATGCCCATTGGGAGGTGGATGGCTAACACTCACAGCATTCTCTACCTATAGGGGTGGATGGCTATCACTCAGATCAATCCATACCTATAGGGGGTGGATGGGTAACACTAACAGCAATCTAATGCCTATTGGGGGTGGATGGCTAACACTACCAGCATTCTCTACCCTATAGGGGTGGATGGCTAACACTCACAGCAATTCATACCTATAGGGGTGGATGGCTAACACTCACAGAAATCCAATGCCCATAGGGGTGGATGGCTAACACTACCAGCATTGTCTACCCTATAGGGGGTGGATGGCTAACACTCCCAGCAATCTAATGCCCATAGGGTGGGTGGATGGCTAACTCACAGCAATCTAATGCCCATTGCGGTGGATGGCTAACACTACCAGCATTCTCTACCTAGATGGGGGTGGATGGCTAACACTAACAGCAATCTAATGCCTATTGGGGGTGGATGGCTAACACTACCAGCATTCTCTACCCTATAGGGGGGTGGATGGCTAACACTCACAGCAATCCATACCTATAAGGGGGTGGATGGCTAACACTCATAGAAATCCAATGCCCATTGGGGGTGGATGGCTAACACTACCAGCATTGTCTACCCTATAGGGGGCTGGATGGCTAACACTACCAGCATTGTCTACCCTATAGGGGGGTGGATGGCTAACACTCCCAGCAATCTAATGCCTATAGGGGGGGGTGGATGGCTAATATTCACAGCAGTCTAATGCCCATTGGGGGTGGATGGCTAACACTACCAGCATTCTCTACCTATAGGGGGGTGGATGGCTAACACTCAGAGCATTCTCTACCTATAGGGGGTGGATGGCTAACATTTCCAGCATTCTCTAGCCTTTAGGGAGGTGGATGGCTAACACTACCAGCATTGTCTACCCTATAGGGGTGGATGGCTAACACTCACAGCAATCCATACCTATAGGGGTGGATAACTAACACTCACAGCAATCTAATGCCCATTGGGGGGTGGATGGCTAACACTACCAGCAATCTAATGCCGATAGGGGGTGGATGGCTAACACTCCCAGCAATCTAATGCCCATAGGGAGGTGGGTGGCTAACACTCACAGCTATCCAATGCCCATTGGGAGGTGGATGGCTAACACTCACAGCATTCTCTACCTATAGGGGTGGCTGGCTAACACTCAGATCAATCCATACCTATAGGGGTGGATGGGTAACACTAACAGCAATCTAATGCCTATTGGGGGTGGATGGCTAACACTACCAGCATTCTCTACCCTATAGGGGGTGGATGGCTAACACTCACAGCAATCCATACCTATAGGGGTGGATGGCTAACACTCACAGAAATCCAATGCCCATAGGGGGTGGATGGCTAACACTACCAGCATTGTCTACCCTATAGGGGGTGGATGGCTAACACTCCCAGCAATCTAATGCCCATAGGGTGGGTGGATGGCTAACTCACAGCAATCTAATGCCCATTGGGGTGGATGGCTAACACTACCAGCATTCTCTACCTAGAGGGGGTGGATGGCTAACACTAACAGCAATCTAATGCCTATTGGGGGTGGATGGCTAACACTACCAGCATTCTCTACCCTATAGGGGGTGGATGGCTAACACTCACAGCAATCCATACCTATAAGGGGGTGGATGGCTAACACTCATAGAAATCCAATGCCCATTGGGGGTGGATGGCTAACACTACCAGCATTGTCTACCCTATAGGGGGCTGGATGGCTAACACTACCAGCATTGTCTACCCTATAGGGGGTGGATGGCTAACACTCCCAGCAATCTAATGCTCATAGGGGGTGGATGGCTAATATTCACAGCAGTCTAATGCCCATTGGGGGTGGATGGCTAACACTACCAGCATTCTCTACCTATAGGGGGTGGATGGCTAACACTCAGAGCATTCTCTACCTATAGGGGTGGATGGCTAACATTTCCAGCATTCTCTAGCCTTTAGGGAGGTGGATGGCTAACACTACCAGCATTGTCTACCCTATAGGCGGTGGATGGCTAACACTCACAGCAATCCATACCTATAGGGGTGGATGGCTAACACTCACAGCAATCTAATGCCCATTGGGGGTGGATGGCTAACACTACCAGCAATCTAATGCCGATAGGGGTGGATGGCTAACACTCCCAGCAATCTAATGCCCATAGGGAGGTTGGTGGCTAACACTCACAGCTATCCAATGCCCATTGGGAGGTGGATGGCTAACACTCACAGCATTCTCTACCTATAGGGGTGGATGGCTAACACTCAGATCAATCCATACCTATAGGGGTGGATGGGTAACACTAACAGCAATCTAATGCCTATTGGGGGTGGATGGCTAACACTACCAGCATTCTCTACCCTATACGGGGTGGATGGCTAACACTCACAGCAATCCATACCTATAGGGGTGGATGGCTAACACTCACAGAAATCCAATGCCCATAGGGGGTGGATGGCTAACACTACCAGCATTGTCTACCCTATAGGGGGTGGATGGCTAACACTCCCAGCAATCTAATGCCCATAGGGTGGGTGGATGGCTAACTCACAGCAATCTAATGCCCATTGGGGTGGATGGCTAACACTACCAGCATTCTCTACCTAGAGGGGGGTGGATGGCTAACACTCAGAGCATTCTCTACCTATAGGGGGTGGATGGCTAACACTCACAGCACTCTCTACCCTATAGGGGGTGGATGGCTAACACTCACAGCAATCCATACCTATAGGGGGTTGGATGACTAACACTCACAGCAATCTAATGCCCATTGGGGGTGGATGGCTAACACTACCAGCATTCTCTACCCTATAGGGGGGTGAATGGTTAACACTACCAGCATTGTCTACCCTATTGAGGGGTGGATGGCTAACACTCTGGGCAATCTAATGCCCATAGGGGTGGATGGCTAAAACTCACAGCAATCTAATGTCCATTGGGGGTGGATGCCTAACACTACCATCATTCTCTACCCTATAGGGGGTGGATTGCTAACACTACCTGCATTCTATACCTATAGTGGGTGGATGGCTAACACTCACAGCATTCCCTACCTATAGGGGGGTGGATGGCTAACACTCACAGCATTCTCTACCTATGGGGGGGTGGATGGCTAACACTCACTACAATCTAATGCACATTGGGGGTGGATGGCTAACACTTCCAGCATTCTCTACCCTATAGGGGGGTGGATGACTAACACTACCAGCATTGTCTACCCTATAGGGGGATGGATGACTAACACTCCCAGCAACCTAATGCCCTTAGGGGGGTGGATTGCTAACACTCACAGCAATCTAATGCCCATTTGGGGGTAGATGGCTAACACTACCAGCATTCTCTAGCCTATAGGGGGTGGATGGCTAACACTACCAGCCTTCTCTACCTATAGGGGTGGATGGCTAACACTCACAGCATTCTCTACCTATAGGTGGGTGGATGGCTAACACTCACAGCAATCCATGTCTATAGGGGGTGGATGGCTAACACTCACAGCAATCTAATGCCCATTGGGGGTGGATGGCTAACACTACCAGCATTCTCTACCGTATAGGGAGGTGGATGGCTTACACTCACAGCAATCCATACCTATAGGGGTGGATGACTAACACTCACAGCAATGTAATGCCCATTGGGGTGAATGGCCAACATTACCAGCATTCTCTACCCTTTAGGGGGTGGATGGCTAACACTACCAGCATTGTCTACCCTATAGGGGGTGGATGGCTAACACTCACAGCAATCCATACCTATAGGGGGTGGATGGCTAACACTTATAGCAATCTAATGCCCATTGGGGGTGGATGGCCAACGTTACCAGCATTCTCTACCCTATAGGGAGGTGGATGGCTAACACTACCAGCATTGTCTACCCTATAGGGGGCTGGATGGCTAACACTCACAGCAACACATACCTATAGGGCGTGGATGGCTAACACTCACACCAATCTAATGCCCAATGGGGGTGGATGGCTAACACTCCCAGCAATCTAATGCCCATAAGGAGGTGGATGGCTAACAGTTCCAGCAATCTAATGCCCAAAGGGGGTGGGTGGCTAACACTCACAGCTATCTAATGCCAATTGGGGGTGGATGGCTAACACCCACAGCATTCTCTACCTATAGGGGGTGGATGGCTAACACTCACAGGAATCCATACCTATAGGGGGTGGATGGCTAACACTCACAGCAATCTAATGCCCATTGGGGGTGGATGGCTAACACTACCAGCATTCTCTACCCTGTACGGGGTGGATGGCTAACACTCACAGCAATCCATACCTATAGGGGTGGATGGCTAACACTCACAGCAATCTAATGCCCATTGGGGGGTGGATGGCTAACACTCCCAGCAATCTAATGCCCATAAGGAGGTGGATGGCTAATAGTTACAGCAATATAATGCCCATAGGGTGGTGGGTGGCTAACACTCACAGCTATCTAATGCCAATTGGGGGTGGATGGCTAACACTCACAGCATTCTCTACCTATAGGGGGGTGGATGGCTAACACTCACAGCAATCCATACCTATAGGGGGGTGGATGGCTAACACTCACAGCAATCTAATGCCCATTGGGGTGGATGGCTAACACTACCAGCATTCTCTGCCCTACACGGGTGTGGATGGCTAACACTCACAGAAATCCAATGCCCATTGGAGGGTGGATGGCTAACACTACCAGCATTGTCTACCCTATAGGGGGTGGATGGCTAACACTACCAGCATTGTCTACCCTATAAGGGGGTGAATGGGTAACACTCCCAGCAATCTAATGCCCATACGGGGTGGATGTCTTACATTTACAGCAATCTAATGCCCATTGGGGGTGGATGGCTAACAGTACCAGCACTCTCTACCTATAGGGGGTGGATGGCTAACACTCAGAGCATTCTCTACCTATAGGGGTGGATGGCTAACACTCACAGCACTCTCTGCCTATAGGGGGTGGATGGCTAACACTCACAGCAATCCATACCTATAGAAGGGTGGATGGCTAACACAGTATTCTAATGCCCATTGGGGGTGGATGGCTAACACTACCAGCATTCTCTACCCTTTAGGGAGGTGGATGGCTTA
Organism: Calotriton arnoldi; assembly: GCA_963921515.1. Taxonomy (NCBI): domain Eukaryota; kingdom Metazoa; phylum Chordata; class Amphibia; order Caudata; family Salamandridae; genus Calotriton; species Calotriton arnoldi. Next base: position 113,825 of record CAWUFW010003006.1, on the reverse strand, counting down.
CACTCACAGCAATCCATACCCATAGGGGGAGGATGACTAACACTCACAGCAATTTCATACCCATTGGGGGTGGATGGCCAACATTACCAGCATTCTCTACCCTATAGGGAGGTGGATGGCTAACACTACCAGCATTGTCTACCCTATAGTGGGGTGGATGGCTAACACTCACAGCAATCCATACCTATAGGGAGTGGATGGCTAACACTCACAGCAATCTAATGCCCATTGCGGGTGGGTGGCTAACACTACCAGCATTCTCTACCCTATAGGGGGGGTGGATGGCTAACGCTACCAGCATTGTTTACCCTATAGGGGTGGATGGCTAACACTCCCAGCAATCTAATGCCCATAGGGGTGGATGGATAACACTCCCAGCAATCTAATGCCCATAGTGGGGTGGGTGGCTAACACTCACAGCTATCTAATGCCCATTGGGGGTGGATGGCTAACACTCACAGCATTCTCTACCTATAGGGGAGGATGGCTAACACTCAGAGCAATCCATACCTATAGGGGTGGATGGGTAACACTCACAGCAATCTAATGCCTATTGGGGGGTGGATGGCTAACACTACCAGCATTCTCTACCCTATAGGGGGTGGATGGCTAACACTCACAGCAATCCACACCTATAGGGAGGTGGATGGCTAACACTCACAGAAATCCAATGCCCATTGGGGGTGGATGGCTAACACTACCAGCATTGTCTACCCTATAGGGGCTGGATGGCTAACACTACCAGCATTCTCTACCCTATAGGGGTGGATGGCTAACACTCACAGCAATCCATACCTATAGGGGTGGATGGCTAACACTCACAGAAATCTAATGCCCATTGGGGGTGGATGGCTTACACTACCAGCATTGTCTACCCTATAGGGGGTGGATGGCTAACACTCACAGCAATCCATACCTATAGGGGGTGGATGGCTAACACTCACAGAAATCCAATGCCCATTGGGGGTGGATGGCTAACACTACCAGCATTGTCTACCCTATAGGGGGGTGGATGGCTAACACTCCCAGCAATCTAATGCCCATAGGGTGGGTGGATGGCTAACTCACAGCAATCTAATGCCCATTGGGGGGTGGATGACTAACACTACCAGCATTCTCTAGCCTATAGGGGGTGGATGGCTAACACTACCAGCATTCTCTACCTATAAGGGGTGGATGGCTAACACTCACAGCAATCCATGCCAATAGGGGGTGGATGGCTAACACTCACAGCAATCTAATGCCCTTTTGGGGTGGATGGCTAACACTACCAGCATTCTCTACCCTATAGGGGGGTGGATGGCTAACGCTACCAGCATTGTCTACCCTATAGGGTGTGGATGGCTAACACTCACAGCATTCTCTACCTATAGAGGGGTGGATGGCTTACACTCACAGCAATCCATGCCAATAGGGGGTGGATGGCTAACACTCACAGCAATCTAATGCCCTTTGGGGGTGGATGGCTAACACTACCAGCATTCTCTACCCTATAGGGAGGAGGATGGCTAACACTCACAGCTATCTAATGACCATAGGGGGGTGGATGGCTAACACTCCCAGCAATCCATACCTATAGGGGGGGTGGATGGCTAACGCTACCAGAATTGTCTACCCTATATGGGGTGGATGGCTAACACACCCAGCAATCTAATGTCCATAGGGGGTGGATGGCTAACACTCCCAGCAACCTAATGCCCATAGGGGGTGGGTGGCTAACACTCACAGCTATCTGATGCCCATTTGGGGGTGGATGGCTAACACTCACAGCATTCTCTACCTATGGGGGGGTGGATGGCTAACACTACCAGCATTGTCTACCCTATAGGGTGTGGATGGCTAACACTACCAGCATTGTCAACCCTATAGGGGGGTGGATGACTAACACTACCAGCATTGTCTACCCTATAGGGGGGTGGATGGCTAACACTCCCAGCAATCTAATGCCCATAGGGGGGTGGATGGCTAACACTCACAGCAATCTAATGCCCGTTGGGGGTGGATGGCTAACACTACCAGCATTCCCTACCCTATAGGTGGGTGGATGGCTAACACTACCAGCATTGTCTACCCTAAAGGGGGGTTGATCGCTAACACTCCCAGCAATCTAATGTCCAGAGGGGGTGGTTGGCTAAGACTCACAGCAATCTAATGCCCATTGGGAGGTGGATGGATAACACTACCAGCATTTTCTACCCTATAGGGGGCTGGATGGCTAACACTACCAGCATTCTCTACATATAGGGGTGGATAGCTAACACTCACAGCATTCTCTACCTATAGGGGGTGGATGGCTAACACACAGCATTCTCTACTAATGGAGGTGGATGGCAAACTCTCACAGCAATCCATACCTATAGGGGTGGATGGCTAACACAGCAATCTAATGCCCATTGGGGGGTGGATGACTAACACTACCAGCATTCTCTACCCTATAGGGGGTGGATGACTAACACTACCAGCATTGTCTACCCTATAGGGGGTGGATGGCTAACACTCCCAGCAATCTAATGCCCATAGGGGGTGGATGGCTAACACTCACAGCAATCTAATGCCCATTTGGGGGTGGATGACTAACACTACCAGCATTCTCTAGTCTATAGTGGGGTGGATGGCTAAGACTACCAGCATTCTCTACCTATAGGGGTGGATGGCTAACACTCACAGCATTCTCTACCTATAGGTGGGTGGATGGCTAACGCTCAGAGCAATCCATGCCTATAGGGGGTGGATGGCTAACACTCCCAGCAATCTAATGCCCATTGGGAGTGGATGGCTAACACTACCAGCATTCTCTACCCTATAGGGGGTGGATGGCTATCACTCACAGCAATCTAATGCCTATTGGGGGTGGATGGCTTACACTACCAGCATTCTCTACCCTATAGGGGTGGATGGCTAACACTCACAGCAATCCATACCTATAGGGGGTGGATGGCTAACACTCCCAGGAATCCAATGCCCATTGAGGTGGATGGCTAGCACTACCAGCATTGTCTACCCTATAGGGGCTGGATGGCTAACACTACCAGCATTGTCTACCCTATAGGGGGGTGGATGGCTAACACTCCCAGCAATCTAATGCCCGTAGGGGGGGTGGTTGGCTAACACTCACAGCAATCTAATGCCCATTGGGGTGGATGGCTAACAATACCAGCATTCTCTAGCTATAGGGGGGTGGATGGCTAACACTCACAGCACTCTCTACCCTATAGGGGGGTGGATGGCTAACACTCACAGCAATCCATACCTATAGGGGGTTGGATGACTAACACAGCAATCTAATGCCCATTGGGGGGTGGATGGCTAACACTACCAGCATTCTTACCCTATAGGGGGTGGATGACAAACACTACCAGCATTCTCTACCAATAGGGGGGTGGATGGCTAACACTCATAGCATTCTCTACCTATAGGTGGGTGGATGGCTAACACTCACAGCATTCTCTACCTATAGGGGGTGGAGGGCTAACACTCACAGCATTCTCTACCTATAGGGGGTGGATGGCTAACATTCACAGCATTCTCTACCTATAGGGGGTGGAGGGCTAACACTCACAGCATTCTCTACCTATAAGGGGGTGGATGGCAAACACTCACAGCATTCACTACCTATAGGGGTGGATGGCTAACACTCACAGCATTCTCTACTTATAGGGGATTGATGGCTAACACTCAGAGCATTCTCTACCTATAGGGGGTGGATGGCTAACACTACCAGCATTCTCTACCCTATAGGGGGGTGGATGGCTAACACTCACAGCATTCTCTACCTATAGGGGGGTGGATGGCTAACACTCACAGCATTCTCTACCTATAGGGGGTGGAGGGCTAACACTCACAGCATTCTCTACCTATAAGGGGGTGGATGGCAAACACTCACAGCAATCCATACCTATAGGGGGATGGATGGCTAACACAGCAATCTAATGCCCATTGGGGGGGTGGATGGCTAACACTACCAGCATTCTCTACCCTATAGGGGGTGGATGACTAACACTACTAGCATTGTCTACCCTATAGGGGGGTGGATGGCTAACACTCCCAGCAATCTAATGCCCATAGGGGGGTGGATGGCTAACACTCACAGCAATCTAATGCCCATTTGGGGGTGGATGGCTAACACTACCAGCATACTCTAGTCTATAGTGGGATGGATGGCTAACACTACCAGCATTCTCTACCTATAGGGGTGGATGGCTAACACTCACAGCATTCTCTACCTGTAGCTGGGTGGATGGCTAACACTCACAGCAATCCATGCCTATAGGGGGTGGATGGCTAACACTTTCAGCAATCTAATGCCCATTGGGGGTGGATGGCTAACACTTCCAGCATTCTCTACCCTATAGGGAGGTGGATTGCTTACACTCACAGCAATCCATACCTATATTGGGGTGGATAACTAACACTCACAGCAATTTAATGCCCATTGGGGGTGGACGGCCAACATTACCAGCATTCTCTACCCTTTAGGGAGGTGGATGGCTTACACTCACAGCAATCCATACCTATAGGGGGGTGAATGACTAACACTCACAGCAATTACATGCCCATTGGGGGTGGATGGCCAACATTACCAGCAATCTCTACCCTATAGGGGGTGGATGGCTAACACTACCAGCATTGTCTACCCTATAGGGGGTGGATGGCTAACACTCAGAGCAATCCATACCTATAGGGGGTGGATGGCTAACACTCACAGCAATCTAATGCCCATTGGGGGAGGATGGCTAACACTAACAGCATTCTCTACCCTATAGGGTGGGTGGATGGCTAACGCTACCAGCATTGTCTACCCTATAGGGGTGGATGGCTAACACTCCCAGCAGTCTAATGCCCATAGGGGGTGGATGGCTAACACTCCCAGCAGTCTAATGCCCATAGGGGGGTGGGTGGCTAACACTCACAGCTATCTAATTCCCATTGGGGGTGGAGGGCTAACACTCACAGCATTCTCTACCTATAGGGGGTGGATGGCTAACACTCAGAGCAATCCATACCTATAGGGGGTGGATGGGTAACACTAACAGCAATCTAATGCCTATTGGGGTTGGATGGCTAACACTACCAGCATTCTCTACCCTAAAGGGGGTGGATGGCTAACACTCACAGCAATCCATACCTATAAGGGGTGGATGGCTAACACTCATAGAAATCCAATGCCCATTGGGGGTGGATGGCTAACACTACCAGCATTGTCTACGCTATAGGGGTGGATGGCTAACACTCCCAGCAATCTAATGCCCATAGGGGGGATGGCTAATATTCTCAGCAGTCTAATGCCCATTGGGGGTGGATGGCTAACACTACCAGCATTCTCTACCTATAGGGGGTGGATGGCTAACATTTCCAGCATTCTCTAGCCTTTAGGGAGGTGGATGGCTAACACTACCAGCATTGTCTACCCTATAGGGGGTGGATGGCTAACACTCACAGCAATCCATACCTATAGGGGTGGATGGCTAACACTCACAGCAATCTAATGCCCATTGGGGGTGGATGGCTAACACTACCAGCAATTTAATGCCGATAGGGGGGTGGATGGCTAACACTCCCAGCAATCTAATGCCCATAGGGAGGTGGGTGGCTAACACTCACAGCTATCCAATGCCCATTGGGAGGTGGATGGCTAACTCACAGCAATCTAATGCCCATTGGGGTGGATGGCTAACACTACCAGCATTCTCTACCTAGATGGGGGTGGATGGCTAACACTAACAGCAATCTAATGCCTATTGGGGGTGGATGGCTAACACTACCAGCATTCTCTACTCTATAGGGGGGTGGATGGCTAACACTCACAGCAATCCATACCTATAAGGGGTGGATGGCTAACACTCATAAAAATCCAATGCCCATTGGGGGTGGATGGCTAACACTACCAGCATTGTCTACCCTATAGGGGCTGGATGGCTAACACTACCAGCATTGTCTACCCTATAGGGGGTGGATGGCTAACACTCCCAGCAATCTAATGCCCATAGGGGGGTGGATGGCTAATATTCACAGCAGTCTAATGCCCATTGGGGGTGGATGGCTAACACTACCAGCATTCTCTACCTATAGGGGGTGGATGGCTAACACTCAGAGCATTCTCTACCTATAGGGGTGGATGGCTAACATTTCCAGCATTCTCTAGCCTTTAGGGAGGTGGATGGCTAACACTACCAGCATTGTCTACCCTATAGGGGTGGATGGCTAACACTCACAGCAATCCATACCTATAGGGGTGGATGGCTAACACTCACAGCAATCTAATGCCCATTGGGGGTGGATGGCTAACACTACCAGCAATCTAATGCCGATAGGGGGTGGATGGCTAACACTCCCAGCAATCTAATGCCCATAGGGAGGTGGGTGGCTAACACTCACAGCTATCCAATGCCCATTGGGAGGTGGATGGCTAACACTCACAGCATTCTCTACCTATAGGGGTGGATGGCTAACACTCAGATCAATCCATACCTATAGGGGTGGATGGGTAACACTAACAGCAATCTAATGCCTATTGGGGGTGGATGGCTAACACTACCAGCATTCTCTACCCTATAGGGGGTGGATGGCTAACACTCACAGCAATCCATACCTATAGGGGGTGGATGGCTAACACTCACAGAAATCCAATGCCCATAGCGAGTGGATGGCTAACACTACCAGCATTGTCTACCCTATAGGGGGGTGGATGGCTAACACTCCCAGCAATCTAATGCCCATAGGGTGGGTGGATGGCTAACTCACAGCAATCTAATGCCCATTGGGGTGGATGGCTAACACTACCAGCATTCTCTACCTAGAGGGGGGTGGATGGCTAACACTAACAGCAATCTAATGCCTATTGGGGGTGGATGGCTAACACTACCAGCATTCTCTACCCTATAGGGGGGTGGATGGCTAACACTCACAGCAATCCATACCTATAAGGGGTGGATGGCTAACACTCATAGAAATCCAATGCCCATTGGGGGTGGATGGCTAACACTACCAGCATTGTCTACCCTATAGGGGGCTGGATGGCTAACACTACCAGCATTGGCTACCCTATAGGGGGGTGGATGGCTAACACTCCCAGCAATCTAATGCCCATAGGGGGGGCGTCGATGGCTAATATTCACAGCAGTCTAATGCCCATTAGGGGTGGATGGCTAACACTACCAGCATTCTCTACCTATAGGGGGGTGGATGGCTAACACTCAGAGCATTCTCTACCTATAGGTGGTGTATGGCTAACATTTCCAGCATTCTCTAGCCTTTAGGGAGGTGGATGGCTAACACTACCAGCATTGTCTACCCTATAGGGGGTGGATGGCTAACACTCAGATCAATCCATACCTATAGGGGGTGGATGGGTAACACTAACAGCAATCTAATGCCTATTGGGGGTGGATGGCTAACACTACCAGCATTCTCTACCCTATAGGGGGTGCATGGCTAACACTCACAGCAATCCATACCTATAGGGGTGGATGGCTAACACTCACAGAAATCCAATGCCTATAGGGGGTGGATGGCTAACACTACCAGCATTGTCTACCCTATAGGGGGGTGGATGGCTAACACTCCCAGCAATCTAATGCCCATAGGGTGGATGGATGGCTAACTCACAGCAATCTAATGCCCATTGGGGTGGATGGCTAACACTACCAGCATTCTCTACCTAGAGGGGGGTGGATGGCTAACACTCAGAGCATTCTCTACCTATAGGGGTGGATGGCTAACACTCACAGCACTCTCTACCCTATGGGGGTGGATGGCTAACACTCACAGCAATCCATACCTATAGGGGTTGGATGACTAACACTCACAGCAATCTAATGCCCATTGGGGGTGGATGGCTAACACTACCAGCATTCTCTACCCTATAGGGGTGAATGGTTAACACTACCAGCATTGTCTACCCTATTGAGGGGTGGATGGCTAACACTCTGGGCAATCTAATGCCCATAGGGGGGTGGATGGCTAAAACTCACAGCAATCTAATGTCCATTGGGGGGTGGATGCCTAACACTACCATCATTCTCTACCCTATAGAGGGGTGGATTGCTAACACTACCTGCATTCTATACCTATAGTGGGTGGATGGCTAACACTCACAGCATTCTCTACCTATAGGGGGGTGAATGGCTAACACTCACAGCATTCTCTACCTATAAGGGGGGGTGGATGGCTAACACTCACTACAATCTAATGCCCATTGGGGGTGGATGGCTAACACTTCCAGCATTCTCTACCCTATAGGGGGGTGGATGACTAACACTACCAGCATTGTCTACCCTATAGGGGGATGGATGGCTAACACTCCCAGCAACCTAATGCCCTTAGGGGGTGGATTGCTAACACTCACAGCAATCTAATGCCCATTTGGGGGTAGATGGCTAACACTACCAGCATTCTCTAGCCTATAGGGGTGGATGGCTAACACTACCAGCCTTCTCTACCTATAGGGGTGGATGGCTAACACTCACAGAATTCTCTACCTATAGGTGGGTGGATGGCTAACACTCACAGCAATCCATGTCTATAGGGGTGGATGGCCAACACTCACAGCAATCTAATGCCCATTGGGGGTGGATGGCTAACACTACCAGCATTCTCTACCGTATAGGGAGGTGGATGGCTTACACTCACAGCAATCCATACCTATAGGGGGTGGATGACTAACACTCACAGCAATGTAATGCCCATTGGATTGAATGGCCAACATTACCAGCATTCTCTACCCTTTAGGGGGGGTGGATGGCTAACACTACCAGCATTGTCTACCCTATAGGGGGGTGGATGGCTAACACTCACAGCAATCCATACCTATAGGGGGTGGATGGCTAACACTTATAGCAATCTAATGCCCATTGGGGGTGGATGGCCAACATTACCAGCATTCTCTACCCTATAGGGAGGTGGATGGCTAACACTACCAGCATTGTCTACCCTATAGGGGCTGGATGGCTAACACTCACAGCAACACATACCTATAGGGCGTGGATGGCTAACACTCACACCAATCTAATGCCCAATGGGGGTGGATGGCTAACACTCCCAGCAATCTAATGCCCATAAGGAGGTGGATGGCTAACAGTTCCAGCAATCTAATGCCCAAAGGGGGGTGGGTGGCTAACACTCACAGCTATCTAATGCCAATTGGGGGGTGGATGGCTAACACCCACAGCATTCTCTACCTATAGGGGGCGGATGGCTAACACTCACAGCAATCTAATGCCCATTGGGGGTGGATGGCTAACACTACCAGCATTCTCTACCCTATACGGGGGTGGATGGCTAACACTCACAGCAATCCATACCTATAGGGGGTGGATGGCTAACACTCCCAGCAATCTAATGCCCATAAGGAGGTGGATGGCTAATAGTTACAGCAATCTAATGCCCATAGGGGGTGGGTGGCTAACACTCACAGCTATCTAATGCCAATTGGGGGTGGATGGCTAACACTCACAGCATTCTCTACCTATAGGGGGTGGATGGCTAACACTCACAGCAATCCATACCTATAGGGGGTGGATGGCTAACACTCACAGCAATCTAATGCCCATTGGGGTGGATGGCTAACACTACCAGCATTCTCTGCCCTACACGGGTGTGGATGGCTAACACTCACAGAAATCCAATGCCCATTGGAGGGTGGATGGCTAACACTACCAGCATTGTCTACCCTATAGGGGGTGGATGGCTAACACTACCAGCATTGTCTACCCTATAAGGGGGTGAATGGGTAACACTCCCAGCAATCTAATGCCCATACGGGGTGGATGTCTTACATTTACAGCAATCTAATGCCCATTGGGGGTGGATGGCTAACAGTACCAGCACTCTCTACCTATAGGGGGGTGGATGGCTAACACTCAGAGCATTCTCTACCTATAGGGGGTGGATGGCTAACACTCACAGCACTCTCTGCCTATAGGGGGGTGGATGGCTAACACTCACAGCAATCCATACCTATAGAAGGGTGGATGGCTAACACAGTATTCTAATGCCCATTGGGGGTGGATGGCTAACACTACCAGCATTCTCTACCCTTTAGGGAGGTGGATGGCTTACACTCACAGCAATCCATACCCATAGGGGGGAGGATGACTAACACTCACAGCAATTTCATACCCATTGGGGGTGGATGGCCAACATTACCAGCATTCTCTACCTTATAGGGAGGTGGATGGCTAACACTACCAGCATTGTCTACCCTATAGTGGGGTGGATGGCTAACACTCACAGCAATCCATACCTATAGGGAGTGGATGGCTAACACTCACAGCAATCTAATGCCCATTGCGGGTGGATGGCTAACACTACCAGCATTCTCTACCCTATAGGGGGGGTGGATGGCTAACGCTACCAGCATTGTTTACCCTATAGGGGGTGGATTGCTTACACTCACAGCAATCCATACCTATATTGGGGTGGATAAATAACACTTTCAGCAATCTAATGCCCATTGGGGGTGGATGGCTAACACTTCCAGCATTCTCGACCCTATAGGGAGGTGGATTGCTTACACTCACAGCAATCCATACCTATATTGGGGTGGATAACTAACACTCACAGCAATTTAATGCCCATTGGGGGTGGACGGCCAACATTACCAGCATTCTCTACCCTTTAGGGAGGTGGATGGCTTACACTCACAGCAATCCATACCTATAGGGGGTGAATGACTAACACTCACAGCAATTTCATGCCCATTGGGGTGGATGGCCAACATTACCAGCAATCTCTACCCTATAGGGGTGGATGGCTAACACTACCAGCATTGTCTACCCTATAGGGGGTGGATGGCTAACACTCACAGCAATCCATACCTATAGGGGTGGATGGCTAACACTCACAGCAATCTAATGCCCATTGGGGGAGGATGGCTAACACTAACAGCATTCTCTACCCTATAGGGTGGGTGGATGGCTAACGCTACCAGCATTGTCTACCCTATAGGGGGTGGATGGCTAACACTCCCAGCAGTCTAATGCCCATAGGGGGTGGATGGCTAACACTCCCAGCAGTCTAATGCCCATAGGGGGTGGGTGGCTAACACTCACAGCTATCTAATTCCCATTGGGGGTGGAGGGCTAACACTCACAGCATTCTCTACCTATAGGGGGTGGATGGCTAACACTCAGAGCAATCCATACCTATAGGGGGTGGATGGGTAACACTAACAGCAATCTAATGCCTATTGAGGGTGGATGGCTAACACTACCAGCATTCTCTACCCTATAGGGGTGGATGGCTAACACTCACAGCAATCCATACCTATAAGGGGGTGGATGGCTAACACTCATAGAAATCCAATGCCCATTGGGGGTGGATGGCTAACACTACCAGCATTGTCTACCCTATACGGGGCTGGATGGCTAACACTACCAGCATTGTCTACCCTATAGGGGGTGGATGGCTAACACTCCCAGCAATCTAATGCCCATAGGGGGGTGGATGGCTAATATTCACAGCAGTCTAATGCCCATTGGGGGTGGATGGCTAACACTACCAGCATTCTCTACCTATAGGGGGGTGGATGGCTAACACTCAGAGCATTCTCTACCTATAGGGGGTGGATGGCTAACATTTCCAGCATTGTCTACCCTATAGGGGGTGGATGGCTAACACTCACAGCAATCCAAACCTATAGGGGGTGGATGGCTAACACTCTAATGCCCATTGGGGGGGTGGATGGCTAACACTACCAGCAATCTAATGCTGATAGGGGGGGTGGATGGCTAACACTCCCAGCAATCTAATGCCCATAGGGAGGTGGGTGGCTAACACTCACAGCTATCCAATGCCCATTGGGAGGTGGATGGCTAACACTCACAGCATTCTCTACCTATAGGGGTGGATGGCTATCACTCAGATCAATCCATACCTATAGGGGGTGGATGGGTAACACTAACAGCAATCTAATGCCTATTGGGGGTGGATGGCTAACACTACCAGCATTCTCTACCCTATAGGGGGTGGCTGGCTAACACTCACAGCAATCCATACCTATAGGGGGTGGATGGCTAACACTCACAGAAATCCAATGCCCATAGGGGGTGGATGGCTAACACTACCAGCATTGTCTACCCTATAGGGGGGTGGATGGCTAACACTCCCAGCAATCTAATGCCCATAGGGTGGGTGGATGGCTAACTCACAGCAATCTAATGCCCATTGCGGTGGATGGCTAACACTACCAGCATTCTCTACCTAGATGGGGGTCGATGGCTAACACTAACAGCAATCTAATGCCTATTGGGGGTGGATGGCTAACACTACCAGCATTCTCTACCCTATAGGGGGGTGGATGGCTAACACTCACAGCAATCCATACCTATAAGGGGGTGGATGGCTAACACTCATAGAAATCCAATGCCCATTGGGGGTGGATGGCTAACACTACCAGCATCGTCTACCCTATAGGGGGCTGGATGGCTAACACTACCAGCATTGTCTACCCTATAGGGGGGTGGATGGCTAACACTCCCAGCAATCTAATGCCCATAGGGGGGGTGGATGGCTAATATTCACAGCAGTCTAATGCCCATTGGGGGTGGATGGCTAACACTACCAGCATTCTCTACCTATAGGGGGGTGGATGGATAACACTCAGAGCATTCTCTACCTATAGGGGTGGATGGCTAACATTTCCAGCATTCTCTAGCCTTTAGGGAGGTGGATGGCTAACACTACCAGCATTGTCTACCCTATAGGGGGTGGATGGCTAACACTCACAGCAATCCATACCTATAGGGGGTGGATGGCTAACACTCACAGCAATCTAATGCCCATTGGGGGGGTGGATGGCTAACACTACCAGCAATCTAATGCCGATAGGGGGGTGGATGGCTAACACTCCCAGCAATCTAATGCCCATAGGGAGGTGGGTGGCTAACACTCACAGCTATCCAATGCCCATTGGGAGGTGGATGGCTAACACTCACAGCATTCTCTACCTATAGGGGGTGGATGGCTAACACTCAGATCAATCCATACCTATAGGGGGTGGATGGGTAACACTAACAGCAATCTAATGCCTATTGGGGGTGGATGGCTAACACTACCAGCATTCTCTACCCTATAGGGGGTGGATGGCTAACACTCACAGCAATCCATACCTATAGGGGGTGGATGGCTAACACTCACAGAAATCCAATGCCCATAGGGGGTGGATGGCTAACACTACCAGCATTGTCTACCCTATAGGGGGGTGGATGGCTAACACTCCCAGCAATCTAATGCCCATAGGGTGGGTGGATGGCTAACTCACAGCAATCTAATGCCCATTGGGGTGGATGGCTAACACTACCAGCATTCTCTACCTAGAGGGGGTGGATGGCTAACACTAACAGCAATCTAATGCCTATTGGGGGTGGATGGCTAACACTACCAGCATTCTCTACCCTATAGGGGGTGGATGGCTAACACTCACAGCAATCCATACCTATAAGGGGGTGGATGGCTAACACTCATAGAAATCCAATGCCCATTGGGGGTGGATGGCTAACACTACCAGCATTGTCTACCCTATAGGGGGCTGGATGGCTAACACTACCAGCATTGTCTACCCTATAGGGGGGTGGATGGCTAACACTCCCAGCAATCTAATGCTCATAGGGGGGGGTGGATGGCTAATATTCACAGCAGTCTAATGCCCATTGGGGGTGGATGGCTAACACTACCAGCATTCTCTACCTATAGGGGGGTGGATGGCTAACACTCAGAGCATTCTCTACCTATAGGGGGTGGATGGCTAACATTTCCAGCATTCTCTAGCCTTTAGGGAGGTGGATGGCTAACACTACCAGCATTGTCTACCCTATAGGCGGTGGATGGCTAACACTCACAGCAATCCATACCTATAGGGGGTGGATGGCTAACACTCACAGCAATCTAATGCCCATTGGGGGGTGGATGGCTAACACTACCAGCAATCTAATGCCGATAGGGGGGTGGATGGCTAACACTCCCAGCAATCTAATGCCCATAGGGAGGTTGGTGGCTAACACTCACAGCTATCCAATGCCCATTGGGAGGTGGATGGCTAACACTCACAGCATTCTCTACCTATAGGGGGTGGATGGCTAACACTCAGATCAATCCATACCTATAGGGGGTGGATGGGTAACACTAACAGCAATCTAATGCCTATTGGGGGTGGATGGCTAACACTACCAGCATTCTCTACCCTATACGGGGTGGATGGCTAACACTCACAGCAATCCATACCTATAGGGGGTGGATGGCTAACACTCACAGAAATCCAATGCCCATAGGGGGTGGATGGCTAACACTACCAGCATTGTCTACCCTATAGGGGGTGGATGGCTAACACTCCCAGCAATCTAATGCCCATAGGGTGGGTGGATGGCTAACTCACAGCAATCTAATGCCCATTGGGGTGGATGGCTAACACTACCAGCATTCTCTACCTAGAGGGGGGTGGATGGCTAACACTCAGAGCATTCTCTACCCATAGGGGGTGGATGGCTAACACTCACAACACTCTCTACCCTATAGGGGGTGGATGGCTAACACTCACAGCAATCCATACCTATAGGGGGTTGGATGACTAACACTCACAGCAATCTAATGCCCATTGGGGGTGGATGGCTAACACTACCAGCATTCTCTACCCTATAGGGGGGTGAATGGTTAACACTACCAGCATTGTCTACCCTATTGAGGGGTGGATGGCTAACACTCTGGGCAATCTAATGCCCATAGGGGGGTGGATGGCTAAAACTCACAGCAATCTAATGTCCATTGGGGGGTGGATGCCTAACACTACCATCATTCTCTACCCTATAGGGGGTGGATTGCTAACACTACCTGCATTCTATACCTATAGTGGGTGGATGGCTAACACTCACAGCATTCCCTACCTATAGGGGGGTGGATGGCTAACACTCACAGCATTCTCTACCTATGGGGGGGTGGATGGCTAACACTCACTACAATCTAATGCCCATTGGGGGTGGATGGCTAACACTTCCAGCATTCTCTACCCTATAGGGGGGTGGATGACTAACACTACCAGCATTGTCTACCCTATAGGGGGATGGATGGCTAACACTCCCAGCAACCTAATGCCCTTAGGGGGGTGGATTGCTAACACTCACAGCAATCTAATGCCCATTTGGGGGTAGATGGCTAACACTACCAGCATTCTCTAGCCTATAGGGGGGTGGATGGCTAACACTACCAGCCTTCTCTACCTATAGGGGTGGATGGCTAACACTCACAGCATTCTCTACCTATAGGTGGGTGGATGGCTAACACTCACAGCAATCCATGTCTATAGGGGGTGGATGGCTAACACTCACAGCAATCTAATGCCCATTGGGGGTGGATGGCTAACACTACCAGCATTCTCTACCGTATAGGGAGGTGGATGGCTTACACTCACAGCAATCCATACCTATAGGGGTGGATGACTAACACTCACAGCAATGTAATGCCCATTGGGGTGAATGGCCAACATTACCAGCATTCTCTACCCTTTAGGGGGTGGATGGCTAACACTACCAGCATTGTCTACCCTATAGGGGGTGGATGGCTAACACTCACAGCAATCCATACCTATAGGGGGTGGATGGCTAACACTTATAGCAATCTAATGCCCATTGGGGGTGGATGGCCAACGTTACCAGCATTCTCTACCCTATAGGGAGGTGGATGGCTAACACTACCAGCATTGTCTACCCTATAGGGGGCTGGATGGCTAACACTCACAGCAACACATACCTATAGGGCGTGGATGGCTAACACTCACACCAATCTAATGCCCAATGGGGGTGGATGGCTAACACTCCCAGCAATCTAATGCCCATAAGGAGGTGGATGGCTAACAGTTCCAGCAATCTAATGCCCAAAGGGGGGTGGGTGGCTAACACTCACAGCTATCTAATGCCAATTGGGGGGTGGATGGCTAACACCCACAGCATTCTCTACCTATAGGGGGGTGGATGGCTAACACTCACAGGAATCCATACCTATAGGGGGGTGGATGGCTAACACTCACAGCAATCTAATGCCCATTGGGGGTGGATGGCTAACACTACCAGCATTCTCTACCCTATACGGGGGTGGATGGCTAACACTCACAGCAATCCATACCTATAGGGGGTGGATGGCTAACACTCACAGCAATCTAATGCCCATTGGGGGGTGGATGGCTAACACTCCCAGCAATCTAATGCCCATAAGGAGGTGGATGGCTAATAGTTACAGCAATCTAATCCCCATAGGGGGTGGGTGGCTAACACTCACAGCTATCTAATGCCAATTGGGGGTGGATGGCTAACACTCACAGCATTCTCTACCTATAGGGGGTGGATGGCTAACACTCACAGCAATCCATACCTATAGGGGGTGGATGGCTAACACTCACAGCAATCTAATGCCCATTGGGGTGGATGGCTAACACTACCAGCATTCTCTGCCCTACACGGGTGTGGATGGCTAACACTCACAGAAATCCAATGCCCATTGGAGGGTGGATGGCTAACACTACCAGCATTGTCTACCCTATAGGGGGGGTGGATGGCTAACACTACCAGCATTGTCTACCCTATAAGGGGGGTGAATGTGTAACACTCCCAGCAATCTAATGCCCATACGGGGTGGATGTCTTACATTTACAGCAATCTAATGCCCATTGGGGGTGGATGGCTAACAGTACCAGCACTCTCTACCTATAGGGGGTGGATGGCTAACACTCAGAGCATTCTCTACCTATAGGGGGTGGATGGCTAACACTCACAGCACTCTCTGCCTATAGGGGGTGGATGGCTAACACTCACAGCAATCCATACCTATAGAAGGGTGGATGGCTAACACAGTATTCTAATGCCCATTGGGGGTGGATGGCTAACACTACCAGCATTCTCTACCCTTTAGGGAGGTGGATGGCTTACACTCACAGCAATCCATACCCATAGGGGGGAGGATGACTAACACTCACAGCAATTTCATACCCATTGGGGGTGGATGGCCAACATTACCAGCATTCTCTACCCTATAGGGAGGTGGATGGCTAACACTACCAGCATTGTCTACCCTATAGTGGGGTGGATGGCTAACACTCACAGCAATCCATACCTATAGGGAGTGGATGGCTAACACTCACAGCAATCTAATGCCCATTGCGGGTGGATGGCTAACACTACCAGCATTCTCTACCCTATAGGGGGGGTGGATGGCTAACGCTACCAGCATTGTTTACCCTATAGGGGGTGGATGGCTAACACTCCCAGCAATCTAATGCCCATAGGGGGGTGGATGGATAACACTCCCAGCAATCTAATGCCCATAGTGGGGTGGGTGGCTAACACTCACAGCTATCTAATGCCCATTGGGGGGTGGATGGCTAACACTCACAGCATTCTCTACCTATAGGGGGTGGATGGCTAACACTCAGAGCAATCCATACCTATAGGGGGTGGATGGGTAACACTCACAGCAATCTAATGCCTATTGGGGGGTGGATGGCTAACACTACCAGCATTCTCTACCCTATAGGGGGGTGGATGGCTAACACTCACAGCAATCCACACCTATAGGGAGGTGGATGGCTAACACTCACAGAAATCCAATGCCCATTGGGGGTGGATGGCTAACACTACCAGCATTGTCTACCCTATAGGGGGCTGGATGGCTAACACTACCAGCATTCTCTACCCTATAGGGGGTGGATGGCTAACACTCACAGCAATCCATACCTATAGGGGGTGGATGGCTAACACTCACAGAAATCTAATGCCCATTGGGGGTGGATGGCTTACACTACCAGCATTGTCTACCCTATAGGCGGTGGATGGCTAACACTCACAGCAATCCATACCTATAGGGGGTGGATGGCTAACACTCACAGAAATCCAATGCCCATTGGGGGTGGATGGCTAACACTACCAGCATTGTCTACCCTATAGGGGGGTGGATGGCTAACACTCCCAGCAATCTAATGCCCATAGGGTGGGTGGATGGCTAACTCACAGCAATCTAATGCCCATTGGGGTGGATGGCTAACACTACCAGCATTCTCTACCTAGAGGGGGGTGGATGGCTAACACTCAGAGCATTCTCTACCTATAGGGGTGGATGGCTAACACTCACAGCACTCTCTACCCTATAGGGGGGTGGATGGCTAACACTCACAGCAATCCATACCTATAGGGGGTTGGATGACAAACACTCACAGCAATCTAATGCCCATTGGGGGTGGATGGCTAACACTACCAGCATTCTCTACCCTATAGGGGGGTGAATGGCTAACACTACCAGCATTGTCTACCCTATTGAGGGGTGGATGGCTAACACTCTGGGCAATCTAATGCCCATAGGGGGGTGGATGGCTAAAACTCACAGCAATCTAATGTCCATTGGGGGGTGGATGGCTAACACTACCATCATTCTCTACCCTATAGGGGGTGGATGGCTAACACTCACAGCATTCTCTACCTATAGGGGGGTGGATGGCTAACACTCACAGCATTCTCTACCGTTAGGGGGGTGGATGGCTAACACTCACTACAATCTAATGCCCATTGGGGGTGGATGGCTAACACTACCAGCATTCTCTACCCTATAGGGAGGTGGATGACTAACACTACCAGCATTGTCTACCCTATAGGGGGATGGATGGCTAACATTCCCAGCAACCTAATGCCCATAGGGGGGTGGATTGCTAACACTTACAGCAATCTAATGCCCATTTGGGGGTAGATGGCTAACACTACCAGCATTCTCTAGCCTATAGGGGGGTGGATGGCTAACACTGCCAGCCTTCTCTACCTATAGGGGTGGATGGCTAACACTCACAGCATTCTCTACCTATAGGTGGGTGGATGGCTAACACTCACAGCAATCCATGTCTATAGGGGGTGGATGGCTAACACTCACAGCAATCTAATGCCCATTGGGGGTGGATGGCTAACACTACCAGCATTCTCTACCCTATAGGGAGGTGGATGGCTAACACTCACAGCAATCCATACCTATAGTGGGTTGAATGACTAACACTCACAGCAATCTAATGCCCATTGGGGGTGGGTGGCTAACACTACCAGCATTCTCTACCCTATAGGGGGGTGAATGGTTAACACTACCAGCATTGTCTACCCTATTGAGGGGTGGATGGCTAACACTCTGGGCAATCTAATGCCCATAGGGGGGTGGATGGCTAAAACTCACAGCAATCTAATGTCCATTGGGGGTGGATGGCTAACACTACCATCATTCTCTACCCTATAGGGGGTGGATTGCTAACACTACCTGCATTCTCTACCTATAGTGGGTGGATGGCTAACACTCACAGCATTCTCTACCTATAGGGGGGTGGATGGCTAACACTCACAGCATTCTCTACCTTTCGGGGGGGTGGATGGCTAACACTCACTACAATCTAATGCCCATTGGGGGTGGATGGCTAACACTACCAGCATTCTCTACCCTATAGGGGGGTGGATGACTAACACTACCAGCATTGTCTACCCTATAGGGGGATGGATGGCTAACACTCCCAGCAACCTAATGCCCATAGGGGGGTGGATTGCTAACACTCACAGCAATCCATACCTATAGGGGGTGGATGGCTAACACTTATAGCAATCTAATGCCCATTGGGGGTGGATGGCCAACATTACCAGCATTCTCTACCCTATAGGGAGGTGGATGGCTAACACTACCAGCATTGTCTACCCTATAGGGGGCTGGATGGCTAACACTCACAGCAACACATACCTATAGGGCGTGGATGTCTAACACTCACACCAATCTAATGCCCAATGGGGGTGGATGGCTAACACTCCCAGCAATCTAATGCCCATAAGGAGGTGGATGGCTAACAGTTCCAGCAATCTAATGCCCAAAGGGGGGTGGGTGGCTAACACTCACAGCTATCTAATGCCAATTGGGGGGTGGATGGCTAACACACACAGCATTCTCTACCTATAGGGGGGTGGATGGCTAACACTCACAGGAATCCATACCTATAGGGGGGTGGATGGCTAACACTCACAGCAATCTAATGCCCATTGGGGGTGGATGGCTAACACTACCAGCATTCTCTACCCTATACGGGGGTGGATGGCTAACACTCACAGCAATCCATACCTATAGGGGGTGGATGGCTAACACTCACAGCAATCTAATGCCCATTGGGGGGTGGATGGCTAACACTCCCAGCAATCTAATGCCCATAAGGAGGTGGATGGCTAATAGTTACAGCAATCTAATCCCCATAGGGGTGGGTGGCTAACACTCACAGCTATCTAATGCCAATTGGGGGGTGGATGTGTTGTAATTTGGCAGCACTTAAGTTAAGCATTAGCCAGGACATCCTGTATTCAGAGGCTAAATTGTCTGCTTTGTGGAATCCATTTTGTATTTCTGGCAGCCATTTTGGTTGCCATGTGCCGCCATGTGCTCGCCATGTGCTCTGTCCTACCTTCCTGTTAACTGCTCTTGAAATCTGCCTAGAGACGAGTTATATTTAGTTTCTTTTGCTTTGCACATGCTCAGTTGAGCTCGTAGCTGTCCATGCAGCTGTTCCGAGTTTATAAATGTCAGGATGTGTCTACTAGAAGTAGAAACTGTTAGCTCCACCCACTTGTTGACTGTGCATTTCTTGTATGACCTTATATGTATCTAAAACCAGCATTTGTGTTTGTACCGCCTTCATTTGAGCCCCTGTGTGGGTATAAAAGGACCAAGGTCCTTCCATTCAGTGTGCTACTTCATGCATTACTTAAGGGTGGTGTGTAAATGTAGCTCCACCTCATGAGGTTTAATAAACTCTGTTTTTTCTATTCCAGTTTCTGTGCCAACTTCTTCTTAGCGGTCTGAGGACTCTGTGCAAGGAAGGGTGAATTCCTAAGCACTGGTAGGCCTTGTTGAGGCTCACCACTACAAATTGGCGCTTCCAACGCGGGGCTCATCGGCGACTCGGATGCCCGAAGGACTGGTCGAGATGAAGGATTGGAATCTCGCTTTTGGACGCGATCGCTGCCTGAGGAGACCCGAGTCTTGGCACCCACGGCGTTTTTCCTTTCTTTCTGATCTGACCATCCCGGCGGCGCCGGTCCTCGACTGAGATCTCTTCTGTTGATTCGCCGTGCAGTGACCATTTGGTCGATTTGAGAACTTGGCAGTTGGAACCTGGACACCATTTGATTGGTAAGAGCCGTTTTGCGGCACTTGCTGTTGGTTTGATGCCTTTGATTGGTAAGGTAGTTTAGTAACACTTACTGTGGCTTTGTTTGTATGATTGGCCAATTTTGGAATCTGTTTTGTAATTATATATGTATTGCAATACATATAGGCAGGTAATGAGGAGATTTTTCTCTATTTTAAGTTGTTTGAACAGCGCAACGTACGAAGAGTACCTTAAGCGCTACTTTGATTATAATACTGCATATTCTGCACTATTTTTTGGCATGCCTGCTTCTAGCACACTTCGTAGAAAGTGTTGCTGTTTTGGAGGTACCAATATGGATTTAGTAAGTACTCAGCTGACTCCCCTCAGAGGGGATACCTAAATAGGTTTAGATATAGTAAAAAGATATTTCTTTCTTGGTGACTAAGTACCCCATGGAACTAAATATGTACATAAAATGGATCCTGATCTGTGCACTTAGTAACATTCATAAGTGGTGATATGCAGAGCGCTTTTTGAGTGTTCTACCAGCCAAAACTGGGAAATTTGGTGTATTTTGGCTTCTTAGCAGTCTTTTGGGCTGTTTTGATGCAGACTTTTGGACTACTTTTTAGAGCTCTTCTTGTAAATATGACTTACAATTAGTATTTACAAATAGTTTGGTTTTGCGTACAGTCTGTAGGCTTGTTTCAGTAAAGTAGACTATGTTTTTTGTGTAAGAATGGCTAGCCTTAAGCGCGCTGTGTTGTGTGTTATGAGTGTATGACCCCCTTCTGAAAATGTCTGGAATGAGCTAAAATTGGTTTTTGTTGTCATTCTGTTATGCAAATGTCATTTAAAAAAAACTACATTTTTTTTTTTAATTCAGGGAATGAATAATGTAACATATGCTAAATAGCTGCACGCTACCATTAAAATTGATAAAGTAAGAAATTATAGATATGTGCAAATTGCCATACTGGTACAGATAAATCAGAATTTACATTCAATAGGAATAAAATAGGCCTCATTGAAAGGTAGGAAAAACGAATTTGTGTGTTTTCACACAATTAGGACTAAAATGAAAAATGTTACAGTATTATCCTTATATATTAATATTGAAAAGCATTCATATCATCTGAGTGAATTGATTGTTGCTGAAATAAACACCACATTACAGAACGATAGATTTGTGCTGGCTTGAAAGGCGTGAGATGTTGACGCCTGCTGGTCAGAACAGAGCTGTGTCAACAACACATGGCTATTTTTGGTCCCAAGCCATGAGGAAACTGCCGAGTCAACTAGATTTTAAGTTAGTGTAAACATGGTTTGAAAACGTGCATTAAAAACTGCTGATTTTATTAGTCAGAAAAGACAGTTTCATTAATTTGGATAACAGAGAAAAGATTAAAAGGGATTTCCTTTCTTAATGCCTTTTTAACAAGCACATCTGTGGTTCTGATGTTAAATGATTACTGTCCTTTAAAAGTGACGCAGACTTCTCATGTTTCAAGTAAGGCTTCTGTGCTTAGAGTTATAAATGAATGCATTTAAAGGTGATAGGAAAGGAATGAGGCTTGCTTTTCATATGTGGAATCATCAAAAGGGTTTGTGATCATTATTAAAAAAATTGTTTTAAAAAAAGGAGAATTTTGATTATATGAAGAAGAAAAAATGTTTATTAAAAATAATTGCCCTACAATTGTTTTTGATCTTTTGTAATGTCTGTTAATCATACTGTGAATAATATATAGCTCCTAGCATCAAAGTTGGATTTAAGTAGCGCTTTACCATGATGTGGGGAGTGCAATGTGAAATTTCACTTTATCCAGGCATATAAAAACGTTTTTTAAGGGTGTACCTTATACATTTCTGATCCCCCATCTCTGGGATATCTAGAGGACACCCTGGGGATCCCTAATATGCCAAAATATTGTAGGTTATTCATTTTTAAGTGCCCCTACCACCAAAGTCGAAATTGGGACAAATTCACTATTTAATGGAAGTTTTGCCAAGCAGAGCAGCTTTCACACTGCTCTTAGGCTTTAGTAAATGCACACATTTAAATATAACATAAATAGCTGACCTCTAATGCACACCATACACTGCACACAGATAGAGACAAGTATTGAACAAAAAACACAGCAGAAGTTAGATCCTATTTTTAAAATTATTAGACCGGACAGGACTGCCTTTCAGCTGTGATTCTCCAGAGTTGCTTTGAATTGGAAAGACCGCATGGAAAGCCTTGCACAAAAATGGACAGCTGGTGAAAGGGTTAAAGGTCGGAGTTCTGCATTTAGCTACCTAGCAGGGCTAAGGGGAAGGTTTGCTTGGATACTTCGACCTCCGAACAGTTTTTGAAAGAAGAGATGACAGTGCAGAGAGAGGAAGAGAAGCTTTGATTCCTATTTTTGGCAAACGCAAGTTTTGCGCAGTCATCTGAAAAGAAGGAAAAGCCTTGAGTAGAGCATAGCTCTGCCATGTATATAAAAATAATGGTTTTAGTTTAAAGATTACTGTGCAAGGGCTGAGATAAGGAGGCAATGGGATTTTAGTTTGCATACATGCGCCCTCATGTTAATCTAGTACAATTGCTCAAGGAATTGGTAAATTGGTTATTAATGCTTTCTAAAGTACTCAATGTGCTTGTGTTAGGCTGAATAAGAGAATAGCCACTTTCTAAGATATCTCCTACAAGTTTGTTTGTGCCCAGTTGCTACACATAGGGGTTGAAAGTGTTGACAGCAGTGAAACCTGTTTCAGGTTTTCCTACTGTCAAAATGGGGGAAGGAGGTTAGCTCCTGGGCAAATTAAGGGTAGGCAAATTTATGTTTTCTCTCTTCTTTTTCTCACTCTCTTGAATCTGTCTAAGCTGTCTAGGAAACGGCCATGAGACATTTAATTGGCTATTCAGTAATACTGTTTTAAAATTGTTAGAATTAATAAAATGATTAAAATATATGCTATGTTACTGCCCATCCTGTATGAAAGAATGAGTAGAACAGATTGATGTTCCCTTATTTGACCTTTAAAGGGAACTGTATAGTGGGGGTTTCTGTTAAAAAATCTCAGGGGGCAATACCATTATTGTTTATGTTATTCTCATGTTCTATACAGTTTTGCAAGGGCATTGCTAGTCTTTTATTAGCTAGTCTGTGTAATTGAGCTGACAGCCCTTATTAGAGCTGGAGATAGGGTTTTTTCCTTTTGAAAATGATGTTGCATAGTCCGGATCGTGAAAAGTAGAATGCAGGAAAGACGCCCATGTGATCCTTAGCAAACATTTTGAAGGAAAATATTGTTTTATAGGAGTTTGTTTGTCACAACATGTTCTGCTGGAGAAAATGTACCCACTATGTTGAAGTTTAGTTCTTTTTGCAATAAGAATCCCTGTTAAATTAGCAGTTTTAGATTTTCCTGCTGCGCCTATAACATGAAAGCATGGTCCTAAGCATAAAATGAAGGTGCTTTTATTAAGAGAAATTATTTTAGAAGTGTCTGCAGTCCTGTAAAAGTAATGCAAGGTTCATAAGTAGAAGTGTAGAAAAGTTCCTTTTTCTTGAGGTTCTTCAGATGAATAATATAGGAATGCACAAATGTAAGGATTTGGAGTATGTCTGTATTGTTTTTCTTTTTTCCTCAGAATTTAGTAAATGAACACCGACTTCCTTGGCTGCTTGGGATTGGGAGAAACAAATCAAATTGTGTAACGTATTACTCTTGTCAGTTCACCAAAAGTTCCTTTTATACTTGCCAATAGGTCTAGGGTGGTTTTTTTTAATTCTCAGATAAGATGAAGTGGTTCTTGGGTGCCTTGCTAATGAATGGGGCATCCCAAGACTAAGGAAGTATTCTGAGACTATCCTCTCTGTTGATAGATTATTTCTGTGCCTTGTCTAAAGACCTTTTGTTCTGCCCACCAATAGATATTTGCTGCCCTACAACCATTGCCAGAGGGGCCCGGACATCAGATCCAGCCTGGGAGTCAGCACCAGTCCAGCTTGGAGTCAAGATAAAGGGAACCAGCACAGGCGTTGCTGGCAACTAGGACCTCAGTGAAGGCCGGAAGCACTGGGACGGGGTCACAAATCAGGATGAAGAAATCTTTCTGTGGATCCAGTTTTTGATGCCCAGCTGAGAGAGTCACAGACCGATAAGGACGACAAGGAGGCTTTTGCTTGAGGTGACCCCCTTTGAAACAAGGGTTGCTTCACATATCCCAGCATCAGGCCTTTTGAGTCCTGGTCCCCAAGTGAATGCAAGTCTGCGCCTTTGTTTGTTGATCAAGAGATGCCCGAGCACACTGGGTATAATCTGTGGCCCCAACAAAAGAGCAGTGCGCCAGTGGAGCAATACAGGAGTTAGGGAAGGACTTGAGTTTAGGGTACAGGTGCTGTGCCCTTGGTGCCTGTTAGATTAAAGTGAAGAAAACTGGTGCACTGCCTGAGACACTGGACAGGATCGTTGAGGGTATTTGCCCTGGGGGGGTGATTGCCCTATTCTGAAAGAAAGGCTTTTTCTTCTCAAACTGGGCCGTGATTCTTGAGTTGCGAGTTGTGCAGCTCCACCGTGGGAACAACAAGAGCCTGCCTGTGAGGCTCAAACGGACTCCCCTCTGGATGGTTGTACAGCGGCTACAATTTCCCAAGGACTCTTTTTTTTGTTAGTAATGTACCCCTTTGGTCGTCCCATTTTTGAGGAGGAGCAGCCCTTTGCGGCTCCTTGTCCTAATTCCTATGGCCCTGTGTGGTCCTCCTGGTCCCCCGGAGCCAGGATTGTTTTTGTAATAATCTGTCTGACTTCCCTGATATTTGTATTACTTATCATGCTTATTCTACACGAAAAACATTTTCCTGAGCAGTTACCAAATGTTACTTTACTCTTTCCTTAAATATATTAATTGATACTCTAGCCCTCATAAAAGAAATATTGGAAAAGTCTATTGAAAATGTTTTTATTAGGTATGTGCTGTTGGCTATTCTGAAATTGAAATAGATAGTCACTGAAATACATCAGAGCCCTGAAACTTAGAATTAGACTAGATGGTTTTGGACTCTTGTTTCTGCTTGGGGCTGGAAGCTACTGACTATCCTGTGTGTAATGATTATAATACTTTTTATATGCTGTGTATGTATCCAATGTGGTCCAATGCTTTGCTCCATTTGCATCTCTGCTTGTATACCTGCCAAAGGGAACGTTGCTGAAACAAAGGCCCAACAAATGTTGAATAAAGAGGTGGCCGAAATAATGTTAATAGATGTACAGGATGAATATTTAGATTACCCCAGATAAACGAATGTCTTCGGCTAATGCTGAAAGGGTCGTCTGTTGTAATTTGGCAGCACTTAAGTTAAGCATTAGCCAAGACATCCTGTATTCAGAGGCTAAATTGTCTGCTTTGTGGAATCCATTTTGTATTTCTGGCAGCCATTTTGGTTGCCATGTGCTGCCATGTGCTCGCCATGTGCTCTGTCCTACCTTCCTGTTAACTGCTCTTGAAATCTGCCTAGAGACGAGTTATATTTAGTTTCTTTTGCTTTGCACATGCTCAGTTGAGCTCGTAGCTGTCCATGCAGCTGTTCCGAGTTTATAAATGTCAGGATGTGTCTACTAGAAGTAGAAACTGTTAGCTCCACCCACTTGTCGACTGTGCATTTCTTGTATGACCTTATATGTATCTAAAACCAGCATTTGTGTTTGTACCGCCTTCATTTGAGCCCCTGTGTGGGTATAAAAGGACCAAGGTCCTTCCATTCAGTGTGCTACTTCATGCATTACCAAAGGGTGGTGTGTAAATGTAGCTCCACCTCATGAGGTTTAATAAACTCTGTTTTTTCTATTCCAGTTTCTGTGCCAACTTCTTCTTAGCGGTCTGAGGACTCTGTGCAAGGAAGGGTGAACTCCTAAGCACTGGTAGGCCTTGTTGAGGCTCACCACTACAAATGGCTAACACTCACAGCATTCTCTACCTATAGGGGGTGGATGGCTAACACTCACAGCAATCCATACCTATAGGGGGTGGATGGCTAACACTCACAGCAATCTAATGCCCATTGGGGTGGATGGCTAACACTACCAGCATTCTCTGCCCTATACGGGTGTGGATGGCTAACACTCACAGAAATCCAATGCCCATTGGAGGGTGGATGGCTAACACTACCAGCATTGTCTACCCTATAGGGGGGGTGGATGGCTAACACTACCAGCATTGTCTACCCTATAAGGGGGGTGAATGGGTAACACTCCCAGCAATCTAATGCCCATACGGGGTGGATGTCTAACATTTACAGCAATCTAATGCCCATTGGGGGTGGATGGCTAACAGTACCAGCACTCTCTACCTATAGGGGGGTGGATGGCTAACACTCAGAGCTTTCTCTACCTATAGGGGGTGGATGGCTAACACTCACAGCACTCTCTGCCTATAGGGGGGTGGATGGCTTACACTCACAGTAATCCATACCTATAGAAGGGTGGATGGCTAACACAGTAATCTAATGCCCATTGGGGGTGGATGGCTAACACTACCAGCATTCTCTACCCTTTAGGGAGATGGATGGCTTACACTCACCGCAATCCATACCCATAGGGGGGAGGATGACTAACACTCACAGCAATTTCATGCCCATTGGGGGTGGATGGCCAACATTACCAGCATTCACTACCCTATAGGGAGGTGGATGGCTAACACTACCAGCATTGTCTACCCTATAGTGGGGTGGATGGCTAACACTCACAGCAATCCATACCTATAGGGAGTGGATGGCTAACACTCACAGCAATCTAATGCCCATTGCGGGTGGATGGCTAACACTACCAGCATTCTCTACCCTATAGGGGGGGTGGATGGCTAACGCTACCAGCATTGTTTACCCTATAGGGGGTGGATGGCTAACACTCCCAGCAATCTAATGCCCATAGGGGGGTGGATGGATAACACTCCCAGCAATCTAATGCCCATAGTGGGGTGGGTGGCTAACACTCACAGCTATCTAATGCCCATTGGGGGTGGATGGCTAACACTACCAGCATTGTCTACCCTATAGGGGGCTGGATGGCTAACACTACCAGCATTGTCTACCCTATAGGGGGATGGATGGCTAACACTACCAGCATTCTCTACCCTATAAGGGGTGGATGGCTAACACTCACAGCAATCCATACTTATAGGGGGTGGATGGCTAACACTCACAGAAATCCAATGCCCATTGGGGGTGGATGGCTAACACTACCAGCATTGTCTACCCTATAGGGGGTGGATGGCTAACACTCACAGCAATCCATACCTATAGGGGGTGGATGGCTAACACTAACAGAAATCCAATGCCCTTTTGGGGGTGGATGGCTAACACTACCAGCATTGTCTACCCTATAGGGGGTTGGATGGCTAACACTCCCAGCAATCTAATGCCCATAGGGTGGGTGGATGGCTAACTCACAGCAATCTAATGCCCATTGGGGTGGATGGCTAACACTACCAGCATTCTCTACCTAGAGGGGGGTGGATGGCTAACACTCAGAGCATTCTCTACCTATAGGGGGTGGATCGCTAACACTCACAGCACTCTCTACCCTATAGGGGGGTGGATGGCTAACACTCACAGCAATCCATACCTATAGGGGGTTGGATGACTAACACTCACAGCAATCTAATGCCCATTGGGGGTGGATGGCTAACACTACCAGCATTCTCTACCCTATAGGGGGGTGAATGGCTAACACTACCAGCATTGTCTACCCTATTGAGGGGTGGATGGCTAACACTCTGGGCAATCTAATGCCCATAGGGGGGTGGGTGGCTAAAACTCACAGCAATCTAATGTCCATTGGGGGGTGGATGGCTAACACTACCATCATTCTCTACCCTATAGGGGGTGGATGGCTAACACTACCTGCATTCTCTACCTATAGGGGGTGGATGGCTAACACTCACAGCATTCTCTACCTATAGGGGGGTGGATGGCTAACACTCACAGCATTCTCTACCTATAGGGGGGGTGGATGGCTAACACTCACTACAATCTAATGCCCATTGGGGGTGGATGGCTAACACTACCAGCATTCTCTACCCTATAGGGGGGTGGATGACTAACACTACCAGCATTGTCTACCCTATAGGGGGATGGATGGCTAACACTACCAGCATTCTCTAGCCTATAGGGGGGTGGATGGCTAACACTACCAGCCTTCTCTACCTATAGGGGTGGATGGCTAACACTCACAGCATTCTCTACCTATAGGTGGGTGGATGGCTAACACTCACAGCAATCCATGTCTATAGGGGGTGGATGGCTAACACTCACAGCAATCTAAT
Organism: Calotriton arnoldi; assembly: GCA_963921515.1. Classification (NCBI taxonomy): domain Eukaryota; kingdom Metazoa; phylum Chordata; class Amphibia; order Caudata; family Salamandridae; genus Calotriton; species Calotriton arnoldi. The sequence continues at coordinate 84,384 of CAWUFW010003006.1, read as the reverse complement.
GCCCATTGGGGGTGGATGGCTAACACTACCAGCATTCTCTACCCTATAGGGAGCTGGATGGCTTACACTCACAGCAATCCATACCTATAGGGGGTGGATGACTAACACTCACAGCAATGTAATGCCCATTGGGGTGAATGGCCAACATTACCAGCATTCTCTACCCTTTAGGGGGGTGGATGGCTAACACTACCAGCATTGTCTACCCTATAGGGGGCTGGATGGCTAACACTCACAGCAACACATACCTATAGGGCGTGGATGGCTAACACTCACACCAATCTAATGCCCAATGGGGGTGGATGGCTAACACTCCCAGCAATCTAATGCCCATAAGCAGGTGGATGGCTAACAGTTCCAGCAATCTAATGCCCTTAGGGGGGTGGGTGGCTAACACTCACAGCTATCTAATGTCAATTGGGGGGTGGATGGCTAACACTCACAGCATTCTCTACCTATAGGGGGGTGGATGGCTAACACTCACAGCAATCCATACCTATAGGGGGGTGGATGGCTAACACTCACAGCAATCTAATGCCCATTGGGGTGGATGGCTAACACTACCAGCATTCTCTGCCCTATACGGGTGTGGATGGCTAACACTCACAGAAATCCAATGCCCATTGAAGGGTGGATGGCTAACACTACCAGCATTGTCTACCCTATAGGGGGGGTGAATGGGTAACACTCCCAGCAATCTAATGCCCATACTCGGTGGATGTCTAACATTTACAGCAATCTAATGCCCATTGGGGGTGGATGGCTAACAGTACCAGCACTCTCTACCTATAGGGGGGTGGATGGCTAACACTCAGAGCATTCTCTACCTATAGGGGTTGGATGGCTAACACTCACAGCACTCTCTGCCTATAGGGGGGTGGATGGCTAACACTCACAGCAATCCATACCTATAGAAGGGTGGATGGCTAACACAGTAATCTAATGCCCATTGGGGGTGGATGGCTAACACTACCAGCATTCTCTACCCTTTAGGGAGGTGGATGGCTTACACTCACAGCAATCCATACCCATAGGGGGGAGGATGCCTAACACTCACAGCAATTTCATGCCCATTGGGGGTGGATGGCCAACATTACCAGCATTCTCTACCCTATAGGGAAGTGGATGGCTAACACTACCAGCATTGTCTACCCTATAGTGGGGTGGATGGCTAACACTCACATCAATCCATACCTATAGGGAGTGGATGGCTAACACTCACAGCAATCTAATGCCCATTGCGGGTGGATGGCTAACACTACCAGCATTCTCTACCCTATAGGGGGGGTGGATTGCTAACGCTACCAGCATTGTTTACCCTATAGGGGGTGGATGGCTAACACTCCCAGCAATCTAATGCCCATAGGGGGGTGGATGGATAACACTCCCAGCAATCTAATGCCCATAGTGGGGTGGGTGGCTAACATTCACAGCTATCTAATGCCCATTGGGGGGTGGATGGCTAACACTCACAGCATTCTCTACCTATAGGGGGGTGGATGGCTAACACTCAGAGCAATCCATACCTATAGGGGGTGGATGGGTAACACTCACAGCAATCTAATGCCTATTGGGGGTGGATGGCTAACACTACCAGCATTCTCTACCCTATAGGGGGGTGGATGGCTAACACTCACAGCAATCCACACCTATAGGGGGGTGGATGGCTAACACTCACAGAAATCCAATGCCCATTGGGGGTGGATGGCTAACACTACCAGCATTGTCTACCCTATAGGGGGCTGGATGGCTAACACTACCAGCATTGTCTACCCTATAGGGGGGTGGATGGCTAACACTCCCAGCAGTCTAATGCCCTTAGGGGGGGTGGATGGCTAACACTCACAGCAATCTAATGCCCATTGGGGGTGGATTGCTAACACTACCAGCATTCCCTACCTATAGGGGGGTGGATGGCTAACACTCACAGCACTCTCTACCCTATGGGGGTGGATGTCTAACAGTCACAGCAATCCATACCTATGGAGGGTTGGACGACTAACACTCACAGCAATCTAATGCCCATTGGGGGTGGATGGCTAACACTACCAGCATTCTCTACCCTATAGGGGGGTGGATGGCTAACACTACCAGCATTGTCCACCCTATTGAGGGGTGGATGGCTAACACTCCCAGCAATCTAATGCCCATAGGGGGGTGGATGGCTAAAGCTCACAGCAATCTAATGTCCATTGGGGGCTGGATGGCTAACACTACCTTATTCTCTACCCTATAGGGGGTGGATGGCTAACACTACCTGCATTCTCTACCTATAGGGGGGTGGATGGCTAACACTCACAGCATTCTCTACCTATAGGGGGTGGATGGCTACCACTCACAGCATTCTCTACCTATAGGGGGGTGGATGGCTAACACTCACTACTATCTAATGCCCATTGGGGGGTGGATGGCTAACACTACCAGCATTCTCTAACGTATGGGGGGTGGATGAATAACACTGCCAGCATTGTCTACCGTATAGGGGGATGGATGGCTAACACTCCCAGCAACCTAATGCCCATAGGGGGGTAGATGGCTAACACTCACAGCAATCTAATGCCCATTTGGGGGTAGATGGCTAACACTACCAGCATTCTCTAGCCTATAGGTGGTGGATGGCTAACACTACCAGCATTCTCTACCTACAGGGGATGGATGGCTAACATTCACAGCATTCTCTACCTATATCGGTGTGGATGGCTAATACTCACAGCATTCTCTACCTATAGAGGGGTGGATGGCTAACACTCACAGCAATCCATGCCTATAGGGGGTGGATAGCTAACACTCACAGCAATCTAATACCCATTGGGGGTGGATGGCTAACACTACCAGCATTATCTACCCTATAGGGAGGTGGATGGCTAACACTCACAGCAATCCATACATATAGGGGGGTGGATGACTAACACTCACAGCAATTTAATGCCCATTGGAGGTGGATGGCTAACATTACCAGCATTCTCTACCCTATAGGGGGGTGGATGGCTAACACTACCAGCATTGTCTACCCTAAAGGGGGGTAGATGGCTAACACTCACAGCAATCCATACCTATAGGGGGGTGGATGGCTAACACTCACAGCAATCTAATGCCCATTGGGTGGAGGATGGCTAACACTACCAGCATCCTCTACCCTATAGGGAGGTGGATGGCTAACGCTACCAGCATTGTCTACCCTATAGGGGGTGGATGGCTAACACTCCCAGCAATCTAATGCCCATGGGGGGGTGGATGGCTAACACTCATTGCATTATCAACCCTATAGGGGGGTGGGAGGCTAACACTCACAGCATTGTCTACCTATAGGGAGATGGATGGCTAACACTCACAGCAATCCATACCTATAGGGGGGTGGATGGCTAACACTCACAGCATTCTCTACCCTATAGGGGGGTGGATGGCTAACACTACCAGCATTCTCTACCTATAGGGGGATGGATGGCTAATGCTCACAGCATTCTCTACCTATAGGGGGGTGGATGGCTAACACTCACAGCATTATCTACCTATAGGGGGTGAATGGCTAACACTACCAGCATTCTCTACCTATATGGGGTGGATGGCTAACACTCACAGCAATCTAATGCCCATTGGGGGGTGGATGGCTAACACTACCAGCAATCTGGATACAATATGGGGATTAGGGGGTAACCCCCCCAGCAATGTGTACACAATATGGTGTTTGGGGGTAACCCCCTAGCAATCTGGAGACAAGATGGGTTAGGCCAATCTATCTGGTGTTTGGGGGGGGGTTGACACTCCCAGCAATGTGTAATTTGATAATGTATTATTTTACACTCCAAAATGCATCCATACGCCCAATTGGAGTACAAGCTGCTGCAAAAAAAGAATATTCTAAGGCAATTCTCACTTTTAATGAAATGCAGTCACACACTGTGGCATTATTGTTTACTGGCAAGCTTAAAGAATGTCCAGCATGGTGATGTTGGAAGCCCAGGGCCAGGAGAAAAAAAGAACAAAGAGCAACATCTCTCAAATGCAGGTGAAATACACGGGTGCTGATGCACAAAGGCAACAGGCCAGCCACACACTCCACTGAGCCATATGTGTGTTGAGTCCAGTCCGGAAGTTGCTTGGCTAGGCCTTGGATTAGCAATCTGGGCAATCAGGCATTTGTCGATGAGCGGTTGCACCAGGGTCACCTGCAGCCCAAACTCTGCGTGGCCTCCAACAACCACAACAAGAGACTGAATCACTTCCCAACTACTTACCAGGCCACAGCACTGTGGTGACAGTACCTGGTCCGCTGTGCTGCTGTGCTGCAAATTGATGATGTGGGCCACACTTCAGAGCAGACACTCTGTTGTGCCCTGTGTCACGTGCCTTGCAAGTAGCAGTATCTTCTCACACACACAAACATGACTTTCAGGGCATGGCAGATACAGGGAGGCTGTATTGGAGGTAGGGGCCTTGCAGGGAGCAAACTCATTATTGGACAGTCAAACCCCCACCACCCTTGATCAGCAGCATTGTGCCTCATTGAAAACATCATCCACAGGTGACATCGCAGAGGCCACCATGATAGCGAAGATCAGGGAATGTATGGCAAGAACTACATGAGTGCCTAGGTATCATTGTGTTTCAAATCTGAACATGGGTCCATAGCATGTGCTGCGCACAAGTGTAATTCAGAACATGTACACTGTCAACTTTGTTGCATGTTATTCTCAGCAAGTTGGCACAAAAATACAAAAGCTGATGTATGTGCAGCTAATGACTAATGCCATTTCGATAATGCATATAGTGTACTGCAGAAAACTTGGATGACTAATGAGTCAACGGACAGAGGATACACCAACAGGCTTTGGAGGCTCCAATGCACAGCCAAATGGGTAATAGAATGTGATAGCACTGGTGACTACCCTGGGGGTGAAGGGGAAGCAATCTGTGGGTCACATACACAATCCACATAGCTATCCACAAGATAGTGTAAATTGCTCTATCTTGTGAGGATAGTGGACATGTGCAGAATGAAATCTGTCTTGCCCACAATATGTACTTTATCACTGTATCAATATCCATTAATCCGTAAAGGATACCCACAACAAAGACATATGTACCTCAAGCTCCAGGGCAGGGGACAAAGTTCTGATTGTGAGCCCTCATGAACACCTACAAGTCCCACCCTTGCCATAGCAGATGATAGGTATCAAGAAATTGACAATACCAACACCTATGGAAATGTGTGAACTGTTCCACTGTCACTTGTGAGTTTGCGCACAGTGCAGACTGTTGTCCTCAGCACAACTGAAGATGTCATCACAATGAGCCCACTTGCCTGGTGCCCCAACATCTTGGCTATTCAAAGTCAGAATGCCAGGAATATCAACGTGTGTGTAGCATACTGGCAAGTGTGGGGATGCGTGTCTGGACTAGTCTGAGCACAGGTGACATAACTACACACATCCCTGCACATTCACTTGAGGTGCCAATAACACCCTAAGCAATATAATGATAGCCAATGTTCCTGCATCATGAATAAACATCAGAAGCAAGCACCACTTCCATCCCAGGGCATCATACAACGGCATTGTTGACCAATCAGTGACCACTACTGACTACAAAGGGTAACTTGCCACTCATGCCCACGCACAACTCACACAAGCCATGGCTAGATGGAGGCAACTACTCATGTGATGCCAATCTTTTTACCACACACCAGTGTCCTCAAATAGACCATCACAACAATCATCCATGTACATACATCGGCAAATAGCAAGCTTCAGCAAACACATAACACATCTACAGATTCACTCTGGCTACTGTTTCTGCACACTCACACACACATAATCAACACATATGTACATGTCAACTACAACACAAGGCCTGCAGTTACTCAAAATATGCAGGTATCACACCTCCAACATCCAGGTCACAGTACATGCTCAACTCTCATTACTAACAGACACACAAGCACGTCACAAGCACCCTCTGTTTAATCTAAATGTAAAAGCATGTCTGACACACAAGCTCCGGTCTACTACACAAACCATTACAATAGGAGTTGTCCTCACTCACATGTGCGCTGCCCTCATCTCATCCACACATACACTTGCAGCACCACTCTCCATCAGCATGGGCACAACACCTCTCACATGCATGACATGCACACAATGTACAGTACACATCCCCTCCTTAGCAGACGTCAAATGTAACATGCCAGATGGACAAATCCCATAACCAGTAGCACACTCAGTGATGCCTTGGACTGCACTCATGTCACAACGGCCAGCATCACTGCACACCCTGACATGCACACTCAACACATCACCACATCTCACAACAAGACACACACATAGCTCAATGGATGTGTACTCAGTCATTTGCATACCACAACACACACACATCTATCTGCACAAGTCCAACCACTTGTCACTTGAGTAAAAGATCCATCTGCAGAACTAAACACAACATACTACAACTCTACAACACCTCACATATCACCATCCAGCACACATAATCACACTACTGGTGTACATACCTTCACAAACACTTGTCAACTCTGTCACACATGACTACTTAAACCTTGTCTCAATGTGGCCCAGTCACATCCACATAAGACACCATGGACTCATGCACAGTATCAACAAACCTCACTCATCAAAAATGCACTGTCACTGCCCAATTGCACAATAGTGCCACAGACCACAGCACTCATCACCTGCAAAAATCCAACCTTGTCCAGCTGTATATTCCCATATCACATCTACACATTCCTACCACACCTTGCGCAGTATGGATGCTGGAAATCAAGCTGGCATATTCTGAATCACACCCCTGCATGTCAAGCACGCACATAGGGACAATGTGGACACATCATGTCATCAACACAAGAACGGCCAATGACCTTTAGTCACAACCCATACCCTCTCACATTCTTCTAAATTGTACTTTCACCATCACATAGGAGTCTACACTACACGGAAAGTAACGTTACACCAGGCTCCATCACCTCTACCCTTGTGTGTGCCAGCTCATCACATGCAATATCAACATTGCTAAACACAGCTGCAGTTATGTTACGCAAAGACATTTCAACATACTCCCCTGTGTGGCTTTGCAGAGCATAGATGTCACACAGGCTCCAGTAGCATCTGCATGGCAGACGGACACAATACACATCTGGGCACACAGAGTCCAGTCGTATGAAAACTTGGAGCACAGGGCCAAGCAACATACATCACAGCACCCCTAGTCGAGATCAGTGTGACCAGGCAGAGCATCAAGCATAGCTCAAAAGGACAACATTAGTGGTCTAGCACAAATTACAACTTACACACAAATCTCATGCCCAATTACAAATGGTGTGCGGGTGAATGCATGATGTGAAAGCTTCCACAGACAAGAACCAGCATCAACATGATGTAGCCAGACAAAAGCAGGATGGCACCACACACATTTGGATGAGAAAACACTGGACTAGTAAGACCATGAAAACCTTGTCAAACAGGAACATCTTGTTACACTTCAGTATTTTGAGGCAACAGGGTCTGAAGACTGCCAGATTCATGCTCACCTCACACACACCATGGGCTCAGGATATGTCACAGATGGTGATGAGGGGGTAGTTTTTGGATGGCCACACCCTTCTGCTTACCGACTCCAGAGAGCCTGACCCCTGTTCTGCTCGTTCACTTGGAAAGAAGAAACCACGATGTAAAATACAGTGACTTTTTTATTTAAGCAGTTCAACAGCATAAAAACAGTACGATTAAAATGTTGCCCATGAACACATGAGCAGGATGCAAATAAATGTATTGACAATGTTATAAATCAGTCGTTCAAAAGAAGCAAATATATACCTAAATATTATGCTACGAATAGCTGCCTAAAGAGCAACCCTGACTTTAAAGAGGATGGGTAGGCTAGCGCCTAGAAACTAATCTCTTTTTAAGAAAGCAACACCATTCAAGACTACACAGTTTAAACTAAAATAAATGCAATGGCTTGGGTTAGAATGAGCTGAATTAGATAGACTGTCAAAGCCAAAAGGCTAAATTATTAGACAGGCTGACAAAGCCAATAGGCAAAGGTAATCAGATAGGCTGACAAAGCCAATAGGCTATGCCATCAGGTAGGCTGATAAAGTCAATAGGCTATGCCATCAGATAGGCTGTCAAAGCCAAAAGGCTGAATTATCAGAAAAGAGTATTACCACCTTGGAAGTTGAAGTTCTAGGCCCAGTCACACGGACGATCAATCGGGAACCCTCTATATGCAGTCAGATTGATACGCAGAGAGTTCAGAGCTGCACCTTGGGCGAAGCTCTTTTATATGGTTAAATGCAGAACTTACACCCACGTCTGACACGAGATCTGACGCAGGCCACTTAACCGCCCGCTTACAGTAACTGGAAAATTTTATATAAAACCGAGAAGTGGTATCATGATGAAACAGAGCTGTTAGCAGATGGTCAGTGTTCTTGACCGCAAAAAGTAAACAAAGGATAACTTTTACCGTAAAAAATGCTCAGAATTAATATTTAATTTATTAATTCTTGGTCACGTTGCCGCCTTGAGTTTCAGTTAAGCAAGCGCGGAAAGTTTCATAACTAAAAATATCGCAAATCTTGCATGTGACACAGCCAGATGTACCAACAGATTGTCACGTGGGTGGGGGCCACTCTTATTCTCGTAACTGTGGAAATTTACAAGAGGGGGCTGATGTTGTCTCTCGGTGGATGGAACAGATCTCTGCTAGCAGATCAGTGAGGCCTACGAGATCTGTTTTATTATTATTATAAAATGAGAGCAGGAGTCATTGGCTTTTTGGGCCTATACATTTGTATCTGGGAAGACATGCTTGGTCCTATGTATGATATGGTTATCTATAGAGCTGGGCTTGGGCCTATGTGAGATGCACTCCCAGGATGAAGGAAAGTGGACAACTTAAGATATTCTATCTGAGCCTGCCTGGTAGGGCCTATCTAGGAGTATCATGTTTGGTGGGTAGTGCAAAATCAGAAATGGGTTTCTTGTTAGATGGTAAGATGGGGCCTTCGGGACCCTCCTTCATATCCCTGCTCTTGTTCATTTTTGAACACATCTCGGATAGAATACTTTGAAGGACCTTCAGGGGTTGGGTGCATGCTGAGTGGGTCATTAACGTAGGGGCACGCAGCCGGGGGTTGCAATTCTGATGGTAGGGTAACATATTCTCCATCATCATGGCTCAGTAACTGGTCATACTGGTGAGCGTCATGCTCCTCCCTCAAAGTGTACCTATGTGGTGGGACTGGGGGAGCTGGGGGTGTGTGGGAGAAGCCTCAGGGGAAGCTAGTTCTATGAGTTGTATGTGGACCTGCCCATCCCCATCCCCAGGAATACGGTGCATGTCCTGATAGTCTGCATTGAGGGAAATTCCTGTTTTAACGTAATTTATCCCAACTGCTTTGATGCTACATCTGCTGACACACCTCATTATTACCTGTGCACCGCAACACATTAACATGATGACACAACAAATAGGTAACATAATTTTCAAGATAGCAGATAGCCATGAAGGCATCCAGTCCAAGTTGAACCAGCCCGTAATAGGGTCTGCATCGGCACCGCCCTCATCACGCATATTTTTTCCCAAATTGCCCAAGTCCTCAATGGCCTTAGCGAGAGACCCGTTAGCGGCATCATTAGATGGTATGAACATACAGCAGCTCAATCCGATGGAAGCGCATACCCCTCCCTGCATAGCTGTGAGCTGATCTAGAACATATCTATGCTCTAGAACCATAAGTCTTATTGGTCGTAATTCTTCCTGTATTGCGTTGAACCCATCTCGGGTGTTGTTGATCAGAGTCATTAGTTCATAGCGTGTGACCTGCAGCCACCGGGCATTAGCAGATGTTTGCCAGATGGGCCACAGGCCCCCAAAGAATTCCTGGGCGCCATTGAACAGGCGAAACTCGTCAGGAACTTCCTTAAAGGCGTCGTTAGCAAAATATTGAGCACTCCTTCGGTGCCGGTGAAGCAGGGTAACATCACCTGTCATGGGGTGTTCGAGCACTTGGGAAATGTTGGATGCCGGGACAACGAGATGAAGTTCATGCATGGTGACCATGGTGCATAGGCCCTTCCATTGAGGAGGCAACTGGGCGTAGATGCGTTCTCCGCAGGCCCAAAAGATGTCCATGAGGCCGGCGGTGCCGTCTTGGAGGTCCAAATTAAAAACTGTCGTGTTACAGTTAGTGTTGCTGCCCACAGGGCGGGTACCGTTACCTAGGAAGCAAAGGAGAGGATTTTTAGTTTATATACTTTTTTCCATTGGTAGGTGGTGTCCTTACTAAAGGTGTACCTTCTACTTTCTTGTGCCCAGACCCCCCCGCACTCATCGTCGACATCCCAATCGGTGTCCCCCTCCCAATCTGTCGTTATAAAGGGTGCTCCTAAGGAAGCAGCTTTACAAGTGAGGTTGCGTGGACCTTGCCACTGGTTGTTGACATAGATGTTGGCCCATAAACTTAGCACAGCCCTGTCTTCACAGGTGCTTTGGTCTGTTAGTGGATTACATTGTGCTTGTGGTTTTGTAAAGGTGAAGTAGCGTAAATAGGCAAAACTACGCTCCCAACGTTGTGTCTCTGTTTTAGATACTTTCACCCTATACAGCTCCTCCATGCCTTTGTCAAATTGTTGTTTGTCAGTCACAATTCTGAACGTGACACTATTATGATCCCATACCGTGGTGTTTACAAAGATGGTATCGATGGTTGCTGACAGAAGCTGAATCTGGCCGTAGATACGGCAAAGGAACAGATGGAGGAGACACTTGGCTGTTGGGGGTGGTACTTCTTTTGGGAAAATCATTTGGTCTGCGCCTACTGCATGAGGGATATGTGAGCACACGAAACATGCTTCTTTTGTTGCCTTTTTCCCTATTTTGGACATGTGCCGGTACCACATGTTGTCTAACAGGGCATCATGGGCTCCATGATCCGGATCGAATTCGTCCGGACGTGTGGAATGGAAATCGGGCCTGGAATGAAGGTGTGCAATGTGAACCATTGTGTCCTGAAGAGCGGTGGCCCACTCTTGTGTAACCTCAGGTCTTTGTCTTTGTCTTCGGGTCGTCCAGAACCTTGGTCTACCTCATTTAAATCTACTGTTAGTGCGGGGAGGGGAACTGCGGGGCAACTGGGGACCTATTGTGAGATCTAGAACGCCAGCCCCTGGGGTAGTAGCACTGCTTGGGATCAGATCAGTAACTGTGGATGTGGGGTGTGTGCTAGTGTGTGCTGTATCAGCGGTACAAGGTGGGAGTGGTGGACTTTCGATCTTGTCTCTATCTGGTGGCACAACTGACTGCCCTGAAGATGGTGTGATAGCATCCGAAAGATAACACTGATCAGTAGTTGCAAGATAAAACATGTACCAATTGAGAACTGCCAAAGTCACAGTAGAAAAAACACAAAATAGTAAGACAAGTGAAATACATAACTTTGCATCTCCATTAGCATTCTTGACTGTAAGTACGCGATGCTCATCGTCTTCTTCATCACAGGAAGATGGAAGGCCGCTGTCTTCATGGAGTGGCACTGATGGTATGTCCCGTCTCTCCTTTAGTCCATTGGCTGAGGTGGTGGTGCGGGGTCTAGACGGACGTGGCTGCGATGGATCCATGCTTTTCTTTCAGCTATTCGCACTGCAGTTAGTGATGAGTCTATCACCTGGAAGGGACCTTCGAATTTAGGATCCTTCCAATGCCTGACGTTTTTCCGGACGAAGACCAGTGTCCCGGGACGGATTGGTGGGAGCTCAGGATCGGTGGGGCCCTTGTCTCTCCTCTTGGATACCTGGGTAGAAAGGAACTGCGCTGCGCTTGTTAGTTGGCACAGATATTGGTAAAGTTCTGCTCTCACTATCTCTGATGATGATTCACTGTCTGTCTTAGGGCGTGTGGATGGAACTGTTACATTTATGGATCGTCCAGTGACAAGCTGATGGGGCGTGAGGTGGTGATCCGAACTTGGGGAGTTTCTTAGTGCAAAGAGTGCTATGGGTAGGCAATAAAGCCATTTCTTTCCTATTGTTGCGCTTATTTTGCTTATTTTATTTTTGAGCAAGCCGTTGAGGCGCTCACAAATACCGTTGCTTTGTGGGTGGTAAGCTGATGTCAGTTTGTGTTTAATGCCTAGCATTGTGGTCAGGGAGGAAAAGATGGCGTTTGAAAAATGACTTCCGTTGTCGGACCGGATGGCGTCTGGAATGCCCCAGCGAGTAATGACATCACGGAGTAGGAATGTGGCAGCTGCCTTGGCATCGCAGTGGACGCAAGGTCCAGCTTCGATCCAGCGTGAAAATGGACACACTACTACAATGAGATAGCGGTAATTTTGGCAGCGGTCGATCATGTCGACATAGTCAATGTGTAGCTCTTTGAAGGGGCCAGATGGTCTAGGAATGGTGGAAGCAACTGTTTTGAGAGTCGGGTTTGGGGAATATTGTTGGCAAATGAGACATTTATTAACATACAATTGTATCTGTTCATAGACATTGGGGATGAACCAGTCTGTTTGCAGGGTGGTGGACATGTTATCTCGGGTGACATGTGTGGGAAGGTGGAGTTGGTCCAATGCCACTTGTAATAAGGCCTGTGGCATCACAGGTTTCCCTGTTACTGTCTGTCTGTACACGAAGTCGGCGGAGTCCTGTTGTACTCCCCTCTTCTTCCATAACTCTTTCTCTTGATCTGGTGCACTTTCTTGCATTTCTCTAAGGTGTAACTGTGCAGTGTGATCATATTGCTGAGTTGTGTCAATGTCAAATGGTGTTGTGAATTGGGATGGTGTTTTTGGAATTCCTTCATTGCTATTGTCATGCTCTGTGGGAGGCAGTGTTTGGGAAAGTAAAATGGGGGCAAATGGAACTTCTGTTGTTGTTTGGAGTGGGAGGCCTGTTGCTGGGGGGCCTCTGGCTGCAGCCTTAGCTGCCCAATCTGCCAGGGCGTTACCTCTGGAGACAAAATCTTGGCCATTGGTGTGCGCTGCGCATTTGACTACGGCTACTTCAGCTGGTAGTGTAAGGGCCTCAATAAGTTCCTCTAGTAACGGTTTGTGAATGACTGGTGTACCATCTGATTTGAGGAAGCCGCGCCTCTTCCAGCGGAGGATGCTGGTGTGTGTAGTCGTAGTAACATATGCAGAATCGGAGTAAATTGTAATGCGGTCATCAGCTCCAATGTTCAGGGCAGCTATGAGTGCTACCAGTTCAGCTGCCTGGGCAGAATAATGTGATGGTAATGTAAGTTGCTGTACAATGTCTAGGGAATCAGAGGAATCATTCTGCTGTGCTTTAACTACTGCTGCTCCTGTGTACCTGACTCCTGTGTCTTGATCAATGGTAGAGGAGCCATCAACAAAATATACAGTACTGTTTGGCAAGGGATCCTCTTTTGCTGCTCCAGACTCATCTGGTGAATATGTGGCACAGTCATGGGTGTCATCATCTGAGGTGGCTATTGGATGGGCAAAAAATGTGGCAGGGTTTACTGTATGGCATTTTACAATCTTCAGAGAAGGTAGTGACAGTATGACTTCGTAACCTGACACTCTTTGTGTTGTTAAAGTCGTCTTGGCTTTTTGTATTATTGCAAAGACGGCATGTTCGGTGTACATAGTCAGTGGGGAACCCATTACAATGGGGGTAGTTTTCTCAACAGCAAATGCTGCGGCAGCAAGGGCCTGTTCGCAGGGGTAATGACCTTTCATGACAGCGTCCAGCATGCCGCTGAAGTAGGCAATGGGCTTATGGCCCATGGGGTATTTCTGAGTGAGTACTGCAGTCATTACTAGACCATCACAGTGAGTGAATAGGTAGAATTCTTTTGTGTAATCAGGTGATCCTAACACTGGTGCATTTGTTATCTCATCTTTGAGCTGGGTGTAGGCTGTTCTCATTTCAGGTGTCCACTCAATTTTATTGTGTCTGTCTTTGCCCATTTTCACAGCTTTCAGCAATGGGGCAGTTATTGTTGCGAAATCAAAGACCCACTGGCGGACATAATTAACCAGGCCGAGGAATTTCTGCATGTCTTTAACTGTTTGAGGTTCAGGAGTGCCTTTTATCGCCTCAACTCGACCTGGAGTGACTCATCTGCCTGATGCAGACAGTAGCTGACCTAGATAGTGGACCTCTTTCTGACAGTACTGTAGCTTCTGTTTGTCAACTTTATATCCCCTTTGTGCTAGCGTGGTAAGTAAGAAGATGGTGTCTTTTCTGCATTGTTGTTCTGTGGGGCTGCAAAGCAGTATGTCATCGACATATTGCAGTAGGGTGCTATCACATTGAATATTAGACAAGTCTTCTTTGACAACCCTGTTGAAGACGCTAGGGGACACGGCCTTGTGTATGTTAATTGCACATTTCTGAATGAGAAAGCCAATAGGTATTGGCTGTCTGGGTGCAAAGGAATGCTGAAAAAAGCATTTTTCAGATCGATGACAGAAAAGTACTGTGCATCGGGGGGGACATTCGTGAGGATGACAGAGGGGTCTGGGACAATAGGGAATTCTGGTACAACTATGTTGTTAACGGCGCGCAGATCGTGTACTAGACGCCATTGATTGGTCTTCCCCTTCCGCACAGGAAAAAGGGCTGTGTTACAAGGAGAGATACAAGGATATATTACTCCTTGATCTAGCAATGCCTGTATGGTAGGGGCAATGCCCTCTTCCGCTGCTTTGGACAAGGGATACTGTTTTATTCTGGGCAGGATAGCACCTTGTTTGAGTGTTATCTTAAATGGCCTGGCAGAACTGATAAGGCCTACATCATTTGGGCCTGTTGTCCAAAGATGTGCAGGTACTTGAGCCAGATCTGCGTCTCGGGCAGAGTCATAGCTAGGGGTGACTGTTGGTGTCCTAATCTCCACTGTTACTGAGATAGGCACATTGTTTTGATAGATAATCTCTGTCTTGGAGTAGTCTTCAGGAGATCCAAACAACTGGGCATCTGAAATGTCTCTTACCAACCCTTTAGGCTCAATAAAAATGACACAAGCCCAAGTATGAGCGTTGTCATCGCATGCCAGGAATGCGCCGTAGGTCGGTGTTACCTCAAGGGCGCAGATGTCAAATGTCAAGTGTTTGTCTAATAACTGTGAGTCTGGTACTTGGGGTCTGAAAAGGAACTCTTTTGGTAACTGAACAGTGCGGCCTTGTAATTCGGGAGTGGTGGCGACAATAGTGTGGACAGCTGCAGAGAAGGCGTGCTCATCCACTGGGCGTGCTCTGACCTGGCTATCTAAGGAAGACTGTGCAGTGACTGCCATTATCCTAGTTAGTGGGGTACCTGGTATAGAGCAAATCATTGTTCCATTGTCATCAAAGTGGATGGTCATGTTTAGTTTGGCCATGAGGTCACGTCCTAAAAGATTGACTGGGGACCTGGGTGAATAGAGCAGAGGCTGCTCCACTACATGGCCTCCTATCTCCATTGATACTGGCTTGGTGAAGGGGACCCTTGCTATTGCCCCAGAAAATCCCTGTGTGTCCGCTGTTTTGTTAGAAATGGGCAGAGGGCCACCTGTAATGCAGGAGTATGTGGCACCTGTGTCAACAAGAAAACTATATGTTTTGTTATTTATCACAACACTTGCAATAGGGTCCTCTTCAGTATTGCTTGTGCAGGACAAAATTGGGCACACAAGAGTTGTCTGTGGGCTGTCCTAGCCAGTGTATCCTCCAGCCTGAAATTGCTGGATGGTGCCCTGGGTAAAGGGGTTGTTGGAGGCAACAATCGTTCCTCCTAGAGGTACATTGTTTTGTGTTTGGGGGACCACCTGATAAGCAGGTAGTTGCTGTGGCTGTAGCTGTTGCATTGGAACCTGTATTTGTTGGACTGCTGGCTGAACCTGGGCCATTATGGGCGCTTGGAGCTGCACTTGTTGTTGCTGTGCTGGTTGTGCATAAGAGTATAGTATTTGGGGCTGTTGAAGGTGTTGTTGCGTGCGCTGCTGTTGTTGGAATGGTGCTTGTGCTTGGTAGCCAGGACGCATATATTGCTGACCCATATCACGCTTTTTACTGTTGCAATCTCTCTGTATGTGGCCTGGTTTCTGGCAATAGTAGCAGATGATCGGTGGTGTCCCTTGTCCTGGCTGTTGTGGAAACCTTTGTTGTCCCATCCCTCGCCCTCTTCCTGGTCCACCCGTGTTCCAGTTCATATTTGGTCTGTTATTGTAATAGGGCTGTGTGTTGGTGCTGTAAGCAGGTGGTGCTGGCATGTATTGTACCATTGGCTGTGGTTGCGGCTGGACATACTGTATGGCAGGTTGGGGTTGAGCTTGTATGTACTGTACTGCAGGTGGTGCTTGAACCTGTTGTGGGGCAGGTTGGGCGTTGCCTGCAAGAGCATTCATGGCAGCCTGGGGGAAGGATGTTACTGCTGTCATTTGAGTGACCGGTGCTGCAAGCATGACTGTGTCAACATTGTCTTTTTCTTATTAAGTTTCTGCTGTACCAACTTGGCAGCGGCATTCTCTATTGCCAGCTGTCTAACCTTCTCCTGTTCCTGTCTCTTTTTGCAGTAATGTATAATGTGGTCTTGTATTTCAGCCCATGGCTTGCATTCCATTGCTACAATGCCATCTAATTTTTCCTGCACTTCAGTGGGTAAACCTTTCTTTATTGTGTGATAAAATAATCTCCCATACCCTCCAGCTGCGTCCCATCGTTGCCCTAACTCCTGGTGCCATTTTTCTTTCATTCTGGAAAGATAGTTGGCAGGGTCTTCATTTGGTTGCATGGTCTGTGACAACAGAGCCCCAATGTCGGGAACATCAGGGAATTTCCTGCGCAACTCAGTCCATGCTAGTGTTCTAATCTCATTAAAGGAAACACCATCATGTTTGGTGTTTGTTTTTGTAAGATTGGCATGGACACGTGTGAAGAGATCTTCTGCGTCTTCTCCCATGAGGGAGATCAGCAGGCTTTTACATCTCCTATAGCTATGTTGTTACCTGTGGTGCATATTTTCAAAAGCTGCAATCCATTTTCCCGCACCCTCAGTGAGGGGTAGGAGTGCCTTTTGACATTTTCTTTGTCTAGTGTAGACCATGGGATATAGATGGGGGATCAGTGACATTTTTGTACAGCAGTGGCATCTGGCGCATGACCCCAGGGCGTCGCGCTGTGGGTCCTGTATAGTCATGCTGGCGAGCATATTTTTGCCAGACTTTCAGGCTCTCCCTCATGTAGTCATAGTCCCAATCCTCATCTCCTAGTCCTTTGAGGATACATTCAACTGCTGTTGCCATGTACTGAGGTTCAAAAGAGCCTTCTCTTGGCCAAGGGAGCATTTGCGGCGCTAAGGGCTCTGACCAGCCTGCCAAGTCGTCTGAAAAGGGGTTAACTGCATAATCTGAACCTTCCCCTAATGTCACTATCTCATTGGGAGTGAGATCATTGCTTGTTTGTGGTGGACATGGTCTGCTGAGACTTATGTTGTGTCTATTTTTCATCCTAATGGTGCGCAAGGAAGCAGAGCCCGAGACGTCATATAGTATGTCGTCTGGGCGTCCATGTGTCCCCAAGACTTTAAGTCTCTGTGCTTCGGTGGTCCTGACCTTACTTCTTACCACTCTGTCTTGTTCCTGTGGGAGTCCACAATACATTGGGATCTCACCAAACATTGGATTGTGACCTTCTAGCACCCGTGGTGGTGTCTCTTTCCTGGCCCGACTGCCGTTGGGGATTGGTGGGCTTGGTGTGTGTTGGTGAGTGTTTGTGTTATTCCAGAGGCGACAGCGTCAGAGCGGTAGGGGTGCTCATCAAGGAGATATTGTCTATTCCCTTCCCCATTCCTACTGATAATTGTCTTTGGGTGGTGTTGCACGAGGTTGTGCAGCGTGGGTGAGGGTGGTGTTGGTGTGTTGACCTTCGACATCATGTCCGTAATGCTTTTGTTCATGTTCTCTAATTTAAATGACAAGCGTCTCATCGTGTTTACCTGTGCTGCGTGGCAAGGTGATTGATGCATGGGTGTCTGTTCATCCTCAAGATGCTGTGGTGAAATACTTTCTAGGCTAGTGCTTTTGCTCAAGTCTGCATTCTGTCTATAATTGCCATATGAGGAGGGAAGACCTGTGAGAGGAACACACTGTCCCTCCGTCATGCACAGCAATGGTGGGTTGGGGAACTCAATGAGCTGCCGCTGCTCTGTCATAAGGCCAGATCCTGGAACCTCACCAGAGGGTGCAGTAGCCATGAAAGGCATGCTAGTTTGTGATGGGAGGTGCGAACTTGGGAACAGGTGTGTGCCGGTGTCAAGGAAGGGGTTAGTACCAGTGTCGCCTTTAGGGCCAATGTCACGGAAGAGGTTAGAGTCAGAGGCTTGTTGAGTGCCGATGTCACGGATGACAATGACAGGTGAGCGCAAGTGACGAGATGATGCTTGAGAGACAGAGTCAGAGTCCAAGTGACGAGATGATGCTTGAGAGACAGAGTCAGAGTCTACCTCATCCTCTTCACCTGGGCGTGGGTGTGCAGTATTGACTGTTGGTGTAAATTTTAGTGATAGTTGTGCATCTATGAAGCCTGGGATACCCGATACTGCTGTCTCCCTTACTGTACCGGTGGGGAGAGGCAGGTGTATGTTGCGCAGGTCTGTCAGGTGGGGGTACACATCAGCGGGGGGCATGGGTGGAGACGGTGGTCTGTCCACGGGGTGGTACGGGTGACTGGGTGATGTGTGGGAAGCCTGAAATTCCTCAATCTGTGTGATGTGTAAATCTGGGCCGAGGTGCGGTGAGGAAGATGCCTCATTTGGTAGTGGTTGGAAGCCAGCAGCCGGAGAATCATTAGTGGTAACTGGTAGCTCAGGTTGTTCCTTGTTAGTGAGCTCGGTATACATACCGCTGAAGTGGTAAGGCGGTGGGGGCGGAGCATTGGGTATAGCTGGGTGTGTGGAGTCAGAGTGTGTTTGAGCCTTGTCTTTGAAAATGCGCCAGAGATCTAAAGTAGCCTTTCTCTTCTGTAACTTAGTGCCAGAGTACTTGGTGTCTAGAAAGGTGGTGGCATGCTCTAGTATGATTGGGTCAAAGCTTCCCTCTGAGGGCCAAGGATGAGTCATTTTCGCCGTACGCTTATGAAGCTCACGGCAGTGCTTTAGTATATGGTGTTCCTGGCCTCCGAATGTTTTTAAAACATGTTGGAGTGGAGTGGCCATGTTGGTGTGTCTAACACGGGCGCTCTAGGCAAAGCCTGAACTACAGGAGCGCGTTTTCTCAGGTGCTAGGGACAATGTCTCTGATGAGTTCTTGCTCTACTGCCTGAATGACAATATCATACACCCCGTCCTGCAAGTCTCGCTCTTGTGCTAGAGTATAAAGAGGAAGCGAAGCTGGCCGTCAAAGCAAGCTTCAGCAATATAACTTTGGAGAGGGTGCCTTGGCCACGTGCTAGATAGTATGGCAGTGAATAGTGCTCCAGGGGGATGTATGATAAAAAAGATGTGAAAGTGGGTAGACGTTTTGTACACTGTAGAGCTCACTATGCCATTCATGAGTGTTATTTTAAAGCACCATGCTTTGAGGGTGAATGTCGCTTGTTTGGAAAGGAATGTAATTAGGTGGCAGAAGAGTGTTCAGTGGCAGGAGTGGGTTCAGTGGCAGGAGTGGGTTCAGTGGCAGGAGAGTGTTCAGTGGCAGGAGTGTGTTCAGTGGCAGGAGTGGGTTCAGTGGCAGGAGTGGGTTCAGTGGCAGGAGTGGAGGGGATGGCGTCGTTTATCAATTCCTCTCCTATGGCGCTACTGATAATGTGATATAATGCTTTTCTTAAGTCCAGTTCCTGTGGTCCGGTGTATATTCCGTTAGGGGAGAAGTCAGGGAATTGGAGCTGGTTACGAGAGAGACCAGCAATTACTTTGCTTTGTAGCGGGTTGCGTGGATAAGTTGTAACTAGTGTGGTAGGTATGTCCAAACCTGGCGCTATTAGGCGAATGCGTATGTAAATGCAATCCGATGTTTTATGAACACAGGTACCTAAAATCCTGTTCATGGGGACCAGTAATTGTTGGGGGACTGGAGTGTTCCCTAAAATGTCAGTGCTTGCAATGTTTTTGTTCTTTGGCTTTAGTGACAATGGGATTTGGAAGGTGCGGAAAGGATGGTGCTAGTGAAAGCGTTATCTGCTGTGCCTGGGTATAGTCAACCCCTAAAACTTGAAATATAGTGAGAAGGACAGTGCTTGCTAAGGGTGTAACGTGACAAAAGGAGGATGGGTGCCCAGTAGAAAGACCCACAACGATATTATTAACTAAATATACAAAAATAGGAGAAGCTGTACTGTCAGGAGACGGGGCAGTCATTCCCTACAGTGACTGAAAATGCGGGGGTGGGCTTGCCGGGGGAGGCACAATGAGGATGTCTGGAGCAGAGTCCTCTAGATCCACTGAATAATCCTGTAGGAGTGCCACGAGGAATGGGCACTCGTTAGCAGGAGACAGTGGTTGATGGAGAGCAATAGTAAGTGCTGATGCTGATACCGTGGGGGAAGCAGGGGCGGTAAGGTTAGGGAGTGTTGCCTCTTCAGAGGATGCCGTGGACTGCGCAGAGTCAGTATTGGACTCGCCGTCTATGGCAACGATAGTGGGAGAATTAGCAAAAGAAACAGAAGACCTTAAAGAGGGTGGGGAGCGCGAAGATGAATTAGAGGAGTGGGCAGGCCACAGAAGATCCGGGCGGGTGGTGTCTGGTGGTTGGGAAGAAGCGGTGCCTGAGGGAGGTAAGTCTGTGAGAGACAAGAGTGAAAGGCGGAGTTCGGTAGTGGGTGTAAAGTCAACCTCTAAGATGTCCCAAGTAGTTGCAAGGACGTCGCTTTGATGGCGCGTGAGGGGGATAAAGCGATCAAGACTGGTGTGGTATACCGCTGTGGCAGTACCACGTACTGAATGAATAAGGAGATTAATAATTTGCGGGGGTCAGGGGACATAACGGGGGGTTGTTTAAGGGGACGGACAAGAGGAATGGAGATACACCTCCACCCCCTTGGCTACCAATTGGCGTAGGCAAGTGGTAGGCAAAAAAGGTGTGAGAGACAGAAAAAAAGAGGCACAATATATGTGCAAGGTGTACTGAAGAAAAGGTGCAACTACTTAGCGGGATTGCGGCTACGTATTAAAGGCAAAGCAATCCAGACAACAGCTACCTAGCGCAGTTGCTGCTAATTGAGGAAAGGTGGGAGGCAACTGAGTCAACAATAAGAACTAGCAGACTGCCACTTTGCTATGTGAGTGTGGAGCTGGCAGTTCAGCAACAGATGTGGAGTGCGGGGAGAAAACTGTGGTGGGACAGCAGGGCTAATAAATGTTTAGTAAAACGAAGCACAAGAAACAGACACAATGGACAACAAATAAACAATAATTAAGTAAATGAAATGCATTTCAAAAAATAATAATGATAAAAATAACAATGTTTGGTGAGAGACCAGACTGAGAAGACAGAGAAAGGAGGGGCGAGGTGACTACAGTGAAGCTGCGAGGCTCACTTCCTCGTTCTGCGAAGGCAGAGAGCAGAAAAAGGCGGGGTGAATGTCAGACTGGGCCACAGACTTCGAAGTGGCTAGTTCCTCTTTCTGGAGTGGCGCAGCTAATAAGGAAGAAAGGCGCCGTTGAGAGAGCGAAATAAATTTAAGAGATAAAAAGAGAAAAGCACCCAAGCGATGTAAAACTGAATCAGAGAGGGACGAACTATAGAGTGCGAAGAATGAGTGTGTGAATACACATGAAAGAACCCTGACGAAAGAGGGGCGCATTGACGCCGAAAAGAAATAGAATGGTGTTGCAGGGCGTGAAGGAGGAAATAAAATGACAATGTATGAAGAAAGTATGAGGAAAAAGAACACGAAGAGCAAGTGAAAGAGAAGGAAGGGAAGGAGAGAAAGGACGAATAAATAAAATATTCAATGAAAGAATACAGAAGATGAAACATAAAAGGTGAAAAACTAATAATACAAAATGTAAATACGAATACAAAATGGCGGCAAGAGCATACAAAATGGCGCCGGGACACACCCTAAATTAAAAAATGCGACAACACTACAGAAATGCGTGCCACTTGTGCACCGTGTGAAGAGCGCAACAGGCCACAGCTGTGCAATATAAAGTGTTCGATAAGAAAGGGCATTGGGAAAAATGTGCGTCAAATATTAAATGCGTGGCAAATATTAAAACATGAGAAAGCTGCAAACGCATGTGTGCACCATGCCAGAATTCGGCGAACCACGTACAAAGTGGTTGCCAGGACTCAAACCTCAAGCATCACTGAGCAAGTAAAACCTTAAAAAACACATGTGGCAACTATGAAAATATGAAAACCTGCAAGAGCATGTGTGCACCATGCCAGAATTCGACCAACCACGTAAAAAGTGGTGGTCAGGACTCAAACCTCAAGCATCACGGAGCATATCCAAGCGAGAAGACAAAGAGAAGAACTGAAAAAGAAAACGGCAAAGAAAGTGAAAGTACAAGAAAAATGCAAGTAGAAAGACGAAATTAATGACAGCAGAGAACACAGCACCAAAGAGCCTCGGGAAGATGTGACCAGTCACAAAGAGGACGTCGTGGCATGTCAGTCAACCACAGGTGAGCAAAGGAGCACACACAAGGGAGACCGTGGATGGCAAAGGCAGCCAGACCCACCGCCCCACACACGCCACAACCTGAGGTAAATTCAAGGAATAAAAATCAAAACCATCCCTGACTTACCCAGGTGGACGTGAGGAGAGGAGAGCCTGAGAGGCAGCCACACAGGTGTAACCCCAGTGTGCGTCCCTGGACCGCACCGTAGGCGACTCGCCTTTCGAGACCTTTTTTCGTGGTCGCCAGCTGATGAGGGGGTAGTTTTTGGATGGCCACACCCTTCTGCTTACCGACTCCAGAGAGCCTGACCCCTGTTCTGCTCGTTCACTTGGAAAGAAGAAACCACGATGTAAAATACAGTGACTTTTTTATTTAAGCAGTTCAAAAGCATAAAAACAGTACGATTAAAATGTTGCCCATGAACACATGAGCAGGATGCAAATAAATGTATTGACAATGTTATAAATCAGTCGTTCAAAAGAAGCAAATATATACCTAAATATTATGCTCCGAATAGCTGCCTAAAGAGCAACCCTGACTTTAAAGAGGATGGGTAGGCTAGCGCCTAGAAACTAATCTCTTTTTAAGAAAGCAACACCATTCAAGACTACACAGTTTAAACTAAAATAAATGCAATGGCTTGGGTTAGAATGAGCTGAATTAGATAGACTGTCAAAGCCAAAAGGCTAAATTATTAGACAGGCTGACAAAGCCAATAGGCAAAGGTAATCAGATAGGCTGACAAAGCCAATAGGCTATGCCATCAGGTAGGCTGATAAAGTCAATAGGCTATGCAATCAGATAGGCTGTCAAAGCCAAAAGGCTGAATTATCAGAAAAGAGTATTACCACCTTGGAAGTTGAAGTTCTAGGCCCAGTCACACGGACGATCGATCGGGAACCCTCTATATGCAGTCAGATTGATACGCAGAGAGTTCAGAGCTGCACCTTGGGCGAAGCTCTTTTATATGGTTAAATGCAGAACTTACACCCACGTCTGACACGAGATCTGACGCAGGCCACTTAACCGCCCGCTTACAGTAACTGGAAAATTTTATATAAAACCGAGAAGTGGTATCATGATGAAACAGAGCTTTTAGCAGATGGTCAGCGTTCTTGACCGCAAAAAGTAAACAAAGGAAAACTTTTACCGTAAAAAATGCTCAGAATTAATATTTAATATATTAATTCTTGGTCACGTTGCCGCCTTGAGTTTCAGTTAAGCAAGCGCGGAAAGTTTCATAACTAAAAATATCGCAAATCTTGCATGTGACACAGTCAGATGTACCAACAGATTGTCACGTGGGTGGGGGCCACTCTTATTCTCATAACTGTGGAAATTTACAAGAGGGGGCTGATGTTGTCTCTCGGTGGATGGAACAGATCTCTGCTAGCAGATCAGTGAGGCCTACGAGATCTGTTTTATTATTATTATAAAATGAGAGCAGGAGTCATTGGCTTTTTGGGCCTATACATTTGTATCTGGGAAGACATGCTTGGTCCTATGTACGATATGGTTATCTATAGAGCTGGGCTTGGGCCTATGTGAGATGCACTCCCAGGATGAAGGAAAGTGGACAACTTAAGATATTGTATCTGAGCCTGCCTGGTAGGGCCTATCTAGGAGTATCATGTTTGATGGGTAGTGCAAAATCAGAAATGGGTTTCTTGTTAGATGGTAAGATGGGGCCTTCGGGACCCTCCTTCAATGGTTACACTGCCATGAGGCAAATTGACGACAGTGGAAGGCCACCTGTGCCAAGCTTGTCATTGGCATGGGTGTACCAGATCTAAAGTAGACACAGATATGGCTCCAACACAATAAAGTCACATGATAGCTTATGTACCAATACTTTGTGGACATGGTTGTGTCCAATCTCACCACCACGTATACCAAATACATATGTGCACAGATGGACTGATGAGACAGGTGACTTGATGCACATCACAAACATGTTCTGCATGCCCCTCATAAAATGTTGCACTTTGCAACACTTGCACTATGGTAACCTTTGGCAGCATTACCTATGTGCAAAGGTGAAATGAAAACAGGGAAGTTTGGCAGATTCATGTCACCTTCATGGGCCACCATGCTATGGATGATGATAACCTGCAAAGATAAACTATGCAGACTTGTATACATAGTGTAATAGGTGACATACTCCATGGATCACATGCAGTCCATGACATAACAACCTCATTGCATATCCACAACAAGAATTGTACATAAGTGACAGTTGAGTTAGAACCAAGTTGTGGGACACAGAAATCAACAGTAAGAAACTTCAAACATGCTTTATTCTGCATGTGAACGAGTCAAACAGAAGGTCAATGGCCAGTCCATAGTTCAAACGTCTCAGAGGGGGTGAAGGGTAATCCCCCTCCAGCACTTGCCTGCACTGTATGTGTACGGGGGCACCTCCCCTGGGAGGGGCACCTTGGGGCATGCCAGGCACCATGGGACAGGACTATGGAAGACTGTGTTGGGTTGTGGGAGGGATGGGATCCGGAGGGGTGTGTGGGTCCACTGCAGTGGATGGGCCAGATTAAGGAGGGGGGGCGCTGCAGTGGAGGGAGCAGATTGAGGAGGGGGGTCCACTGCAGTGGAGGGAGCAGATTGAGAAGGGGGGGCACTGTAGCGGATGGGCCAGATTGAGGAGGGGGTCCACTGCAGTGGATGGGCCTGATTGAGTAGGGGGGTCCACTGCAGTGGCAGTTTCAGACTGAGGGGGAGGCAGTTGGAGGGGGAATATTTGTGGGAGAGGGGCAGAGGCTGGGCCTGACTTTCCGGGGGATGGTGTATTTTTGGAGGGGGGAACCGGTGATGGGTATGGACTCGGGATCTTTGGGAGGGGGTGCCTTGGAGTGGGATGCCCGTTCTTGGACGAGGGAAGTATAGGTCGGTGGTGGGGTTTTAGATTTGGGACTCTGGCTGGATTTTCGAGTGTGGGGTGTCAGGCTATTCCTCTTTGGGGCGGTGTGGTGGGGCCAGGTTTGGATGACAGGTCGGGGGGTGGTTTCCTCTTCCCCTTGGGAGGGGGGACAGATGGGTATTTGGGGAAGAGGCCATGGTCGCAGAGGAATAGCTTCTGGGCAGAGGGGGGCGCAGGAGAGTCATGGGTAGGGGTTGTGGAGGCAGAGGGATCTGAGGTTTGCGGAGTGCCTGTGGATGCATGTTTGTCTGGTTTCAGAATCTCCCTGATGTGTGTGCTGTCAGTCCCCTGAGTGTGCATGCATGCATGTGTGTTTGGAGTCATGTGTGTGTAGTTGTGTGCTGCATGTGGATGTTGATCTTTGTGCACGTGCATGTTTGCGTGTGCTTGGGTCAGGTAGGGTAGTTAGGACTGTGGATGGGGAAGAGGAAGGAGGGGTGAGGGACTGCTGCATCAGGGACACTGCTGCCATCATTGTGGAGGTCAGTGCCTGGTTTGACCTCTGTAGGGCAGACATTTCTGAGTGCATGCCCTCCATGTATGACACCAATTGTGTCAAAAGACTGGTATGCGCATGGAGGACATTCAGCATGGATGTCTGCCCCACATGGATCTGCTTCAGTAAATCCAAGGCCTCCACACCCAGGGCAGCAGGGGAGACTGGTGCAGGGGGTGCCTGGCCCAAAGGAGACACGGTCCCCTACATGGGAGCGGCCAAGGACACTGGGCATGGGAGCAGCTGGGAGGGTGGAGATGGTGGTGGTGGTGGTGGCGGACTCAGATGTAATTTGAACCAATCCTGGCTCACCCACCACCACAAGGGAGTCATTACTAGAGGTGTCATCTGCGGAAGCTCCTTCAGATGGGGATGTGGAGCTTCCTTCAGTGTGGCTCCCCTCACCCTCCGTGCCACTGGGTCCCTCCTCCGCAATGGACCCAGTCTGGCGAGCTACATCCCCTTGGTCTGTGGCACTGCCTCCACTGGTAGCCGGTGCTGATGCTGTGCACAAGAATGCCAGAGAGATTCACATGAGTCATCCTCATGGACTTGACACATGGATATTGTCACATATCATCACAGAGCAAGCATATACATCATGTTGACTGCAGC
The DNA here is from genome assembly GCA_963921515.1 of Calotriton arnoldi. Classification (NCBI taxonomy): domain Eukaryota; kingdom Metazoa; phylum Chordata; class Amphibia; order Caudata; family Salamandridae; genus Calotriton; species Calotriton arnoldi. Next base: position 57,749 of record CAWUFW010003006.1, on the reverse strand, counting down.
TTTCTACTCATTGCACATATGTGTATATATGGCACTTGCCAGTTGGCCAATTAACCATGGGTTCCAGACACATGATGTCATGTGCAACATTGTTCAGATCAATGTCAAAGCCCACAACCACACTGTCAAATTCTACACTACGTAGCATGTGGTCTGATTTGTAATGCTCCTGACGGTCTTGTGTCATGACATACTTGTCTCATCTCCTGCAAGGGAGTCTTGAACTGACACAGCGAATTGGATGCACATTAGAAATATGACATGGTAAACATACTTACATCCCCAGTCATCAAATTTTTAATCCATGGCTATGGCCTAACTGGGAAAATGATCAGCCTGCATTAGAGCAGGCTTACATCGTCAGTGAATGACTCATTTCACACAGATAACAGTGTTAGTGGTCATTTGTCCACTGTCTTTGGTCCTCTGCTGTCAGGTCACACATCTGATTCTGTTTTTGTAAACCACAAGGTGTTAGGCCTAGCTAGGGTGAGAGTCACTTTGCCCACTGTCTTATGTCAACCATGGACAGTTTTGGTGGGATTGTCCATGATGTCATGCACATTGTATACTATCCAAATGTTACATATTTGTACAATGTCTAACACAATTTGAAGACCAATTACTGCATCATTACAATGCTTCATGAGGTACACTATGACACAGGCCTGTCTGGGGGAGACATCTGTATGTACCAGTAGTACAGAACCTCAACATCACATGGTTCCAGTCACCACTGTGTCCCAATCTTGTCCAGACTACTTCAGTCCACATCTTTGGCTGCCAAGTCTGCATGTCCCTTACGTGTTACACTCAATTTGCACACTTTGACAAACGGACATTGCTCTTGTTCACCATCAGGGTTTGTGAACTCACAAACAAAATTGGGTGCACAGTTGACATCTATCATGATGAAAGTAATGCAGCATCCACATGGATGACCAAGCCACAAGAAGGCAGTCAAGAGATTTTACATACATGGAAACAGTTGTGTTTGCAAAACATTAACAATACATTTGAAGTGTAGCCTTGTTTCCAACAGTGATCACATGTATCTGTCAAAAATTGTCACGTGTAGTCACTGTGACAGTGTGACACATGTAATTTAGCATTTTGAAGTGGAAAAAGGAATGACACATCCAGGCACGCATGCAAGGGTAGGTGTAGCAGACTCGCACACCCGGCAAAACCCCCGTTACGGTGCGGGCGGCCATGCGATAGCCTATGGAGCCTATTGAACATTATTAATAGGTCGGAACAATAGTGGTCACCACGAGCTGGCGCCACCCCACACATTACACAAGGGGGACCGCTCTACCACTTTAAATACAGGGGCTACCTATTTTTGAATCTCACAACTATATACAATCTTTTTTGGTCCTGATGAAGCGCCAAATATCGTTTTGACCACCATAGGGTGCGAAACATGTCGACCTTTTAGTTAATAGGGTGCATCATTACCCCATTAGTAACAATAACCTACAGGTTTTTTTACTGTGACAGGGAAGCCAACATATTAAAAAACTTTTAAGGCATCCTCTAGCCAGTTTTAAATACTCACTCACTCACCCACCTTTCACAACCCCTCTATAAATCTCACACCCTCACTCATCATACGGCGTAATAAAAAGATCTCTGCTAAAGAGACCCTTTGGGGGACCCGTAGGGCATTGCAGCGCTGGTCCTACGAGGAGCAATGCCCAATAATGAAGCATGACATCCCTTGGGATGTGTGAGGGCAACAAGAGACAAAATATGTGGTTGTCTCTTTTTGAGAGAACAGAACCTAGTATCTCCTTTCCCTACTTTACTTTACCTCTCTCTTTACCTTTACCTCTCTCTGGACACTAGTTGTGTCCCCATAGGAACAGTAACCCATTCTTTGGATGTATACATACTAACATGTGACAGGCCAGTGTCACAGTTGCCCGGAATCGGCATACCTCCCCTTGGCCCATGAGATACATGTGATTACACCGAGCAGTACAGCTGGGACAGAAATTTGCCTGAATGACCAAGATTAACTCTACAAGGCATCCACATTAGTGTAACCTGCAGCCAGGATGTATAGCATTGGCATCACACCCCTGTGTGCTCCACTTGCAACATACTGCACATATATATTTGAGGCACTCTGAGTACAAGTCATACATTAGTCACTATGCTGACACATGTAAGCCAATTGCATCACTCCAGAAGAACATCTACATGCACACAATGTTGTAGATTGAGCAGATCACATGAGCATGGGACTACAGTCACTAGCCTGGACATAAGTGACACACATGTCACAGATGGAAAGGGGCACAACAGGGAATTTACTAGTCATGGTGCATATGCATCTCTTGAGACAGATCTGTGTGTTTGGATGACTTACGAACTGTTATAGGGGCAGCAGGGTGTGAGACTGCAACATGCATGTTGAACATAGGTGTGTGACATGGCACATACTCACCCCCTCCTTGCTGCTGTCTGGCCTTCAACTGCTGATCCATGTCAGGGAAGACCACCGCCAGAATCCGGAGCATGTGGGGGGTCAGGGTCTGGCGTCCGCCCCTCTTGCGTGGAGGTGACAGGTTCAGTTTAACATGAGCAATCCTCCGAGTCTAGCCCCGGAGGTCCTGCCACCTCTTCTGGCAGTGGCGGACGCGTCGGTTGGTGACCCCCACTGAGCGAACTTTACAGGCGATGGTCTGCCACATCTTGGCCCTCGGATGGGAGTTGACCTGTGAGGATGACATGGTGACAGTCCCTTGAGTCACATGCTACATGTTTCCGGCACACACAATGTAACACATTGTTCAGTATAAGGATGCAAACAATGTTTAAGGGGTGAACAAGTGACATTATGGGCAGTTGTCCTGTGTGCAATGATCCCTCCATCCCATGTGAACAGTGCTGAGAAGTCAACACCACCCAGTACACACACTTCTACAGCAGTGTACCTGCCCAGAACACAATTCTACATGCAGCATAACTTACAGGAACTCTGCTTGAATGTTCCCACTTGAGATTCTCAATGCTAGCAGTGCACATTTTTGCACATGTACAATGAAAAGGCAGTGAAATCATCACTCACCTGCTCCTCTGGTTTGCCGTACATCTGGCTGTACAGTGGAAGGATGCTGTCCAGCAGGGCCTGGTTTTCTTCTTCAGTGAAGGCTGGGGCCCTGTCTGCTGTACGTGCCATGGTAGCTCCCAGAGGATGTGGAGAAAGCAGCAGAGAGATGGGGAGATGCAGGTGAAGTGCAGGTAGTGCAGGCAAGGGAGGTCTGTAGGGAACAGACAGGCTTTTATCTGTACAGCAGAGGCGGTCTCTTTTCCATGCGGACAAAGCAATAGGTCCAACTCGTTCACATTATCCAAATCTGTCCAATCAATAACATTGCTAGCATCCGACACGCCTACCCCGATGTTCAAAATACCCACATCGTACCACTATTGAGTTAGATATATTGGTGATGTAAGGTTACCGAATCGTTTTGCACGCGAATCGGACACGAAACGAAACGCACTTCTGTCACTATGATGATCAACAGCCAATGGGTGCGACAGACTCGGTTCGGGTGCGGCTACAGCGTCCTTTGAATACTCACCCGCGTCATTCACCATGACGACCAACAGCAAATGGATGCGACAGACTCGGTTCGGATGCGGCTACCGTGTCCTTCCACTAATCGGTCGGCAGGGCACACATAAGTACAAATAATGATGTTCTTGTGCATTACATGTGTGGAGGCAGTGTTTTTGTGATATATAGTACATTTTAACTGATATCTCACAGTCCAATGATGAGCTGACCTAGAGGGGCACACAACAAACAGTTTGTGAGTCCCATTACAACATTGAGAGTACACTTGCCAGATTACCCTCCTAGGCTTGGTCACAGTCCCAGGGGATAATTTGTCAAAACATGTTTTGGCTACACATAGTCACTGCTTTTGTGGACTGTGTGACCCACTGTGCATTGGGGGAAGTTTTGATTCTGCTGTGTCTGAGTCATGTTCACCGCAGTAAATTTTGTCTTTTTGTACTGTGACATTTTGCTGCCACATCAGCTTGTGTATGTTATGTGAGTTGTTGTTGTGTGTTTGTGTCCCAGACTTTCCTGGATGATTGCAAACTTAATGACACCACTATATTGGAGATGTTCAGTGTATGTGATTGTACGTGTTTGTCAGACATGACATCATGACAGCGTCCAACCTGTGACAGTGGTGTGCAGGTTTCTCTCAGTGACCCACTGTATGTATGATGCCTGACATATATGTGGCATTACATAATCCTATTGTGTGTACCTTTCAACCATGTGATGGCTGTCACAAAGCCATTTCTTGTATAATGTGTTTGGCATGTTGTTGAGTATGTGATGGTTGCTCACATGTACGGTGACAGACACTATTGACTATTTACAGTACAGCACTCACACTGCTGTGTAACCATAGTTTGTTGACATGTCTGGAAAGGGAACTAAGGCTGTGCTTTTTATCGAGGCTCAACAATTATCGTATCAATGATCATTTCCAATGTCCTGGGACTTCTTTTTGTCCAGATATCACATGTGTTGCAGTGCATGTATCTTTGTACGTTGTAAACTGGCATCAACTGTGTTTACACTCTACACATCGGTATCGCCGAAGACCTCCAGTCTACAGGCCATTACCTGACCTCCAGACCATGGAAGAACGGGATTCCATTAGTAGATACCAGTTTACCAGGCAAATTATTGTTGAGCTGGCTAACCAGTTGGCACCGCATTTGCAGTCTGGACGCCCATATCCCACTGCGCTGACACCCAAGGTGAAGGTGATGGCGGCAATACATTTCTTCGCCACGGGTTAATTTCAATATACTCTGGCAATATCTGGTGGCATGTCACAGACCATGTTCAGCTGTGTGCTTCATGATGTTTTGGAGGCATTGCTACATTTCCTGGAACAATACATAAAGTTCCCAACACCTACCCAGTTGCCAGACATCAAGGGGAAGTTTTATGCATTGGGGCGCATGGCACATGTCATTGGCTCAATTGATGGGACACATGTAGCTTTGTTCCCCCCACAAGCCAATGAGCAGATCTACAGGAATCGGAAACACTTCCACTAAATCAATGTCCTGGCGGTGTGTCTGGCTAACATGGTGATCTCCCATGTGTGTACACATTTCCCTGGATTAGCACATGACGCGTTCATCATGAGGAGCCGTGCCATCCCCCAGTTGATGTTGATGTCCCAGGTGTGCTGTTTGGGCTGACTGCGAAGGTGTGTGGAGGACAGGGCATGATGGTAGAGGTAGTCAGGGCAGACAGTCCTCCTACCACCAAGCACAACCAGGCCATCAGGGAGTTTGATGTCCTGACAATGCGTAAAGTGTACATTCAAGATGACTGACACTGGGGCCTGTTGTTTGCTTTTGCCCACAACTCCCATCCTGGCCTTGTGTACCAAACAGCAAGTCCCAGTGTTAGGCATCTTGCCAGTACATTTCCATTCAGTCTCAGGGACAGCATAGTCCCAGAAGGACTGTTTGGGCTGGGTGGGAGGAGAGTGTGTGGGACAGGGCCTGCTGGTAGATGTAGTCAGGGCTAACACTCCTCCTCCCACCCATACTTAAAAGGCCACCATGAACCATGCTTCCTTGACAGTTAGTACAACTTTACATTCAAGATGTCTGACAGTGGTGCCTGATGTTTGTTTTGACCCCAACTCCCATCAGGGCCTTGTGCTCCCCACACCAGACCCCAGTGTCAGCCATCTTGACAGTACTTTTCCACTCACTATCAGGTAAGCATGGTTCCTGGTAGGCTTGTTGGGCTGGGTGGGAGGAGGAATATTTGCACTGACTACGTCTACCATCATGCCCTGTCCTCCACACACCTTCCCAGCCAGCCCACACAGCACACCTGGGACTATGCAGTCCCTGAGACTGAATGGAAATGTACTTGCAAGGTGTCTGACACTGGGACCTGTTGTTTGCTTCTGCCCACAACTCCCATCCTGGCCTTGTGCTCCCCCTACCAGTCCCCTGTGTCAGGTATCTTGCCAGTACATTTCCATTCAGTCTCTGGGGCAGCATAGTCCCAGATGGGCTGTTTGGGCTGGGTGGGAGGAGTGTGTGTGGGACAGGGCCTGCTGGTAGATGTAGTCAGGGCTAACACTCCTCCTCCCACCCAGACCAAATAGGCCACCATGAAGCATGCTTCCCTGACAGTGAGTACAACTTTACATTCAAGATGTCTGACAGTGGTGCCTGGTGTTTGTTTTGACCACAACTCCCATCAGGGCCTTGTGCTCCCCACACCAGAGCCCAGTGTCACCCATCTTGAATGTACACTTTACTCATTGTCAGGACATCAAACTCCCTGATGGCCTGGTTGGGCTGACTGGGAGGAGGAGTGTCTGCACTGACTACATCTACCATCAAGCCCTGTCCTTCACACACCTTCCCAGCCAGCCCACACAGCACACCCGGGACTATGCAGTCCCTGAGACTGAATGGAAATATACTTGCAAGATGTCTGACACTGGGACCTGTTGTTTGCTTCCGCCCACAACTCCCATCCTGGCCTTGTGCTATCCACACCAGTCCCCTGTGTCAGGTATCTTGCCAGTACATTTCCATTCAGTCTCTGGGACAGCATAGTCCCAGATGGGCTGTTTGGGCTGGGTGGGAGGAGTGTGTGTGAGACAGGGCCTGCTGGTAGATGTAGTCAGGGCTAACACTCCTCCTCCCACCCAGACCAAATAGGCCACCATGAACCATGCTTCCCTGACAGTGAGTACAACTTCACATTCAAGATGTCTGACAGTGGTGCCTGGGTTTGTTTTGACCACAACTCCCATCAGTGCCTTCTGCTCCCCACACCAGACCCCAGTGTCAGCCATCTTGACAGTACTTTTCCACTCACTATCAGGTAAGCATGGTTCCTGGTGGGCTTGTTGGGCTGTGTGAGAGGAGGAGGATTTGCACTGACTTCAAATCCCATAGTGCCCTGTCCTCCACACACCTTCCCACCCAGCCCAAACAGCACACCTGTGACTATGCTGTCCATGATAGTGAGTGGAAAGTACAGACAATATGGCTGACACTGGGGCCTGCAGTTTGATTTGCACACAGCTCCATCAAGCCTTGGTGCTCACCACACCAGTCCCCAGTGTCAGCCATCTTGCTGGTACTTTTCCACTCACTGTGGGGAAAGCATTCTTCCATGTGGGATTGTTGGGCTATGTGGGAGAAGTATTGTTATCTGTGACTACAACTCCCATGAGGCCTGTGCCCACACCCACCTTTCCAGCCATCCCAACCTTCCTTCCTGTGGCTCAGCTTCCCTGTGAGTGAGTGAAACTGTGCTGGCAAGTTGGCTGACAGTGGTGACTGTTGTTTGGAGCACAAAGCCTTGCTGTGAGTTTTTCGGAAGTTGGTACATGTTATGAAATCGTTAAATTTACTCTGACATTGCAGGTATTTTATTTGTCAAACTGGCATACACATCACATGCTCATTTCCTCCATATTGTTATGGCTTTGCTAACATTGATTTGTATCACTGTATCCTTGACAGTGATGTGTGTGGATGTGTAATTGATAATATTAGTGGACAGTTGAGTAGGTACTCACCAGGATCTGGTGCTCCTGGTATTCTATAGATGCCTTCCGGTGGAAGGATGGCACGCACCATCTCCTCCCAGGTAGTGAAGTGCACGGGTGGTGCAAGAGGGCCACCGCCAGTCCGCTGACTTAATACGTATTCTCTTGCGATGAGCTTCTTGACCCTCCTTCGCACATCATAGTACCTGTTCCTGATATCGTCCATTGTGCGCAGCAATAGGTCTCACATTTGCGATAGTTTGAGGTATTGGCATTGCAAACGACAATGCCTTTTATTTATGTTTTGAAAACCTGCAAGCAGCGCGTAAACACGCACTTTGTACTTTGCAGGTTTTCTTAACACATAAATAAAAGGCATTGTCATTTATAATGCCAATAGCTCAAACTCTCGCAAATTCGAGACCTATTGCATTGCAAATGCTTGTTACTAACCCCGGGCGGAGCTGGCGTAGTGGGGCTACGCGGAGGTCCACGGAGTTGGGAGCAAACTCCGTGGAACTCCGCTCCGCCACCCGCCTCCACCCCGCCTATTAAAAAATTAATAATACTTTATTAAAAACCCAAAAAATAAACACTTACCTCTACTGCCGGTGTCCCCAGGCTGCCCTCCTCCTCTTCCTCACTGTCTCCTACTTGGGTCAATCATCTTGCAAAATATTTTAATAGGCAAGGTGGAGGCGGGGGCTGGTCAACTCCGCTCCGCTGCGGAGTAGGAATTTGCCCTATACTCCGCGTTCTACGCGGAGTAGGCAAATCTCTGCACACTCCTCTGGCGGAGCGGAGTTGTGTGCCCGGGCTTACTTGTTACTTTATTGCTGTGGTTTTGCCTTTGTCTTTAGAGTCTGATGTGATAGCAGGGCATTTTCTCCCAGCTCTTCCATGTTGAACACATTCCAGCTTTATCAGATTCTATGTCCTGCTAATGGTGTTGTAAATTCCTTTTGGAGTGTCATTGTGCTTTAAGTGAACTCCTACGTATTGTAACTATTATGTTACTAATTTTAGAGTTACTAATTTTTGCTCTGCTGTTTATCTATCTATCTACCTATCTATCTATCTATATTGGAAGCTTTATCTATCTGTTTACTATCCTCTCTATCTGTCTATACAAACATATCTATCTATCTGTTCTACCATCTCAATCTTTCTATATGAACCCTCTAGCTATCCATGTCTATAAAACCTTCTCCATCTATATATCTATGTTTATTATACAAATCTATCTATCTATCTATCTAGCTATCTATCTATCTATCTATCCAACCCTCTCTATCTAGCTTTGCAACATTATCTATCTATACAACTCTATCTATCTGTCTTTGCAACACTATCTTTGGAAGCCTCTTTATCTATTTGTCTTTGAAATGCTATCTATCTATCTTTGTAAGCCTCTCTATCTATCTGTCTTTGCAATACTCTTAATCTATCTTTGCAAGCCTCTCTATCTATTTGGAAAATGTTTAAAAATAATATTACAATAAGCATTAGCAAACGCATGAGTTTGGCAGCTAAGGCCAGGCTGATTGTCTTTTTTAGGTCTGATGTTAGCCAAGACCTTTTGCTTTTATTACAATTCCGAGTATAACATAGTTACTTGTAGAGGTTTTCAGCCAGGCTTCATCCATTAGTCTGTTGTGTCATTCATATTTTTCTTCCAGCCCCTGCAGCATGTATCATGGGGCAGTGGGTTAGCACACTTCAGCCACCGGCTGATCTCACTTTGATTTACCCCATGCTGTCCTTTCACAAGGAACACATCCACACAAAGTAGTCCCCTCCAGCGTCAGTGGCCACCACAATAATGTGTGCTTTTTTGAAACCCCAAAAATCTTTTTGACTTTAGCCAATATTTGTTTTTAGATTTATGATGGCCCGACTGCCTCGCCAATAATAAGGTTTTGAATAAACTATGAAATAAAAAGCAAGCATAGCCAAAGCCAAAAGGCGGGTGGTCATCCACCAGATCGATTGGCTTTGCCAGGGCTTGTTTGCCATTCTTGCTGTTTATATAGGCTCCCAGCTCAGCCAACATAATGATAAAATGTGTTAAGGTAGTGCATGGAATGGCTTCACACACTACATCTGACCAGTAGGCCAAGTCTACACTAGCAGAAGCCGCAGTACTTTTAGCGATGAGTCCTTGTGGAGGAGCTCACTGATGTTTATTCACAATAGGCAACCTGTATGTTGCAGCCTTTTTAGGTCTTGCCTACAAACAGCTTTGATTGTCTGTTTGTGAAAGACCTCTTGTGGACCACACCAAAAATTTACACTGGGGTAAGAGCCCACTCATTACTAACCATTAGTTGGCTTTTTTTCACTCTCATTTTATTGCTTCTTATTCCTTATTCGATGGCTTGACTTCCTCTTCTTATGTTTGTCGCTCCCCTGAAGCATAGCCTGTTTACCATTCTTTTGATTGACTTACTTGCATCCTCCAACTGCTCACATTTGGGAAACTACTTTTTTCTTTTTCATTATGCAGTCAATCACAGCACATGTGTTTTCTTTCTCTCTCATGTGCTGAGAGACTCTTTTTAGGTTTTGCCTGCACAGTGCTTGCAAAATCTCTTGTGAAGAAAAACAATCTTAAAAGGGGCTTAGAGCCTACTTACCTTTAGTTTCCATTTAATGGCTCCCACGTTACTCTCGATTCCTTGCTTCCTATTGGTTGCCGCCTCCTCCTCGTCTCCAGCTTCTTCCTGGGCTTCAGTCTTCTTGTTCTTGCCTTGGAGCATGGACCAAGTACTTGTTCCTGTGACCAGTGTCCTTCCACTGGCCGCAGGCTACTTCAGGTACTCTTTTTTACTTTTCAGCAACCTCCTCCCTCCCCCTGTATTTCTCTTAAACCCACTAACCCCGCCTTTATTTGCTACCCTCCTCCCTCTTGTTGCTTTAGGTATTTTTGCAGGTTCATATAGCACTAACTTGACCCAAAGGTATTGGAGCGCTTTTCATGAGCACCAGTTACATTACACAAGGACACATTCATTTTTGGTTTTAAGGCACAGTGATATTAAGTGATTTGCCTACAATCACAGGATGTTGAGCCGATGCCGAGACCCAAACCCGTTTCCCCAGTCGGTAGCTCTGGCTATTACACCACATTCTATACCCAGTGGAGGGAGTTGCTTACCACCCCCAACACCCCACGCAGAGTTAAGATATATTACACAGTGGCATGGGCTGCTGTGCAACATGTCTTTAAGTAAATAAAAACAGAATGCTATGAAGCGGTAAATGCTGGTTGAGCCATAGCACTTTGATTTTATTTACTTTAAGCCATGTTTCACAGCAGGCCGCACTGCTGGACAACATATTTAAAAACATTAATAAAGATGTTGCCCAGCTGCACTTACAGATGTGCAATATGGCTTAAAGTAAACAAAAAAAGGTGCAATGAAGCAGTCAATGCTAGACACACTATAGCACTTTGTTTTTATTTACTTTGAGCCATGTTGCACAGCAGCTCGAGCTGCCTTGCAACATCTTTAAAAAACATTAAAAAATCCAAATAGCTTGTGTAGAGCTAGTTGGCTTTGTTAATGTTTTTTTTAAAGATGTTGCAGAGCATAGTGAGCTGCTGAACATCATGGCTTCAAGTAAACAAAAAAAAGTGCTATGACACGGTCTGTGCCGGCTGCGCCATAGCGCCATAGCGCTTTGTTTTGATTTACTTTGAGTAATGTTGCACAGCAGCTCTTGCTGCCGTGCAACATCTTTAGAAAACATTGACAATGCTAATAAGTCTTGCATAAGCGAGACCTATCGACTTTGCTAGTGCTTCCTTTCCCTAAGAGCTCAGGCATCTTGGAGAACAAGGATATCAGAGTGGGGGAAGTGGACCTCCAGTATATGCAAAAGAACATGCCTTGACACTCTCTGAGCCTTGTGCCCCATGGCCTAGATATCCTCTGTGGAAGCTCTGGGAAGATCCACTATTACATTCTCAGAAAGGGCTCTGGACAAACTGGAAGCATGTTTGAGACACAATATAGGTTGCTGGGAGCAGATCTTTAAGAGTTCCACTCCAGGAGTTCTGGGAGAACAAAAGCTAGAAGCACAAAGTTGCCATCTTCATGGGTTCAGACCATACATATACATCCAGGACCGCTACCACCACACTCGTCATGCCAGGTCTCTCATCACAGCATACCAAAAGACAAAACTATGGGCGCAGAAAGAAAATTAGACTGAGTGTCCTGTTGCATATGAAGTGATGTGAGTGTCGGTGTCAAAAAGATGTTCACTCAGAGGATGTGAAAAAGCAGGATTGGAGGTGAGGGTATGTAAGGGCTCACATGGGAAGTTGCAACATGAGCAAGGAGGAATGGAGGGAATAGGGAAAGGGTGGAGTAAGATAGATAGGGAGTAAAGGAGGGGAGCATGAGGGTGAGGACCAGGAAGGGATTTTGAGAAAGAGGAGTTAGCGACAGACAGAGTGATAGAGAGTGACTGAGGAAGAGAGGGGCAAATAGGATTTGACTAAGGGATGAGGGAAGAGAGTGACAAACCTAGAGCTAGGAAACGACGGATGCCATGAAAAAGAGGGACAATAGGATGGAGTGTGTGATTGATGGAGTGATAGTGAGTGATGGAGGGATATATGTTCAATGATAAGGAGACAGTTGTGGTTGAGGGAGTTATAGGGAGTGGGCGAGGAAGTCATTGGCATGATGGCTAGGGAGTTAAAGATACAGGAAGTAGGGAATGGATGTGGAGTGAAGAAGGGCAGAGAGTGTATGACAGATTGAGGGATACATAGCGAGGAATAAGTAAGGGAGGGACAGGGTTGTAATTAATGGATGGCTATGGAATTAATGTTGAAGTGTGAGGCAGTCAGGGATGGAAGGCATTATAGGGGTTGATCGAGAGATGCTCTTGTTGTTGTTGCCCTGTCAACAAAAACAATAGGATAAGTTAATGCTTGAAGATTATGACCAAAGATCAGTTTAGCTAAAACAGTGGTGCAGATTTGATAATTTTTCATACAGCGCAACATCCAACTTTTCTGTGCTGCATTGCCCAACAGGACAGCTCAGAACAATGTTGTATCTACAAAGATTGGCAAACTACTAGTGCCAATCCTCGCGCTCACTATAGTACAGATACGAGTGTGCGCTTTCTACCACAGGCTTTGCAGTGGAGGCACCACACCCATCTAATAAACAATAAGTAACACAAATGCTGAGGCACAAAAGGAAGTCCAATATAGTGTAGCTGGCTATTAGCCACTCAAGTAGATAAGAAGTCCATCTAATAAACATTCTTATGCATAGACAATCTCATAAGGTAGCCCACGTGGAATTTGTGGTTTACATTACAGCACATGTGTAATTTGTCCTTTTTGAGACATCAACTCATCCCCTTTGTATGCTCCTGCTTCAAGAAGGCATCACTTTTGGATGCAAATATGTGAATCCCTCTCAGGCCATCTTAGCAGAATGGACTTTGATTCAAAACATGACTGTTTGCACTGATCCACCTCAGTACTGCCCCCATTGACACAAAGTGATGCAATGCTTTTTTGCACTGTGAAAAGGACACCTTTCCAAATGCAAAAACCTTTTTGTGCTGCATAGTAAGTAGCATGCACCACTTTGTGCAAATCGTTACTAAATCTAGGCCTAAGATGTACCTGACACATACTTGGCTGCAGCACTTTATTTGAAAAATCAGCCATGTGAACCATCGTTCTAAAAGGTTTATTTCGCTCCTACAGAAGGCACAGGGTTGAAATGTCATGTCTAGGCTACCCAGGCTGCTAGTTATGTTAACGCGACAGTCCCAAAAGAAGTTCATGTAGTCCTTATTGCCTAGGATTTGAGACTGTAGGGCATTTTGAACCTTTCCACACATCTTGGGAAGTCAGAAAATATATTCAAAACTTAAAGGTTCTTGTATTCTGACCCCTCGGATTGTCAGACATTGTTTTTGTTGAAATGCCAGTCGTGAGGCCAGGAAAGGTTTTTGGAGCATTGTAAGGCTCAGCAGTGAGGCCAGATATGTTTTCTCCACAGCTCCTACTAAAGCACACATAGCCTTTGAAAATGACAGGCAGGCAGGTTCAATAACAGGGATCCGTGCTATGTAACACGCCTCTGTTTTCCTGCTGTTCCACAAACAGTGCTTAATTTGAGTAAATGGTTGCCAGTGGAGCCCACCAGCACTCATTTTTAGGGGCCCGTCACTTATTTTTCCTCATCAGATATTGACCGTGAGCAAGAGGTGGAAAAACGCAAACAGTAAGGAAGGAGGTAGAGATAGATGGAAAAATAGGTACATAGGGGAGAAAGCAGGGACCAGCGAGAGTGAGATTAAGGGGTAGCAGTGTCTTGTAGTGGGTTAAAGAGGTCTGATGTGAATTCAACACCATGCAGCCTTGGCATTCAGTACTCGATTTTTAATAGCACTGCCAGAGCAGAGCTTTGGATACAGGCACTCATTCTTTTACAAATTAGGCACTGGCCACAGACGTTGTTCCTGTGCAGTTACCAGGCCTACCTTCTGTCTCGTAATCTCTGTCAAGATCAATTTGGATTCAACCGGAACTTCCAGAGATCTGAAAGCTATCCATGTACATATTCAGCCTCATAAATGAAGGCCTTCAAAATGCATTCCCTTCTCCCAAGGGCTTTCTTTGATGTTTAGGGAGGAGGAATAGCTCTCAGTGCTGCAAGCCTCAACAGTGAAAACAACTTTTTATATCTGTTATTTCTCCCACACCACATCAGAAAGAATTGCAAAAACGTATCTCTTAAGATCATATAGTTTTAGAAGAACACATATTTTAGAGTTTTCATCAATTTTAATTTTAATTGAATTATTTATTTGCAGTATAATAATGGATTCAATTATTCAGTTATCTAACAAATCCATTTAGTAAAATGATTAACGAGAAAATTACTTACATAGGTCTTTCCCTTGTAAATATATATATCTATGTATGCATCTATATTCACTGAAAAAACAAGGGTTAAAGTGACATTATAGTTAGGTGTTGAAATGAGATAAGAACTAACGTTTAAGAACCAAAAAAACACTGAAATTTGCCACTTATATTTTATTGAACTAACTGTAACATGCGCCCCATCATACACTGCTTATGACCTCACATACTGATTCAACTCTTGCATACCGATACCTGGGTCAGAGTGCGGATGGGGGATGGTCTGACACTAACTAATGAAATACAACAACAGGTGGACTAAAGCAAGGGTGCGTATTGGCCCCATTACTTTTTAACCTGTTTTTAGCAGATCTAACAGATGTACTGAATGAAATAAATGCACATCCGCCTAAATTAGCTAACAAACAAATATCGAATTTGCTGTATGCGGATGATGTCATACTCTTAAGTCATAAAAAAGTGGTTTTACAACGGCTAATAGCTCGAATATCAGTGTATTCAAAAGAAAATGGGATGGTAATAAACGAAACAAAGACTAAAGTTATGGTGATTACAAAAAATTCGAGACTTAAACACAAATCTAAATGGTTTTTGGAAAAAGTGCAATTAGAACAAGTAGAATTCTATAAATATTTGGGTGTTTTATTCAATGACAATGGAAACTTTCTCCCTCAAAAACTTGATATTTACAGAAAAGCAAACGCCTTGACAGCTGCATTGAGGATTATACAGAAATCAATAAGCGATCTGACTTATCGTCCCTTCCTAAAGGTGATATCAGCAAAATTGCTGCCTACTTTAACATATGGGAGTGAGGCCTTAAATGGAAAAGACGCTGTTATCATCAATAACGCGGTCTCAAAAACTTTTAAAACCCTTTTCCGCCTGCCTAATAATGCATCCCAAGCACAAGTAAGGCTGGAATTTGGCCTAAATAACCAGCTGTATGCAAGAAAAGGACAAGCTATTAAAGTATGGAACAGAATAAAAAACGACCATGACAACCAAATGTCCCAGCTATTACGGAAGGAAATAAGTGAAAACAGGAAATCGCCGGCCTGGAAATATTTAAATACAGCGCTAGAAGAATTTGAGGTAATGTCGATCTGGGAAACTACCATAACCCAGGAATCAGTTAAAAAAGCTATCAACAAAATAACAGATCACTTATCGCTGATAAGAGACAAAGACATATTTGTAAAAAGAAAACAGGCATGGCCAATAATAATTGGGTTTTCAAAAAGAAGATACAGCAATATTTGGATACACCATGGTTGCTGAAAAACAAACACATTTTTACAAAAGCACGATTTGGTGTATTACCGGGATTATGCCATTTACCACCTTGGAAAAAATCAGAAGAGGACACATTATGTAGGTTATGTAAATCTGGGGAGGAGAATATTATGCACCTACTGTGTCTCTGTCCTGAATTGAAAAACGAAAGAATGAGCATACTTAAGAGACTATTCAATGACCGAGGAGTAAGGACATGTAGGCAAGCGTTGATATTATGTTTGTCTTCGGATGATATACTCATGAACTCTGCATTTGTAAAATTTTTATTGAAAGTAGGGAAAAAATTAGAGGGGCATAATTTAAAATCTATAACCACCATATTTTAAAATATAATATGTAATGAATTTTTATCAAATATACCTCAGTTCAAAAACATTGCATTTTTATATTTGTTGTTTTAACTGTTTATATTGGACTATTATATGAATTTTGTATTATTGTAAGATTTTAATTAACCCCTTCCCTGCTCATGACGAGCTCAGCTCGTCATGCTGCACGGGCGGGCTGTGCGCATGACGAGCTGAGCTCGTCATGACCACACCTGCGATTGGAATGTCCAGCACCTGGCTGGAATTCCTGCCGCAGCGAAGGCGTTAATCAAACAATAAAGGATGACTTACTTACTTATTTACCTCACATACTACATCATCCATAATTTTTATGCAGGGCCACTGGAATTATGTGATTGTGTGGCGATTTTCGCATAATTGTAGATTTGCCACATTTGCCACATAATCCATCATCTGCTGCGTAATCTGCAGATTTTAACCAAAAATAAGTTTGTTTCTACCTCAAAAATGAGTAAAAATGCAGCGGCACATGCTGCCGCGCAGTGTAAGGTCCTTTGCAAAGGTTGACTGGTCACCTTTCTGTAGTTTATTGCATTGTTTATGTGTTAAACTGGTACTAATGAGGTGCAACCAATGCCCAAACAGTGTTAACACGTGTTAAAATGAAAAAATAAATGAAGTAATACTATCACAAAATGTGCCACATAAAGCTGCATAATTTGCATTTTCTTGCCGCATTATTTGCTCAACCCTGCTGCATAATTTGACCCTCTCCTGCTGCATAATTCCAGTGGCCCTGATTATATGACACCATTGATGATATCACTAATAATATCAATGATGAACATCACTGATGACATGGTCCAGTTGTTGTGACAGCGACCTATAGCGTTTGTGGACTTGAAGTAATTCCACAAGACATGCCTGTGCCCATTTCCTATCACCAATCAAGTGATAATGAGCTTAACCTTTGGCAACATGCAGGAGACACAGCATATCTGTAGACATTTGGTGGATATGACCTTAATTTTAGTGGTATTTACCCACCTAACAAACAAAATGTCACCATTGATTTTAATTAGACTACCGACTTTTTAAACCTTGAACACCTTCCAAAAAAGTGTTCATTCGCTATTTACCTTAATGGGGTCACCCTCCTAAAAACTTCATATGACCTGCAATTTTAAGTCAAGAGGCTGAGAAGTATGCATTTACCATTGATAATAAGACACCTTCTGCCAGACCCTATGGACAACCTTACATAGCTCGGTAAAATACACTACACACATCCCTGAAATTAGCAGAATAGCATACAACCTTAGAGCTATGCCTACAACCACACTGTGAGTTAAATCATCTCTAAGTGGGTCACCCCCGCATTCTACATTATTAAACAATGTTCAATGCTTCAAAATCTTCAGTGAAGTTCTGGAACTAAACATCTACAGCTTGTAAACATTCACTTTACAAAGAATTTGTATTTAGCACATTATAACAATTATTTAACATGGGCACATGCTCAGACTGCTCAGTGTTTAGGCTCCACTGGTGGATAATCCATTGTGAACAGAAGCTTTGGCTTTTCTCAAAGTTTTTTGCAACAGACTTTAACTTTAAGCAACAACCTACATCAAAATATGCCAAAAAGAGAGAACTAGGCTATTTGCTTGTTCCCTGTGTCCCTTTGTCCAATAATACTACCCTTCTTACAACTCAACCACCTCCCCCACTTCTTTTTTAATTGACATTTAGGATAATATTCAACTTGTGGCTGGATTTAAAACATGTGCTTCAAGGTTAACAGCTTGCAACATCTTCACTCTAATACCAAGCCTCCCCACTCTAAGATTCCAGCCAGGAGCTTGTGGTGGCAGAAAAATGTATTGGGTTGGTGCCACCTGTATTTAAATGTGATGCTGACAGAGCAAGCACTAGCATTCGCTCACTGGGATAAAAGCGGCATGAGACACTTACTGCGGGCAATGATGCCCCCCTGCTCTGCTTCTCCAGCCTGTGGATTACCAGTAAGTACTTGGACGCCCTTCCAGCATCATTTGGGGAGTTATATCCCTACAATCTTGCAGTCCTTGGTTCCTATTTCATATTTATTTTATAATAATGACATAATCGGGGACCAGTCGGGTTCCTCCTGGAGCATATTTTTGAGCCTTATATGGCGTTCTCTGTCTCTATTTTCAGGTTGCAAGAACTATTCAGATTGTGAGAGGTATTCATGCCTTTGATTAATTGTGAGTGTTTATCCAAGCCCCTGAGCTGCTTTGCTATAGATAAGCTTTTCAGCTCACCTTCTAATAGATACAGTTTTTGCTGACCTCTGTAGGGGCACTCACAACAAATTTACATTCTTCAGAGCCTTCATGCTCCTTAGCCATTAAGAAATAATTACATCTTGAGATGAGTGTGTCTCATCCCAGCTGTACTTGGATCACTTGAATTGGACCTCACTATATATCCTCAGACTAAGCATGGACTTCTCACTGATTACCTGCCTAAAATTATGGACTCTTCAAACGGTTTTTGCTTAAAACATTTTCCTCTTTCATCTATTCATTCTGACCACTCCCTCTCCATCTTGCACCAAAGCATCCACACGAGTGTACCACAATTGTATATATTGTTGTCTCAACAATACGTTGTCGTGCGTCACAGAATGTCACACAGAGCATGACTCCCCTCAGTTTCTTGTAACTTGGACATATTTAATAACAAATGCTTTTTATTCTCCTTTTTTTCTTTTCTTTTTGCTATATGTAATGTGATTGTTATTGTTTTCTTTGTTTTATGTATATATGAGATGTCTTTTCAGCCTTCAAAAAGCCCTAGGCTTACTTGTCGATATAGGGTGAAACACGTGTTGGCTGAACTTTCACAATTACACCTGGTTGTTGTAATAAGTACACTGTGAAATAAGGGCTGAACTTCTGTAATCAAGATCTATTGCACTACCATATTTTGAAACAAAGAATATTGATACATTTATTTACACAATGGTCATTCTTTCAATAAACACATACACAAACACATACATATAGGCTTTTTGAAGGCTGAAAAGAAATCTCATATATAGATAAAACAAAGAAAACAATCACATTACATATAGCAAAAAGAAAAGAAAAAAGGAGAATAAAATGCATTTGTTATTAAATATGTCCAATTTACAAGAAACTGAGGTGGGTTATGCTCTGTGTGACATTCTGCATATATATATATATATATATATATATATATATATATATATATATATATATATATATATATATATATATATATATATATATATATATATATCTTACCTACTGGCGGTCGCCAGTAGGTAGTTATAGTTAGGACCTATTTTCCATAGGAAAAGTATTTTTTGTTTTCCCAATAACTTTAGCGTCGTTTGACGAATCTTCGTGAAATTTTCAAAACTAGTGGGGCGCTCCGGTCAGCTCCTGTCTTGAAAGTTTCGGGGTGATTCGCTAGCGGGAGCCGAGAAAAAGGGGGTCCCAAAACGTGTTTTCTCCATGTTAATTTCCATAGGAAACTTTAGACACGGCTACAGCCTGAACTGCTGAACGGAATTACACCAAATTTGGCAAAAAGGTAGCCCTTGGTTCAGAAAGAGTCCTTTTTGTTAAATGGTGTAAATCCGTTCAGTAGTTCCTGAGATATTAAAAAAATAGGGGTCGGAAAATCAATTTCCCATAGGAAACTTTAGACACGGCTACAGCTCGAACTGCTGAACGGAATTACACCAAATTTGGCAAAAAGGTAGTGCTTGGTTCAGAAAGCGTCCTTTTTTTAAATGGTGTAAATCCGTTCAGTAGTTGCTGAGAAATTCAAAAAATAAAAGGTTCGATATCTATGGCCGAGGAGGGTTCGCGAACCCTCCCAACCACGAGCTTTATTCTAATTGGCTGTCAACACTCCAAACCAGGAAGTGTTGGCAGCCATCTTAGAAAACAGTAAAACAAGCCTGAAAAACAAGAAAAGGGGGCAGGGTAGAAACACCCTGACCCCCCAGGCCTGCTCAGGGCCAAAAAAAGCATTAAAAAAAAAAAAAAAACATTGGTGAAATTCGCGCTGAGGTCATGAATCCCGCCGAAATTTTAAAAAAAAATCAAGCGCGGACTCCCGTGCTTCATTTAATTGAGGCCCCCGGGTTGGCCAGGTCCCGGGGGCATTGCCCAAAAATATATGCGGGGGCCCACAGGGGCCCCCGCAGCCCTGGGGACTGCCACCCCCCGGGGCTTGCTTTAAATAATGTGCGGGAGGGCACTCGGCCCTCCCGCAGCCTCGGGGACCGCCACCTCCCCGGGGCTTCTATTTTTTTCTAAAACAACCTGTGTGGGGGGGCTTGATACCCCCCACACGCCCCGGGGACCACCACCTCCCCGGGGCACTATATATGCAAATGCGGGGGTCCATTACAGACCCCCATGCCCCGGGGACCACCACCTCCCCGGGGCTTTACAATATAGGGGAGGGGGGCCGCGTGGACCCATCCTGGAGCCCTTGATGGCCCTGGGGACCGCCACCCCCCAGGGCCGGCTCCTGCAGTGTCCCGGGGTGCCCACCCCCGGGACACTGCTGTTTGCTATGGCAGGGCGGGAGCCGTGCGACTCCCGCCCTGTCATAGCAAACTGTGGTTTGGGTTTTGAAAGCGAGAGCAGGGAAACCTGCTCTCACTTCAAAATCCAAACCACATTGCTTTTCCACAAGGGGAGCTGCATGTTAGCAGCTCCCCCTGTGGAAAAGCAATTCCGGCTCCTGCAGGAGGCAGGGAGCTGGCGGGACCGTGGGGGCATTGGGGCTCCCCCCACGGTCCCCAACACAGAGGCCAGGCCCTGGGGGATGGGGTCCCTGGGGCCAGAAGTGGCCCGGGAGGGGGCCACACAGCCCCCCTCCCATTTCAAAAATAATTTTTTTTAAAAACACGGCAGGCCGGCCCCGGGGGATAGGGTCCCCGGGGCCATAAATGGCCTGAGGAGGGGGGCCACGCGGCCCCCCTCCAAATATAAATAAAAAATAAAAAAATACTGCCCATGCCCCGGGGGATGGGGTCCCCGGGGCCGAAAATGGCCTTGGGAATGGGGCCACGTGGCCCCCTTCCGTTTCTTTTTAAAAAAATTAACAAAATAGGGGTCAGGCCCTGGGGTATGGGGTCCCCAGGGCCCCAAACAAAGAAAAAGAAGGGGGGCCACACAGCCCCCCTTCTAAAAAAAATTTTAAACGGCATCGCGCCGGAGGCCCCGCCCCCTCCCAGCAACACTCTGCAAACGCGCCCCCTGGCGCGTTCTAAGTTGGGGAATTAATTCCCCTTGAATACTGGGGGTCCCTGGGGGCCAACTAGCCCACCAGGTACCTCCAGTATGCGCCACAGGGCTGCGTTGCAGAGAGGTGGTCGAGGCCACGCCCCTTTTTACACCGCTCTGCAACGCAGCTCTGTGGCGCTTACTGGAGGTAGCTGGTGGGCTAGTTGGCCCCCAGGGACCCTCTGGACTCAAGGGGATTTAATCCCCCAATTTACAACGCACCATGGGGCGCATTTGCACAGTGGTGCAGGGAGGGGGCGTGGCCTGATGTGACAAGTGTGCAAATGCGCCCTGTGGCGCATTTTAAGTTCGGGGATTAAGTCCCCTTGAATCCTGAGGGTCCCTGGGGGCCAACTAGCCCACCAGGTACCTCCAGTAAGCACCAGGGAGCTGCGTTGCAGAGAGGTGGTCCGAGGCCACGCCCCTTTTTACACCTCTCTGCAACGCAGCTCTGTGGTGCTTACTGGAGGTACCTGGTGGGCTAGTTGGACCCCAGGGACCCTCAGGACTCAAGGGGATTTAATCCCCCAATTTACAACGCACCAGGGGGCGCGTTTGCACAGTGGTGCTGGGAGGGGGCGTGGCCTGATGTGACAAGTGTGCAAACGCGCTCTGTGGCGCGTTTTAAGTTGGGGGATTAAGTCCCCTTGAATCCTGAGGGTCTCTGGGGGCCAACTAGCCCACCAGGTACCTCCAGTATGCGCCAGGGAGCTGTGTTGCAGAGAGGTGTAAAAAGGGGTGTGGCCTCGGACCACCTCTCTGCAAGGCAGCCCTGTGGCGCTTACTGGAGGTACCTAGTGGGCTAGTTGGCCCCCAGGGACCCTCAGGACTCAAGGGGAATTAATCCCCCAAGTTACAACGCGCCAGGGGGCATGTTTGCACAGTGGTGCAGGGAGGGGGCGGGGCCTGATATGGCAAGTGTGCAAACGCGCCCACTGGCGCGTTGTAACTTGGAGGATTAAGTCCCCTTCAATCCTGAGGGTCTCTGGGGGCCAACTAGTCCACCAGGTAACTCCAGTAAGCACCACAGAGCTGCGTTGCAGAGAGGTGTAAAAAGGGGCGTGGCCTCGGTCCACCTCTCCGCAACGCAGCTCTGTGGCGCTTTCTGGAGGTACCTGGTGGGCTAGTTGGCCCCCAGGGACCCTCAGGATTCAAGGGGACTTAATAGGGACGTTATAGATAGAAATTAGCATTTAAAAAACCTTTGAAATTCACTGAAAAAACCATAGGTTTCAGGCACGTTATAGTTAGAAATTAGCATTTAAAAAACCTTAGAAATTCACTGAAAAAACCATAGGTTTCAGGGACGTTATAGTTAGTTGGAGATTTCACTCGTTTCAAAACCAGAGAAATTCCACTGTTATAGTTAGTTCGGCTAATTATAACTCGCGCCCCCGCAATGCACTGCTGATCACGTCACATATTACATCATTCATGACATGGCCAGTGACATCACTGATGACATCACTGATGACATCTCAAATTACATCACTGATGACATCATCCAAGTGATAATCTGATGCACCTCCTCACACCCTAATATAACTTTTATACACCCACTCTAAAATACAGACTACCATGTTCGAAACAATAGACACACCAATAGCAGTAAGTACATACCTGCTCAGTGATTCCTTGGTCTACACACACACATCCACTCATTCACCCATACAGTAACTCAAACATGCAGTCACTCATCAATACAGCACTATCATATGCACTCATACACCTATACATACACTCACACACCACCACTCATCCATAGACTTACTCATACACCTACTCAGTCATGCAAAGAATCAATCACACCCATTTACTCACCTATACAGTTATACACAGACCAACTCACTTATTTATATAAATACTAACACATACTTACTCTCTTATTCAATCACTGATACACGCAAACACTCATCCATACAGCCACTGTCACAATCACTTACACTCACGTATAGTCATTTATATACTCCAACACTCACATATACTTCCTTTCACATATGTAGTTAATCACACATATACCACTGAGACATCCATTCACTCACCAACACACCCATACACACACTCACCCACCTATACAGCCCTTCACAGATGTACTCTTCAACCCATACAGCCAGTGAATCACCCACTCACACATCTATAGACAGAGTCACCCACCCCCACCTACTCACACAGATACTCAGGCACCCATACAGATACTCAGACAACAAATCAATAACCCATATAGACAGTCATGTAGCTACACACCAACAGACAGACTGATGCAGACATTTACACAGTTTACTCACTAACCCATGCATTCAGTAAGATACGCATAATGAGTCACTTATACAATCAGTCACGCACCTACTAAATCATCCATTCAGACACTTATACACCCACTCATTCTTCAATACACCTTGGCATATATATATATATAAAACATATTTAAACTTTACAGAAACACACAGTCACTGGATGATGTCATCAGTGATGTCATCAGTGATGTCATTTGAGATGTCATCAGTGATGTCATCAGTGATGTCACTGACCATGTCATGAATGATGTAATATGTGACGTGATCAGCAGTGCATTGCGGGGCGCGAGTTATAGTTAGCTGAACTAACTATAACGGTGGAATTTCTCTGGTTTTGTACGAGTGAAATCTCCAACTAACTATAACATCCCTGAAACCTATGGTTTTTTCAGTGAATATATATATATATATATATAAATTACCTACTGGCGCTCGCCAGTAGGTAGTTATAGTTAGGACCTAGTTTCCATAGGACAATCGTTTTTTGATTTGCCAATATCTTTGGCGCCGTTTGACGAATCATCGCGAAATTTTCAAAACTAATGGCCGCTCCGGTCAGCTCCTGTCTTGAAAGTTTCGGGTTGATTCGCCAAGCGGGGGTCGAGAAAAAAGGGGGTCCCAAAACTGGTTTTCTTCATGTTCATTTCCATAGGAACTTTTGTCGCAGCTACAGCCCGAACTGCTGAACGGAATTACACCAAATTTGGCAGAGAGGTAGCTCTTGGTCCAGAGTGCACTCTTTGCTTAAAATGGTGTAAATCCATTCAGTAGTTCCTGAGAAATTTAAAAATAAAAAATATCGATATCTGGTGACCGAGGAGGATCCGCGAACCCTCCTGATCACGAGCTTCACTCTGATTGGCTGCCAACACACCAAACCAGGAAGTGTTGGCAGCCATCTTGTGACTCGGTAAAACCGAGTCACAAGAAAAAAGTTGAAAAAAAGATTAAAAAAATAAGAAAAGGGTGAAAATAGTGTAGCGGTGCACTACCAAAGAGTTTTCTTCAATAAATCCAAATGTTCATTTTGTATAGTGGTTTATCAATCCTTTATTTTCAATATCAAAATGTGCAAATTCCAGCCAACGCGTTTCGTTCATACATAAATGAACTTCTTCAGGGCAAATGGTGATGTGAAGAAGACGCAGGAACACAGAGGCAATGAAGAGCCCTTGATCTGAGATATTTCAAATTCCTGCTGTCGACGCACAAGTATTTAAATTTTAAAGGCTACCATGATAAGTGCCTGATGGTTGTATCTCTGGGGACACAGTCCTGTTATTATCGTCCGGTCGGCAGTCAGTGTTGAATAAGAAAAGGGGGCAGGGTAGAAACACCCTGATCCCCTAGGCCCAAAAAAAGCATTTTTTTTTTTTTTTTTATTCAGCCGAATTCACACTGGGTGCACGAATCCAGTAGAATTCTTTTTTTAAATGAAGCGCGGTCTCCCGCGCTTTGTTTTCCTTAAGCCCCCGGGTGGGCCAGGACCCGGGGGCAATCAAAATTTATGTAGCTGGGGCCCGCGCGGGCCCCCCATAGCCCAGGGGACTGCTACCTCCCCGGGGCTTTGCTGATTATGTGCAGGGGGGCATGCGGCCCCCCGCAGCCCCGGGGACCGCCACCTCCCCGGGGCTTTTTTAAAAAAACTGCAGGGGGGCTCCTGCCCCCCACACTGCCCTGGGGACCACCACCTCCCCGGGGCATTTTGTATTATGGGGTGCCCCGGGGACCGCCACCTCCCTGGGGCTTAAATGTAAATAAATAAGTGTGGGGGGGGCTCCTTCCCCCCCACACTGCCCCGGGGACCACCACCTCCCCGGGGCACTAATTAAGATAATGCGGGGGTCCATTGCAGCCCCTTGGCCCCGGGGACCACCACCTCCCCAGGGCTATTTTCACAAAGGGAGGGGGGCCACACGGCCCCCCTCCTGGAACCCTCGATGGCCCTGGGGACCGCCACCCCTAGGGCCAGCTCCAGCAATGTCCCAGGGTGCCCACCACCCGGGACATTGCAGTTTGCTACGGCAGGGCGGGAGCACAGCTCCCACCCTGCCATTGCAAACTCTGCTTCGCTTCAATGAAGCGAGAGCAGAAAACCTGCTCTCACTTCCATGAAGCAAAGCAGATTGCTTTTGGACAAGGGGAGCTGCATGTTTGCAGCTCCCCTTGTCCAAAAGCAATGCTGGCTCCCGCAGGAGGCGGGGAGCCGGCTGGGACCGCGGTGGCATTGGGGCTCCCCCCGCGATACCCAACAAGAGGCCTTGCCCTGGGGGATTGGGTCCCTGGGGCCAAAATGGCCCCCCTCCCTTAAAAAAATATATTAAGTAAGCATAGGGCATGCCCTGGGGGATGGGGTCCCCGGGGCCAAAAGTGGCCCAGGGTAGGGGGGCCACACGGCCCCCGTCCCGAATATAAATATACATTTTTTTTTTTTAAATAAGGCCGGGCCCCGTGGGATGGGGTCCCCGGAACCAAAATTGGCCACAGGAGGGGGGCCATGCTGCCCCCCTCCAAAAGTAATATTAAAAAAAGAAGGGCAGGCCTCAGGGGATGGGGTCCCTGAGGCCAAAAGAGGCCCAGGGAAGGGGGGCCACGCGGCACCCTTCCCGTCTTTTTAAAAAAAAAAGTTTTAAAAATGGCTAAGGCCCTCTGGGATAGGGTCCCCATGGCTCAAAAATAGTAAGAGAAGGGGGACCACACAGCCCCCTTCTAAAAATATCAAAAGTATAGAAAAACCGGCATCTTGCCGGAGGCCCCGCCCCCTCCCTGCACCACTCTGCAAACACGCCTCTTGGTGCGTTCTGCATTGGGGGATTGAGTCCCATCGAATCTTAAGGGTTCTTAGGGGCCAACTAGCATACCAGGTACCTCCAGTAAGCCCCACACAGTGGGATTGCTGAGAGGTGGTCTGAGACCACACCCCTTTTTACACCACTCTTCGAACACGCCTCTTGGCGCACTGCTGGTGGGGCGCTGAGGTCCTCTTGTGTCCTGAGGACCTCAGGACTGAAGTAGACTTCATCCCCCGAGCAGCAGTGCACCAGGCGGCGCGTTTGCAGAGTGGTGTAAAAAGGGGGTGTGGCCTCGGACCACTCTCAGCAATCCAGCTGTGTGGGGCTTACTGGAGGTAACAGGAGGGCTAGTTGGCCCCGAGGGACCCTCAGGAGGTAAGGGGACTTCCTCCCCCAACCAAGAGCGCACCAGGAGGCGCATTTGCCAAGTGGTGGACAAAGGGGGCGTGGCCTTTGTCCACCTCTCAGCAATCCCACTGTGTGGGGCTTACTGGAGGTAACAGGTAGGCTAATTGGCCCCTAACCACCCCCAGCAGCAAAGGGGACTTCACTCCCCATCCAAGAGTGTGCCGGGGAACGCGTTTGCAGACTGGTGGGCAAACGGGCGTGGCCTGCTATGAGAACTTACCAATGCTGCTGTGTGGGACTTACTGTATGTAATAGGAGGGGTGGTTGGCCCCCAAGTTTGTCCTTGGGGGCCAATTACCCCTCCTGTTACCTCCAGTAAGTCCCACACAGTGGGATTGCTAAGAGGTATTCGGAGGCCATGCCCCCCTTTCTCCACCACTCTGCAAACGCGCCTCCTGGCACACTACGGGTTGGTGGATGAAGTCCACTTTTCTCCTGAGGGACTTTGGGGGCCAAGAAGCCCTCCAGGTACCTCCTGTAAGTCCTCCACATCAGAATTCCTGAGCGGTGGTCAGAGGCCCAGCCCCTTTCTCCACCTCTCTGCAAACGCGACTACTAGTTAAAGAAGCATTTGCAATGTAATAGGTTTCGCATTTGCAAGAGTTTGAGAGTTGTAAATGTAAAAGTGTTTTATTAATGTTTCTTGGAGTGGAGTGAATGTAGGTTGTGTGTAGTGGAATTATGTGGTATGTTGTGCAGTGAATTTATGTGGATAGAAAGTATGTGGTATTTAGTGTATAGGAATTATGCAGAGTGGGATGATGTGTTATGGAGAGTAATTGTGTGGTATGATGGTCTGTGTTGTGGAGTGGTAACCTCAGGTTTAGTCTTCCTCGTTTCCATAGAAGCTAAACTATAAACTCAATGAGACAAAAAAAAAGAAGGAACCACTGAGGAGCACTTCTGGACCTAGTCAGAGGTATGAGCAGGGCCACTGGAATTATGCGACTGTTTGGCTGCACTGACTTTTGCACAATTATACATTTTCCGCATTTGCCATATAATCCATCATCTGCTGCATAATCTGCAGATTTGAACCTTGTTTCTAGCTCAAACGGCTCAAACGTTACCAAAAATGCAGCAACAAGTGTTACAGAGTGGTGGAAGGCCCTTTACAAACCTAGAATGGTCACCTGTTACTTATTGAAAAATGTGGGTATTAAATTGGTACTAATGGTGTGCAAACCACTCTTGCTTCTTTCTGCAATTCTGTGGCTTCTTTCTGCACCTTTCTTTCTTTTTCTGCACTTCTTTTGCATCGTTCTGCTCATCTCTTCCACTTTCTGCACCTCTCTTGCCTCTTTCTGCACCTCTGTTGCCTTTTTCTGCACCTCACTTACTTCTCTCTGTACCCCTCTTGCCTCTTTCTGCACCCTTTTTCCCTCTTTCTGCACCTCTTTTGCCTCTTTCTGTACCCCTGTTCCTTCTTTCTGCACCTCTCCTGCCTGTTTCTGCACCTCTCTTGCCTCTTTCTGCACTTCTCTTGCCTCTTTCTACACCTCTGTTGCTTCTTTCTTCACTTCTCTTGCTTCTTTCTCCACCTCTGTTGCTTCTTTCTGCACCCCTCTTGCCTCTTTCTGCACCCTTCTTCCCTCTTTGTGCAACTCTCTTGCCTCTTTCTACACCTCTCTTCCCTCCTTCTGAACCCCTCTTGCCTCTTTCTGCACTTCTGTTGGTTCTTTTGCACTGCTCTTGCTTCTTTCTGCACCTCTCTTGCAAATTTCTGCACCCCTCTTGCCTATTTCTGCACCCCTGTTCTCTCTTTCTGCACCTCTTTTGCCTGTTTCTGCAACTTTCTTGCCTCTTTCTGCAGTTCTCTTGCCTCCTTCTGCACCTCTGTTGCTTCTTTCTGTACTTCTTTTGCCTCTTTCTGGACCTCTCTTGCTTCTTTCTACACCCCTGTTGTCTCTTTCTGCACTTGTCTTCCCTCTTTCTGCAACTCTCTTGCTTCTTTCTGCACCCTCCTTCCCTTTTTTGCATCCATCTTGCCTCTTTCTGCAGTTCTCTTGCCATTTTCTGCACCTCTCTTGCCTCTTTCTGCACCTCACTTGCCTCTTTCTGCACTTCTCTCGCTTCTTTCTACACCTGTGTTGCTTCTTTCAGTAATTCTCTTGCCTATTTCTGCACTTCTCTTGCTTGTATCTGCACCTCTCTTGCGTCTTTCTGCACCTCTGTTGCCTCTTTCTGCACCTTACTTGCTTCTTTCTGCACCCCTCTTGCCTCTTTCTGCACCCCTCTTCCCTCTTTCTGCACCTCTCTTGCCTCTTTCTGCACCTCTGTTGCTTCTTTCTGCACTTCTCTTCCTTCTTTCTGCACCCCTCCTGCCTCTTTCTGTACCCCTCTTGCCTCTTTGTGCACCTCTCCTACCTCTTTCTGCACCCCTCTTGCCTCTTTTTGCACCTCTGTTGGTTCTTTCTGCACTGCTCTTGCTTCTTTCTGCACCTCTTTTGCAAATTTCTGCATCCCCCTTGCCTCTTTCTGCACCCCTCTTCCCTATTTCTCCACCTCTCTTGCTTCTTTCTGCACTTCTCTTGCTTCTTTCTGCACTGCTCTTGCTTCTTTCTGCACCTCTCTTGCAAATTTCTGTATCTCTCTTACCTCTTTCTGCACCCCTGTTCCCTCTTTCTGCACCTTTCTTGCCTGTTTCTGCACCTCTCTTGCCTCTTTCGACACCTCTGTTGCTTCTTTCCGCACTTCTCTTGCCTCTTTCTGCACCCCTCTTGCCTCTTTCAGCACCTCTGTTGCTTCTTTCTGCATTTCTCTTGCTTCTTTCTGCACCCCTCTTGCCTCTTTCTGTACCCCTCTTGCCTTTGTCTGCAGTTCTCTTGGTTCTTTCGGCACTGCTCTTGCCTCTTTCTGCACCCTTTTTGCTTCTTTCTGCACTTCTCTCTCGTCTTTCTGTACCCCTCTTGCCTCTATCTGCACCTCTGTTGCTTCTTTCTGCACTGCTCTTCCTCTTTCTGCACCTCTCTTGCCTCTTTCTGCACTTCTCTTGCTTCTTTCTGTACCCTTCTTCCCTTTTTCTGCACATCTCTTGCCTCTTTCTGCACCCCTCTTGCCTCTTTCAGCACCTCTGTTGCTTCTTTCTGTACTTCTCTTGCTTCTTTCTGCACCCCTTTTGCCTCTTTCTGCACCCCTTATGCTTCTTTCTGCACATCTCTCTTGTCTTTCTGCACCCCTCTTGCCTCTGTCTGCACCTCTGTTGCTTCTTTCTGCACTGCTCTTCCTCTTTCTGCACCTCTCTTGCCTCTTTCTGCACTTCTCTTGCTTCTTTCTGTACCCTTCTTCCCTTTTTCTGCACATCTCTTGCCTCTTTCTACATATCTCTTGCCTCTTTCTGCACATCTCTCGGTTCTTTTGGCACTGCTCTTGCCTCTTTCTGGACCCCTCTTGTCTTTTTCTGCAGTTCTCTTGGTTCTTTCTGCACTGCTCTTGCCTCTTTCTGCACCCCTTTTGCTTCTTTCTGCACTTCTCTCTCGTCTTTCTGCACCCCTCTTGCCTCTGTCTTCACCTCTGTTGCTTCTTTCTGTACTGCTCTTCCTCTTTCTGCACCACTCTTGCTCTTTCTGTACTTCTCTTGCTTCTTTCTGTACCCTTCTTCCCTTTTTCTGCACATCTCTTGCCTCTTTCTACACCCCTCTTGCCTCTTTCAGCACCCCTTATGCTTCTTTTTGCACTTCTCTCTCCTCTTTCTGCTCCCCTCTTGCCTCTTTCTCCACCTCTCTTGCTTCTTTCTGCACTTCTCTTGCTTCTTTCTGCACCTTTCTTACCTGTTTCTGCACCTCTCTTGCCTCTTGCGGCACCTCTGTTACTTCTTTCTGCACTTCTCTTGCCTCTTTCTGCACCCTTCTTGCCTTTTTCAACACCACTGTGACTTCTTTCTGCACTTCTCTTTCTTCTTTCTGCACCCCTCTTGCTTCTTTCTGTACCCCTCTTGCCTTTTTCTGCAGTTCTCTTGCCTCTTTCTGCACCTCTTTAGCTTCTTTCTGCACCCCTGTTGTCTCTTTTTGCACTCGTCTTCCCTCTTTCTGCACCTCTCTTGCTTCTTTCTGCACCCTTCCCTTTTTTGCATCCCTCTTGCCTCTTTCTGCAGTTCTCCTGCCATTTATTGTACCTCTCTTGCCTCTTACTGCACCTCACTTGCCTCTTTCTGCACTACTCTTGCTTCTTTCTAAGCCTCTGTTGCTTCTTTCAGCAATTCTCTTGCCTCTTTCTGCACTTCTCTTGCTTGTTTCTTCACCTCTCTTGTGTCTTTCTTCACCTCTGTTGCCTCTATCTGCATCTCACTGCTTCTTTCTGTACCCCTGTTCCCTCTTTCTGCACCTTTCCTGCCTGTTTCTGCACCTCTCTTGCCTCTTTCTGTACTTCTGTTGCTTTTTTCTGCACTTCTCTAGCCTCTTACAGCACCCTTCGTGCCTCTTTCAGCACCTCTGTTGCTTCTTTCTTCACTTCTCTTCCTTCTTTCTGCACCCTTCCTGCCTCTTTCTGTACCCCTCTTGCCTCTTTCTGCACCTCTTCTACCTCTTTCTGCACCCCTCTTGCCTCTTTTTGCACCTCTGTTGGTTCTTTCTGCACTGCTCCTGCTTCTTTCTGCACCTCTCTTGCAAATTTCTGTATCCCTCTTACCTCTTTCTGCACCCCTGTTCTGTCTTTCTGCACCTTTTGTGCCTGTTTCTGCATCTCTCTTGCCTCTTTTGGCACACCCATTGCTTCTTTCTGCACTTCTCTTGCCTCTTTCTGCACCCCACTTGCCTCTTTCAGCACCTCTGTTGCTTCTTTCTGAACATCTCTTGCCTCTTTCTGTACCCCTCTTGCCTTTTTCTGCAGTTCTCTTGGTTATTTCTGCACTGCTCTTGCCTTTTCCGGCACCCCTCTTGCCTCTGTCTGCACCTCTGTTGCTTCTTTCTGCACTGCTCTTCCTCTTTCTGCACCTCTCTTGCGTCTTTCTGCACTTCTCTTGCCTCTTTCTGCACCTCTCTTGCCTATTTCTGCACATCTCTTGGTTCTTTCTGCACTGCTCTTGCCTCTTTCTGCACGCCTTTTGCTTCTTTCTGCACTTCTCATTCCTCTTTCTGCACCCCACTTGCCTCTTTCTGCACCTCTGTTGCTTCTCTATGCACTGCTCTTGCTTCTTTCTGCACCTCTTTAGCCTCTTTCTGCACCCCTCTTCCCTCTTTCTGCAATTCTCTTGCCTCTGTCTGCACCCCTGTTCCCTCTTTATGCACCTCTTTTGTCTGTTTCTGCAACTCTCTTGCCTCTTTGTGCAGTTCTCTTGCCTCCTTCCGCACCTCTGCTGCCTCTTTCTGCACCCCTCTTGCCTCTTTCTGCACCCCTGTTGCTTCATACTGCATTTCTCTTGTTTCTTTGTGCACCCCTCTTGCCTCTTTCTGTACCCTTCTTCCCTCTTTGTGCATCTCTCTTGCCTCTTTCTGCACTTCTCTTTCCTCTTTCTGCACCCCTCTTGCCTCTTTCTGCACCTCTGTTGGTTCTTTGTGTACTTCTCTTGCTTTTTCTGCCTCTCTCTTGCTTTTTTCTGCACCCCTATTGCCTCTTTCTGCACATCTGTTGCTTCTTTCTGCACTTCTCTTGCTTCTACCTTTTTGTACACACATTTACAGAGTATGCTGTTTGAAACGCAGGTATTTAAGTATTTGTATGTTTATTTTTATGTAATGTGTCACTAGGTAAAAACATAGACACACGCATGTATATCTTCACAAACTTGGTCAGACTTACAACAGTGATTTGGTTAGGGTTGCTGTTTTATATTTAGTAGGCCTAACATTCTGAGCAGTCAATGAATATTGAACCTTCAAGAGAAAAGTGAGGTTTAAGACATCTTGGGAGGCAGATTAGGGATTAGGCAACTTTGTATGAGTCTGTTGTAAGGTACAGTCAAATTAAGCCTCTTTCTGCACCTCTGTTGGTTCTTTCTGCACATCTCTTGCTTCTTTCTGCACCTTTCTTCCTTTTTAGGTCGAGCATTCGAGACCTCTTGTATATACTTTAGTATATACTTATATACTTTAGTATATACTTATATGTGTATGTACTTTGTGGGCTCTGGAGATCAGCCCTAGGACTTGTCTACTTCCGCTTAGGGACTTTTTTTCTGTTCAACTGCCTCTATTTAACTGTCTTGATAGAAAACGACCAGCAGAGGTCAGTAAAATACCAGAATTGCTTTCTGCTGAGGGACTTTCTTTTTTAATTTTTCTGGCAACTGCCTCTATTTAACTTTCTTCATTGAAAATGACCAGCAGAGGTCAGTAAAATACCCGAATCACTTTAGCATTCTCTAGATTCCAGTCCATAAAAATTGTCTTCCACGAGCACCCGTAGACAATAACATTTTTTCCAAATCTTGTGTTTTCAGTGATATGGCCACCGAAGGCCCTGATTTTATATTAAAAACAGAGCTTTGGACTATACCATTACCAGTTGAAAGGCAATATTTCTCTCCATGTGTTCCCATACCTGGTGTGTCACGCAGTTTGGTGCTTACTTTCCCTCCATGTTAAAGAACAGTAAATGTTTCAGCACCCAGGCTAATGTGCTCCATAGCTAAATACATATAAGGTCCCAAAGGCGAGACAGATTGCATTGCAAATGCTTGTTCTGGACTTCCGTTGCCTCTTTCTGCACCTCACTTGCTTCTCTCTGTACCCCTCTTGCCTCTTTCTGCACCCTGTTTCCCCCTTTCTGCACCTCTTTTGCCTCTTTCTGTACCCCTGTTCCTTCTTTCTGCACCTCTCCTGCCTGTTTCTGCACCTCTCTTGCCTCTTTCTGCACTTCTCTTGCCTCTTTCTGCACCTCTGTTGCTTCATTCTACCCTCTTGCCTCTTTCTGCACCTCTGTTGCTTCTTTCTGCACTTCTCTTGCTTCTTTCTCCACCTATGCTGCTTCTTTCTGCACCCCTCTTGCCTCTTTCTGCACCCTTCTTCCCTCTTTGTGCAACTCTCTTGCCTCTTTCTACACCTCTCTTCCCTCGTTCTGCACCCCTCTTGCCTCCTTATGCACCTCTGTTCCTTCTTTCTGCACTTCTCTTGCCTCTTTCTGCACCCCTCTTGCCTCTTTCTGCACTTCTGTTGGTTCTTTTGCACTGCTCTTGCTTCTTTCTGCACCTCTCTTGCCTCTTTCTGCACCACTCTTGCCTCTTTCTGCACCCCTCTTCTCACTTTCTGCACCTCTATTGCCTCTGTCTGCACCCCTGTTCTCTCTTTCTGCACCTCTTTTGCCTGTTTCTGCAACTTTCTTGCTTCTTTCTGCAGTTCTCTTGCCTCCTTCTGCACCTCTGTTGCTTCTTTCTGCACTTCTTTTGCCTCTTTCTGGACCTCTATTGCTTCTTTATACACCCCTGTTGTCTCTTTCCGCACTTGTCTTCCCTCTTTCTGCACCTCTCTTGCTTCTTTCTGCACTTCTCTTGCTTCTTTCTGCACCTCTCTTGCTTCTTTCTGCACCCTCCTTCCCTTTTTTGCATCCATCTTGCCTCTTTCTGCAGTTCTCTTGCCATGTTCTGCACCTCTCTTGCCTCTTACTGCACCTCACCTGCCTCTTTCTGCACTTCTCTCGCTTCTTTCTACACCTCTGTTGCTTCCTTCAGTAATTCTCTTGCCTCTTTCTGCACTTCTCTTGCTTCTTTCTGCACCTCTCTTGCATCTTTCTGCACCCTCCTTCCCTTTTTTGCATCCATCTTGCCTCTTTCTGCAGTTCTCTTGCCATGTTCTGCACCTCTCTTGCCTCTTACTGCACCTCACCTGCCTCTTTCTGCACTTCTCTTGCTTCTTTCTACACCTCTGTTGCTTCCTTCAGTAATTCTCTTGCCTCTTTCTGCACTTCTCTTGCTTGTTTCTGCACCTCTCTTGCGTCTTTCTGCACCTCTGTTGCCTCTTTCTGCACCTTACTTGCTTCTTTCTGAACCCCTCTTGTCTCTTTCTGCACCCCTCTTCTCTCTTTCTGCACCTCTCTTGCCTCTTTCTGCACCTCTGTTGCTTCTTTCTGCACTTCTCTTCCTTCTTTCTGCACCCCTCCTGCCTCTTTCTGTACCCCTCTTGCCTCTTTGTGCACCTCTCCTACCTCTTTCTGCACCCCTCTTGCCTCTTTTTGCACATCTGTTGGTTCTTTGTGCACTGCTCTTGCTTCTTTCTGCACCTCTTTTGCAAATTTCTGCATCCCCCTTGCCTCTTTCTGCACCCCTATTCCCTATTTCTCCACCTCTCTTGCTTCTTTCTGCACTTCTCTTGCTTCTTTCTGCACTTCTCTTGCTTCTTTCTGCACCTCTCTTGTAAATTTCTGTATCCCTCTTACCTCTTTCTGCACCCCTGTTCCCTCTTTCTGCACCTTTCTTGCCTGTTTCTGCACCTCTCTTGCCTCTTTAGGCACCTCTGTTGCTTCTTTCTGCACTTCTCTTGCCTCTTTCTGCACCCCTCTTGCCTCTTTCAGCACCTCTGTTGCTTCATTCTGCATTTCTCTTGTTTCTTTCTGCACCCCTCTTGCCTCTTTCTGTACCCTTCTTCCCTCTTTGTGCATCTCTCTTTCCTCTTTCTGCACCCCTCTTGCCTCTTTCTGCACCTCTGTTGGTTCTTTGTGCACTTCTCTTGCTTTTTTATGCATCTCTCTTGCTTTTTTCTGCCCCCCTATTACTTCTTTCTGCACATCTGTTGCTTCTTTCTGCACTTCTCTTGCTTCTACCTTTTTGTACACACATTTACAGAGTATGCTGTTTGAAACACAGGTATTCAAGTATTTGTATGTTTATTTTTATGTAATGTGTCACTAGGTAAAAACATAGACACACGCATGTATATCTTCACAAACCTGGTCAGACTTACAACAGTGATTTGGTTAGGGTTGCTGTTTTATATTTGGTAGGCCTAACATTCTGAGCAGTCAATGAATATTGAACCTTCAAGAGAAAAGTGAGGTTTAAGACATATTGGGAGGCAGATTAGGGATTAGGCAACTTTGTATGAGTCTGTTGTAAACTACAGTCAAAGTAAGCCTCCTTATGCACCTCTATTCCTTCTTTCTGCACTTCTCTTGCCTCTTTCTGCACCCCTCTTGCCTCTTTCTGCACTTCTGTTGGTTCTTTTGCACTGCTCTTGCTTCTTTCTGCACCTCTCTTGCCTCTTTCTGCACCACTCTTGCCTCTTTCTGCACCCCTCTTCTCACTCTCTGCACCTCTATTGCCTCTGTCTGCACCCCTGTTCTCTCTTTATGCACCTCTTTTGCCTGTTTCTGCAACTTTCTTGCTTCTTTCTGCACTTCTTTTGCCTCTTTCTGGACCTCTCTTGCTTCTTTATACACCCCTGTTGTCTCTTTCTGTACTTGTCTTCCCTCTTTCTGCACCTCTCTTGCTTCTTTCTGCACTTCTCTTGCTTCTTTCTGCACCTCTCTTGCTTCTTTCTGTACCCTCCTTCCCTTTTTTGCCTCCATCTTGCCTCGTTCTGCAGTTTTCTTGCCATGTTCTGCACCTCTCTTGCCTCTTACTGCACATCACCTGCCTCTTTCTGCACTTCTCTTGCTTCTTTCTACACCTCTGTTGCTTCCTTCAGTAATTCTCTTCCTTCTTTCTGCACCCCTCCTGCCTCTTTCTGTACCCCTCTTGCCTCTTTGTGCACCTCTCCTACCTCTTTCTGCACCCCTCTTGCCTCTTTTTGCACCTCTGTTGGTTTTTTCTGCACTGCTCTTGCTTCTTTCTGCACCTCTTTTGCAAATTTCTGCATCCTCCTTGCCTCTTTCTGAACCCCTATTCCCTATTTCTCCACCTCTCTTGCTTCTTTCTGCACTTCTCTTGCTTCTTTCTGCACCTCTCTTGTAAATTTCTGTATCCCTCTTACCTCTTTCTGCACCCCTGTTCCCTCTTTCTGCACCTTTCTTGCCTGTTTCTGCACCTCTCTTGCCTCTTTAGGCACCTCTATTGCTTCTTTCTGCATTTCTCTTGTTTCTTTCTGCACCCCTCTTGCCTCTTTCTGTACCCTTCTTCCCTCTTTGTGCATCTCTCTTGCCTCTTTCTGCACTTCTCTTTCCTCTTTCTGCACCCCTCTTGCCTCTTTCTGCACCTCTGTTGGTTCTTTGTGCACTTCTCTTGCTTTTTTCTGCATCTCTCTTGCTTTTTTCTGCACCCCTATTGCCTCTTTCTGCACATCTTTTGCTTCTTTCTGCACTTCTCTTGCTTCTACCTTTTTGTAAACACATTTACAGAGTATGCTGTTTGAAACACAGGTATTCAAGTATTTGTATGTTTATTTTTATGTAAATGTCACTAGGTAAAAACATAGACACACGCATGTATATCTTCACAAACCTGGTCAGACTTACAACAGTGATTTGTTTAGGGTTGCTGTTTTATATTTAGTAGGCCTAACATTCTGAGGAGTCAATGAATATTGAACCTTCAAGAGAAAAGTGAGGTTTAAGACATCTTGGGAGGCAGATTAGGGATTAGGCAACTTTGTATGAGTCTGTTGTAAACTACGGTCAAAGTAAGCCTCTTTATGCACCTCTGTTGGTTCTTTCTGCACATCTCTTGCTTCTTTCTGCACCTTTCTTCCTTTTTAGGTCGAGCATTCGAGACCTCTTGTATATACTTTAGTATATACTTATATACTTTAGTATATACTTATATGTGTATGTACTTTGTGGGCTCTGGAGATCAGCCCTAGGACTTGTCTACTTCCGCTTAGGGACTTTTTTTCTGTTCAACTGCCTCTATTTAACTGTCTTGATAGAAAACGACCAGCAGAGGTCAGTAAAATACCAGAATTGCTTTCTGCTGAGGGACTTTCTTTTTTTAATTTTTCTGGCAACTGCCTCTATTTAACTTTCTTCATTGAAAATGACCAGCAGAGGTCAGTAAAATACCCGAATCACTTTAGCATTCTCTAGATTCCAGTCCATAAAAATTGTCTTCCATGAGCACCCGTAGACAATAACATTTTTTCCAAATCTTGTGTTTTCAGTGATATGGCCACCGAAGGCCCTGATTTTATATTACAAACAGAGCTTTGGACTATACCATTACCAGTTGAAAGGCAATATTTCTCTCCATGTGTTCCCATACCTGGTGTGTCACGCAGTTTGGTGCTTACTTTCCCTCCATGTTAAAGAACAGTAAATGTTTCAGCACCCAGGCTAATGTGCTCCATAGCTAAATACATATAAGGTCCCAAAGGCGAGACAGATTGCATTGCAAATGCTTGTTCTGGACTTCCGTTGCCTCTTTCTGCACCTCACTTGCTTCTCTCTGTACCCCTCTTGCCTCTTTCTGCACCCTGTTTCCCTCTTTCTGCACCTCTTTTGCCTCTTTATGTATCCCTGTTCCTTATTTCTGCACCTCTCCTGCCTGTTTCTGCACCTCTCTTGCCTCTTTCTGCACTTCTCTTGCCTCTTTCTGCACCTCTGTTGCTTCATTCTGCACCCCTCTTGCCTCTTTCTGCACCTCTGTTGCTTCTTTCTGCACTTCTCTTGCTTCTTTCTCCACCTATGCTGCTTCTTTCTGCACCCTCTTGACTCTTTCTGCACCCTTCTTCCCTCTTTGTGCAACTCTCTTGCCTCTTTCTACACCTCTCTTCCCTCGTTCTGCACCCCTCTTGCCTCCTTATGCACCTCTGTTCCTTCTTTCTGCACTTCTCTTGCCTCTTTCTGCACCCCTCTTGCCTCTTTCTGCACTTCTGTTGGTTCTTTTGCACTGCTCTTGCTTCTTTCTGCACCTCTCTTGCCTCTTTCTGCACCACTCTTGCCTCTTTCTGCACCCCTCTTCTCACTTTCTGCACCTCTATTGCCTCTGTCTGCACCCCTGTTCTCTCTTTCTGCACCTCTTTTGTCTGTTTCTGCAACTTTCTTGCTTCTTTCTGCAGTTCTCTTGCCTCCTTCTGCACCTCTGTTGCTTCTTTCTGCACTTCTTTTGCCTCTTTCTGGACCTCTATTGCTTCTTTATACACCCCTGTTGTCTCTTTCTGCACTTGTCTTCCCTCTTTCTGCACCTCTCTTGCTTCTTTCTGCACTTCTCTTGCTTCTTTCTGCACCTCTCTTGCTTCTTTCTGCACCCTCCTTCCCTTTTTTGCATCCATCTTGCCTCTTTCTGCAGTTCTCTTGCCATGTTCTGCTCCTCTCTTGCCTCTTACTGCACCTCACCTGCCTCTTTCTGCACTTCTCTTGCTTCTTTCTACACCTCTGTTGCTTCCTTCAGTAATTCTCTTGCCTCTTTCTGCACTTCTCTTGCTTGTTTCTGCACCTCTCTTGTGTCTTTCTGCACCTCTGTTGCCTCTTTCTGCACCTTACTTGCTTCTTTCTGCACCCCTCTTGTCTCTTTCTGCACCCCTCTTGTCTCTTTTTGCACCCCTCTTCTCTCTTTCTGCACCTCTCTTGCCTCTTTCTGCACCTCTGTTGCTTCTTTCTGCACTTCTCTTCCTTCTTTCTGTACCCCTCCTGCCTCTTTCTGTACCCCTCTTGCCTCTTTGTGCACCTCTCCTACCTCTTTCTGCACCCCTCTTGCCTCTTTTTGCACCTCTGTTGGCTCTTTCTGCACTGCTCTTGCTTCTTTCTGCATCTCTTTTGCTAATTTCTGCATCCCCCTTGCCTCTTTCTGCACCCCTATTCCCTATTTCTCTACCTCTCTTGCTTCTTTCTGCACTTCTCTTGCTTCTTTCTGACCTGCTCTTGCTTCTTTCTGCACCTCTCTTGTACATTTATGTATCCCTCTTACCTCTTTCTGCACCCTGTTCCCTCTTTCTGCACCTTTCTTGCCTGTTTCTGCACCTCTCTTGCCTCTTTAGGCACCTCTGTTGCTTCTTTCTGCACTTCTCTTGCCTCTTTCTGCACCCCTCTTGCCTCATTCAGCACCTCTGTTGCTTCATTCTGCATTTCTCTTGTTTCTTTCTGCACCCCTCTTGCCTCTTTCTGTACCTCTGTTGGTTCTTTGTGCACTTCTCTTGCTTTTTTCTGCATCTCTCTTGCTTTTTTCTGCATCCCTATTGCCTCTTTCTGCACATCTGTTGCTTCTTTCTGCACTTCTCTTGCTTCTACCTTTTTGTACACACATTTACAGAGTATGCTGTTTGAAACACAGGTATTCAAGTATTTGTATGTTTATTTTTATGTAACGTGTCACTAGGTAAAAAAATAGACACACGCATGTATATCTTCACAAACCTGGTCAGACTTACAACAGTGATTTGGTTAGGGTTGCTGTTTTATATTTGGTAGGCCTAACATTCGGAGCAGTCAATGAATATTGAACCTTCAAGAGAAAAGTGAGGTTTAAGACATCTTGGGAGGCAGATTAGGGATTAGGCAACTTTGTATGAGTCTGTTGTAAACTACGGTCAAAGTAAGCCTCTTTCTGCACCTCTGTTGGTTCTTTCTGCACATCTCTTGCTTCTTTCTGCACCTTTCTTCCTTTTTAGGTCGAGCATTCGAGACCTCTTGTATATACTTTAGTATATACTTATATACTTTAGTATATACTTATATGTGTATGTACTTTGTGGGCTCTGGAGATCAGCCCTAGGACTTGTCTACTTCCGCTTAGGGACTTTTTTCTGTTCAACTGACTCTATTTAACTGTCTTGATAGAAAACGACCAGCAGAGGTCAGTAAAATACCAGAATTGCTTTCTGCTGAGGGACTTTCTTTTTTTAATTTTTCTGGCAACTACCTCTATTTAACTTTCTTCATTGAAAATGACCAGCAGAGGTCAGTAAAATACCAGAATCACTTTAGCATTCTCTAGATTCCAGTCCATAAAAATTGTCTTCCACGAGCACCCGTAGACAATAACATTTTTTTCAAATCTTGTGTTTTATGGGATATGGCCACCGAAGGCCCTGATTTTATATTAAAAACAGAGCTTTGGACTATACCATTACCAGTTGAAAGGCAATATTTCTCTCCATGTGTTCCCATACCTGGTGTGTCACGCAGTTTGGTGCTTACTTTCCCTCCATGTTAAAGAACAGTAAATGTTTCAGCTCCCAGGCTAATGTGCTCCATAGATAAATACATATAAGGTCCCAAAGGCGAGACAGAATTCTTGTTCTGGACTTCCGTTGCCTCTTTCTGCACCTCACTTGCTTCTCTCTGTACCCCTCTTGCCTCTTTCTGCACCCTGTTTCCCTCTTTCTGCACCTCTTTTGCCTCTTTCTGTACCCCTGTTCCTTCTTTCTGCACCTCTCCTGCCTGTTTCTGCACCTCTCTTGCCTCTTTCTGCACTTCTCATGCCTCTTTCTGCACCTCTGTTGCTTCATTCTGCACCCCTCTTCCCTCTTTCTGCACCTCTGTTGCTTCTTTCTGCACTTCTCTTGCTTCTTTCTCCACCTATGCTGCTTCTTTCTGCACCCCTCTTGCCTCTTTCTGCACTCTTCTTCCCTCTTTGTGCAACTCTCTTGCCTCTTTCTACACCTCTCTTCCCTCGTTCTGCACCCCTCTTGCCTCCTTATGCACCTCTGTTCCTTCTTTCTGCACTTCTCTTGCCTCTTTCTGCACCCCTCTTGCCTCTTTCTGCACTTCTGTTGGTTCTTTTGCACTGCTCTTGCTTCTTTCTGCACCTCTTTTGCCTCTTTCTGCACCACTCTTGCCTCTTTCTGCACCCCTCTTCTCACTTTCTGCACATCTATTGCCTCTGTCTGCACCCCTGTTCTCTCTTTCTGCACCTCTTTTGCCTGTTTCTGCAACTTTCTTGCTTCTTTCTGCAGTTCTCTTGCCTCCTTCTGCACCTCTGTTGCTTCTTTCTGCACTTCTTTTGCCTCTTTCTGGACCTCTATTGCTTCTTTATACACCCCTGTTGTCTCTTTCCGCACTTTTCTTCCCTCGTTCTGCACCTCTCTTGCTTCTTTCTGCACTTCTCTTGCTTCTTTCTGCACCTCTCTTGCTTCTTTCTGCACCCTCCTTCCCTTTTTTGCATCCATCTTGCCTCTTTCTGCAGTTCTCTTGCCATGTTCTGCACCTCTCTTGCCTCTTACTACACCTCACCTGCCTCTTTCTGCACTTCTCTTGCTTCTTTCTACACCTCTGTTGCTTCCTTCAGTAATTCTCTTGCCTCTTTCTGCACTTCTCTTGCTTCTTTCTGCACCTCTCTTGCATCTTTCTGCACCCTCCTTCCCTTTTTTGCATCCATCTTGCCTCTTTCTGCAGTTCTCTTACCATGTTCTGCACCTCTCTTGCCTCTTACTGCACCTCACCTGCCTCTTTCTGCACTTCTCTTGCTTCTTTCTACACCTATGTTGCTTCCTTCAGTAATTCTCTTGCC
This sequence comes from Calotriton arnoldi, assembly GCA_963921515.1. Taxonomy (NCBI): domain Eukaryota; kingdom Metazoa; phylum Chordata; class Amphibia; order Caudata; family Salamandridae; genus Calotriton; species Calotriton arnoldi. The sequence goes on along the minus strand of CAWUFW010003006.1, from coordinate 15,584 downwards.
TCTTTCTGCACTTCTCTTGCTTGTTTCTGCACCTCTCTTGTGTCTTTCTGCACCTCTGTTGCCTCTTTCTGCACCTTACTTGCTTCTTTCTGAACCCCTCTTGTCTCTTTCTGCACCCCTCTTCTCTCTTTCTGCACCTCTCTTGCCTCTGTCTGCACCTCTGTTGCTTCTTTCTGCACTGCTCTTCCTCTTTCTGCACCTCTCTTGCCTCTTTCTGCACTTCTCTTGCTTCTTTCTGTACCCTTCTTCCCTTTTTCTGCACATCTCTTGCCTCTTTCTACATATCTCTTGCCTCTTTCTGCACATCTCTCGGTTCTTTCGGCACTGCTCTTGCCTCTTTCTGGACCCCTCTTGCCTTTTTCTGCAGTTCTCTTGGTTCTTTCTGCACTGCTCTTGCCTCTTTCTGCACCCCTTTGCTTCTTTCTGCACTTCTCTCTCGTCTTTCTGCACCCCTCTTGCCTCTGTCTTCACCTCTGTTGCTTCTTTCTGTACTGCTCTTCCTCTTTCTGCACCACTCTTGCTCTTTCTGCACTTCTCTTGCTTCTTTCTGTACCCTTCTTCCCTTTTTATGCACATCTCTTGCCTCTTTCTACACCCCTCTTGCCTCTTTCAGCACCCCTTATGCTTCTTTCTGCACTTCTCTCTCCTCTTTCTGCTCCCTCTTGCCTCTTTCTCCACCTCTCTTGCTTCTTTCTGCACTTCTCTTGCTTCTTTCTGCACCTTTCTTACCTGTTTCTGCACCTCTCTTGCCTCTTGCGGCACCTCTGTTACTTCTTTCTGCACTTCTCTTGCCTCTTTCTGCACCCTCTTGCCTTTTTCAACACCACTGTGACTTCTTTCTGCACTTCTCTTGCTTCTTTCTGCACCCCTCTTGCTTCTTTCTGTACCCCTCTTGCCTTTTTCTGCAGTTCTCTTGCCTCTTTCTGCACCTCTTTAGCTTCTTTCTGCACCCCTGTTGTCTCTTTTTGCACTCGTCTTCCCTCTTTCTGCACCTCTCTTGCTTCTTTCTGCACCCTTCCCTTTTTGCATTCCTCTTGCCTCTTTCTGCAGTTCTCCTGCCATTTATTGTACCTCTCTTGCCTCTTACTGCACCTCACTTGCCTCTTTCTGCACTACTCTTGCTTCTTTCTAAGCCTCTGTTGCTTCTTTCAGCAATTCTCTTGCCTCTTTCTGCACTTCTCTTGCTTGTTTCTGCACCTCTCTTGTGTCTTTCTTCACCTCTGTTGCCTCTATCTGCATCTCACTGCCTCTTTCTGTACCCCTGTTGCTTTTTTCTGCACTTCTCTAGCCTCTTACAGCACCCTTCGTGCCTCTTTCAGCACCTCTGTTGCTTCTTTCTTCACTTCTCTTCCTTCTTTCTGCACCCTTCCTGCCTCTTTCTGTACCCCTCTTGCCTCTTTCTGCACCTCTTCTACCTCTTTCTGCACCCCTCTTGCCTCTTTTTGCACCTCTGTTGGTTCTTTCTGCACTGCTCCTGCTCCTGCTTCTTTCTGCACCTCTCTTGCAAATTTCTGTATCCCTCTTACCTCTTTCTGCACCCCTGTTCCGTCTTTCTGCACCTTTCGTGCCTGTTTCTGCATCTCTCTTGCCTCTTTTGGCACCTCCATTGCTTCTTTCTGCACTTCTCTTGCCTCTTTCTGCACCCCACTTGCCTCTTTCAGCACCTCTGTTGCTTCTTTCTGCACATCTCTTGCCTCTTTCTGTACCCCTCTTGCCTTTTTCTGCAGTTCTCTTGGTTATTTCTGCACTGCTCTTGCCTTTTTCTGCACCCCTCTTGCCTCTGTCTGCACCTCTGTTGCTTCTTTCTGCACTGCTCTTCCTCTTTCTGCACCTCTCTTGCATCTTTCTGCACTTCTCTTGCCTCTTTCTGCACCCCTGTTGCTTCATACTGCATTTCTCTTGTTTCTTTGTGCACCCCTCTTGCCTCTTTCTGTACCCTTCTTCCCTCTTTGTGCATCTCTCTTGCCTCTTTCTGCACTTCTCTTTCCTCTTTCTGCACCCCTCTTGCCTCTTTCTGCACCTCTGTTGGTTCTTTGTGTACTTCTCTTGCTTTTTCTGCCTCTCTCTTGCTTTTTCTGCACCCCTATTGCCTCTTTCTGCACATCTGTTGCTTCTTTCTGCACTTCTCTTGCTTCTACCTTTTTGTACACACATTTACAGAGTATGCTGTTTGAAACGCAGGTATTTAAGTATTTGTATGTTTATTTTTATGTAATGTGTCACTAGGTAAAAACATAGACACACGCATATATATCTTCACAAACTTGGTCAGACTTACAACAGTGATTTGGTTAGGGTTGCTGTTTTATATTTGGTAGGCCTAACATTCTGAGCAGTCAATGAATATTGAACCTTCAAGAGAAAAGTGAGGTTTAAGACATCTTGGGAGGCAGATTAGGGATTAGGCAACTTTGTATGAGTCTGTTGTAAGGTACAGTCAAATTAAGCCTCTTTCTGCACCTCTGTTGGTTCTTTCTGCACATCTCTTGCTTCTTTCTGCACCTTTCTTCCTTTTTAGGTCGAGCATTCGAGACCTCTTGTATATACTTTAGTATATACTTATATACTTTAGTATATACTTATATGTGTATGTACTTTGTGGGCTCTGGAGATCAGCCCTAGGACTTGTCTACTTCCGCTTAGGGACTTTTTTTCTGTTCAACTGCCTCTATTTAACTGTCTTGATAGAAAACGACCAGCAGAGGTCAGTAAAATACCAGAATTGCTTTCTGCTGAGGGACTTTCTTTTTTAATTTTTCTGGCAACTGCCTCTATTTAACTTTCTTCATTGAAAATGACCAGCAGAGGTCAGTAAAATACCCGAATCACTTTAGCATTCTCTAGATTCCAGTCCATAAAAATTGTCTTCCACGAGCACCCGTAGACAATAACATTTTTTCCAAATCTTGTGTTTTCAGTGATATGGCCACCGAAGGCCCTGATTTTATATTAAAAACAGAGCTTTGGACTATACCATTACCAGTTGAAAGGCAATATTTCTCTCCATGTGTTCCCATACCTGGTGTGTCACGCAGTTTGGTGCTTACTTTCCCTCCATGTTAAAGAACAGTAAATGTTTCAGCACCCAGGCTAATGTGCTCCATAGCTAAATACATATAAGGTCCCAAAGGCGAGACAGATTGCATTGCAAATGCCTGTTCTGGACTCCCGTTGCCTCTTTCTGCACCTCACTTGCTTCTCTCTGTACCCCTCTTGCCTCTTTCTGCACCCTGTTTCCCTCTATCTGCATCTCTTTTGCCTCTTTCTGTATCCTGTTCCTTCTTTCTGCACCTCTCCTGCCTGTTTCTGCACCTCTCTTGCCTCTTTCTGCACTTCTCTTGCCTCTTTCTGCACCTCTGTTGCTTCATTCTGCACCCCTCTTGCCTCTTTCTGCACCTCTGTTGCTTCTTTCTGCACTTCTCTTGCTTCTTTCTCCACCTATGCTGCTTCTTTCTGCACCCTCTTGCCTCTTTCTGCACCCTTCTTCCCTCTTTGTGCAACTCTCTTGCCTCTTTCTACACCTCTCTTCCCTCGTTCTGCACCCCTCTTGCCTCCTTATGCACCTCTGTTCCTTCTTTCTGCACTTCTCTTGCCTCTTTCTGCACCCCTCTTGCCTCTTTCTGCACTTCTGTTGGTTCTTTTGCACTGCTCTTGCTTCTTTCTGCACCTCTCTTGCCTCTTTCTGCACCACTCTTGCCTCTTTCTGCACCCCTCTTCTCACTTTCTGCACCTCTATTGCCTCTGTCTGCACCCCTGTTCTCTCTTTCTGCACCTCTTTCGCCTGTTTCTGCAACTTTCTTGCTTCTTTCTGCAGTTCTCTTGCCTCCTTCTGCACCTCTGTTGCTTCTTTCTGCACTTCTTTTGCCTCTTTCTGGACCTCTATTGCTTCTTTATACACCCCTGTTGTCTCTTTCTGCACTTGTCTTCCCTCTTTCTGCACCTCTCTTGCTTCTTTCTGCACTTCTCTTGCTTCTTTCTGCACCTCTCTTGCTTCTTTCTGCACCCTCCTTCCCTTTTTTGCATCCATCTTGCCTCTTTCTGCAGTTCTCTTGCCATGTTCTGCTCCTCTCTTGCCTCTTACTGCACCTCACCTGCCTCTTTCTGCACTTCTCTTGCTTCTTTCTACACCTCTGTTGCTTCCTTCAGTAATTCTCTTGCCTCTTTCTGCACTTCTCTTGCTTGTTTCTGCACCTCTCTTGTGTCTTTCTGCACCTCTGTTGCCTCTTTCTGCACCTTACTTGCTTCTTTCTGCACCCCTCTTGTCTCTTTCTGCACCCCTCTTCTCTCTTTCTGCACCTCTCTTGCCTCTTTCTGCACCTCTGTTGCTTCTTTCTGCACTTCTCTTCCTTCTTTCTGTACCCCTCCTGCCTCTTTCTGTACCCCTCTTGCCTCTTTGTGCACCTCTCCTACCTCTTTCTGCACCCCTCTTGCCTCTTTTTGCACCTCTGTTGGCTCTTTCTGCACTGCTCTTGCTTCTTTCTGCATCTCTTTTGCAAATTTCTGCATCCCCCTTGCCTCTTTCTGGGCCCCTATTCCCTATTTCTCTACCTCTCTTGCTTCTTTCTGCACTTCTCTTGCTTCTTTCTGACCTGCTCTTGCTTCTTTCTGCACCTCTCTTGTACATTTATGTATCCCTCTTACCTCTTTCTGCACCCCTGTTCCCTCTTTCTGCACCTTTCTTGCCTGTTTCTGCACCTCTCTTGCCTCTTTAGGCACCTCTGTTGCTTCTTTCTGCACTTCTCTTGCCTCTTTCTGCACCCCTCTTGCCTCATTCAGCACCTCTGTTGCATCATTCTGCATTTCTCTTGTTTCTTTCTGCACCCCTCTTGCCTCTTTCTGTACCTCTGTTGGTTCTTTGTGTACTTCTCTTGCTTTTTTCTGCATCTCTCTTGCTTTTTTCTGCATCCCTATTGCCTCTTTCTGCACATCTGTTGCTTCTTTCTGCACTTCTCTTGCTTCTACCTTTTTGTACACACATTTACAGAGTATGCTGTTTGAAACACAGGTATTCAAGTATTTGTATGTTTATTTTTATGTAACGTGTCACTAGGTAAAAAAATAGACACACGCATGTATATCTTCACAAACCTGGTCAGACTTACAACAGTGATTTGGTTAGGGTTGCTGTTTTATATTTGGTAGGACTAACATTCGGAGCAGTCAATGAATATTGAACCTTCAAGAGAAAAGTGAGGTTTAAGACATCTTGGGAGGCAGATTAGGGATTAGGCAACTTTGTATGAGTCTGATGTAAGGTACAGTCAAAGTAAGCCTCTTTCTGCACCTCTGTTGGTTCTTTCTGCACATCTCTTGCTTCTTTCTGCACCTTTCTTCCTTTTTAGGTCGAGCATTCGAGACCTCTTGTATATACTTTAGTATATACTTATATACTTTAGTATATACTTATATGTGTATGTACTTTGTGGGCTCTGGAGATCAGCCCTAGGACTTGTCTACTTCCGCTTAGGGACTTTTTTCTGTTCAACTGCCTCTATTTAAGTGTCTTGATAGAAAACGACCAGCAGAGGTCAGTAAAATACCAGAATTGCTTTCTGCTGAGGGACTTTCTTTTTTTAATTTTTCTGGCAACTACCTCTATTTAACTTTCTTCATTGAAAATGACCAGCAGAGGTCAGTAAAATACCAGAATCACTTTAGCATTCTCTAGATTCCAGTCCATAAAAATTGTCTTCCACGAGCACCCGTAGACAATAACATTTTTTCAAATCTTGTGTTTTATGGGATATGGCCACAGAAGGCCCTGATTTTATATTAAAACAGAGCTTTGGACTATACCATTACCAGTTGAAAGGCAATATTTCTCTCCATGTGTTCCCATACCTGGTGTGTCACGCAGTTTGGTGCTTACTTTCCCTCCATGTTAAAGAACAGTAAATGTTTCAGCTCCCAGGCTAATGTGCTCCATAGCTAAATACATATAAGGTCCCAAAGGCGAGACAGATTGCATTGCAAATGCTTGTTCTGGACTTCCGTTGCCTCTTTCTGCACCTCACTTGCTTCTCTCTGTACCCCTCTTGCCTCTTTCTGCACCCTGTTTCCCCTCTTTCTGCACCTCTTTTGCCTCTTTCTGTACCCCTGTTCCTTCTTTCTGCACCTCTCCTGCCTGTTTCTGCACCTCTCTTGCCTCTTTCTGCACTTCTCTTGCCTCTTTCTGCACCTCTGTTGCTTCATTCTGCACCCCTCTTGCCTCTTTCTGCACCTCTGTTGCTTCTTTCTGCACTTCTCTTGCTTCTTTCTCCACCTATGCTGCTTCTTTCTGCACCCCTCTTGCCTCTTTCTGCACCCTTCTTCCCTCTTTGTGCAACTCTCTTGCCTCTTTCTACACCTCTCTTCCCTCGTTCTGCACCCCTCTTGCCTCCTTATGCACCTCTGTTCCTTCTTTCTGCACTTCTCTTGCCTCTTTCTGCACCCCTCTTGCCTCTTTCTGCACTTCTGTTGGTTCTTTTGCACTGCTCTTGCTTCTTTCTGCACCTCTCTTGCCTCTTTCTGCACCACTCTTGCCTCTTTCTGCACCCCTCTCCTCACTTTCTGCACCTCTATTGCCTCTGTCTGCACCCCTGTTCTCTCTTTCTGCACCTCTTTTGCCTGTTTCTGCAACTTTCTTGCTTCTTTCTGCAGTTCTCTTGCCTCCTTCTGCACCTCTGTTGCTTCTTTCTGCACTTCTTTTGCCTCTTTCTGGACCTCTATTGCTTCTTTATACACCCCTGTTGTCTCTTTCTGCACTTGTCTTCCCTCTTTCTGCACCTCTTTTGCTTCTTTCTGCACTTCTCTTGCTTCTTTCTGCACCTCTCTTGCTTCTTTCTGCACCCTCCTTCCCTTTTTTGCATCCATCTTGCCTCTTTCTGCAGTTCTCTTGCCATGTTCTGCACCTCTCCTGCCTCTTTCTGCACTTCTCTTGCTTCTTTCTACACCTCTGTTGCTTCCTTCAGTAATTCTCTTGCCTCTTTCTGCACTTCTCTTGCTTGTTTCTGCACCTCTCTTGTGTCTTTCTGCACCTCTGTTGCCTCTTTCTGCACCTTACTTGCTTCTTTCTGCACCCCTCTTGTCTCTTTCTGCACCCCTCTTCTCTCTTTCTGCACCTCTCTTGCCTCTTTCTGCACCTCTGTTGCTTCTTTCTGCACTTCTCTTCCTTCTTTCTGTACCCCTCCTGCCTCTTTCTGCACCCCTCTTGCCTCTTTGTGCACCTCTCCTACCTCTTTCTGCACCCCTCTTGCCTCTTTTTGCACCTCTGTTGGCTCTTTCTGCACTGCTCTTGCTTCTTTCTGCATCTCTTTTGCAAATTTCTGCATCCCCCTTGCCTCTTTCTGCACCCCTATTCCCTATTTCTCTACCTCTCTTGCTTCTTTCTGCACTTCTCTTGCTTCTTTCTGACCTGCTCTTGCTTCTTTCTGCACCTCTCTTGTACATTTATGTATCCCTCTTACCTCTTTCTGCACCCCTGTTCCCTCTTTCTGCACCTTTCTTGCCTGTTTCTGCACCTCTCTTGCCTCTTTAGGCACCTCTGTTGCTTCTTTCTGCACTTCTCTTGCCTCTTTCTGCACCCCTCTTGCCTCATTCAGCACCTCTGTTGCTTCATTCTGCATTTCTCTTGTTTCTTTCTGCACCCCTCTTGCCTCTTTCTGTACCTCTGTTGGTTCTTTGTGCACTTCTCTTGCTTTTTCTGCATCTCTCTTGCTTTTTTCTGCATCCCTATTGCCTCTTTCTGCACATCTGTTGCTTCTTTCTGCACTTCTCTTGCTTCTACCTTTTTGTACACACATTTACAGAGTATGCTGTTTGAAACACAGGTATTCAAGTATTTGTATGTTTATTTTTATGTAACGTGTCACTAGGTAAAAAATAGACACACGCATGTATATCTTCACAAACCTGGTCAGACTTACAACAGTGATTTGGTTAGGGTTGCTGTTTTATATTTGGTAGGCCTAACATTCGGAGCAGTCAATGAATATTGAACCTTCAAGAGAAAAGTGAGGTTTAAGACATCTTGGGAGGCAGATTAGGGATTAGGCAACTTTGTATGAGTCTGTTGTAAGGTACAGTCAAAGTAAGCCTCTTTCTGCACCTCTGTTGGTTCTTTCTGCACATCTCTTGCTTCTTTCTGCACCTTTCTTCCTTTTTAGGTCGAGCATTCGAGACCTCTTGTATATACTTTAGTATATACTTATATACTTTAGTATATACTTATATGTGTATGTACTTTGTGGGCTCTGGAGATCAGCCCTAGGACTTGTCTACTTCCGCTTAGGGACTTTTTTCTGTTCAACTGCCTCTATTTAATTGTCTTGATAGAAAACGACCAGCAGAGGTCAGTAAAATACCAGAATTGCTTTCTGCTGAGGGACTTTCTTTTTTTAATTTTTCTGGCAACTACCTCTATTTAACTTTCTTCATTTAAAATGACCAGCAGAGGTCAGTAAAATACCAGAATCACTTTAGCATTCTCTAGATTCCAGTCCATAAAAATTGTCTTCCACGAGCACCCGTAGACAATAACATTTTTTTCAAATCTTGTGTTTTATGGGATATGGCCACCGAAGGCCCTGATTTTATATTAAAAACAGAGCTTTGGACTATACCATTACCAGTTGAAAGGCAATATTTCTCTCCATGTGTTCCCATACCTGGTGTGCCACGCAGTTTGGTGCTTATTTTCCCTCCATGTTAAAGAACAGTAAATGTTTCAGCTCCCAGGCTAATGTGCTCCATAGCTAAATACATATAAGGTCCCAAAGGCGAGACAGATTGCATTGCAAATGCTTGTTCTGGACTTCCGTTGCCTCTTTCTGCACCTCACTTGCTTCTCTCTGTACCCCTCTTGCCTCTTTCTGCACCCTGTTTCCCTCTTTCTGCACCTCTTTTGCCTCTTTCTGTACCCCTGTTCCTTCTTTCTGCACCTCTCCTGCCTGTTTCTGCACCTCTCTTGCCTCTTTCTGCACTTCTCTTGCCTCTTTCTGCACCTCTGTTGCTTCATTCTGCACCCCTCTTCCCTCTTTCTGCACCTCTGTTGCTTCTTTCTGCACTTCTCTTGCTTCTTTCTCCACCTATGCTGCTTCTTTCTGCACCCCTCTTGCCTCTTTCTGCACTCTTCTTCCCTCTTTGTGCAACTCTCTTGCCTCTTTCTACACCTCTCTTCCCTCGTTCTGCACCCCTCTTGCCTCCTTATGCACCTCTGTTCCTTCTTTCTGCACTTCTCTTGCCTCTTTCTGCACCCCTCTTGCCTCTTTCTGCACTTCTGTTGGTTCTTTTGCACTGCTCTTGCTTCTTTCTGCACCTCTCTTGCCTCTTTCTGCACCACTCTTGCCTCTTTCTGCACCCCTCTTCTCACTTTCTGCACCTCTATTGCCTCTGTCTGCACCCCTGTTCTCTCTTTCTGCACCTCTTTTGCCTGTTTCTGCAACTTTCTTGCTTCTTTCTGCAGTTCTCTTGCCTCCTTCTGCACCTCTGTTGCTTCTTTCTGCACTTCTTTTGCCTCTTTCTGGACCTCTATTGCTTCTTTATACACCCCTGTTGTCTCTTTCTGCACTTGTCTTCCCTCTTTCTGCACCTCTCTTGCTTCTTTCTGCACTTCTCTTGCTTCTTTCTGCACCTCTCTTGCTTCTTTCTGTACCCTCCTTCCCTTTTTTGCCTCCATCTTGCCTCGTTCTGCAGTTCTCTTGCCATGTTCTGCACCTCTCTTGCCTCTTACTACACCTCACCTGCCTCTTTCTGCACTTCTCTTGCTTCTTTCTACACCTCTGTTGCTTCCTTCAGTAATTCTCTTGCCTCTTTCTGCACTTCTCTTGCTTCTTTCTGCACCTCTCTTGCATCTTTCTGCACCCTCCTTCCCTTTTTTGCATCCATCTTGCCTCTTTCTGCAGTTCTCTTGCCATGTTCTGCACCTCTCTTGCCTCTTACTGCACCTCACCTGCCTCTTTCTGCACTTCTCTTGCTTCTTTCTACACCTATGTTGCTTCCTTCAGTAATTCTCTTGCCTCTTTCTGCACTTCTCTTGCTTGTTTCTGCACCTCTCTTGCGTCTTTCTGCACCTCTGTTGCCTCTTTCTGCACCTTACTTGCTTCTTTCTGAACCCCTCTTGTCTCTTTCTGCACCCCTCTTCTCTCTTTCTGCACCTCTCTTGCCTCTGTCTGCACCTCTGTTGCTTCTTTCTGCACTGCTCTTCCTCTTTCTGCACCTCTCTTGCCTCTTTCTGCACTTCTCTTGCTTCTTTCTGTACCCTTCTTCCCTTTTTCTGCACATCTCTTGCCTCTTTCTACATATCTCTTGCCTCTTTCTGCACATCTCTCGGTTCTTTCGGCACTGCTCTTGCCTCTTTCTGGACCCCTCTTGCCTTTTTCTGCAGTTCTCTTGGTTCTTTCTGCACTGCTCTTGCCTCTTTCTGCACCCCTTTTGCTTCTTTCTGCACTTCTCTCTCGTCTTTCTGCACCCCTCTTGCCTCTGTCTTCACCTCTGTTGCTTCTTTCTGTACTGCTCTTCCTCTTTCTGCACCACTCTTGCTCTTTCTGCACTTCTCTTGCTTCTTTCTGTACCCTTCTTCCCTTTTTCTGCACATCTCTTGCCTCTTTCTACACCCCTCTTGCCTCTTTCAGCACCCCTTATGCTTCTTTCTGCACTTCTCTCTCCTCTTTCTGCTCCCCTCTTGCCTCTTTCTCCACCTCTCTTGCTTCTTTCTGCACTTCTCTTGCTTCTTTCTGCACCTTTCTTACCTGTTTCTGCACCTCTCTTGCCTCTTGCGGCACCTCTGTTACTTCTTTCTGCACTTCTCTTGCCTCTTTCTGCACCCCTCTTGCCTTTTTCAACACCACTGTGACTTCTTTCTGCACTTCTCTTGCTTCTTTCTGCACCCCTCTTGCTTCTTTCTGTACCCCTCTTGCCTTTTTCTGCAGTTCTCTTGCCTCTTTCTGCACCTCTTTAGCTTCTTTCTGCACCCCTGTTGTCTCTTTTTGCACTCGTCTTCCCTCTTTCTGCACCTCTCTTGCTTCTTTCTGCACCCTTCCCTTTTTTGCATCCCTCTTGCCTCTTTCTGCAGTTCTCCTGCCATTTATTGTACCTCTCTTGACTCTTACTGCACCTCACTTGCCTCTTTCTGCACTACTCTTGCTTCTTTCTAAGCCTCTGTTGCTTCTTTCAGCAATTCTCTTGCCTCTTTCTGCACTTCTCTTGCTTGTTTCTGCACCTCTCTTGTGTCTTTCTTCACCTCTGTTGCCTCTATCTGCATCTCACTGCTTCTTTCTGTACCCCTGTTCCCTCTTTCTGCACCTTTCCTGCCTGTTTCTGCACCTCTCTTGCCTCTTTCTGTACCCCTGTTGCTTTTTTCTGCACTTCTCTAGCCTCTTACAGCACCCTTCGTGCCTCTTTCAGCACCTCTGTTGCTTCTTTCTTCACTTCTCTTCCTTCTTTCTGCACCCTTCCTGCCTCTTTCTGTACCCCTCTTGCCTCTTTCTGCACCTCTTCTACTTCTTTCTGCACCCCTCTTGCCTCTTTTTGCACCTCTGTTGGTTCTTTCTGCACTGCTCCTGCTTCTTTCTGCACCTCTCTTGCAAATTTCTGTATCCCTCTTACCTCTTTCTGCACCCCTGTTCCATCTTTCTGCACCTTTCGTGCCTGTTTCTGCATCTCTCTTGCCTCTTTTGGCACCTCCATTGCTTCTTTCTGCACTTCTCTTGCCTCTTTCTGCACCCCACTTGCCTCTTTCAGCACCTCTGTTGCTTCTTTCTGCACATCTCTTGCCTCTTTCTGTACCCCTCTTGCCTTTTTCTGCAGTTCTCTTGGTTATTTCTGCACTGCTCTTGCCTTTTTCTGTACCCCTCTTGCCTCTGTCTGCACCTCTGTTGCTTCTTTCTGCACTGCTCTTCCTCTTTCTGCACCTCTCTTGCGTCTTTCTGCACTTCTCTTGCCTCTTTCTGCACCCCTGTTGCTTCATACTGCATTTCTCTTGTTTCTTTGTGCACCCTCTTGCCTCTTTCTGTACCCTTCTTCCCTCTTTGTGCATCTCTCTTGCCTCTTTCTGCACTTCTCTTTCCTCTTTCTGCACCCCTCTTGCCTCTTTCTGCACCTCTGTTGGTTCTTTGTGTACTTCTCTTGCTTTTTCTGCCTCTCTCTTGCTTTTTCTGCACCCCTATTGCCTCTTTCTGCACATCTGTTGCTTCTTTCTGCACTTCTCTTGCTTCTACCTTTTTGTACACACATTTACAGAGTATGCTGTTTGAAACGCAGGTATTTAAGTATTTGTATGTTTATTTTTATGTAATGTGTCACTAGGTAAAAACATAGACACACGCATGTATATCTTCACAAACTTGGTCAGACTTACAACAGTGATTTGGTTAGGGTTGCTGTTTTATATTTAGTAGGCCTAACATTCTGAGCAGTCAATGAATATTGAACCTTCAAGAGAAAAGTGAGGTTTAAGACATCTTGGGAGGCAGATTAGGGATTAGGCAACTTTGTATGAGTCTGTTGTAAGGTACAGTCAAATTAAGCCTCTTTCTGCACCTCTGTTGGTTCTTTCTGCACATCTCTTGCTTCTTTCTGCACCTTTCTTCCTTTTTAGGTCGAGCATTCGAGACCTCTTGTATATACTTTAGTATATACTTATATACTTTAGTATATACTTATATGTGTATGTATTTTGTGGGCTCTGGAGATCAGCCCTAGGACTTGTCTACTTCCGCTTAGGGACTTTTTTTCTGTTCAACTGCCTCTATTTAACTGTCTTGATAGAAAACGACCAGCAGAGGTCAGTAAAAATACCAGAATTGCTTTCTGCTGAGGGACTTTCTTTTTTAATTTTTCTGGCAACTGCCTCTATTTAACTTTCTTCATTGAAAATGACCAGCAGAGGTCAGTAAAATACCCGAATCACTTTAGCATTCTCTAGATTCCAGTCCATAAAAATTGTCTTCCACGAGCACCCGTAGACAATAACATTTTTTCCAAATCTTGTGTTTTCAGTGATATGGCCACCGAAGGCCCTGATTTTATATTAAAAACAGAGCTTTGGACTATACCATTACCAGTTGAAAGGCAATATTTCTCTCCATGTGTTCCCATACCTGGTGTGTCACGCAGTTTGGTGCTTACTTTCCCTCCATGTTAAAGAACAGTAAATGTTTCAGCACCCAGGCTAATGTGCTCCATAGCTAAATACATATAAGGTCCCAAAGGCGAGACAGATTGCATTGCAAATGCTTGTTCTGGACTTCCGTTGCCTCTTTCTGCACCTCACTTGCTTCTCTCTGTACCCCTCTTGCCTCTTTCTGCACCCTGTTTCCCCCTTTCTGCACCTCTTTTGCCTCTTTCTGTACCCCTGTTCCTTCTTTCTGCACCTCTCCTGCCTGTTTCTGCACCTCTCTTGCCTCTTTCTGCACTTCTCTTGCCTCTTTCTGCACCTCTGTTGCTTCATTCTGCACCCCTCTTGCCTCTTTCTGCACCTCTGTTGCTTCTTTCTGCACTTCTCTTGCTTCTTTCTCCACCTATGCTGCTTCTTTCTGCACCCTCTTGCCTCTTTCTGCACCCTTCTTCCCTCTTTGTGCAACTCTCTTGCCTCTTTCTACACCTCTCTTCCCTCGTTCTGCACCCCTCTTGCCTCCTTATGCACCTCTGTTCCTTCTTTCTGCACTTCTCTTGCCTCTTTCTGCACCCCTCTTGCCTCTTTCTGCACTTCTGTTGGTTCTTTTGCACTGCTCTTGCTTCTTTCTTTCACCTCTCTTGCCTCTTTCTGCACCACTCTTGCCTCTTTCTGCACCCCTCTTCTCACTTTCTGCACCTCTATTGCCTCTGTCTGCACCCCTGTTCTCTCTTTCTGCACCTCTTTTGCCTGTTTCTGCAACTTTCTTGCTTCTTTCTGCAGTTCTCTTGCCTCCTTCTGCACCTCTGTTGCTTCTTTCTGCACTTCTTTTGCCTCTTTCTGGACCTCTATTGCTTCTTTATACACCCCTGTTGTCTCTTTCCGCACTTGTCTTCCCTCTTTCTGCACCTCTCTTGCTTCTTTCTGCACTTCTCTTGCTTCTTTCTGCACCTCTCTTGCTTCTTTCTGCACCCTCCTTCCCTTTTTTGCATCCATCTTGCCTCTTTCTGCAGTTCTCTTGCCATGTTCTGCACCTCTCTTGCCTCTTACTGCACCTCACCTGCCTCTTTCTGCACTTCTCTTGCTTCTTTCTACACCTCTGTTGCTTCCTTCAGTAATTCTCTTGCCTCTTTCTGCACTTCTCTTGCTTCTTTCTGCACCTCTCTTGCATCTTTCTGCACCCTCCTTCCCTTTTTGCATCCATCTTGCCTCTTTCTGCAGTTCTCTTGCCATGTTCTGCACCTCTCTTGCCTCTTACTGCACCTCACCTGCCTCTTTCTGCACTTCTCTTGCTTCTTTCTACACCTCTGTTGCTTCCTTCAGTAATTCTCTTGCCTCTTTCTGCACTTCTCTTGCTTCTTTCTGCACCTCTCTTGTGTCTTTCTGCACCTCTGTTGCCTCTTTCTGCACCTTACTTGCTTCTTTCTGAACCCCTCTTGTCTCTTTCTGCACCCCTCTTCTCTCTTTCTGCACCTCTCTTGCCTCTTTCTGCACCTCTGTTGCTTCTTTCTGCACTTCTCTTCCTTCTTTCTGCACCCCTCCTGCCTCTTTCTGTACCCCTCTTGCCTCTTTGTGCACCTCTCCTACCTCTTTCTGCACCCCTCTTGCCTCTTTTTGCACATCTGTTGGTTCTTTGTGCACTGCTCTTGCTTCTTTCTGCACCTCTTTTGCAAATTTCTGCATCCCCCTTGCCTCTTTCTGCACCCCTATTCCCTATTTCTCCACCTCTCTTGCTTCTTTCTGCACTTCTCTTGCTTCTTTCTGCACTTCTCTTGCTTCTTTCTGCACCTCTCTTGTAAATTTCTGTATCCCTCTTACCTCTTTCTGCACCCCTGTTCCCTCTTTCTGCACCTTTCTTGCCTGTTTCTGCACCTCTCTTGCCTCTTTAGGCACCTCTGTTGCTTCTTTCTGCACTTCTCTTGCCTCTTTCTGCACCCCTCTTGCCTCTTTCAGCACCTCTGTTGCTTCATTCTGCATTTCTCTTGTTTCTTTCTGCACCCCTCTTGCCTCTTTCTGTACCCTTCTTCCCTCTTTGTGCATCTCTCTTTCCTCTTTCTGCACCCCTCTTGCCTCTTTCTGCACCTCTGTTGGTTCTTTGTGCACTTCTCTTGCTTTTTTATGCATCTCTCTTGCTTTTTTCTGCACCCCTATTACCTCTTTCTGCACATCTGTTGCTTCTTTCTGCACTTCTCTTGCTTCTACCTTTTTGTACACACATTTACAGAGTATGCTGTTTGAAACACAGGTATTCAAGTATTTGTATGTTTATTTTTATGTAATGTGTCACTAGGTAAAAACATAGACACACGCATGTATATCTTCACAAACCTGGTCAGACTTACAACAGTGATTTGGTTAGGGTTGCTGTTTTATATTTGGTAGGCCTAACATTCTGAGCAGTCAATGAATATTGAACCTTCAAGAGAAAAGTGAGGTTTAAGACATATTGGGAGGCAGATTAGGGATTAGGCAACTTTGTATGAGTCTGTTGTAA